>JAMAFY010000016.1:0-610317 GCA_023625915.1 Talaromyces sp. PB3603 | reverse complement strand
CACTAATTATAATGGTATACAACTATAACCTCCCCACCACATCCCACCTCTCATTCCAGAACTACATCTACTCTAACGGGCCCCCCCCCCCACCCCCAAAAACAAAACCCCCCCCCCCCCCCCCACATCAAAGTTCATCCGGAGCGCGTATGTTTATATACCTTCATTTCCCATCACCCATTGCCATCTAGAGCAATCATAGAGAGAAAAGAATATCTTGTCCGCTAAACCCAATCTCCAACCCACAATCAGGCAAGAAGAAAACAAAAATGCCCTCTCCCGGCCGCATCCTCCTATCCCTCGTCGCCCTGACGACCACCGTCGGCGGCTACATCGCCGACTGGAACGAAACACACGTCTACAACCCCCGCTGGCCACCGCACGCAAAGTTCCACAACGGGCAGACCATGTCCATGGGCGCCGCGTTGGGCCTGACCACTTTCTTCTTCCTGTACGGGTTTCCAGCGTCTAGCGCGGCGGCTGCAGAGACGCAGCGACTCTCGCTGTACACGGCCTCGTGGATTGCGAGTCTGTATTGGATCACGCAGCTTTCGGCGCTGTTGTATCCGGGTTCGTTGGCGGTGGACCCGGAGTTTGGAGAGGGGGCGCCGCAGGTGTATATCTGTGCTGTTTTGTTGAGTTGCATCGTTGCGGGAATGGCATTGGAGAGAAAGAGAATTGCGGCGGCGGAAAGGAAGAGGGCCTGAAATATGATTCAAATCCGACTCAAGCGGAAAGATGGGGAGTCGAGGGGTCTTGCTTATTTGTTATTGCATTATATTATGTATTATGCTGTATATACACTCCTCATCCAGCGGGCTATCAAACATCAACACGTATAACGGAATGATGTAGTAGGGTATCAAAAACAAAAGCGCCGTGCCGTGCCGTGCCGCGTGGATTCTGCGACTTTAAAAAAACTTGAAAAAAAAAAAAAAAAAATCAAGTTTGCGTCCTCAACGCTCGGAAGCGCCGTGTAGCCTCCGCAGCAACCAGCGCGCTCAATGCGCCGATGAACAGGCACACCGCGATCGCGTTGGGTGCGTCGGTATCTAGATCCATCCAGCCGCCATCTCTGGTGCCGCTCGAGGATGAGGTATCCCCTCCTTGCTCACCGACTGTGGACGGTGATTTCTGGCCAACGGGCGGGGTTCCTGGTTCCAGGATACTGAATACAATCCAACTGATAAACGTGCCCACGAACTGCGGTAGGGTTGTATACACGTTCAGCACGCCCAGGTATATACCCGCCAATTCACCTGTGGACGGACTTTCGATCGTCGACGAGGAGTCTTCGACGTCGCTGTCGTCGTCGCCACCGCCGATGCGGTGATTCAAACGCAACACGTCCATTTCCATATCTGGCTCGACGCTATCGATAGGACGATATCCATGCGTGCGGAAAGTGGTGGATGTAATCATCGTCGCCGTGGGGCGACTCGGCGGCTCCAGCGCTAATTTGTTGATCTCGATACCCATAAAGGCGAACGGCGCCCATCCGGAAACAGCCCAGGGAATACCACAGACGGACACCAAAAAGGTCGCAAACTTCAATGAGCGGGCCATGGGTGCGAATATCATTGTCCCTGCAAAGACAAGATGCGACAGAAACCATGCAGTCTGTAGACTGGGTCTGACCCTCTTGAATCGACGCAGTAAAGCAGCCATTCGAGGCGGAGGCCGCGATGTGAAATTCGCTCTTTTGGAGTTGCTGTCGGGCGAGCGGACGCCGAAGGGGAGGAGCACAGACGACAAGAATGTGACTCCCGAAAAAATCACAAGAGACAGACTGCCTAGTCGGCCGACGTCTCCCAGTGTATCGGAGGAGCTTGCAGCGGACTCGGGGTTTTCGTAGCGGAAATAGGTCTCTCCTACCCACGTTGTGCTGTAGAAGAGGAATGGAAACCAGCCTGTCGCACGTTAGATCATCGGGGTTTCCACAAGAGCAGCTGTACAAACCGATCCATGACCAGAATTGAACCCAACAGATAGATTGAATGCGCGGCGGGAGATCCATCGTTGTTTTGTATAGTTGTGATATAACATGAAAAAAGCCATGCGTCTCATCCGCACCTCTATCCTGATCAGCAAGACCTCTCAAAAGACATTGAATAAGAGATGATACCTCGCTGCTATCAACACCCTCTCTTTGACAGAGTACGACGTAATCACAACCGCGACAATCAAGAAAATAGCAGCCACCACGGTCATTTGCTTGAATTGCGTATCGCCGAACGTGGTGCCGAATGTAGTGACCATGTCTATGGATCCGATGATGTAGGCTATCAGTGAGCCGACTGCCTGCATTCGGGTCGCTACTGATCTCAGTACACTCTTGGACAAAAAAAAATGACGACCAACTCACCCCATGCAGAGCCTAATTGCTGCTGAGAGATCGGCAAAGTATCGACAATGAGACTCCGACAGCATGCTTGCGCTACGACATGTGTCAGTTCATGTCGTCCAAGACGTAGGGACGAACTCACCAGCATTAATCGCAAAATCAACTCCATAAATCGCCAGAACCGCAACCGCAATGGTCGCGCCTCGTTTCTACAATGCCTCACTCGTCAGCCCTTCTCCATCTTCTGCCTCCAAGATATGCCCACCTTCTCAGCGTCATGCACGAACAAACCCACGACTTCCGAAGTCCATCCCAGCAACAACAAACAAAATGCCACGACGACCGCACCACCAAGCATAAACGGCCTTCTGCGACCCCATTTGGAGCGTGATCGATCCGCTATTACGCCGATGAGAGGGTGTATAATGAGACCTGAAAGGGGACCGGCAATCCAGACGAGTGAAGTGCGCGATTTCGTGAGACCGAGTTGGAGCAGGTAGGGTGTGCAATCTAGCATTCACATCAGTACAATCTCCGGCGAGGGAAGAGGAAAGGCGTACAAGACATTTCGACACCCCATGTAAACCTTGAGCCCAGCGCGTTAGCAACTTTCCACTATCGAGACCTGGACAGGAGAAGGACGCACGAAACCCCCGTCAGACTAAACGCCAAAAGAGCCATCTTGGTCGCTTCCGACCGGCCCTTGATGGAAGGTGAGCCCGTCCATGATGCGGCTCTCATCCCCGATGTCCTGATTTAGCGTGTCCGAATCGAGCATTCAACTGACACACAGATTGGTCGCGTATACCTTTGGTCCTTTTCTATGGAGTTTGTTTTACTCCATGAGCGGTATTGCGCGGTCGACTGCGGACGGCGACGATCGAGGGATCGAATGTGAGGACGCGCGGAGGTGATGCGGAAGCGACGGATTCGGTACTCAGGTCGGAAAACAGTCGTCTGCGTCGTTCAGGTCGATGGTCAAACCGCAATTGAACACCAATTCTTTCGTAAGTCGTCAATCTTCATCAAGTGCTGCTGTACGGCGTAACTTTTCTGAAGTAAAAGAAGAGTCTGGAAACCAGCGGCGGTCCGTGCTCGTGAAGCTCTCCCGAAAGTCCAGAACGAGTATAGATCGCCATGCCCTTGATGAGGCTTGTCAGGGGTTATTGAGTTAAACATGGTACGACACAAGGCCAAAAAGAAGGATTTTGCCCTGGAGTATGAAACAGCAAAGCCTGGGCAATTCTACTGCATGTTTTAGGCAGAATGGCAATAATGAAAAGCAAGTCATCTACGCTATTGTTCGTGAATTTGTAAACCGAATGCACATATAATTCCACGATTCTAGAGAGGGGAAAAAAAAAAAAAAAAGAAAAACTCAGATCCCTCCAGGTAATCACAAATCACAAAGACTCCGGAACACGAGCTCCAGGATCGCTTCCAGGACGTCTATATCATCATCATCGTTTAAGTAGAGGAGTCGATAAGAACAAATCATTGGTCTCATCTCATTTCAGCATATATCGTTCATCACGCACTCGTTTTCGTTTCCATCCTTCACCTACAGCCGATTGGGAGCGGCAGAGTGGAGAGGCCATTGGTAGCCGGCAGCGTCACTGAATTGGTATCCGAAGGATGAGGTAAAGTCATCCAGGACAGCAGGTCCGCGGGAGCCTACGCCACATATTAGTGTTTACTCTTCGATTGAGTTCTAGGAACCAAGCTTACCGTATGGGTATTCCATGGGAATGATCTCCTTGTTTTCATCGAGATAGTGCAGGAGAGGAGTGAAGATTCTCCAGCTGGCGTCGAGCTCGTCGTCACGGACAAAGTTGGAGTGATCGCCCTTGAGAGCATCGAGGATAAGGGATTCGTAAGCCTCGGGAATCTTCAAGTCGGAGAAGCGGCGGCGATAGGTAAGATCGAGCTCAGTGACAACGGTCTGCATAGAAAGTCCAGGAAGCTTGGAGTTCATCTTGATGTAGACAGACTCGTTGGGCTGGACTCGAATCACGAGCTCGTTTCGGGGGATGTCCTTGAAGATTCCAGAAGTGACATCCTTGAATTGAATACGGACTTCGGTCTTTTGTTCGTTGAGGGCTGTATAATCATCAGTCAAACGATTTCATATCGCTGAAGAGAAAACTCACCCTTTCCGGCCTTCAAGATAAAAGGCACACCGTCCCATCGCTCGTTCTTGATGAAAGCAACCATAGCACAGAAAGTGGCGCATCGGGAGTCCTTGGGGACAGTGTCGTCTTCCTTATATGCGGGCTTGCTGCCGTCGAGAGAGCGGCCATATTGGCCGATGATGACGTTCTTGGGCTCAATAGCGTCAATTCCTCTCAGGACGCGCACCTTTTCGTCGCGGATATCTTCAGCGGAGAATGAGATGGGGCGCTCCATGGCGAGAAGAGTGAGGACTTGGAGGAGATCTAGAATTCGTCAGTCGCCGCAACCTAATTGTCTGATGAGTACTCACGGTTCTGCATAACATCACGAATGATACCAAACTCGTCGAAATAACCGCCACGACCTTCCGTACCAAAAGGCTCTTTGAAGGTAATCTACAGAATTAGCGCGCGCGCAAAAGTTACAAGCCAAGCAAAAGCATACCTGGACGTTATCAATGTGGTGACGGTTCCAGGTGGCACCGAAGAACTCGTTGCCGAACCGGAGAATGAGGATGTTCTTAACCATCTCCTTGCCCAAGTAATGATCAATACGGAAAATTTCCTCCTCCTTCCAGTTGGGCTCCAAGGCCTTTTGCAATTCCCGCGAGCTTCCGAGATCCTTGCCGAATGGTTTTTCAACCTGCGTGCATCAGTACGTCAGCCAGTGCCTTTGACAGCATTGAGAAGTCGGGACACGCACAATAATCCGCGCAATGCCCTCCTTGGGGTAGCAGTTTCTCTTCAGCTGCTCCGAAACGGTAATGAAAACACTGGGCGGGAGGGCCATGTAGAAAATGCGGTTCTGTTCCTTGTGTCCCTTTTCAATCTCTTCAAGGTGCTTGTTGAGGTTGACGAAAGAGTCGTCCTGATCGTATTGACCGGAGATATATGTACAGAGGTTGCAGAAGCTCTCGAGCTGCTCTTCCATTTCCTTGGTGGGGACCTTGATGTAGGACTTTACTCGTCGCAAGTACTCGGCGTGGTCCATCTTTGTGCGGGCATATCCGACGATCTTGATATCCTTGGGAAGGAATTTGTTTCGGTACTGTTGCGGTCAGACGTGATCGTTGAAGTTTCATCAGGTATACACACCAGACCGAACAGAGCAGGGAACTGCAACAATAGTTAGCAATGGACCTCACGGAAAAATTAATTCATGGAGCAAACTTACTGTCTTCTTCTTCGCGAGGTCACCGGAGGCACCCAAGACCACGATGACGGTGTCATCCTTGAGTTCCACGGAGCTGTCGAGAGGTACCATGTTAGCGCGCTCGATTCAAGTGCATGCGTGGACACAGACACGCGAGTAAAGAGAAATCAATCGCAATCGAGGGTTAATTGATTGCTTGATGGAAACAGCTATGGATGCGATCGCAATCAATGCAGGCTTGTCACAAGGACACGTCGCAGACAGTGATGCTATCGCTGACAACCCCCGCTATGGTGTAACAGATGGGTGATGTAAGCGCTACACAACAGACTTACCCAGCGGTTTGACCGTGCTCGGAATGAATGATCGTGCCGGACATGATGATATGTTGGAGAGCGATAGATCTGGGATGAATCGCTTGGGGGTGGAAAATGGTGTGAAAGAGAAAGAGTAAGGAAGAGAGAAGAAGTAGTAGAAGCAGGTTGTGGTTGATGGAATTTGTTGGAGTTGGTCCTTCCTTCTTTACCAAACCGTACCCAGAGACTTCCGGCGGAGTCAGACAGACAGACAAGACAGACAGCTACAGTAAAGTGACAGAGCTACCGGTGTAAATTACAGGTCTCTGACTCGACCCTCTAGTCAGCCGCGGACTTTTCTTTAACTTAACTTAACGTTACTTACCTAACTACGTACGTACATTTCTTACTAAGGGATTCAGTCATTTGGTGGGGCAGAGCTCTCGACGTCGCAGTCTGGAGGGGCGCTGTAATCAGGTAATTTCATTACGAATGCTCATCCTTGAGCTCTTCCGGAGATGCTTCCTCACAGCACCTGCTCCAGCGGAATCTCGAATCAATTCGATTCATTTTGTGTTCTGGAATTGGCAGCTATACACACTGTTCACAGATCACAGTCCACAGACCACCATGACGTGGTCTCAGCGAGAATATGAGCATCACGATTGCCACGCTCGGTTTCGCCGGCTGCTAGACGTCACCACCGATAGAGGGGTGGAGCTTCATCGACCGCCGCTCTCCCATCGCAATTCATGGTCTGCCATGACTGCGTGCGAGTACAGTCAAAAGAAGCTATTTATTTTCATTTGTCTTCCCTCCTCACATTCGTTCACAGTTCGTCAACAGAATTGACCGATCATCATCGCAATCCTAGTTCTACCAGGTATTATTACACCTGCCGTGTTATACGACGGAGTCCGACCCTTTGAACTTAGGTCGGTAAGAACAGTGACAGTAAGCAAAGCGCCCCCAGCAATAACCCCGATCTCGCTGGATTATGTACTGTGTAAGCTACTCTGCACCGAGTGAGGTAACTAAGTAGCCCTTAGCGGAGCTACTTGATAAGCATCCTCGATCTGAAGCAAGTGACAGGGGCCATACATTCGGACATTTCGGAGTAATGATCTTACCTCCAGGGCTCCTGCGCGGGGGGAAATCACCCAACTGTAGTACAGTAAGTAAGTAGTTCGGCATTTTTTCGTGCAACGAACGCCCCGAATCTGTCTCCAATTGCGTCCAAATAATGCAATACCATGAAACTATAGTACTACCCTGTCGATTACTGCATGTGTACGACTACGGGCTAATGCCTGTATGATCAAAGAAATACACGTCCCTCAACGATATCATCTGCAAATGGCGGGGCAGCGACACGACGGAGCCCGCTCGCCGCTCTCACCGGTGGTCACGGCATAGTATCCGAATTGAATATACCGACTGGCAGTGAGGAACTTCAGGGTTCCCTCCCCCCCCCTTCCCTGAGACACAAGCCCTACAACGTAGACGGGACGTGGACGATATCGCCCAAATTGGGGGTACTCCGGCACTCCGGTACAGTACGTACTCCGGAATAGGCCACTGTGTAGGCGGGATATTAATCAGATGGACCTTCCAGAACATGCGGTACAAACCTATTTATCCGGTACGGACACTCGTACGTACGTATTGAGATTACACACCTTATTTCTGCACCAGCCAATCCACTGAGTTGATTTCGGCTTTTATGTCAAGGTCTGATTAATCAATAGCCTCCTAAGGAAAAGCAGCAGGAGATGAATCAAGTTGACAATACAGTATCGTTCAAGGGATTCCTCGTAACAGACAGCCGTGGCGGCTGAAGCGGTGAGCTCAGTGAGGAGCCATAAGCAAGTTGCTGTCGTTGATCTCTCACCTGCAATTCACGTTGATTGATTCAACAGAGCATGCATGCATGAGGACTGAACATGGTAGATTGTGAGTCGGAGCAATGTCATCCGCCCGGTGAAGCAGCGAAAGAATATGTAAGCCTGGGGCATCAGTCCGACACCTGAGGCACCAATCTGCGTCTCAAACAAGATCCAAGCTATTCCAGATCGGGCTAGCACATTTTGCACGGTGGTCAGTCACGGGGTCTCGGTTAACCCTCGCTAGGGCTAACCGTTCCAGGCCTAGCACCAGCCGCACCACAACGCTTTCCCGTAGATTGTGCGTTGGCCGCCAGAAGATCTCTTGGTTTTACCGAAGCGAGAAGAAGACGACGACGAACGACCGACGACAACAAACTCAACCGCAACGACACGACATTTATCTGACTTTCGCGGGTCAGCGTTGCCTTTGTTTCTGTCTGCTCAGAGAAGAATTAATATTTCCGTCAAGATGCCTTCGGAACAAGGTCACAGACGTGAGTTGCCTCCGAATACCCTGAATTGAATGCGCTTGTCCATTGGGATGATGGGGTTGAAGATGGAGATGGAATCGCTCACAATGCATCTGTCGCTTTGTTGAATTAATGATCAATTGCTAACGTGCCGCAGTCTATGTCAAGTAAGCATTCCTTGAATGTCCTCGAAAGAAAGAAAAAAAAACCCCCCCCATACGCGCAACATCGTTATCGAAGAACCGATCACTTTCATTCGCTCTACATCTCTGCACACACTACATATAACATTGCGAACAAAAACTGACTGTTATAGGGGTCGCCACCTGAGCTACCAGCGTGGAAAGCGCAACACCAACCCCAACACAAGCTTGATCAAGATCGAGGGTGTTGACGATGTTTCTGCCGCCAAGTGAGTGACAGCCGCAACGGAGATACCAAAATGTGCAGTAGCTAAGACAGTACAGCTTCTACCTCGGAAAGAAGGTCGCTTTCGTTTACCGCGGAAAGAAGGAGGTTCAGGGCTCCAAGATCCGTGTCATCTGGGGCAAGGTGACCCGACCTCACGGTACGATCATCTGATCGCTGATAGCGAGAACATCTCGGCCCCAGGCAATTTTTACTGACTCTCGTTGGATAGGCAACTCCGGCGTCGTCCGCGCTCAATTCCGACACAACCTCCCCCCTCAGACTTTCGGTGCCACCGTCCGCGTCATGCTTTACCCTTCAAACATTTAAATCAGCCGTTCCGCGAGCCGGGGTGCACTGTGTTTTTCTGTTTTGTGTTTGTTAATGTAATGAAGGGCGAGGCCTGTTCTGGCTATGGCATGGGCATGGGAATTCAAAAACGAGGCTCTTTGCATTCTAACTGTTCTTCGTCCTCCTTTCGAGGCAGTTTATCGAACTGCTGTACCGATTACGCAACAAGTTATTCATGATTTGATAGGGGTTGGTTCTAGTCGAAAGGCCGGGAAGAAGAGCAAGAGAGAACGAAAAGAGAATTTATGGCATGGGCAGTCATACAACCCTGACAGCGAAGATGCAACGAAATCTTTGTTTGTTTTGTTATAAAAACCTTTCTCTTTGTCCAGATTGAAGAGGAACAAAAAAATCAAAATATGATTTTAAAAGAATACCCAAATACAGCCATTTGATTTGATCGATAGTATCAACTTTTATGACTCTCTACTCTGGTGTTTCAGTGGTATTACAAACGAGGATGAAAGTCGAGCCTTGGGCCGTTGTATGTCTGTTTCGTATGGCTTGGATTGTTGGCTGGAGACCGGCACCCACTTTATAAAAAGGTCATGTCGATAGGTATACCCGTACCATCACTATCCCAGCCATCGTACCCGGTTCAAAAATGTAGATACCCTGATCACGACCAATAGAGACTCCAACATTTATCCCCCATAGCTTCAGTCCTTCTTTAGCCTACCCTAGGTGTAGGGACTACGCGAACCCAGTCAGGACTCAACACCTACATTGCGATTTATTTCAGTTGACTCACCGGATGCCGTTACCGACATGTACTATACACAAAACGTGATGCTTGTCCGGAAAAGGGTTACGACGCCGCTTCGCCGTCCTGATGGGCAACCGATACATTAGCAAAGTAGCAGTGTACATGCAAAATCTCAGATCATGGCAATTGATTGACGTCTCAGACAAGCCAACATATAAGAACACATTGTACGTTTATCAAGGTGGTCTACTACGTATATTCAATGTCAGTCCCTCCAATCAGCACCGCGGTCTCCACAATGATCTAGCTCAGTCTAGCTTAAGCCCAACTCCACATGGAACTATCAGATCATTTGCATCATCGTCGTCCGTCACACTACACAGCTTATATTCACCAGAGAAAACAGCGACACAAAATACAAAATGGTCGTCCCCGGTCGTCGGTCTCAGCCTATGCAACGCGTTTCGCCGCCTCCCTCTACAGAGAAAACAGATGATGCATCAGCGAGAAACACTCCGTCTGCACCATCAGATACATCGCCTGCCGTTCCTGTGTACGTTCTCTTTTCTATGCCGGCTTCTAATAACGAACCGCATTGCATCCCGGTTATCCATTGAATAGCAGCTAACGACAACAGAGAAACAATATACAAACTCCTTGCATTCACATTTGCCATGATCTGCGGACCGCTCGCGGCTTATTTTCTGAGTGTCAAGACTATTTTTGCCGGTATGCCTTTTGCCTCTTTTCATCTAGCCGTCTACGGACATTCCAGGCTGATACGTCCATAGGAAACGCTACACTTGCCGGAGCATTGGCGGCGCTGACTGCCAATGTGGTCCTGGTTGCATATGTGATTGTAGCCTGGCAAGAGGACAAGGAGGATCAGGCGAAGAGGAGGGAGAAGAAGGGTCAGTAATTACATTTTTTCCCCTTAGTTATAAGCATCATGTATTTTAAGAAACGATTAATATGCCATGTCTTTCGCATCGCAACGTACGTGATGTATTCCTTGTAGAATAAACGGGGTATCTATTATAACCTGCACTCTTTTTTTTTTCTTCTTCTCCTTGTCTGTTCAGCTTCTCCGCAGAAGAGAAATCTACGGTCTCCTCCTCACAAACTCCTGCAAATCCCCCTCCGTCACAACGCCCAGCACGAATTTCCTCGTCGGATCCGTCACAATTGCAAAATCCTGCTTTCCCATGCCCGCCGTCGAGTCCACCTTGCCTTCGGAGGGAGTCATGGGTTCACCCTTGAAAAACCTCTCTAGTTCTTCGAGGGGTGTGTCCATTGTAATGACCGTGTACACATTTGTCCGTTTACGATTGAATCGTTGCATGGCAGCTTTGACGGGATCGGATTCGGACACTTTTCCTTCGCGTAAGAGGGTTTTGAGGCGTGGGATGCTCAAGTACCCGATGAGGGCGCGTGTACTGGAGGATATAACGGTCAGATGGCTGTAGTCGCGCTCATAGGCGGCGAGTTGGGCGGAGGAGATGGAATCGTTGGGAGAGACGGAGAGGGCTGGAGGGGGGTCCAAATCCTCGACAACGGCCTGTTTCAATTAGTTTTATGCCATTGTTGTTGTTAGATGTTTTTTTGAGGAAGGAGGAGTAATACCCCGCGGTATTTGCCAGACCAGGAATTCAGGCTCTGCGTCGAGGCGGCGGTGACTTGGTCTGTGAGGGTTTCGCGGGCGAGAGTCTCGCCGACTGAAGAGTACGTTGCCATGTTGTGTGGTATTGTGTTGATCTGTCGATCGCAGAGTTGGGGTCTTGACTCCGTTGAGCAGCAGCAGCAGCAGCAGAAGAAGCAGGGTTACACCACCTAACATTTTTCTTGGCTTCGGAAACAACCCGGCTTGCCGAGTCCTTGCCACTCCGAAGACGTCACTCAGCTCTCAGCTCGCTCAACTTCAACAACTTCATCTTCGTCTTCTCTCTATTCTGTACTCGTTCGTAGTTACTTCAATTGATCTCGACCAGAGAATTGAAATTGAGCAAAGCATTGTCATGATGCCGTCCATATGCCCCTCCCCATCAACCCTCCAATCCAGCTTCTCCCAATCCCAGCCGGGCCATCCGCTTCCACGCCAACCCTTCACAGCATGGAGCGCAGTCGACGACGTCAAAGAAAAGACCGATCAAACGGCGCATTCCGTCAAACAAGGATACGAGACCATGAGTAACAAAGCACAGACCAAAACGGGGAAAATTGAGATGTTTTCACCCAAGTATTATGCAGCGTGCACGTTTGGCGGGTTGCTTGCTTGTGTAAGTATAACATGATACATAGAATCGTAGATTATCGCCCAAGTTAAAGGCTTGGGCGTTGGGTCGATGGGCGAGCCAATAACCTTTTTAGGGGCTGACGCATACCGCTGTCACGCCGTTGGACCTAGTCAAATGTCGACGCCAGGTCGATCCAAGCCTCTATAAAGGCAACGTGGAAGCATGGAGACTCATCTACCGCGCCGAGGGGATCAGAGGAGTCTTCACCGGTTGGAGTCCCACGTTTTTTGGATACTCCGTGCGCGTCCTTTCCCCTTTTTGTCCCTGCATACCCAGTATTGATATCAACAGGCGCAAGGAGCATTCAAATACGGCGGCTACGAATTCTTCAAGTCGTTCTATAGCGACCTCGTTGGCCCCGAGAAGGCCGCGCAATGGAAGACCAGTGTCTATCTCGCTGCGAGTGCCTCTGCAGAATTCTTTGCAGATATTGCCCTTTGTCCGTTTGAGGCTGTCAAGGTCCGGACGCAGACTACCATGCCGCCTTTTGCGACGGGGACGTTTGATGGGATTAACAAGATCGTTGCCAAGGAGGGCCGCGCCGGGTCTGTTCCTTCTGTCTGCTATGTGTAAGAAGCGAAGAAGCAAGTGTTGATGTTGTGCAGATTGTTCAAAGGATTGTATCCCCTGTGGGGCCGACAAATTCCTTATACCATGATGAAATTTGCCTCTTTTGAGACGATCGTTGAAATGATTTACGGCTACTTGCCCGGCAAGAAAGCAGACTACAGCAAGTCTGCCCAGACAGCCGTCGCATTCACTGGTGGTTATCTAGCCGGTATCCTATGTGCCATCGTCTCGCATCCCGCAGATGTCATGGTCAGTAAACTGAATGCGTCGCGACAGCCCGGTGAAGCATTTGGGGCTGCCATGTCAAGAATCTACAAGGATATTGGGTTTGGAGGCCTGTGGAATGGCTTGGGGGTCAGGATTGTTATGATTGGAACTTTGGTATGTCTTTTCTTTTGGTCTTTATGACGAGAATTCGCTGACGTTGTGTAGACTGGATTGCAGTGGATGATGTACGTTCTGTTTGTGAATGCTAACTTGAACGATGCTGACTTGGATAGATACGACTCGTTCAAAATCTTCATGGGCCTGCCGACGACAGGCGGCCAGATTCCGGAGAAGAAAGAGCACTAATCGGTAGGTTTTGAATTGCAATTTGTATGCGTGTAATCAGATCAGATATCCAGAATGAATCTCCATTTCACACTTTACTTCTATATGCATACTAAACGCCATCTCTACCCGCACTATCCTTCGAGCCCTGATAAACCCCCTTATAACCCTCAACCGTCTCCGCCATCTCCTCAAGCACAATCTGCGCCATTTTCGCGTTTCGATGCAACACCACACCGCACGGATTGAGTACCTGCATCATCGCGCCCATTGCACCTTCGTAGCCCGGATCGACCACTCCCGCCGTGACGCTCACGCCAGACCTCCATAACGACGAGCGCGGGAAAACACTTCCCATACAGTTCGTAGGAATGCGGACAGTTTCATTAAAGTCTATCAGATACGCTCCCGGTTCTAACTTAATTCCTGCATCAAGGTCGTTCGCAGCAAAAGGAATAGGGGAGGCTTTGGCGGCACGTCGTTGTGCGTTATCAAAGTCTATGCTTGCTGGGGAGCTCCAGGCGGAGACTTGTCGTAGCGTGAGGTCGATGCCGCAGGGTTGTTGTTGGTGGGCTTGGTGAAGGAGAGTTTGGATGATGTGGCGGGTGAGGATTTGGCGACCGCTAAGGATCATGATTTGTAGCGATTGTATGTAGAGGATGTTTTTTTGATTTTTCTCTTTTGAACTCCAACTTTTGATGTTGTTGAGAAGGATGCTGGGTAGAAGTGAATAAACAATTCAACACGCTAATTTTAGATCTCGGCGTGCTCCCGAACAAGAATTGAAGGTACTGCTTCTATGATGCCTCAACCCGGACGCAAATCGATAGTAAGTACGTGTTACACTTTCATGTATGTTTCGATGCTTCGAAATTTCGCGTAGAAGAATAATGAAAATGTATGAAAAGCAGGTCGTTGGGGGAACTTAATGGGTAGGTAAATGTGCAAAGGGAATAGCGATAGGCAGAATATTGAGTCGTATACCTGTCTGAATATACGAAGAATCGCGACACATAAAATGCCTAGCTATGTAGCTATCTGACATGCCACAAGGATCATTTTTTCTCTCCGCCGTATCTGAGGATTGAGCATTGTGAATAGGCCCTCTCGGTATAGATCTACCTCGTTATATATCGGACTCGAGATAGAGCTGTCTCGCCGTAAGCTCCTCAGGTGCTTTTATCAATGATCACTTCCAGTATGGCTATTGCCAGTCGAAGTATATAAAGAGATGCTATTCTACAGAACAGGCAAGGCCACACCTCATGCCTAATTACACCAGTAGAACAAGTCCAACCATGAAACCGAAGGGGATGAGAGGAAATAGTGAGTAAATAAGACGAGCAGAAAAGATGATGGGAAGAGACGGGCGAAAGGATTTGATAGCAGGGGAACATTGAAAGAGGATGAGTGAAAGGGAGTGAACCCTAACGACAGGAGGAATCTACATCCAAGGCAAAATTTACTCACAGGTCAAGTCTTAGCTCTTCGTCTTTCTTTAGTCTATCTTCTCACTGATCACTAACGACATTCCCGCCTTTGTTTCCCTATTTTCTTGGCTCCTCTGACTAGACGCCTGTAACCACCTTTGATTCATTTGTCAGAATATCCCCAAAACGACTTTCAAGTCCAGTACTGACGTCTGTCACGCCCAGTGTTTTGAATTTTACTCAAAAGAGAAAACCTCGTCACATCTGAGTCAAAACACGCGAATACAAGCTCACCTCTATATTGTCTTATCCTTCTCGCCATTCTCTCACCGTTGCTGTCATTACATTACTCAAGTCATTTCTTCTGCCTTCTACAAGTCTTCTTCGTGCCTTACGACGCGTCCAACCTACTTGACACCTTACTCTATTGTTAGGACCAAATCTGTGTCATCTATCAAGCACTTGCTGAGATTCTATCTCACAAGATACGCCTTCATTTATCTCATCCTATCCAGCCAGCATTTGGTCATGAAGAGTACAATACCTCCGAAGATGCAAACTCCTGATTCTGTGCACTCGGAACCCAGAGCGCGACTGCTCTTGGGGGGATGCGGGTTCAGAGGAATTTATGACTGTCCTTGTCGAGAGGGATCTGCTTTTGAGCCCCTGAAAGATCTCAGACCGGGTACGTTATGTGAGAAGTGCGGCCACTCATTGATAATGCATCGCGAGCATGAAAGATATACCCCAGTAATTGCTGGACCACAGCCTCGTGTCAAAACCGAGCTGCCCACCAATGACTACGTCCCTCAGTCAACACCAGTCACTGACTTGAAAGAAGACCCACCAATATTGCCCGCAGACGATACAACGGAGATTCAAGCAGAGTTGTGCCAAAGAGAGAATACAGTATTGAAGATCGCCAAAATGCTCGCTGATGGCGACTCTGTTCTGATCTGGGGCATGAAGGGCACAGGCAAGACAACCCTGGCAACTCTCCTTTTCGATCTGTTAACCAGTAAGACATCGAACGTGATCCTTATTCCAAGCTGGCCCGATGCCCTGAAGAGAAGAGTGGACGATATCCTACTGGAGCACGCCAGGGCCAAATTCCCCGACTTGACCAACAAAGAGCTAGCGACAACTGACATGATATACATAATCGATGAAGCCCAGGAGGCTCTCAAATACGTAAAGTCAAGAGCCGCCTGGAATGCACTCATCAGAGCTTCGGAGTCATCAGAGACACGACCAAGATTTTGCATCCTTTCCAATCAAGGGATATTGCCAGAATTTCATAGCGTATTTGCCTCCATGCCTGAGGTGTCTCATCTCAAGACACACGGAAATGGCTATGGCCATCTTAGTCTTTTTTTCACCGCGGCCGAGTTCGAGGAGTTTTTCCAGCGAAACAATGCTCGTTACGGTTTTGAGCTCGAACGAGAAGCCGCAAATCAGATTTACTTGCTGACTGCCGGCCATCCTGCAATTCTTAGGCTGATTCTACGTTATATCAAGCTGGTAAGTAACGGTCAGATTGCTTCTCGAGCTCAGTCAACTCACCTATTAATACTTCACAGCACGTCAACCGAGACGATGCTGGGGGCCCTGCAGAAACGCCCACCGTATCACGAGCCGATGTTCTGGCGATAACGCACAACGAGAATCGTCTATTTACCTACCTGGGAGAAAATGTTTATCCCGGTACATACGCACGAGAGAACAAAGCAGTCGTCAGAATTTTCAAGAAGTTACATGATTCCCCAGAGGGCAAAATTGGCTGGGACTCGGCCTCAAAAGCGGTGATTGAGAAGTGCTTTCTGTATGGCTTACTGAGCCACGAAATCGATGCAAATGATCCTGAAAATGATATATTCCGATTTCCATCTCCCTTGCATGAGAGGTCTGTACCAAGAACACTTCCAATGTTGAGGCTCTATTTGCAAGAAGGAGACTAATGTCATGGACAGATGGGCCCGGTGGTATCACAAGATAGAGACGAGTGTTTACGCTGGGGAATTGTCGCCTTAGACTCGAATTGAGAGATTTGGCATTCACGGTGCGCATTGGAATATGTATGATGAAGTTTTTCGGCTAGAAGGGGCATACCATCGTAGGCTTTGGCGTCGTTGAAGAGTCTCGTGTTAGGAAAATTGTACAGTAGAGTAGTCGAGAAGCATTAGTGGAATCTTCTCTCAACGTCCATAGTACCGAAGGTGTAAGCAAGCAATGAGCCATGATTTAGAAGAAGCTTGGCCATGTACGTAATGAATCGAGTATAGCGTGTTCTGACTCGGGCGTTTCTCTTTCGACTGTTTGTCTGTCCTCTCTGGACCTTCGTCCCCTCTTCTCACCGTCTGCTAATTCCCTCATCTCTTGCTCTCGTATCTTCTCTATTTCTGTTCTTCACCACCAATTCCCTACTAGCTGAGCAACGACCAACCTTTTCGGCTCGCTACATTTCATTTGAAAAGTCAATCTTTCGCGGAAATTCGCCTACATGAGTCGTTCCCAGAAGGACGATACGGACATGATACCGCGTACGAGGATGAGTAACCTACTTGGACCATGCACGTTTTCGGGGAGGGGTCAAGTGTTCTTGCAGTTCTGATTCATTTGTCTCGTCAATCAACGAATCTGTTCCTAAACATGCAATGTGTGACGATTGCGGGCACCTGATTACCACCCATGAGGACTTCGAGGAGGGGCAAGATGACTCTTCTTCGATGGTTATGAAATGAGAAACTGGAAAGCGTGTCAAGCAACAGTCAGCTAACCTGCTTTCTCGTGGGCATATGAGCCCACAGACTCTCATACTGCACAAGCGACTTCTCAGGGTCCGATCAAGGATGAACAGCAACGTCCGAATGGTCATACGTCTGTTCAATCTGCGCGACCTTTGCCGACGGAAAGCTTCGAGTCAGTGACACTTAGTGAGGGCGTCAAGCACGAATCATCCAGCTCGAAGTCTCGTGCCATTCCTGAGCCTTCCCGTCATCCTCCACCAAGAAGCACGGCATCAACGATCTCCGAAACAGACCATCATCACATTTGTTCAGGACTGGAAACTGTCACTAATATTAGAGGAGGTCTAATAAGCACTAGTGTGCTGCTCACTTGGGGTGGGTGCTCTACCGGAAAGAAAACTCTAGCACATCTATTGGAAAAATATAGATAGCCTCACGTGATAATTTACACTACCCCTCCAACAAACGTCCCAAACAGGCAACAAGCTCTAGGCAGCAGCAGTCGCACAAAGTAGCCCAAGTCCCTTCCACGTCGCGGGAGGTAAAACATTCTCATCACTAACGATCCTTTTGCAAGGCAGGTACAGGGCAATATGGCAAGGGCATCTCGTCAAACAAACTTGGGAGACGGGTCGTGGACACCTGTGCAAACCTTCCAATCGTCAGACTTCACCGATGAACATGCACTCTTTCAACATGCGCGGGATATTCTTCTAAAGTCTGATTGCCACCAAGAGATAGTCTACACGGGAGTGGATCATCGAAGGGCAAAAGTATTCTTGGACAAACTTGATGAAGACCCAGACATCGGTCACCTCAGGTAAGAGGCAGCTTGTTCTTATACATAGAATTGACTGACTAATTATGAGTTTTATCAGGAAACATTATAACTCCGTCACGAAGACTGCCTGGGTTCGCACGATGCCGACTACTGTTCACGATTGTCATCAGCGATGGTACACCCAATCGGAAAAAGCGTGGTACTTTGCTGGGCTATTAAGCCAAGCTGAGTTCAACGACATGAATTTCTACGCCGGAACTAGTAAGTAATGCTTCGATTCATTCATGCGAAAAGCAACTGATGAGATCGAAATGAAATTAGCGATCAAGTGGATAGGTGGCCCTTATGCAGGATCTAGAAAAGAACCAGATCTCGGTCTGCAGATTGACAATTCAACTTACCCTACTTTCGTTATCGAAACCGGATGGTCAGAGTCTCTGAACAGACTGCGAGATGACATGAAGTTGTGGCTTGTTGGGAGCGCAGAGACCCACGTTGTTATCATCTTGAAGTGGAGACGTGTAGCAAACACTCTCAATGTGAAAGGTGATTCAGAAGTCTACCGTCGCGACCGCACTGGTGTTCCTGAACTTCAACAGTCTGAGACTGTGTTTCCAGCACCTCCGCAAGCACAGGCGCAGTTACAGCAAGTCAGTCTTACTAGACGTGAGCTTTTCGGACGCGCAATTTTTCAGGGAAGCAATCCAAACGACATATTCAATTTACAGCTTGACGTGTTGAGAACTGTGGCAACAGAAGCACTGGCACGAATGGGACTTCTGCCTGCTTGATGGCCCTGAACAGTCCTCTAATCATTTTATCCCAAAACAGCAATTCTGCAAACTTAAGAGGCTTTAGGGCTTTGCACGGGCAGAGTGGAGACTATGCTGCTTCAGGACTAGCGTGAATATGCAGCTCTTTGCTCTTCTTCCATCTGCTTCCCCGGAGGCTTTCTATTTCACATGGTTGTACATGACCTCCATGATTGATACTACCCTTCTCATCTTCTACTGGCAAGCTTTGTAAGAATACAATTAGGATTACCTCGGAGTTGGCTTCCCGTAAGGCTTTAGTTTCCGCCGCTTTAGAGGAAATGTTACATACGGCGTTTGGACATGATGGGCGATGAGATCATCGATCCTAACTTTGTCTACCTTTATTTAAAGCTCGAAGCTCCTCGATGTAGCTACAACTATTTTTTGAGCCTCAACAAACATTTCCATCGATTCAAAGTAAAAGGAGTCAACCAATTTATTCAATATGGCACCCAAAGTCCTCGTCGTTTTGACTTCTCAGAAGGTCATTCCCAACACGGATCATCCTACAGGATGGTACCTCGTACGTCCCGTCTCCTCCTCCTTCTTCCCCTTGTCGCTATACCAATTACTGACTAGATACCTCGGAAATAACAGCCAGAGTTCGCTCACCCCTGGAAAGTCTTGCACGACGCCGGCGTCGAGCTCACAATTGCCTCTCCCAAGGGCGGCGAAGCACCTCTTGACCCAGCCTCCGTCGAAATGTTCAAGGAAGACGAGACATCGGTCTCATTCCACAAGAATCAGCAATCTCTCTGGAAAAACACGGTACGATTAGCCGATGTCGTGCCCCGCGCAAAGGAGTTTGATGCTATCTTCTACGTTGGTGGGCATGGACGTATGTTCCCTTTTTTCCACTCTCCTTTCCTTAGGAAATCAGGATGGCGATGGAGGCTAACTATCGTCATAGCAATGTTCGATCTCGTCTCTGATTCCACCTCTCTCTCCCTCATTCAAACATTCGCATCCGCCAAGAAGCCCGTGTCGGCAGTCTGCCACGGTCCCATCGTCCTCGTCAACGCAACTACACCCTCCGGCGAACCGCTCCTGCGCGATGCCACAGTGACCGGATTCTCAAACACAGAGGAAGATCAGGCACAGATGACTTCGTCGATGCCTTTCTTGCTTGAGGATAAGCTCAAGGCTATTCCAGGCGCCAAATATGTGAAAGCTGAGCAGCCATGGGGAGAGAAGGTGATTGTTGATAAGACGTATCAACTCGGAGGCGTGTTGATTACGGGGCAGAATCCGGCTAGTGCGACTGGTGTGGGTAAGGAATTGTTGAAGGCTTTGGGGTTGTAAATCATATGTATTGATATGATGGATGTTATGATATGATGATTAGTGTTGGTTTATGTCGTAATCAGATATGAAGTTTTGACTGAATATGATGTTGAATTCCTAACATGAATGGTGTGTCATAAAAAAAAATAATGATAAAGATAGGCAAGACTCCAAATTGCAAAATAGGCGCCGTCTATATGCACACATGCACCACTCCTTCCAACGGAACTCGTGGATCAATCGCATCAGACCAAGCACAACTGTCCCAAAACTGTGACAAGACTATTGGTAGACTACTTCAAATCAGCAGCAATCATGTCCTCAACGACCTTCATACCGACTTCCTCGCTCCGCTTGGAATCTGTGAGATCATCACCAACGACTCGCTGATCAAGTGCCAATTTCGTCTGTCCCAATGCGTAGATTTGTTCCTCGATAGTGCCCTTGGTGACAAGCCGAATCACTTCCACCTCCCTCGTCTGACCCACGCGGTGCGCACGATTCTCCGCCTGCACATCTTCCTGAGGGTTAAAGCTTGAGTCGAAGATAATGACCTTGTTGGCGCATGCAAGATTGATACCTGCACCTCCGGCTTTAGTAGATAGCATGAACACTGGAATGTCTGTCTGTTCATAGAATGCATCTAAAATAGATTGACGATCCTCGACGTTTGTGCGGCCGTCGAGACGGAAGAAGCCCATGTTGATTGTTTCAAGAACGTACTCCAAAATGTCCATGACAAGAGTAAATTGCGAAAAGATGAGGGTCCGATCGCCGTTTTCTTTGAACTTTTTCAAAAGTTCGCAAAGCTTGTCGATCTTGCCAGAGTTCATCCATTCCTGGTTCTTCAAAGCAAATTGCCCGAGAGATTTCGGATGTTTGACACACATCGAATGACATTCAAAATCATTATATGGTTGGAGTTCCTGGAAGATGATGTCCGGATCAGAAAGAGCCCATTGTTCTTCTTTCAGACAGGCTTTGGCCATTTTGGAAAGAGTCTTCTCATTGTAAATGCGGCGTTTTAATAGCGGGTGGATTGCTGAGAATCGGAGCTTCATCAAAATATGTGCTGACTTGTTGCCCGTCTTGACGCCCGCGGCACGGTCAAGAAGAAGCTTGCGAACCTCCTCATTTTCTTCTTGATAGATCTCCTTTTGCGTTTCGTTCATCTCGCAGTATTCAACGCGCGATATCTTGGCAGGAAGGTCAATGACCTGGTGCTTCTTTCGTCGAAGCACAAATGGTGAGATCATGGACCTAGCGCGCGCGATTCGCTGGGCTGATAGAAGTGCAGCGTGCTCCGCAGTATCTGTGGCTTTGGCTTTCTGCGCGAATATCGTCTGCAAGTCCTCCTTGTGCTGGCTAAACACATCCGGCAACATGAAACCAAGTAATGAAACGAGCTCCTGAAGGTTGTTTTGCAGAGGTGTTCCAGTGAGCAACAACCGAAACTCGGCAGGAATCCTGATTAGCTGATCGTAAATTTTTGACTCGCTGTTTTTCAACACATGCCCTTCGTCAAACACGCAGACACAGAACCCGAGGTTTCTCAAAAATCGAGAATCATCCTTCGCCTTTGCGACAGTATAGGTCGTGATGACGACATTCACATTCTCGATATCGTCTTCAATGGCAGCTCGAATCTCTGCACGCTCTTGTTGTTTGGCATAGTACGGCAAGACATTTAATGTAGGACAGAATTTGTTAAATTCGCGTAGCCAATTCTCAATCGTAGACGCTGGTACAACGATGAGGTGAGGACCGGTGATACCTTGTTCAAATAAATGGGCAAGGAAAGCAATGACCTGAAACGTCTTTCCCAAGCCCATGTCGTCGGCCAGAATACAGCTGAGTTTTTTGTGGAACAGGAGAGACAACCAGTTGATTCCGACAATCTGATAATTCTTCAAGTTCCAGTCTGGAGAAATGATGGCTGGTTGCGATACGAAACGAGACTTCCGTCCGCCATGGGCCACGACGTCGTCGCCGTCATCAGTTGTCGGTGTACCAATCCCGGAGTCGTGCTCCAGACTGACCAAATCCAACTCGCCATTACCCTTGTTCCCGAACATATCGATGCCCCATTGCTTCATCTCTGCAGCCAAGGGCTTTCCTAAACTTTCGCAATGAGCAACTAGCGCATCGCAAGCCTCGTAGCCTTTCATCATCTCGATCGCCTTGTCAACGACTTTGTCGCCAATGGGCTTCTTTGGCCTTCGGGGCTTCTTGGCGCTGGCAGTCTCTTCGGTCTTCTCCGTCACAGCTCGGACGGCGTTCAGTGTTCGGAAAGGTCGCGCATCGACGATGATTGATGCAATTGCTTCAGGCGTGGCTGCAAGATCGGCGAGTGCTGGAACCGTGCACGTATTAATGAAGCTGAGGACCCTCTTTTCAATATCACTGTTGTCCTCTTCGGGGCTGGCTTCAGATTCCGATTCGGAAGCCATACTCTCCTCCTCGGGTGACGGCTCTCGCTTGAGATCTTTTCGTTGGATTAGGCGACCTTTAGGCTTGGCGGTTTCAGGAGCTGGTGAGGCTTCTGAAGAAGTCGCACCAGGTCGGGGACCACGCATCAAGCGTCTGCCCTTGGGTTTCGAATCATCCTCCGCGGCGTCTTTTCTCTGCACATTGGTTGTATATTTCTGAAGGATTTTTTGTTTCGACTTGATATTCTGTTTGGCCGTGTTCGTCCGTTCGTGTGTCTGTGCGGCTGTACCTAGATCAAGCTCATCCGGTGAACTGGCTTTGTCGATTTCCTCCTGTCTCGCGATTCTCTCGGAGGCGCGATCAAGGTTGCCGCCAGTCTCAGAAAAGGCTCGTAGGCCTTCTTGGATTGTGAGAGACGGGAATAAAACTAATAAGCGCGTAACGAAACTCCGCATACGGTAATCTTCAATATCATCGAGAGTCCTAATATCGTCAAGCGAGTTATAGACCTCATCTTCGTCCACAGGGATAGCACGTGATATCGTCGTTTGCTTCAACTTTTTGGACGAGTCGCGATCAAGAGACTGCAGGTGTTCGCTGGAACGCTTGTTGCTAGGTTGGTATGCAAATCGAGCTGTAAGGTCTTTGAAGCCTCCGGAGCTTTCTTTACTTGCAATTGGTGACTCCATTATTTTTTCTGGACTTTTCGAATGAGGTTTCGACAGGATGCGCGGTTTGATATTTGTCGCGATGGTCAGTTCGTCTTCTTCAGACGACCCGCCGGCGTAATTTGGGCCTTCGTCGTCGCTTAACGCGGGCGCTCGTTTCTGTATGTGTGGATTCGAAGGAGGACGAAAATGCGTGCCACTCGGGGCCATCAAATTTGCCAGTACGCCGCCGCCGCCGCCCTGAGGTCTCGAAGGAGAAGAAGCAGGTCCTGCGGGCGAGGAAGCTGCGACTTGGACGACTGACTTTGGTTCGTTCGGGGTGCGGTCGATAATTTGAGTGGGCTGGGTGAAGCGCTGGGAAAGGGGCGTTTGTTGCGTCCTGGGCGCAATGAGGACAGTGGCGACGGTTTCTGCGTCGTCGACATCCTTGCGGAGGCTGGGGGTATCAGGAACAGACTCCTCCATATTTGTAAACGAATTCATAGACTATAAAGAAAAGATCATAATGTTCATAGACAGAGTTAATAAACAAAAAAAAGGTATATAGATCAGACGTAGAGAGTAAACAAAGCAAAAGCAAGGGTAAATTAGCCTGATCGAGTGGATGAAAGATGAAGCTCTTCAAAATTCCTGATGAGCGCTTGCTTCATTGGCCCAAGCCGATCTGCTCCACAATGTCTACACTAGGGTTGTTACCCCATATCAGGGTTACCAGGTTGGGGTTATGTAGGGGTTATAGGGGTTATAGGGGTTGGCTTTCGTACTGATCACATCCCGAGGCCAAGAATTATAAGATAGGGACCTCCATGGACTTTCAGTCTGTTATTGGATAGTATAATAATGACTCGAACTTGAAGCTTTTAGGATCCTCAAGGGGCCTCCTGATCACAATTATCAGATTCTTGATTTCAAACCAGCCCATCATCGCTGAACCTCGGATCTCTTGAAAATGGCTTCTTGATGACCTCGAAAGTCTTGATAAGCACTCGACGCGTCTTCAAGGCAGGCCATAGAAGCAATTTGAACCCATCAACAGCAGACTCAAAAACGACCGCAAAATACTCATCCGGAAGAAGCCGCAACAACACACCCACCGGCAAGGTAACTACGGCACATATCAAGCACACAGCCCACTGTATCCCATTCAGAGGCGTAACCCCAATAGCCACGCCACCAACAAAGATAATCAAGATCTGGCCACCGATAATGATGAAATTTATACCAATAAACCAGTAATTCTTCGTAATGCCCTCGAAAATATTGAGATTGTTATCCAGACGACGGTTGTTCAGTTCATTGAATATCTGCATCCAGACAAACGTGTTGAAGATGATAGTGTCCAGTTGTAGCTGACTCTTGTCTTCACTAAGGATGTTTCGAAGAATGTCATGCCCGGAGAAGTAAAGAGTCAATGTCACGACGAGTTTGTAGATGGATTGGCCGATTATCATTTTCCACATGTTCATCGTGAACAAAGGTGCACTTTTGGGGGCAGGTTTTCTCTCAAGGATTTTGTCGTTAGGCCCATCGGTAGCCCTTCAAGAAATGCGTTAGACTTTCTTCTTGGCAGTGGGTAGATCCATTAACTTACAGAGCTAATGCAGCAAATGTATCCATAATGAGGTTCACCCATAGCAATTGCACTGCTGTGAGAACACTTTCATTTGAGCCGCTATGGATGGCCGACACGAATGTAAGTATAACGGCTGTGATATTGACTGTAATTTGAAACTGCGCGATTTAGTCTAATTTTCCTAGATCTTCTGGTAGATTTGAGGGGAAATACCTGCAAAAACTTCGACACGGCGTCATTTACAGCACGACCCCATGCAAGCGCTGTGATGATAGACTTGAAATTGTCGTCCAACAAAATAATAGAACTAGCTTCTTTGGCTACTTCTGTACCAGCAATTCCCATTGAGAAGCCGACGTCAGCAGTTTTCAGTGCCGGCCCATCATTGGTACCGTCACCAGTCACTGCCACAGTCTCACCAAGACGCTTCAAACGCTCAACGAGCACACGCTTATCATCCGGTGAAGAACGAGCAAGAACTTGCAGCCTCGGGGCCACATCATCTAACTCCGCGTCAGAGAGCTGGCGAAATTTAGGTCCTTCCAAGACCATGCCGTCCGTCAGGATACCACAAGCCCTTGCGATAGCTGTGGCCGTTTTGAGGTTATCACCGCTGACCATTTTTACTTGAACACCGGCATCGTTGCACTTTCTAATGGCGTCGGGCACCTCAGGTCGTAATGGGTCTTGTATTCCAACGACGCCAATCCATATCATGCCTCCGAGGAGAGATTCAAAGTCAGGTTCTGAGGAGTCGTCTTGTGTGAGCTGGTCCGTAGGTGGCCAGGTGGAGAGGTCTTTATAGACCATGCCGATCGTACGAAGGGATTGCTCTGCATAACCATTGATACACTCATGAATGTCCAGACGCTTTTCATCTGTCATAGGAACCGTGGCAAGGAATGTGCTCGTCTCGTTCCGTACCGCCGAAGTAGCATACTTGAGCAACATCTCAGCCGCACCCTTGATTAGAAGTCGGTAGCCAACAGACGATGGTTCACGATACACGACTCCCATACATTTCCGTGAAGAGTCAAAGGGGAAAATTTGCACTACCTCAGCGTTGGCCCGCTCCTCTCGTGTATTCATGCCGAGGTGATCTTTAGCAAGTTGTAGTAGCGCGACCTCGGTTTTGCTGCCGACTAACTCTTTCTTGCCATTTGTCTCGTCTTCGAACGCCGTAGAATTTAGGGCGATGCTTTTGATGATCAGGTCTTTAGACGCTTGTGACAGTCCCTTGAATGTTTCTGAGATGCCCTGTGACGATGCATGTTTCTTTGCATCAGGGCTTCCCTCATTGAATGACCATGTAGCTGCAACTACGGTCATTTTATTCTGAGTCAAGGTCCCTGTCTTATCGCTACAGATGACGGTGGCATTTCCCATTGTCTCACAGGCTCGCAGAACCCGGACAAGATTATTTTCCCTGACCATACGTGTGGTGGCAAAGGCCAAAGCAAGGGTAACCGCAAGAGGAAGCCCCTCTGAACGTGATTTCGTTAGCTGGCGTAATTGATGGGAAAAAGAAAGGTAAATTGACGTTTAGCGCTCACCTGGAATAGCAACCACGATGACAGTGACAGCAACAATAAGAATATCCATGAATTCCTGGCCTTTTTCGGCAGGACCTGCAGGATTCTCGGGCAAGTGAACTAGGAAGCGAATAAAGAGAACGAGGAATAGAATCGTGGCAGCACTGCTCACTTGTAAGCATTGGCTCTCAGATTCCACATTGATCTGAAAGTTTACCTGATACCCAACCACCCAATCCAATCCGCCAATCTTCCCAATTTCACTTGCAAAGGAGTCGGCTCATCCGTCATCTGCAACGACGCCATAATCCGTCCATAAGACGAATAGGTGCCAACGCTCGTGACCAAATAAGTTCCAACACCTTCAAGGACCCTACTTCCGGAAATGATAAAAGGATCGCATTTTTGTGTTGCGGTACCTTCTTTGATCTTCCGCCAGACTTCCTGCCCGGTCATCTTTTTCATTTGATCCGACTCGCCAGTTGCAGAGGATTCATCACATTTGATGCCGTGTCCGGATATCAGTATGCCATCTGCAACTGGGGAGTCACCTGGTTCGAGATGCAGTATGTCGCCGACTAAGACATCGGTGATGTGTATCTGACGTTCGTGCCCTGATCTGATGACTGTCACTTGTCTATCGTCTTTCTGGGTTCATAATTAGTATTCTATATTCAGCAGAGATACCAACACGTTTTCATACCCGTCTATTCAATTTTGCAAACTGCTTCTCCTTCTGCCAATCATTCACAGCCGTTACAACGGTGACAATCAAGATTGCAACACAAATCGCGACGCCCTCTATCCAGCTGACTTTCGGACCGCCACTGAGCGCCTCATAGACACCGAGCGCAAGTGACACCACGGCAGCTATTGTCAGCAAAATGATTATTTTGTCTTTATAAGCTATCCAAAGCAGCTTGAGGAATCCATTAGTCTTTTGATCAGGCAGCTTGTTCTTCCCAAACACACGTATTCGGTCGAAATATGGTGTCTCCTCTGGGGGGTGACTACTGGGAGTATCATCGAAAGGTGTGTGTGAAACCCCATCAACAGTAACTCGACCGTGTAGACTACTCTCGTCAAGCGAAAGTCCGCTACTCAAATCCGATCGAAGACCATGAACCAGTCCCTCGAGACCCCCCAAAGCCACAAACGCTGCCAATGACTTCGGATTTATCATCTTATTCAACTGTCCTGGCGAGAAAGCGAACTTGTTGTTTTCAACTATAAAGTCCTTGGCGTATCGGGCATCGGGGTTGAGGGCTTCAGAAAGTGGGACGTCATCGTATACTTCAGTTTCTTTTTCAACTTCTGTTGTTGCGGTTGAGGGGACATGTAAGCTGATACCTGGTAATGTAGATGCGAAGGACGAAGATCTGTAGCGTGTATTGTTGGAGAAGGATTGGCTTGGTACACGCAAGAGTCCATTGTTGCTAGGCGATTCTTGCATGACGAAACAATTTCTGCGTGAAAAAACAACGGTGAACTCTCTTTTTCAATCAGCGAGAAGAAACTCTGTGTGTGTGTGTGTGTGAATGAGATTGAGGAAGGTAACTCTTTTCGAGACGAAAACCCCCTTGATATAGCAAGGCTCACAGCTCGAAGAGGATCATGACTTGAATGCTTTCAAGAGACCGTCACGTAAGTTGATGTCGAGAAGCCCAACACAGCCCGGTGGCTCTTCTTGGCTCCTGGAAGCATGACCAACTTATGTACATGATGTTAAAGAGACCATGGATCATCTATATCGGATGTGGCAAGCCAAGAATGCGACCCGGGCATGTGCCTCAGACTTCGAGCTGTTTAAGCGGTGCATGGAACTTAAAAAGAGGCTGTCATCAGACTTTACAGTATGACAAAACTACGATCAGTTGTATTGATAGAAGTTTATGGCGAAGGTGGACTCGTTTCTTGGCTGGATGAGACGTTTCCGGAAGATAATGCCATGCTGGTGAAACGTAGGGCTACCTGAAAGAGTCTATTGGACGTCTTCTTATATAATCTCATACGATATGACAGCAGGAGCTGCTATCCATCGGTTCTAGTAGAACACAGGAGGAAAGTTTCAAAAGAATCAATATCAATTCTTGATAGCCATTGCCACGTTGAATGCCGTAGACACTCCTTTTCTCAGACTATGCCTCGTCTTCGGCAGTCGTAGCAAGATCAAAACCTGACTTGGCAGCTTGGCTCTCAGAAAAGAAATGTACGTATGCTAGCACTGCGCCTCTATTCCAAGACTATATGATGTATACCATTACGCCACGATCATCGCGATATTGGTGATATTCGCAATGACATGTAGTCTGGGCAGATGCACAGCCGCATGGTGGAGCTTTTTGATTTGCGGGTCAATTCCACATGTTCCATACCTCGATAGAATAAATATATGCCCTAGCCCTGCCTTGTTAGCTGACCAGGTGTAGCTTCTTTCATTGAGCAGATCCGGGATATAACGAACAAGAGTCACATGAATAATATTGGAGTGTATCTATCGGTCTGCCATAAATTTCTGATTATTTGTTAGATAAATTACCGGAAGCTTGGTCATTTCTATTGTGTATGTCTCCGCTTCATTTGCTATCTAGGCTATATCAACAAGACTACAATGCTTAGAGATACTCGGTTGTCGACGTTGATCGGTTTGATGAGGAAGATAGAGCTTGGAATTTCGAAGACAAATAGGAGAAGGCCCGCACTACTACGACGTAGCCATCTTGTGAGACTTTCGAGACTTTTATAAAGAACCAAGACAGCCATGACAGATACATCGAGGTAGCATCGAATGCTTAATCTGGATCTGAAATTGATCTCTAACGTGAAACTTTCCAATAGTGCGTAGAATAAATATCAATATGTATTAAACGGATACGTAGGTACATGTGGAAGTTCAAAAGACGGGGTTTTACACCAATACCCTATACCATGGGAGCTTTTTCTCCTCAGGCGCAAGTTCCTTCTCCATTTCAATCGTAGTGAGTTCAGAGAAATCGATTTGTCGCAGAGGAATGATGGGAGATCGAAAGAAGTACCAGGATATCGCCCACAGTGCTGCGCTTTAGGTTAGCATATGAAGAAAATACCACACTCTTCGAAAGAATCGTGGACTGCTCACCCAAGAAAATCGGGATACCGATATAAGATACGAGGAAAGATTGTGTATCCCATTGGCCATTCAAGAAAACGCTGTAGCCTGAGGTTAAAGTGATGATAACTAATGAGACAATGGTTATCCATGCCATGTAGGGCTGGAAGGGGCTCTTGTATGGTAGACCTTTGAACATTTAGCAAGATTCCCTGAAAAATATACGACTGGAAAATAACTCACGGTCTCGACTGATGTTTTGAACTTTCAGACCGTAATAGAATCGAAGATAAGTGACCTCAATGATGATCCACGAGATGAGAGCCGCAATAGTGGCAATGTTCACGAACCATCCGAAAGCGGCGGAAGAATTACTGCCCAGACTCAAATAAACCAAGAATAAAAAGGCATTTGAGACGCACACGGCCACATAAGGAGCTCCAAATCGGTTCATCTTGAGGAAGATAGAGGGGGCTTGCTTTTCTTCGGCTAAACCATAAAGCACACGAGAAGCTAGGAATACGACAGCCATACCGCAGCTGAAAGCTGACGTCAGAAGGGCAGCGTTGATAATAGATGGAAGAACGGAAATTCCGGCTTTCTCGAAGGCGATGACGAAAGGACTTGCTTGCGCTGTGCCACTCGAGTTGCCAAGGTTGGGGTCATTGTAAGGGCTAAAATTTCTTCAGTCAAGGATCCTTGGTTCAATTTGTGACCAGGAACGAATGCTTACACCAAAAGTCCGACGATGAAAATGCTGAGAACGTAAAATAAGATGATTCTCCAGAACGTCATCTTCATCGCATCGGGAATGAGTTTCCTAGGGTTTTTTGTTTCTGCTCCTACTAAAGCCGTGACCTGGATGTTACAGAATGCATAGGCGGCAGAGATCAGGGTGCTCCAAAAGCCTAGGAATTTGCCAGTATTTCCAGGGACAAGGTATGCATGGAAAGGACCAGGGTCTTTCCAGTAGCGAAAGCCAATGTAGTCGCCGCTTGGAGAGCCGCCGCAGTCGACGATGATGCCAGCAAGAATGAGGCCGACAACGAGGATGATTTTGATCATGGAAAAAAAAACCTCGGACTAAGAGGATGAACATTAGAAAGGACATTTCGAGCTGATGAAATGTAGAGGATAAGGCTTACTTCACCGTATACTCGCACTCCGCAAAGAGTCATAATGATGATCGGAACGATAAATACTGTGTACCAAACTGCGGGACTGACATCTGGTTTCCAGAATTCGATCAGCGTAGCGGCAGCACTGAGTTCAGCAGGTCCGGTTACTGCCATCATGTACCCTATTTGTACCAGGTACCAATTAGTCCAACTTGTCTGCAAGAAGCTTGTTGTATAACACTTGTTTGACTTACAATAATTCCAGCCCACAGCAGCTCCTATAGCTGGCTGGACAAACTTTCCAGCATGTCTGACGAAACCTCCAGTCACAGGCATAAAGGAGGTAAGTTCTCCAATGCTCAGAGCTACTGAAGCTGTCAAAAAACTCATGAACAAGTATCCGAGCAAAGCCCCTACAGGCCCAGCGATTGCCAATGCATTGCCGGCAGCGAGGAAAAGACCTGTTCCCTATGCACAGCACGTATCGTAAGTCACTATGTCTGAAGATGTTTGAGCCGAGTACGGCCAGCTTACAATCATTCCCGCAAGACCGATCATGTTAATGTGCCTCCTGGATAGGTCCCTCCTCATACCGGACGGGGCATTTTCCACGATTCCCATTTCCTGAGACGCAGTAGAACTTTGGTGTTCATCAACCTGTGGAATCTTGTGTGCATCCATCTCTACAGATGCAGGAAATAATGTCTCGGTCTGACGTCCGAACGAAGGCATTCGCGTGTTGTCTAGTACGGCAAAAACCAGAAGACCTATCGGCCTCCTTATGTAGTCAGTAACTTTCGGGCCTTCCTGACTCTCTGATATCGGCTGCGATGTCACCAGTCGCCTCCGTTTCGAGATAAGGCTATCATGGATCAAGCTCCAGCACCGCAGCCAGTGGCCACAATGTCGGATTATTGGAGCTTCTGTTAGTGTCATGGGTCACCGGACAATTTCTATGTAACTCACCGGCGCCTGGGGCATGCCTTATCTGTGGGGCGGCCATTCTTTCGGGAACGTGCTAGACTGCTAGTGTTCCAGGCTCAATTGCTCCGCAAGTGGTTTAGCTTTGATATCGCCAAAAGCCGTTGGATTTATCTCATCACTTTGGCCACCATCCTTGATCTGTTTCCAGCTTCGTTGGCACGGTTCGTCGCAGATTGCGCGTGTTCTTTTTCTCCGGCAGCAACTGCGAACTTAGGGCTGATATATATCGACTAACCGAAAAAGGAAAAGCCTATCAGGCCTTCTGTGATTGGCCGATTCAGGGAATAGATATAGGACCCACAACCATAACGGAACGAACAACGAACTACATCTTCACCATGGTCTTTTGAAGTCATGCAAATGTATTAGAAGTCTATTGAAAAGAATGTGTAGACAGGAAAAGGATCATTCCGAATTAATTGGTTCTCGGATTTCCATTCGCCATGAGTGAGGGTCCAGGCACGGAGGCAAGCCGGCTTGTCAGGATGTCCAGGTACAGATAAGACAATCTAGGAGATCTATATACAGTCGGCGAAAGAGAAGAATACTAATGAACATGTCTCTTGCAGTGCAAAGGCTTGCCTACAATGTCGCAGAGTCAAAATGAGATGTTGCCCTGTGGTGGGCAGTAACAGGTGCGAGCGATGCCTTCGGAAGTCTATGGATTGCATTTCCTATGTCCAGAGAAAGCGTGGGAGAAAGCCTATCAGGTGGGCGGTAATACCTTCCCCTAGCGTGTTTTCTCACTAACGATTACAAGGTCACGACAGGGAGACGGTGACTCGTCACACGTCACCGACCGACACCTACCATCCCAAGAAGTCTCCATGAGCGTGCCAGTTGCAGAACCTACGGATACATCTGCAACATCCACCGCACCGCAAAACTTATCTCGAGACGCAGAAGATGCCGGCTCGAACTTTCTGGCCGAAGTCGACGGACTTCAGCCGTCATCTTTACTCAATCAAAAAGCCACGACAGGGAAATTCTCCATGGAAAACATCCTGAGTATTGGCAGAGATCTTGACTCTGATCCGGCCCAGTCACCTTCGGCATTTCCCGAAGGTGATCCCATACTCAAAGGCATCATATCGTACCATATAGCTACGTCTCTTTTTGAAGGGTGCGTCCGGTATCTCGCCCCAAGGGAGAATCACAAGTTGACATCATAGTAGCTTCATCCGGAGTTTCAATCCATTTGTCTGCGTCTTCGATCCCTCTTTTCATACATTTCAATACGTCCGGGAGCGATCCTCATTCCTTCTCACGGTCATGCTCTCCGTATCCGCCAAGGCATTCAATCCTACTCTATATCACGATCTACATAGACATTCAGAGAAACTCTTCACTGATGCTATTGCGCGAGGCGCAAAATCGCCGGAAATAATTCAGGCGTTGGTCCTCAAAACGTACTGGAAACAATCGGATGACACCCGATCTTGGCCAATTATTGGATACGCTATCAGATTATCAATGGAACTAGGATGGCATAAATTACTACTCAAGGAAGAGGACATGACAACTATGTCAATTGGTGATATTTTGGACAGACGCAATGTGGAACGTACATGGCTAGTGCTGTTTGTCTATGACCGCAGGTTCGTCTATCTTATCCTTTTAAGAGACTTTCATGGATACTAACGTCATTCTAGCATGAGCTTACAAAATGGGAAACCGTGGATGATCGAGAGAAGTGACTTTATAGAATCGGTCAATATATGGTATAAGAGTCCTTTAGCCACCACTAATGACACCATTCTCGCTGCATTTGTTTCTCTGCGTCTTACTGCTGCGGATATTCTTGAGGCTTTCAATCCTCAGCGTCCGACGCCATCAGTAACTCATCCCTACCGGTTTGACTCGTTGCTGAAAACACTTACTCCTCGGATAGAGGCCTGGAAAAGGCGATGGTTGGAGATAGCATCGGAGAAAGGTATGCCTCTTTTGTGTCGTCTTTTGAACCGCTAGTTAAATGAATTTTTTAGAGCGATGTCATTCGTTCCTCGTCTCATTCTTCAGCACTCACCTTCTCCTCCTCCTATACTCCTTTCCTCTCCAGGATGCGATCTCCTCGACTATCGGTCCACCGGTCGTGGATACAGAGGCATTTTGGATCACATTTAACAGTGCAATCGAAATGCTGAAATTAGTTTCGCATCACTCTCTATCACCACTATTGAGTTTCGCACATGATTCGATACATACGATGACTGCCTACGCTGCTGTATTTTTGATTAAGGTAAGAATATAATGCTTTCTTGCTCAAAACTTTTCCCTTCTGTTTACACGTTGAAAATAGTTACTCTTATCTATAAAAAGTGCGGCACGGAAAGAATACGAACCAGCTGTTCTAGAGACCATCGACATCGCTGCCCGCGTCTTTGATCAGCAATCGACACCGCCAACATTCACATGCTCATTACAGGCGAACTTCCTACGAAATGTTGTGCAAGAGTACAAGAGAGCTTGCAGACGGCAAGTCTCCCGCCATGCACATGACCAAGAATATTGTCCGTCACCATATGAACAAGACATACCCGTTCCGGTCAGACCGGAATCCAATGATGCTACTGTTTTTAGTGATAATGCTCAAAATTGGGTACAACCAAGTCTGTCGATTGAAGAGAGCAGGTTTCGGGCAGTTCATGCCTATGAAAGAGATGGAGAAATTTTACCCGATCAGCAAGGCGCACCAGTCAATGATATCTCAGGGCATATGCCTAATATGACACCCATATCTGAGGATGCAGTGGGTCAAGACTCATCACCGGCGAATTGGGCGTTTACCGATGAGGACTGGGCATCTCTGTTTATGAACGCCGGCTTTGATATTGCAGACGGTGTATTTATTCCTGTTTGAAAAGAGCTTCAGTCTATAGTCAATAATTACCTAATATATCACAGAAAGCCACATCAAATCCTCAAAACCCCTTCCTTAGCACAACCAATCTCTGCCTCCGCCTCTATTTCCACAAGCATCTCATCACCAATCAAGCCGGCCGTCACAAATGTATTAGCCGGTCTCACGCCAGCATTCTTGAACACCCATCCATGAGCCCGACTAACTTCCTCACAAACATCCGCATCTCGAACCATGATCCGTGTGCGTACGACTTCCGAGAGCGATGACCCGAGGGCCTTGAGGGCGTTCTCTATTATGTCTAATATGTGCACGGTTTGACTGGCTGCTGACTTCCCACCAATAGCTGGCAGTGTGGGCAACAGCTTCTGTGTCGTTGTGCCCGAGACACGGATCACGTTACCTGTTCGGACAGCGCGACAGTAACCCTGAATCTCATGTCAGCAAAAAGAAAACAACTCAAATCAGACATCAGGATGAGAAGAAATGCATACAGCAATAGGTTCCCACGGACTGCCGGACGAATATTCCACCCGTTTCCCTGCAGCAATGGCATCTTTGACAGGCTTCGCCTTATCATCCGCATCCAAATGATCACTCGTATCACCCGCTGCCGTCAAAAATGGGGGTCTGCGGTACTCGTCTCCACAATCCCCTGGGATATCGCTCAAGCCTTCTTGTGCTTTGTGTATGAGCTCCATATCCTCGCTCGTAAGCTGCAATCGGAATGCCTCGAGGTTTTTGTCAATGTATTTTTCAGAGTCGTATGACAGTCTCGACCCGATAATGACCGCCTTCACGGAGGGAATATCAAGCACGTAACGCGTGGCAACGGCCGCAATGGAAACACCATGTCTCTTCGCAATTGTGCTCAGCGCCTCAAGCACCTTCTGGTAAGCTGCCCAACCACCAGCAGCCCAGATGAAGCGTAGATACTTCCGCAAACTCCAATTGAGCTTGTTGAAGTCTTCGGGCTCGGGTTGACCGAGCCATTTCTCGCTGAGAAAGCCCCCGAGCAGAGTTCCATAAGCCAAAATTCCGACGTCGTTCTCTAGACAGAGCTTGTTCATTGGACCGCGGGTCAAGCGGCGATCAATGACGTTTGTAGGAATCTGGTTTGTGGCTATCGAAAAGCCCGTGTCGAGAAGCAGCTTCAAATGCGTAGCATCGGTGTTAGTCATGCCTATAAGGCCGATTTTGCCGCGTTTCTGAAGGGCCTGGAGATGGTAGAGATTGTGGAGGTACGTGTCATCGGTGAAGTCCCAGGCGTGGTCTAGATTCAATTGCTATCAGTACAATTTCAGTCTTACAGTTTCGGCATTTGTGTTGTGCTTACATTGAAACAAGTCGATCTTGTCCTGATTCATGCGCTTCAGAGCAAGATCAACATTGGCTTCGGCATTCTCAAAGGTCTTGACCCCGTTCTCTGCAGGGCACCATTTTGTGAATGCTACCTTGCTAGAGCCTGGTTTGGTTCTTTTGTGTTGACCGATAATCAGCTCTAAGATCCGAAATTGTAAGCCATTGACTGCCAAACAAGTTGGTGGGGGTATGCAATCACTGCCGCTCACTGACCTGCGTCGCCGTAATGGTCTGCCATATCAAATGTGTCTAATCCGCGCTGGATACTGAATTCGATAGTTAGCACATGTTCTTGAATATTGGGCCGGTTGGTCACTTGCGTATCATCCATGACAGTGACGGCTTCTTCCATATCGGTATTCTGATCGTGCCCCCCGGCGCGCTGCCAGAGACCATTAATCATGCGAGAAATCTCGAGTGAGCCTCCGATGAGCGTCCTTTCGGGACGATCCATACTGACTGAACCCATACTGGCTTCTCGAATTCTGTTCCGGGTGATTGTTCGAGCTGAATGACGATTGCCTTCAGATGTCAACTACTCCTCTCAATCCAATTTCTTGGAATATATCCTTGACCAAGATGATAAAACCGATCAAGACAAAGAAGAAAAGTCACAGATTGAGTCGTACAACTGATAACAATGATATTTTTTTATCTTCTATAACTACAGCTCTTATCATAATCAACCGGCGAAAAAGAGTTCGCCATCAGATAGAACTCCTCACCGGACATTTCTGCTTATATTCTCCGGTCAAATTGGCCGGCAACGATCCACCAACTCCACAAAATCTCGCTCTTATCAGATACCTTTCATTCAAGTAAAAGGTTAATAAAAGATTAGAAAAAGTTCATGACCACTTGGGCTTTTCGTTACTGACTGAATGGAATGATTGGGCTACATACGATAGAAACGTATCAAGTGGTACGAGTCCCAGTACCTCCATGCAGTGATTATACACCGGAAAGTCTCGCCCACTCTCCGATCGCTATTGATAACTCATTCCAAGGTTGTAGGGGTGAAATAGATATTCTCTTAAAGTTTCAAGTCAATTATACGTTGGTGGCTTTATCATCTCCGACCACACTTAGAACCCACAACCGTATGATCACGCGGACTCGGTTTTGCTCGTTCATCCTGCCATCTCCTTTCCCGCTCCTGATATCTCTCGATTTCTGCTTTAAACCATTCAAAGCATATATCCACAGTTTTCCCCACAGCAATAAATGAGACGGCATGCGGCTGTCCTTTCGTCCCAGCCCTTGGAGGCTTTGCATTGTGCAGCTGGAGGGGTGGCTCGACTGTCCTTGCGGTCTAGAATTGAAATTGATTAGCCCGGGCATATCTTTCCCAAGGCCCATTTCAGTGAAACTCATCTGGAGCATAGGGTGAAGAGTGATGAGGGTGGTGAAGAGACGTGGATGAAGGTATGCTACATTGATGCTTGTGACCGCCGTCTGTTAGTCGTGTCTTTTGGCGGCTAACGTTGTTTTCAGGTGAGCAGACGACGAATGTTCTTTCCAGGGACAAATATACCAACGTACGTGAGAAACGCAGTCAACGATCTCATGGTCATGAGAATGGCTTTCTGTCTGACCGGGAGGTTGAGAGGGTTCTTCGGGTGACGCTCCCATTGCATGTCCACGCCTTGGCCGCCCCGTCCATCAATATTGATTTCCTCCATGATACTTCTCCGGGTTGGCTTAGAGTTATCTCCTATTGACCCAGGCAGTTGGCGGCAGAGTGTTAGACCTTCTATGTAGTGTATTTGAGCTATTGATGAACAGCAGGCGGTGACTGTTCATTCTTTAATGGTTGACTCAAAAGAGATTCATGATATCAGTCACGGGTTAGGAAGTGCCCTTCCTAGAGATCTTATTTATAGGCATAGTACGGACGTCAGATCTTTATGGCAATATACGGCAAGTACATGCTTCTACACGTCGAGATTCTAAACGCTCAGGAACTTTCTACTAATCAACCAAGTCAGTGCAGTCCTCATCATAGTCACTTCTAGTAGCAACCGGCAAACAAGTACCCGTTTTCCTATCTGGGTAATTATTGCCCAAACTCAGCCATGAGATCATCGTGTGCAAACTTTAAAGATCCCTAAGCCGCAGAATGAACCTCAGAATACGATTGACCAGGGTTTTAAAGAAAACAGTGTGAGCCGCTACATCAGCGGCACGGCTCGATTTTGTCGATTGATCCAATTTCCGTGGGTTGTGACACGAGGTTTGGACGAATCTTCGCCGCTTTGCAGTGATGAAGTACGTAGTTGGTTCAAGGTTTGGCCCTTTGTTTTCCCGCCAACAGCAGTGGACCAGGTTGAGTTATGTATGGGGCGTTTCTTGATTGTACTCAGTGCTAGAACAGTCATTATGTATCGCGCAACTACGAGAGTCGCAACGGGGAAGTGTAGAATTCCGAGTTTAAAAGGGTGATCTGAGTCTCGAACTATGTATCTAAATTATACGTAGGTAAAAAAAAATGAACAGATATCTACCAATCATAACACCACAAATGCACTAGCTAATGTTCAAAGAATTTATGTAAAAAGAGACGACGTTATGTGCAGTCGTCTCAAGACAAGAGATGAGCCCAGGTCCACCATGAGACGCCACGAGTATATGATATTATCATGCAAAAGAAAGGAGATCAGACGGCTACTCCGGCACTTTGCTGCGCTGTTGATGATGGTTGCGCTGAAAGATCAACTTCTGTCTCAACAGGTGCCTTGGGCACATTCGCTCGAGCCGAATTTGTTCGTATGGGACCCGGTCCGCTGTGAGCGTTGGACTGCTTCTTGCTATATCCCGGAGTTCCAGCAGCTTTAGCAGATTCGTTATTCTGGATTGCGTTCTGGACAGCGGATGGTTTGGCCTCTTGCTCGACAGCTTTGTAGACGCCTTTCGTTTCGAGGCCGAGAATCTTGTCGACATCGATCGCTGCAGATAAGAGCTCATCAAAATCTAGGAATTGACAGACATCTGCGTAATTCTTGGCCTTTTGCGCCTGGATATATGTCTTATCTTTTGTCTTGATCATCATGTTGAGTAGAAACTTGGTGTTTCCAAACCGGTTCTCGACGCGGATGGCTTCCCGCACGTAGTTTCGAACAACGTCCCGCCAGGGAAGGAGCCCGCCTTCAGCCTCTGACCTGAAACACGACGGGTTTGCTTCAGCGGATGTCGCGATCATAGCGCCATCCACGTTATATTGCTCCATCAACCCAAGAGCCTGATCGCGCGATGTGACATCTCCGTTCATGACGCACGCAACACCCGCCTCCTGACAGACGTTCGCAATCATGCTGAGTTGTTCACGGATAGCCCTTTCTCTCGGACGCATAGGTGTTGTGCGGCAATGAATTGTCAGCCCCGTGATACCGGTAGCGACTAAGCGGGTAACGAGGGACTTGGTCTCCTCTGGATCCGAAAGTAGTCGAATCTTCACGGATATTCCGATTTGATATGGGTTCCCAACTTCGCGCACAAGCGCCTCGAGGATGGAGACGAGTTTGTCGGGTGTTTTGAGCAAAGCCGCGCCCATGCCACCGCTAGTACTGAATGGTTTCGGACAGCCCGAATTGACATCTATACCCGCAACATCACCGGCCACAACCTTCGCAGCCTTCACAGCATATTCAGGCGACGCCGTGCCGATCTGGAAAATGAGCTTTCCCTTTTCGTTCTCCGGATCAATGCGATAAATGACCGACTCCTTGGGATCAACGCCTTTGCTGCTGTTGGACGGTAGTCGTGTGAATTCAATACAATTAGTCCGTGGATTGACGCGGCGCTCAGCGCCCATGATAGCTCTGTCGATGGTTTCAGGACCCCATACGAGATCTGCGCCGTATTTCAATGCGATAAGTCGAGAGGGAAGTTCGCCTGAGCGCACCATGGGTGCGAGGACGATTTTGTTGCGATAATCCACCCCGTTGGCGGGGATCGGGACACGAGGGAGCGAAGTCATCGTTCGGCGGAGGAAATTGAGCATATCATTCGGACAGAACTGTCTTTGACAATGATTTCGAGCCTCTACTTGCTCGTCGTGTATTGCGATGTAGCGCTAAATGCGAGCTGGTAGTTAGTAAAAGCGGCGTGATTATTCAGTCACGGATTGCAAAATTTGAGGTCACGTGAAGATAGCGGCTTCTTGCCCCGATCCTCCCCCAATCGACCGACGAACTAGCTTTACCGGGGCAATAGTTTGCAATTTGCAAAGAAGTCCATCAAGCCTGTTGCCCGGTTGTACTTCTACTCTTATTCATACGTAATCACATTACACTTCCTCCAGTTTATTATAAATCATCACATTGAAATGACATCTCCGTCGAACCTCTAGGTACAGCATGATGATCGCCGAGAAATATGCATAAACTTCATGCCATCTCATGCCTCACGACCGACCCGTCCATCTCCTCAATGCGATGGTTTGGAGGCAATTCAGCAATGCCTACCTGCTTTTCCGATGATGGACTTTGATCCAGCTCTATAGGTGCGAATTTTGCATCGTGCTGTCGTTCGGCTCGCCTTCTACACCACCATAATCCAACCACAACGATCGTTATAGCCGCGACAGCGCCGACCACAGGCCCGGCGATCCATGCCTTGCTCGAGGAAGGAGTGCTGCCGCGGCTATCTGAAGCAGATGCAGAGGTTGAACTGTTGCTCGATGTCGAATTATTACTCGAAATAAGCTCTGCATATGTAGAATTTAACGGAGCCGTTTCCATGCCCGTAGCGTTCAACAAATAACAATTTTCGAAACCATCGTCAAACGAATTGTCGTAAAACACTGCAAGACACAAGTCTGTTCCATTAAAGGTTGCGCACTCGTCGATACACTCGGTAATGTTCGCACTGTAGACCGATGTGATATTGCTGCTTCCAACTCGGCCTTCAAAGCACGTTACGTTGAACGTCTTGTCGTTGCTTGAGTTTTGCTGCGGACCAGACGTTGTATCGCATGCATCAAGTGACGGCAGTCTGACCAGTCCGGAATGTGTATGTGCAGTCTCACTGGAAAGAGAACCATTTTGTGTATTCTTCAGATAGCAGTTTCCAAAACCAGCGCTTAGGTCCGAATTCCACGATACACCGAGACATAAAGGATGCGCCTCGGCACAGAGCTCCATGCACTCGCTCATCGTCTCCGTATGTGGTCGGTAGTCGAGTCCCCAAGGAGCGTAGTCACCCCAACCCGCCATGTCCTCGTCACAGACGATATGAAAGGGCAGGCCTTGACTGGTCTCGATGATCGAGCTGTTTTGGTACGGGCAAGTCCCGTTCAAGGCCGCCCATTGAGTTATATCTGCGATTGCGCTGTTGACGTTGACGTTATCGCTATCCGATGTGCTCAACATAGTCGAGTTCACTCCTTTTCCTTTGAATGAACATGTCTGATTTTGAGTGTAATATGTGACGCCATAGCACGAGGGTTGATACCATGAACATTTGTCCATGCAATCAGATATAGATGCTTCGACCGCGTTCCCTACTTCGGCTGCGATTAAATCAATGCCGCAATATGTGTAAAATTGTAAGCCATTCTGCGTGGTGAAGTTGTCTGAAGGGCAATCTGTAGACGAGTCTCGTGATTTCAACGATGCTGTCCAGAAAGAGTTAAGTGGATGTTTATATTGATCGTTCGATCTCCAAAATTACTCACGCAGTGTCACATATGAAGAAGACATGGTGCCGGTCATAGTCTCAGCGATTTTGTGCTTCGTTTTCACTCATTTGCCCGACAAATTTGTCGTCGTGATGCATGCATACTGGCAAGTCGGAGAGCAAGAAGGACAAGAGGGTGCAAATCAACCTCCCTGAACTCATGATGGGGGGGGAGGGGGCTAACAAGTATACACTATACAGGCCGTGGCAGGGTAGTCGAAGGTACGAAAGCAACACACGCTAACCGCCAGTGTGAGCTCTTTAATTAGAATCTCATGCAAACAGGGACCTTGAGCCACTGAGGTTGAACGGTGCAGCAATGTTGGTCGATTAGTTGATCTGCATTGTTTTAAGCCTCGCGCGCGTACTCTCCTCCAATTACAGCGAAGTGTCAGTGTTGGCGTTTGACAATATGCAGACTTGACTCGGCTGTGTCGATTCCGTTTCCGTTTTTATGTGAGAAGAGATTGGAGCATCAAAGCCCATGATACTATGCAAGATTCGTACTATTTGAAGTGGTGTATATAGCTGCGATCAAGTCAAAATCACTTCCGTGCATGCATGTAGGAGGCCTCGTCCCTTCCGCAGCGCATTGCATGGACGGGCTCGTGGCTCGGGAAGCGGGATGGCGGGCCTGAGGCCTCAATGATCATGGATGGCTCAAAAGGGGCAGCGACGGGTACTACGACATCAAAGTTGTCTACCCCTATAGGTACCTGGTACTCGACTGCACAACTTCGTGACTCGCCAACATTGACCCTCTGAAGCCATCGGTTTGTAATATATCGGCACACAACCTTTACCGTCACTAGCATTGATTTGAGCGTTCTGTTTTTCGATCGACCGCGCGCCCTTACTCAGAGCCGAAAATTCTTGACAAGAACCTTGGAATCACAACACCTCGGCCTAGCTCTTGTCAACTCCCGAAGCCTGCCGCGCATTCGGCCAGTGGCCAGCGCCAGCTCCCAGAACCGGCTATAGGGAATCAGAGCGATATACATAGGCCAATTCCATCCGACCGATCGGGCTCTACTCTAAATTTCTTTTTGTGCCCCCAATGAACCCAGGCACGCCGGCCACGATTGCAAAGGCGGTATTGCGTATACGGCGGACCCAACTATTGGCGGCGATGACTGGACGAGCGGGCTCCACCGCTCCTGCTCTTGCGCCCTCCACCATCCCACCTTCGTCTGCAGGACGAGCAACAACTCATTCTTTTTCTTCCTCTGTTCGCCTCCCCCTCAATCTATCGTCTCCCTTACATCCTAGTACAGCGAGATCAACGACGAGATCTTGTAAATCGCAACCAGCGGCCGTCAAGCGTGCTGCCCAACTATCAAGGCATTTCACAACTACCTCGCCCACTCTGTCGACGAATTCTACCGACCCCGCCATGTCTTATTCCATCCGCAAAGTCGGCGCCGCCCACACTCTCGAGCACCGTGTGTTCATTGAGAAGGATGGCGTCCCTGTGTCTCCTTTCCACGACATTCCTCTGTATGCCAACAATGAGCAGACCGTCTTGAACATGGTTGTTGAGATTCCTCGCTGGACCAACGCCAAGCAAGAGGTAGGTGGGGATCTACGATGTGGGAGGTCTAAGTTGCTAATGATATCCTTTCGTCTAGATCTCTAAAGAAGAATTCCTCAACCCCATCAAGCAGGACACCAAGAAGGGCAAGCTGCGTTTCGTCCGCAACTGCTTCCCCCACAAGGGCTACCTCTGGAACTACGGTGCTTTCCCTCGCGTGAGTTGATATACAATCGTATAAAACCAGAATCAAAATTAACGTCAGTAGACCTGGGAGGACCCCAACGTCGTCCACCCCGAGACCAAGGCCAAGGGTGACAACGACCCATTGGACGTTTGCGAAATCGGTGAGCTCGTTGGTTACACCGGTCAGGTCAAGCAGGTCAAGGTCCTCGGTGTCATGGCCCTCTTGGACGAAGAGGAGACCGACTGGAAGATCATTGTCATTGATGTGAACGATCCTCTTGCCTCTAAGCTCCACGACATTGAGGATGTCGAGCGTCACCTCCCTGGCCTTCTCCGCGCCACCAACGAATGGTTCCGCATCTACAAGATCCCTGACGGAAAGCCCGAGAACCAGTTTGCTTTCTCCGGAGAGTGCAAGAACAAGAAGTTAGTCATTCTCCAACATTGATGAAATACCGTACTAATGAGATGACAGGTATGCTGAGGAGGTCATCCGCGAGTGCGCTGACGCCTGGGAGAGACTGATCACCGGTGCTACTCCCAAGGGAGACATCAGCCTGTAAGTTATTGTTTGAGCGAATTTCATTGGATGAAACTAACGTGCGATAGCGCCAACCTCACCAACTCCAACTCCCCCGATTTGGTTGACCAGAGCGCTCTCTCCAAGCTTCCCGCCGGCGAGAACCTTCCCCCTGCTCCTATCGACGGCAGCGTCGACAAGTGGTTCTTCATCTCCGGTGCTGCTGTTTAAGCGCTTCTTGTCTTGCATACGGCTTGTACGCGGTGTACAAGTCTTGTTCCATGTGGGACTTTGATACCGTCCTATACCCCTTGTGCGTGATGGTAGAAGTGAGCGTTATGACTTCCTGCAGCCAGGCCAGTCGAGCTTAATCAAAAGCATTTCAAAACACACAGTATGGAGTCGATGTATGATGTGTCCGTTTTTCTCAATCACAGTAATGATTAGAAAATGAGTTGACGACATATTAAGCATCCCATGTAATCCGACGAAAGTAGATTCAAGCGATTTTGTCAATTGATATACACGAACAGAACAGAAAAAAATACACATCCAAGATTGGGCATAAATTATCCCTTCAAACTCTGCTCTCTCTCAACCACCCGTCCAACTCTCGCAATCTCATCTAACACATCTCCGATTTTCATCTTCCGTTTGCCGACTTCTAGCTTGATTTCTTTGCCGCCTTTGAACCCAATCGTGCATTCCGGTAATTGTGTCGAATTGCGCGGTAAATGTGAGACTTTGATGTCGATATGTGTTGCGCTACTGGCGGGTGCGGTGGATGGATTTTGGAGGAGACTCAGAAGGATTCTGCAAGGTCGGCCGAGGGGGGAGAAGGGAGAGAAAGCGGTTCGAAAGGAGGTTATTGTTGAGACGGGGATGGACATTTTGATCGCTTATGTATCCGAGTCCGGGGTGGTGTTGGTGCCTTTCTCAAATATAGAGATCTGGAGATGCTGTTGAGTCCATGTTAGTCTAAGTCACCCTCTTGATAGAGAGAGGGAGAAAATGAGTTTATATCAGTATTTACCTCCGATTGAAGAATGATCTGTCTGGCCGTAAATATTCTCGGAAGAAGCTTGGAACCGGAAAATCGAGTGACTCGGCGTGGTGTATATAGATCGAGTGCTTAAATTGTAAGCACACTTTCGACTGAATGAAGCCTCGGATGGGAACCGCTTCTTCAATTGTCGCTAAACTGCAAGATAGTCTCTGAGGCTATCGCGGAATGATCTCGCGATGCGGAGGGAAACTTTCCATGTGTGTTTGCATCGAATGCAAACAACGGCTTCAGGTACCCGCTTTCCTATGATGACGATGAGTGGCAGCAAGCTGCCATTTGACATTCACATTCGTCGAAGCTTTCGCACTTTACGACAATAACGATTGTATATTCCAGGGTACTCTCGAAAACAAATCCACGACGATACGCTCATGCGCCACAAAACGGCAAAATAAACAGACAAAATGTCATCCGTCCACACCCTGCAAGCCCGCCTCAAACAGACCTCCAACGCCCTCGCTGAAACAAAACCACTCATCGACCGCTTGCGGAATTTTACACATGCCATTGGCCAAGGAGACGAAGCGCGTCTTGAACTCGGCGCCGAGATACACTCCAGACTGAAGAATGTGGAAGATGAAATGGAGATTTTGAGTGTGGAGGTTGAAGGGTTGGAGGTTGCGGGTGCGCAGACGAGTAAAAGGAAGCTGACAAGTGATGTTAATGGCGGGGAGAAGGAGGCAGAACGGAAAAGGGTTGTCATGATTGCGGAGAGGTTGGCGGGTGATTTAAAGAAGTGCGTTCTACTTTCTACACCGTGGTGTGAACCAGGTTGCTGATTGGGAAAACAGAACGAGAACAGAATTTCGAACCGCGCAACTACAGGCAAATCGTAATGCAGACGCTGCTCGCAGGAAGGAGCGAGAAATGCTATTTGCACGACCTACTGAACGAGGAACAGCCAAGGGAATCAATAAGTTCACGCAGAATGATGTTGTGGTGAATGCCTCGAGCGACGTCACGGCGGCCCTGAGGAGGACGCACGAACTCATGCAAGCAGAGCTTTCAAGGAGTCAATTTGCGCAAGAAACGCTTGGTATGTGTTTATTACAGCATCGATGGTGTTCTGAATTCTGACATAGATATGCAAACTAGAACAATCAACCGCTGCACTCTCCTCCCTTTCCGATTCATATACTAGTCTCGACACTGTCCTATCCTCCACCCGAAACCTCGTCAGCTCACTCTTGCGATCTCAGAAATCTGATACTTGGTACCTCGAAACATCATTCTATCTCCTCATTGGCACAATCGCATGGCTCGTTTTTAGGAGGATACTTTACGGACCTATGTGGTGGCTTGCGTGGATGCCGGTCAAGACATTATACAATCTTGTGGCATCCGTCATTGGACTGGCCACTATGTCGAATTCAGTGGCCACGACGACCTCTGCTATGAGTTCTGGTGGCACGAAAGTAGCCCACGTGCCAGGAACAACTGATACAGCGAGGATAGTGATGGAAGGAGAAGAGGCGCCGATCATCAAGACCTATGAACAGATAGCCGATGAAATGAAAGGCGAGGATGACGTGCTCGATAAGATAGATCAGTTGGTGAAAAGGGATCAACTGGATACGCAGACCGAAGCCGCGGAGGAATATGATGGGCCACGCAATCCGAAGAAAAGGATGTGGGAAGAGTCCGAGGGAAGACATGATGAGCTATAAGATAATGAACAACGATGAATGATGATTCTAATATGTCCTGCAATGCGTAAGTATCAAGCACCTAGTCCAATACGGCGCCTGTAGTTCGGTACATGCGTAACGGTAAACTGTACGACTTGCCAGCAGGAATCTAAGCTAATTACAACCTGGGCAATTTTTCTTATCATTATACTCGATACCAAGAAGATAAAGAAGTTTCAGCTTCCTCGTTTGACGATGACGCTCCTGATCAAAACACCTCATACTCCCCAACAAATGCGCAGCTTTCCTCATCAAAACAATCGGCGAGCCCCTCCACTCACTTGACCGAAAGCAGTACTCCAACATCTCCTTTCTTTGTGGTCGATCGACGTAAAGGTACGGCCTCAACTCAAAGAGCTCGTACAGTCTTCCAGCAGCTAAGTCCTCCTCTCCTGTCGGCACTTTTCTCGAAGGTAGATGGCCGGTTTCTGCTGCAATACGTCTACGCTCTCGCCGGTCTCGCTTCTCGAAGTCGATGAGATATTGTATATTTGTGGGGATGATGCCCAGCGCAGGATCCCAGCCGAGTTCGTAGTTTGCGTGGCATATATGGCATAGTGAGATTCGGTTTTGGGATGAGATTAGGTTGAAAGGGATCAGATCTCGCGCGAGATAGTAATCCAACTACAAATGGGAAGCTAAGAGTCAGTTATATCGGAAAGTTCCTGGAAAAACTGGTTTTCTTGATAAGTTGAGTACCTGTGGATCTTTGGGGTCGAGTATGTATATAGGTCGTCTTGGGCGACTGCTGGATACCCAACATGCATCGGTGGTAGATATCTCAACATCGTCTGTTTTGTCAGGGGTGGAAACGAAGTCGGTTCTGGAACAAAGGCATGATTTATCTGGTTTATTGGATCTCTTTGCGTTGCGTCAATGGGGAGCTATGAATGACACTACTTAATCTTCTTGATTATCTTCGTTGATCGAGAAACCATTAGCGAAAGCCGGGTAGTAGTGAACCTGCTCCTTCCGGTAGATCCTCGACGCAGACTGAAAGGGCCAAGGACATTAATGGCTAGTATCTCGTAACATAATCAGGGATTTTCAGAGTAAGAATCTGGAAATAACAACGGTTGGGAGTCCTTTCCATCTTTCCATCTTTCCATTTCATTCATCTGCAAAATCGTGCAAACCATGTCCATGGAACACCCCTTCCAAGATAAAAGTAGATTCTTGGCTTTTTAATGAAGCCATTCTTCACAAAATGGCAGCTCATAAGATTCATCATAGGACTACTTTAAGCGATTTCCTACATAGTAGAAGCAAATATCTCCTTCTAATCCTTCATAGTCCAAATGCGATCACCTAGCCCTAATCAGCGTCTTATCGGATTATCGATAACACACTGCCCTTGGCTGAATTGGGCCAAATGAGCTGGCGCGACTCGGATAAGATTTGACGCGTCTCCCTATCTCTGCCCGCGATTTCCTTTGAGCTTAAGTCAACGACTGTTGTCAAGCAAACGTCAACGCTTACCTATCGCCTCGAACAATACTGGTACGAGTACTGAGACGCAAGAAGAAGCGTTTTTAATATGCGATACTAGAGATCGAGCACAAATCCATGGCGTCGAATTTCTTCAACAACAAAGCTAGAGCTGCCGCTGCCGCTGCGGCGGCGGCTTCAGGGAGCTTGAAGCAAAAAACATCAGAGAGTGCGGAGGAGAAAGCGCGTTTGCAGCCTTGGGTTGAGAAATAGTGTGTTATTCTACGATTCCATCCTTCTACAGAGAGAGTTGAAGCTAATGCTGCCAACAGCCGTCCCAAATCGCTCGATGATGTAGCAGCGCAAGATCACACGACAACAGTTCTGCAACGGACACTACAAGCTTCAAACGTACGTATCATCCACCAAAACCAATTCATCTGAAGTTGACCTTTTGGGGTCTACAGTTACCACACATGCTCTTCTATGGGCCCCCCGGCACCGGCAAAACATCCACCATCCTCGCCCTCGCCAAATCCCTCTTCGGCCCGACCCTTTACCGCACCCGTATTCTTGAACTCAACGCCTCTGACGAACGCGGCATCAACATCGTCCGCGAGAAAATCAAAGACTTTGCGCGAACTCAACTCTCGCAGCCCTCGGGTCTCGACGCCGCATACCGCGAAAAGTACCCCTGCCCCCCATTCAAAATCATCATTCTCGATGAGGCGGATAGTATGACGCAGGACGCGCAATCTGCGCTGAGACGAACGATGGAGCAGTACAGTCGTATTACGAGGTTTTGTCTTGTTTGTAACTATGTTACTAGAATCATTGAACCCTTGGCAAGTCGATGCAGCAAGTTTCGGTTCAAGGCGCTCGATGGTGCGTCGGCAGGCGATCGAATAAGTGAAATTGCGGCTGCGGAAGGGTTGACGCTTGATGAGGGTGTGGTGGAGACGTTGATCCGGTGTAGTGAGGGTGATTTGCGTCGGGCTATTACATATCTACAGAGTGCGGCGAGATTGGTGGGAGCGACACAGCCAGTGAGAAAAGATTCGCAAGAGGACACGGAGATGACGGATGCAGATAGTACACCAGCGCTGATTACGGTGCAGACCGTTGAAGAGATTGCGGGTGTTGTGCCGGAGACTGTGCTGGACAAATTGTCGCAGGCAATGCAGCCGAAGAAGATGGGATCGGCGTACGAGGCTGTTGCGGCAGTCGTCTCGGATATCGTTGCTGATGGTTGGAGTGCTACACAAGTGCTCACTCAGGTATGTTTCTTTTTCACCGATTTGAAAAATCATACTTGCTAATCGTCATAGTTATACCGGCGCATCGTATTCAATGATGCTATCCCCGATATCCAAAAGAACAAGATCGTCATGGTATTCTCAGAGATGGATAAGAGATTACTCGATGGCTCGGACGAGCATCTTTCTATTCTAGATATGGTTCTCAAAATTTCGGGTATTCTAGGTTCATGACGTATCGAGTAGGATCCGAAATATTCATGTACTACGTGATGGGATCATGTCTTCATCCTGATAGAAAAATAATGATATGAATAACTAACTAATACTGTCTTGTATCTGGCAATCTGGTAGCATGAAATGAGAACATAGACAAGAAACCGAAATCGTAGTGTCATCAATATCGTAAAGTCGTAGCCTCAATTGAGAGCTGAAATCGTGATCGTATCATTCTGATAGCATGCAATGAGAAAATTTGAGATAGCTAATAAGAACGCACCGAAATCATAAGAGAATCGTAATTAGTAGCCCCTCCAATCAGGATTTATGAACCAACTGGATCGATCGTCCTTCATAGAATTCAAGTCATATCGCTTCGTTCCATCATTGGTACTCGTGGGTACCGCGAAATCAGATTGCTCAGCATACAGAGCTGAAGACTGATCGTGTTCTTGAGCTTCAGAGAGATGAGGAACTGTCTCTGACTCGGTATCGGGAGGGCTTGATGTGGTATCATCGGTGTCTATCTTAGATTCCTGGATTTGAGCTTCCAGAGCACCTCCGCCCACAACTGAAGCATTGTCCGTCACCATGACAGGTCCAGAGGAAGAGGAAGATTGACTCCGCGAAGCCTTCCATTGGCCGAACGTTTGGCAATCAACAGTCCATACTTTCTGTTTCATGTACGTAACTCTTTCAGGCTCTTTGCCGTCCACAGCTTTAGTAATATCTGCCCATATGCCGGGACAGATGCGAATTAAGACATGAACGTCTTTCAATGCGTCCAAATTCATGTCTTGACGTCCTTGAATGGCCGTAGGATCGAGTTCCATATACTCAGGAGTAAACGATTGCAGCTCATGGTTACAACAGACTTTTGATGGCTGGCACCACATATGATAGGCTAGCTCTCTGAATCTGTGGTAAATCTTCTTCAAATCATCGTGTCTCACTTTGCAATCTTTCTTCTCAATGTCACCGAGAAGATGCTTAACGGGTTTGCTTTGATGCAAAAATTCAGTTGCAAGTTGTGAGATTCCAAGTTCATAGATACGGTATGGATCGCTAGATAACTTTTCTTCTTTGAGTCGAGAAGCAGTTCCGTCTGATGGATCTGGAATCAACACACGTTTCATGCACTCAAGCACACTTGCTGTCCACCGTTCACTTTGATCTGGAAAGGCCTTGCCTGATAGAAGCGTCAGCGTATCGTTGATCATTGCCATTTATCCTAACCGACTTACATTCTCCTAGACTATCTGCAAATTCATCAAAGAGCTTTTCGTAGTGTCCATAAGCTGTTATCGAATTGCTTGGGCGGGTGTGCTTCTGGAGAATTGCGTCGACGAAAAGAAATGGTCGACTGATCAATTCGTAGATGGATTGAGCATACAAAAATCCCTCAAGAAGAAGTTGCGCGCCTTTGGGAAGCTCCAGAATTGTAGAGAAATCGTTCTCAGAGAAAACCTTTTCATATTTCCCTGCAGTGCATGCCGACAAGATATCTTTCTTTTCACGCTCGGAGAAAGTTGATAATTTTTTGTTGATTCCGTACTTCTTGACCCACGATTTGATATCCCTCTTCAGGATTTTGAACTCCGCCTCGATCTTTGCATGATCCCAGACTCCCTTTGCGCCTCTCCGTGCGTTGAGCACAGACTCTTTGGTGACATTTCTCAGTAAAATCTCCAATTTCTTGATTTGGTCTTGCAGGGTCTTGATCTGGGATCCATTGTTGTCAGTTGATGATGATTTTCGGGCTCTCTTCGGTCCTTTCTTTCGTGCAGGGGGCTTCTGCTCAGGACCATCTACAAATTCGACGGCCTGATCGATATCCCGCTTCCGCGTATCAGACCGTAGCCCAAACCCAGAGCGCACTTCTGGCTCTAGGGGCATCCACGTTAGCGAACAACCACGTCGTAGTAGTAATCATAAGAGTTGGGAACTCACTCCTAGCAGAAGTGAAATTGGACTCAGTCATCTGGCGCATGAAGCGATTAGTAAAGATGAGATGAAGAAGATGAAAAGCGATAAGCAAGAACCAGAGAAGAGACGTATGATATGACTGCGGAGTGGCCTCGAGATGTGAATGCGAGGAGAGATACTTGCCTTGCTTGAAGCTCATGAGAGCGTCGTTTTCTGTGAAGGAGGAGGATCGGAGACTAAGATGAAATTTTGTGGATTTAGTGGTGTTGATTTCAGTGAAGTCAAGATATCCTAAGCCTTTCAGTGACTTAGAGGAAAAACCGAAGTCGAATGTTGAGGATACGCAGTGAAGACGGAGAATGGACTAAGAAGAGAAGTTTGAGAGGAATGAAATAGTCAGCAGGAAGAGGAAAGCAGGAGAAGTTGAACGGAGAGAGAAACAGGAGAGTGAAGGAAAGAAGCAGAGACCTTTGCCTCACTTGCAGTCGATACAAAATCCGAGAAGTCCCTACCTGAATATAAAAGACCTGAGAACAAAACAGATATTTCGATAGCTTTCTCGGGTTGACCAGCTTTGTGAAATGAGTAATTCGAAGAGAAGAGTCTGAAGTTCGCTTATTTGATGCGATAGATCTCACCTCAAGTCTGCAATTGACGGGAAAAGAGGTAAGGTTGAGATATTAGAGGTAGACAGAGGTCAAGATTCTTGTTGGAAATGAGGTTACAGAAAGCACATCAGTTGGAAGATACACATGACCTTGGAAAGGGACTAGCGCAAAGATGATAGTTGATATGGAAAGGCCTGGGTTGAGATGGTGCCAAATGAGGCTATTCCGAATTGCTCCAGAATGTGACAGCGTGCGTGCTTAAGTGGAAATTAGTACAGTAGTAAAGACGAGAGGCGTCGAAATTGATTTAATATGTGAGGTGACCCATGGTGGTCATACCTCCAAAAACTCAACGACGAGCATTTCATACTCAAAGTCCCCCAGGACTCAGCAGTCCACGGATTCTGATTTAAAGGCGTTCAGGCATTGTCCGGCAGATGGTGTATCTACATGTACACTTATAGGTTCCTGACAAAATCAGCACGTCATCCCCAGAAACAAACCCCAAAATTCATGTTCCTATAAGAAGTTCGTTCTTGACCAGGTAGAACGAATTAGAGGACCAAAAAAGAGCACCCAAGGCTAGGATCCGAACGTGCCGTGATAAACAGGCATCAACCACTGCACGTGGCCTGCTTGACTCTTTTCATCTTCCCATTTCTACATTCTCTTGGACCCTGCTCTGTCATCCTCTTCAACAGCCTTTTCATCGCACATGCTATTTGCTGCAACCAATGTTCTTTACTTGAGACGATCGAAAGACATCTAGTCCGTTATAGCCAGGTACGTTCCCGTATTTATCAATGTCTAAGAGCACGAGACTGACCACCATTTACAGCATGATAATGATCTAGAGGGTACCCAGCATGATCATGTTGTATTCAGCATCAAATCGAAGTTTACAGATGAAAAAGAAGAGATTACTAACTTAGCCGCCACGCACATATGATGACCAATTTCGCTACTCTTCATCGTATGACCATGGATGTCTATAATGCAGGCTGCCATAACTTCTGATGATTACGGAACATAGTAATATAGCTTTTACAGCTGCCCTGGCAATTCTGCTCCAAGACCTTCCGTCCAATATATTCATATTCTACCGCACATTTGTCGTGATGACTTGGTAACGTGTGAGATAGAGAGGTGGAACTTGCAAGTTCCACCTCTCTATGTATTTTGTGTAGGATTATACAGAACAAGGCTGCAAAAAATAGAATGTGTCTCTATCAACAATTAGATTCGTAGATTTGATTGATGTTTCGATCTAGTGATGAGAAGATCGCTTGATAACTAACGATGCGACAATGAACGTATTATAGTGAATCGTCTCCTTATAGATATGGGGAGACACTCTTTCACAGTCAGGCTATACTACACGGCCATACATTCCCCAATAGACCCGACAGTGACTTGAAAGTACGATTGGAAAAAGAAAAATGAAAGGTGCTCTTACGTCAATGATATGTGGACATCTCCGATTCGTCAACTTCTGTTGCAGGCAGAGAACAAGGCTCTCAGCCTTGCTTCGAAAAGGCGAGTAAGGCAGAGTCAAGACACCCCCGCGTGGCTTAGACTCTGAGGTATTCTCGAGCTCTTGCCCGAACGCTGCAAACATCTACCTTTCATCTTTTTTTTTAAACTCCAGGCAAACTTCCTCAAACTCGGGGTCTTCCCAAATCTGGGATTCTTTTGAATCGCAAAGAAATAGACACAAGCGCTACGTTGTCGATACAATGGCCGAAGCCATAGCTGCGTTGGGTGCTGCTGCTGCTGCGCTCCAATTCGCAGAGACGGGCTACAGGGTAATCTCAAAATGCAGTTACCTTATGAAGAGAAGTCGAGAATATCCAGATTACCTTCACAGAACCCACAGCCAGATGCAACACCTTATATATTTGGCCACCATGGCTGAGGAGAACAGAAATACGCCTCAAGTTGCCGCATCATCTCAATCTCAATCTGAAAATACTCAGCTTGATCCCACTGCGATGAATTCGAATCAAATGGGTACTATATGGAACGATTGTGCCCACCAAGCCGAGGTTATCGACAATATTCTTCAGAGTATGATGCGAGAGATTGAAGGTAAAGGTCTGATAGGAAGATGGAGGCAGTTTAGTCTCCATGAACGAGTTTGTAGCCTTGAGAGAGCCCTGAGCGAATTGGAAAGGTCCAAAACCACGCTTGGATTATGGCTTGGAAACGAGTCTTTGTATCGGATGGGGCGCATGCATCATGATCTAGCTATGATGCATACTCAGATCGTGCAATCCGGTAAGTCTTACTTTGAATATTCTAAATGGTGCTAGCATTCCTGACTACTCTCCAGAGCGAACGCTATCTCGTATGTTTGAAGAATGTCACAGGATGACTGAAGATACGGTCTTGGCCGTTGTTCAGCCAAAATCAATTGCCGAATCCTTGGGTGCGAAGGTAAATAACAAGAAGAAAGAGAAAGCGTAAGTTCTCTCATGCTCCATGAACAGAAAAGCCATTTCAAAGTGTACTAAAGGAGAATGATCGGGGTGACATCCAGCATGGCCATTCAGTCTCCATCAAAACAGGAAAGGAGTCCAAGCAAAGCGGAGCCTTCTGCTCAAGGTCGACGAGACCTTCGAATCACAAACTCAATTGCTTCAGTACCCCAATTTCCGAGGATCATTAAGCGGAGCAGAATGGCCACATTCGCAGGCAACATGATCTTTATTAAATTCGGAAGTCAGGGCATAAGGTCTCATACATTTGCTAGCGAAGATGACGCAAACAAATTCCTTGATATTTACATCAGATTACGGATGACCTGGGTTCTTGACTTGGTAGAAATGAACTTTTCGTTCCAGCAATATCCAGGCAACCCCTCGATACGAGCTTCGCTCAGGGCTCAGGTACGAGTCGATAATCTACCACTTCATGAATTTCTAATTGGAATTTACGGCCATCGTAGGAAAGGATCCACAAGAAGAGCTCCGTCTCCAGAGAAACAACTCCATCTGTTCTCCGTAGCACGGAAGTTGTTGTTGGAAAAGTTCTACGCTGGTGACGCTATTCCGAATGCCATCGATGCGTTTGGATCCACACTGCTTCATGTAAGGTTGTAACAGACGTTGTGTTTAATTTAGTAGTACTGACGAGAGAAGTTGCAAGGCAAACTGTACAACCCGGGATATGAAACGCTCTTCACGAAGATGACGGAGTTTTTGGTATCAATGGGGGTTGATACTCAAGTGGTCGATAATCGGTCTTGGTGAGTTCACCGTCTAGTCGACCCGAAGAGACCTGACAAATGGCTTCCAAGGACGGCTCAAAATTATCTGTGTATACAAGTTGGCTATGGTTGGACAGGTGTCATACCATACAATGTCGCCCAAGACTGTAGGCTAGACTGGAGTGACTTCTTGTATGAGACAACCATGGGGGCGTCATCCATTCTGCGGTGTGTCCAGTACTGGCCACAAGCAAGTCTAGGTGAGTGAGACGTTTTCCCATAATATTGCTTCGTGGGTCCAATTCGCCCAGTCTGATAAAGTAATTTTACCTACACAGATCATGATTACAGTTGTCATATTGTATTGCGAAAGTCTCTAGACGATTTGCAAAGTCTACGGAATCATGAAAACCGAGATCCAATTCGGAGCGACAGATCCAACTCCCCGCTACATTACGCAGCTGCAGCGGCATGGCCGGCAGGAGTCAAGACCCTGATTTCCATGGGATATCCAAAATTTCAAAGAGATGCCAGCGGGGAGTCTCCTCTTGAAATTGCGCTTAAAGTTAAGTGTACTCTCACTGTCGAGGCCCTGTTAGAAGGTGACTGCCAAGCGTTATTTGCGCTCAACACTCAAGACAATGTCACAACTTTCCCCCGCGAAATCATCCAAATAATACAAAGCGATAATACTCGCCTGCATGAAGTTACACTCGACTGTCTATTGCGGCATAAAATCTTTATACCTGGGCTGTTGCCCTACCATGTTATAAGCCAGTGTGGTAGTCATAACGTTGAATTCGCACAGAGGCTTTTCGATGCTGGGTTTCAGGACATTGAATCCTACGATTATTCTGGATATACACCGCTGATGGTCTCATGTTTCAACAGAAATATGAAAATGGCATCGTTTCTATTGCAACATGGTGCTGATCCTTTCAGAACCCACGAAAATATTGGTCTCACAGCTGGCCACTTTCTTGGCCGTGAACCACAATATTTCATCAAAATGAAATGGATTTTTGAATTTTATGTTCTCAGGGATGTGGAAAGTGGCTTCAGATCTAAAGAAGACATGGGATCTAAAGAAGACGCAAAAACACTGCTTGAAGCTGCATTCAAGACTTCAATCAACATAGAATCACATTGCCGCTGCTCTCCCGATGGTTTCACACCTATCACATACCTTTTCCAGAATATGCACTATGATGAGACCTATTTTATAAAAGAAGCCTTTCAAAGAATGATCTGCAATATGGATTGTTCACCTTCTGATGCGAGGAGGCATTGGCGTGCTTTTGTTGTTTGTGAAACGTTCAATCGTCTTGAAATGACTCATACTTGTCTCAAGGTGCACCCCAGGATTCAAATCTTTCCCGACAACAGGAGGATCGAGATTGAAAATGAAGAAGAGGAACTATTTTTTGAGCTGGAAGAGCTAGTTGCTCGTTTTGATTTATTCTCGGAGAACAGGGAGGATGACCTCTCTACTTGCGTGGACGAGTTTTTCGACGATCTTGATGGCGACTTAAGACCGCGGCGACTATATTTTGTCAATGAGAAGTTTCCTGGCTGTCTCGGGCCAGATGATTCTTACGTTGTACGTGCCTATCGGTCCTCTCGGGGCGAGATGGTCAGTTACGGTCATGAAGAAATCGTTGGGGAGGAGTCAATGTTACGTTGCTTATTTCCATGAGGTATGTTGGTTGATCTATAGATATAGTGATTCTGTCTTAGATTTGAGCGTCTAGGCTGGGCTCAAGACTATTCAATAACTGTTATATGGCAAATTAAGTACACAGCCGAAGACAAATGACCAAGATTCATTGCACTTTTAGACGAATCAGTAGTAAGGAATCTTCCTCTCAAGGTCAAACTCCTCTTTGACAACTGTCAGAAACCTGGGATACGTGGACAACAACTTCAGGGGTTACGTTGTGTATATGAAGTTGATGAAGCAGCTGACCTGTGCATTAATGTCGTGGACGTCCGGAACCTGGCTAGAACAAACGCGAGCGTTGATAGGTTTCGTCTCAAATATTCCACTTGATAAGCCCCCCGGGATATGATGTACAGTATCGGATACTTTAGATACTAAGTTCTTTGGTCATCAATGGCCGAGAATAACATTAGGGCTAGATCAGTATGATGTTATGTGTCATTGATCAAGATTTGGAGTGGCCTTCTAGTTTTCATAACTAGGATCGGCGTCTCATGTTGTTCGTGGCTTTACAACATTACATTACACAACATTCTACAATTGCAGTATTTAGACCTCCATTACTCTTAGACATATACAAGAACTTTTAAAAACACAAACGAGGAAACCGAGAACGTGACTGCTGGCGACTCAGAATCAAGTCCAGCCAGATAAAGGAAACTTTGCGATGACAAAAGGGTATCGAATCAAGAAGTGAAATATAATTAAAGTCAATAGCATGTAATCGACCTGTACAAAGAAAGACTAGTCCAAAGTGGTGCTGTTCTCAGAACGCTTGCGAATTAAGGCCTGACTTGACACTGCTTCATCCATCCACACAAAGGAAAATCCCAGTATTGAGGAGTATTAACCCACGAAAATGAGAGAAAATTTTAAACGACAGGCGTGCTGGGAGTAAAACCGAGTGATGTAGGCATGCTTGCGGCCTTAGATTGCCTCATTTATGCCATCCCAAATGCGTATCCGACTTGGTCGACGAATGACCTGCATTCGCAAGCCTAACACCTCCATTTGAACCAGATGAAACACGATTAAAGTCTGGCTGTGATTCTGGACCCCATGAGTAAATAGAATGATCCCCATGCCCAGAGTAGCGGCTCGAGGTACTAATCATCGGGTACGTTGGTGTTTCGGGGTCCAACCCGGTGTGAGTATGCTCGAGTTCATGTTTGTGGCCGTCGACGCTATCGAGTTCGAAGATTGTGTCGGACGAGGTCATGGTACGAGGAGCACTGGTCAGGGGACTAATGGGACTGGAGTCGAGTTCGCTTAGGTTTGAAGAGCAGGTTCTGTTTATGTGCTGCCTGAATGGGGATGGAATTTCTGTGATAGCCATCAAATGTCAGCAAGTTCGTTCAAATCTGACGGAAAAAAGTCACCTACTGTCATTGTAATGCTCAAATAACCCCGTCCAACTACTCGAAGATGTATCTTCGCTGTTCACCTGAAGCCCTGCAGAACCCCTATTCCGCACTTCTTTCTCGTTACTCCCGAATGATGTCAACGCATCCAATGTCTTCTTCTTGCGGTACCACAGGAATAGAGCCAGGAACAAAATGATGCCTCCCACGATACCGCCAATAGCACCCCCAATAACTACACCTCGATGAGATGATGTAGAGGCTGACATCCCATCTATCTCACGCGAGGAACCATTCTGCACTGCTGTGCTGGTTGGAGCACCCACTGTCTCAGTCACCACCATGTACCCAACAGAAGTCAACAACGTAGTCGTAGCCAAAGATGCAGAAGCTGTGGTTGTCTGGTCATGGTCAATATCCAGAAAAGTGAGTGATGTGACCGATGTAGTCGACATAATAGTCTTCGTCGTCATCAAAATAGTAGTCTGCGATTGACTGTCATCCGTTGCTGCTGTGGATGGTGGTGATTGATCTTCTTCGCGACAGATTCCATCATCGCAGGGGTCAACAGCGCAGCAACCTTCAAAAGGTCCTTTGCTGCATCGATAGTACTGATATGGTTCAGCACAGCTGCTCTCCTGCCGTGGAAACACAAATGTTTCATTCATATCTAAAAAGAGTTATCTTAGTTAGTCTCCAAAATTCTTTTCATTGAACAATTCTCAGAGGGGAGGGGAGAACAAAAGCAAACCAAAAACAGAACAAAGACACTTCTAAAGGATTCCGCTCGTGTTTCATGGGTAACACCAAGAAAGGATGGGTCAAGTTGTCGAGACGAGTATGTAGTAATACCAAAGGCTTGCTTACTTTCTAGAAGCGGCGGATCTTCTGGCTACCGACTTGAAGACTTCCATAGACTTCCAAACCGTATCACAGAGGCTGAAAGTTGTGGGCTTTCCCTTGATATTATCAACTGAACTGGCAGAAGACGTGGTGGTCTTGTGTCACGATAGGTGTAGTCGAGAAGGCTGTAGAGTATATGACGCCGAGTTATGGCTGTATAGAGATTGGTATAATCCTCAAGTCAGAAAAAAAAAAATAAAAACAAAATAAAAAAATCTAAAATGCAGGTTGTCAGATGTGTTGACGGGCAGTGTGGTGGTGTCGACAAAGGAAAAGATATTGTGAAGGCGCCCTCTTGATATTTCCCGATTTGGAAGACGGCCAATATCACCCACAGCCAAGCACCCAATCAAGGTCACGGAGAATATCTTTACTAAAAACAAGTGTAGAAAATGATATATTTCTGTACGGAGGAATCATCATACGAACTCAATTTGGTATTTCAAAAGACATATATGCTGCACATTCTATACACGCCGACGCTTTATCCTGAGTATAGGGAATAACCATATTCCCAAAGTCATTCAAACTGAGAGAATGCTTGGAAGTACATAGCAAATCGATGATTCTTGAACAGGAAACATACATATTGAGAGCAAACTATAAAAATTTTAGTATACACGCTTGAAGGGTGGCACAGGCTTGCACTCCTTCTCATCCAGGGTCTTGTCTTGAACGGCACGGTATGTCAAGTCAACCTTGCCATGGGGGTTCTTTTGGAAGGTAAGAGTGTGCTTCATCCAGTTCTCGTCGTCACGATCGGGGTAATCTTCACGGGCATGGGCACCACGAGATTCTTTGCGGTTAGCAGCGGCATGGGCGGTTTGGGTGCTGTATCTGTTAGTTGTATACTCGTGCAAAATTTGTTCTCGGTGAAGACTTACGCGCAAGTCAACAAGTTACGAAGTTCAAGAGTCTCAACCAAATCGGAGTTCCAGATCATGGAACGGTCCTTGGTACCAACCTGGTCAAACATAGCATCGACATCGATAATCTTGGCAACACCCTCATCCAAACTCTCCTGAGTACGGAAAACGCTGACATCAGTTTGCATGGTCTTCTGCATAGCGCTACGAATCTCGTGGGTAGACTTGGGACCATCTGCAGTGCGGACAAAGTCAAGATCCTTGATAGCCTGAGCACCAGCGTCGGAGGCGAGGGGCTTGTGAGCCTGTCCGGGAGAAGCAATGTCGCGGACACGGTGCGAAACAGCACGACCAAAGACGATCAAATCGAGGAGTGAGTTGGCACCGAGACGGTTGGCGCCGTGAACGGAGACACAAGCAGCCTCACCACAAGCGTACAAACCAGGAACGGTCTTGTCATTGCCGTTCTCATCCAATGTGATAACCTCACCAGTGTAGCGAGTGGGAATACCACCCATGTTGTAGTGGACGGTAGGGAGGACAGGAATAGGCTCCTTGGTGACATCGACACCAGCGAAGATAGAGGCGGTTTCGGAAATACCGGGGAGACGTTCGTGCAACAACTCAGCGGGTAAGTGGCTGAGCTGAAGGTAGATGTGATCCTTCTCAGGACCGACACCGCGACCCTCACGAATTTCCAAGGTCATGGATCGGGAGACGACGTCGCGGGAGGCAAGATCCTTAGCAGTGGGTGCATAACGTTCCATGAAACGCTCACCCTCGGAGTTGAGCAAGATACCACCCTCACCACGAGAACCCTCAGTAATTAAGCAACCAGCACCATAGATACCAGTGGGGTGGAACTGGACGAATTCAAGATCCTGGTTAGGAAGACCGGCACGAGCGACCATAGCCATACCGTCACCGGTACAGGTATGGGCTGATGTACAGCTGAAGTAAGCACGTCCATATCCACCAGTAGCGAGCACGGTGTGGTGAGCCTTGAATCGATGAAGAGTTCCGTCCTCCTGGTTATAAGCAATGATACCTCGGCACTCACCGTCCTCCATCAAAAGGTCCAATGCGAAATATTCAATGAAATAGTTTGTGTTGTGTCGTAGGGATTGACCGTACAAAGTGTGAAGAAGAGCGTGTCCAGTACGATCGGCAGCAGCGCAGCATCGGTATGCCTGGCCACCCTTGCCGAAATCTTGTGACTGCCCACCGAAGGCACGTTGGTAGATACGTCCATCTTCGGTACGAGAGAAGGGGCAACCATATCCCTCCAATTCGCGAACACTGGCGGGTGCCTCTCTGGTCATGTAGTGAATAGCGTCCTGGTCACCTAGCCAATCCGAACCCTTCACGGTGTCGTACATGTGCCATCTCCAGTCGTCCTTGTGCATGCTACAGGTAGTTAGAAAACCGTCCAGGGCGATTATTTGCCAAGTTTTAAAGGAAAACAACATACTTTCCGAGAGCTGCATTGATACCACCTTGGGCAGCGACAGTGTGGCTTCGAGTGGGAAATAGTTTGGAGACACAGGCAGTGTTGAAGCCAGCTTCCGCAAGACCGAAGGCGGCTCGCAGACCGGCACCTCCGGCACCGACAACGACGGCATCATACTCGTGGTCCTATTTAAAGTAAGCAAATACTACCAATTGTGAAGTATCATTGCGTAGAGCTTACAATAATGGGGTAGTTCTGGGCAATCGGGCCTTCAGCGGCCTTTGCACGAAGAGGGTTGGAGCCGAAAATGCGAGCTATGCGATCCGAGGATTAGCAATCGCAAACATGACCAAAAAAAAACCACCTCTCCACACATACCGGCAGGTCTCGTCGAGGAGAAATTTCGTCGCTGATCTCTAAGAGCTCTCGAAATCTAATTGCGAAAGGTCGTTAGCCTTCATACAGAATTGATGACGGTCACGAGGGGCAGGGATTCGGATGAGGGCATGTCGACGTGACTGAACTGACCTTTGACGCAGGAGCCAAGCTCCGCAAGCTCAAGGAGCTCATGGTGATCTGTATACAGGCAATAGAACGCCCTTGACTATATCAATCCACCCGATGAAATATAAAGGAAAAAGGACCGCGTGCAGAGAGGAGAGCGTGCTGGAACTTGGAGAAAGTTGAGGTGCTTTTGGAGGTTGTCGTCTTTGCCGGTAATTGCTGTCGGTTGAGGGAACGGGCGGCAGGCCGAGAAGCTAGTTACATAAGCACCACAGAGGATCGCGCCAATCATAGTGCACCTAGTGGTAATCAAGATGGGGGAATAGAGAATATGATTGGCTAGCCTGGCTGTCATCACGTGCGTCATCTCCAACCGGAAAATGTAGGAAGATTTGACCAACGGCTATATGCCAGCCGAAGTACTCTTTCATGAAATAAGCGTATGCAAAGCTACCGATCGTAAATCGCTTGTTGCATCATACCTAGTTTCAACAAGATTACCATGATCGATTATTATGAGGTAGAGGTACCATCTCATTCGAACCATATATCTTCAAAAATAAATCATGCAGGCTATGGAAAATGATCATACAGTACATATATTCTGCCCATAAGCGCCGTCTACCCGAACGACCAGAGAACAAGAGAACAACGCAACATCCAGTACCCATTTAATTGTATTGCATATATGTGGCAGTGGAGTTGAACTTGAGGTTGCCCTTGATGACCTTGTCAACAGCAGCTAAGAAATCCTTCTCGGTCGCGACCTTCCGACGAGCACGAATGGCGAACATGCCTGCCTCGGTAGCCACGCTACGTAGTTCAGCACCGGTGGCATTAGGGCAAAGCCTCGAAATCAGCTCCCATCGAATGTCGCGCTCTACAGACATACTCTTAGCGTGAATGCGAAGAATATTGGCACGGCCTTCCATATCGGGTAATGAGAACTCAATCTTTCGGTCAATACGACCAGGACGCATTAGAGCAGGATCCAGGGTAGAAGGACGGTTAGTAGCGAACATCACTTTGATGTTTCCACGGGAATCGAAACCATCCAACTGTGTAATAAGTTCCAACATAGTACGCTGAACCTCATTATCGCCGCCGGCACCGTCATCAAAACGGGCACCACCGATAGCATCGATTTCATCGAAGAAGATGATGCAAGCTTTTTTGGTTCGTGCCATTTCGAAGAGCTCTCGGACCATACGAGCACCCTCGCCGACATACTTCTGCACCAACTCACTACCGATCACACGAATGAAAGTAGCATCGGTACGGTTTGCGACAGCCCTGGCGCATAGCGTTTTACCTGTTCCGGGAGGTCCATATAGAAGGGCGCCCTTGGGAGGGTCGATACCAAGGTTGACGAATCGTTCAGGTGACAGTAAAGGCATTTCAACGACTTCTCGTAGTTTCTCGATCTGTTCTTTGCTTCCTCCAACATCTCCGTAGGTCACATCAGGTTTATCTTCGACTTGCATCATCGTCACGCTAGGATCGATCTTCGGGGGAAGAGGGAGTAGAATCTGATATTTATTGCGATCGACACTGGAATTTCGTCAATAAAGTGACAAACAATCCTTTAGAATCGTAGAGCAACCTACCCAACTCGCATGCCTTCCTCGATATCTGTAGGACTAACTCGCTCACCGAGGTTGACGACGAACTTCGCGATTTGTTTAACGTTGATGACATATTTGCTCTTTTCGGGATCTTTATCGTCTTGGATAATCTTTGTGCATCGTGCCACTTGTAAGGGTTGTTCTTCGGCCATACGTTGTCGGTCGGCGGCAACATCCCATAAGTGCGGAGGGGCGAGACCTGTATCAGATTCCTGAAGTCATGGTAGTCAGTAGATAGTCATCATCACTTGACTGAAAATTCGTACCTTGACGCCAATTTTCTCATTGACGCTCTGTTGTTTTTCCTTGATCTGCTTCTCGAGCTTCTTCAGCGCAGCGGCGTACGGGGCAGCTCCATATGTTTTGAGCACTTGAATATCCCTAGAATGGTGAATGGTGATTAGTGACGTCCGTCCGTCAATGGGGGTAAGGATAATATTACTCGTCGGTAAGCGGTGTAATCTTCTTCTCTGGTATTTCATCATCTGCGAAGTTCTTCTGGTACTTCTCCCAGTTGGATCCCGTAGCACTGGGCATCTTGATGGTTGCCGCAGAGGCGTTGGTTATTGATCAAGTATAAACAGAAGCGGTGTCTATAATTGTGTTGCAAGCTGGAGAGCAAGATGTATAGACGCAGATGAGAGATGATGAGGATGTCGTGACGACGGGCGATGGGGCGCTGAGTTGTTGTGATAGAAAGAGATGGACTGATGTTGGTAATGAAGCTTGAGCTGTCCCGAGTGACCGACGTAGGTCTAGCTGTCCGCACTAGCGTATTGCCAAGCATCCAAACCACTACCGCCTGCCGAACTGTGAAATTCCGAAAAGAGCGGGCAACAACTTTTTGATTTCACAACCGGCGACTTACCTCTTATTCCATTTTCCGAGCCTCTGTGTTTGTCATCACATTACAGACAATATGGCATCAGCAGTGGCTGCTCCCAGCGGCGCCGGCAATTCTGCCTTCAAGGTGAGACGAGAAATGTTCTGATGGCGAAGCGGGGGTTATACTAACACCATGATCAGGATAAGGAGAAGCCCATGGCAGTGCGCAATGGCAACATCTTGGCAGCTCGAGGTGAGTTATCCTAACGTGATTTTTCTTATGCCTCACTTACTAATTCAATGCAGCTGTTGCCGATGCTATCAGAACGGTATTGTTCTTTTACCACCCCGCAAAAATATTTGATTTCTAACAGACAGTCTCCAGTCCTTGGGTCCCAGAGGCATGGACAAGATGGTATGTCGTGCTACATCCTATTTATGTAGATCAAACTCTCTAATAACGGCTCAGATTCAAAGTGGGAAAGGCAACACGATTATTGTGTGTAAACATCCTTCGATTCCTCCGTTGATATACTAACTGCTCAGACCAACGACGGAAACACAATGCTGAAAAGTATGAGCGTTATGCATCCTGCTGCAAAGATGCTTGTCGACCTCAGTGCTGCTCAGGATATCGAAGCGGGTGATGGAACGACATCTGTCGTTGTTATTGCTGGTAGTCTGCTTGGTGCTGCTGACCGACTCTTGTCGAAGGGTAGGCTATCCGAAGCCAGTGTACATTGAGAATTACGACTAATTGTGTAGGGATTCATCCTACAATTATCTCCGAGTCCTTCCAAAGAGCCGCCGCCGCCGCTGTAAATATTCTTCACGATATGTCACAGCCCATCTCCCTGTCAGACCGAACCACTCTTTTGCAAGCTGCGTCGACTTCGCTTTCATCCAAGATCGTTTCACAACACTCGAATCTCCTTGGACCTATGGCCGTTGACTCCGTTTTGAAGGTTATTGACCCTAAGACCGCAGACAATGTTGATCTCAGGGACATTCGTATCATCAAGAAAGTTGGTGGCACAATCGAAGATAGCGAGATGGTGGAAGGTTTGGTTTTGAATCAACCTGTCATCAAGAGTGGCGGTGGTCCTACAAGAATTGAGAAGGCTCGGATAGCCTTGATCCAATTCCAACTTAGCCCCCCCAAGCCAGATGTGAGTTTCGTGATGATGATTTCAGAAGCTCAACTGACCACTGCCAGATGGAAAACCAAATTGTTGTCAACGACTACAGGCAGATGGATAAAATCCTGAAAGAGGAACGACAGTACCTTCTCAATATGGTCAAGAAGATCCAAAAAGCCAAATGCAACGTCCTCCTCATCCAAAAATCGATTCTCCGAGATGCAGTGAACGATCTTTCCCTTCACTTCCTCTCTCGTCTGAAAATTCTTGCCGTGAAGGACATTGAGCGTGATGAGGTCGAGTTCTTGTGCAAGAGCCTGGGATGCAAGCCGATTGCTAACATCGATTCTTTCACTGAGGACAAGCTGGGAACTGCCGATATCGTTGAAGAAGTCCAAGCCTCAGGGGCTCGCTACGTCAAGGTCACCGGCATCAAGTCCTCTGCTTCAACAAGCCAGACCGTTTCTATTGTCGCTCGTGGAGCCAACAACCTCATTCTCGACGAAGCCGAGCGATCTTTGCACGATGCTCTGTGTGTCATCCGCTGCTTGGTCAAGAAGAGAGCCCTTATCGCTGGAGGTGGCGCACCCGAAATTGAAGTCGCAAACCAACTTGCGTTGAAAGCTCGTGAACTTTCCGGTACCGAAGCTATCTGCTGGAAAGCCTTTGCAGATGCCATGGAAGTCATTCCCACTACACTTGCTGAGAATGCTGGGCTCAATTCGATCAAGGTGGTGACAGAGCTCCGCCACCGCCATGCCCAGGGCGAACACAACGCTGGTGTTAGCATTCGAAGCGGTGGTGTGAAGGATAATATCACAGAAGAAAAAGTGTTGCAACCCCTGCTTGTCAGCACAAGTGCTATCGAACTTGCGGCGGAAACAGTAAAGATGATTCTCAGAATTGACGACATCGCCCTTTCCAGGTAGGAACTGAGCACAGTGTCACATTAAAATGAATTAAATTGCTTTTAAATCATAAGTGCTGGCGCATGATGTTCAGAAAAGGTTTTAGAGATGGGATCTTGTCTGTTATACCAACCCTACTAATACAGGTACCGCCTGACTGTTAAATGACTAGCAATGTATAATAACCACTTTGGATCCGCTTCTTATTTCTACAATACAGCCCAAAGCTTGTAGTATGCGAAGTTGACATCCGTGCAAACAGAGATTACTTGCCGCTTCTTGTCATCATTCCGCATCGTCTCATCACAACCCCGGAGTATGCAGTGACTGCCAAGACGGCGGTTTCGGAGGATCGCGACCAAAGCTCCACTTGTAAACACCTCAAACCAGCATGAAACTCGCCTCACGCATATCGTTTCCCTACCATGTGTTGAGATATATCGCTCTCTGCTTTCTCAATTATTCGTGAGGTATTGAAGTACCCCCAGTGTCCTTCCATGTTACACAAAAGCCACAACCCTTGAGGGCAAATGACGTTCGTTCGGCTCGTGTCGCAACAACCATGGCAAGAAAAGACATGGACTCCGGCTCAGAATTCGTGCCTCTAACGAACCGGTCACACAGTTCCTCGGCTTCCTTCAGCTCAACGGAATCAATGTCTTCTGACGGCTCTCTCTTTGGCGACAGTGACGTCGACGCACTCCATGTCCAGAAGATGACGAGGACACAGTTACCGGAAGAAATGCCCTATCGCGATATTGACGAGGACGTGGAAGTTGAGCGAGGAGTTGACATATTCTCGCATCCGATAGAGAAATCGAAAAGAAATCGAGGCAGTCGGCTGATGTGGGTGGTTGGATTGTTATGTTTGGGCGGTTGGATATTGGCGTTCGTATTGTTCTGGAGCCGACGAAATAATAATAGCGAATTGAGCTCTTCGATTGCGGCTGTTCATGATGCCGATAGTGCTACAGGTGCTACGAGTTATGGAAAGCCGCTCACCCTGGACAGTGTGCTTAATGGTTCATGGGGCAGACGGAGACATTCGATATCCTGGATTGCCGGCCCGAATGGTGAGGACGGGCTTTTGCTTGAACAAGGTGAGGACGAAAAGAAGGGATATTTGCGCGTGGAGAGCATACTTAGCCGTCACAATGAGACTGATGCTGGAAATGGCTTGGTTCTTATGAAGTCTGGAACTATTGAAGCCAATGGGAAATTTTTACAACCTTCTGAAACCTGGCCAAGCCCCGACTTCAAGAGGGTGCTTGTTGCTGTAGACGCCGTGAGCAATTGGCGGTACTCGTTCACTGCTACATATTGGCTCTTTGACGTGGACACTCAAACAGCACAACCTCTTGACCCCGACGAGCCTGAGGGCCGTATACAGCTTGCTTCGTGGTCTCCACAATCTGACGCTGTCGTCTTCACTCGAAACAATAACCTGTATCTCAGAAAATTAGATTCAGAAACGGTTACCCAACTCACAAAAGACGGTGGTAAAGACGTCTTCAATGGCGTCCCTGACTGGGTCTATGAAGAAGAGGTCTTTGGCACAGATAGCGCAACTTGGTGGTCCAATGACGGCAAATACGTTGCTTTCTTGCGCACAAATGAGTCGATGGTGCCAGAGTTTCCTATAGAGTACTACATGTCTCGACCGTCAGGAAAAAAGCCCCCGGCGGGACTGGACAAGTATCCAGACGTACGAAAGATCAAGTATCCGAAAGCTGGATCACCAAATCCAGTCGTGGCGCTTCAATTTTACGATGTCGAAAGTGCCGAGGTATTTTCTGTCGACGTCTCGGGAGGTTTTTCTGATGACGATCGTCTCATTACAGAAGTTGTTTGGGCATCAAAAGAAAAAGTGCTCATCAAAGAGTTCAATCGAGAAAGTGACGTTGTTCGTACGGTGCTCGTTGACGTTGCTTCACGAACCGGAGACCTTATCAGAGTTGACAACTTTGCGCAGGATGATGGGGGTTGGGCTGAGGTGACTCAGTCAACTACCTTTATCCCCGCAGATCCAGCGAATGGTCGTCCAGATGATGGCTACATTGATATTGTCGTTCATGAAGGTTATGACCATTGGGCTTACTTTACTCCCGTCAACAACTCGGTGCCTATTCCTCTCACATCCGGCCCTTGGGAGGTGGTAGATACAGAACCTGCAGTTGACCTTGCTAACAACATTGTCTACCTCGTTGCGACAAAGGAGTCGCCAACGCAACGACATGTGTATAGCGTCAAGCTTGATGGTTCAGATTTTCAGCCACTGACTGATGTATCCAAGACCGGTTACTATGATGCATCTTTCTCAATCGGTGGTGGATACGCACTATTAAGCTATGAAGGGCCTCACATTCCGTGGCAAAAACTGATCAATACGCCAAGCAATCAAAATCTTTTCGAAGAGGTAATCGAGCAGAACGAGCAACTTTCAAGCATGATTGAGGAATATGCCTTGCCTGCCGAAATATACCAGAATATCACCATAGATGATGTCACGCTGCAGGTTGTCGAACGGCGACCACCACACTTCAACCCGATCAAGAAATACCCCGTCCTCTTCTGGTTATACGGAGGTCCAGGATCTCAATCAGTCGACAGAAGATTCTCTGTCGACTTTCAGGCCTACGTCGCTTCAACGCTAGGATATATCGTGGTCACAGTTGACGGTCGAGGAACCGGCCACATTGGCCGCTCAGCCCGAACGATCGTCAGAGGTAGTCTCGGCTACTGGGAAGCCCGCGACCAAATCGAGACCGCCAAAGCTTGGGCCCAAAAATCCTACGTGGACAAAGATCATATGGCCATTTGGGGCTGGAGCTACGGAGGCTTCATGACCCTCAAAACACTGGAACAGGATGCAGGCCAAACTTTCCAATATGGTATGGCAGTCAGCCCGGTGACTGACTGGCGTTTCTATGACTCCATCTATACCGAACGATACATGCATACACCTGAGCACAATCCAACAGGTTACGAGCACAGCGCCATCTCAAATATGACTGCCTTACAGCAAAACGTCCGGTTTCTCGTGATGCACGGCACAGCTGATGATAACGTGCATTTTCAGAATACGCTGTCCCTGATAGATAAGTTGGATGTGGCGGGCGTGGAGAACTATGATGTGCATGTGTATCCGGATTCGGATCATAGTATATACTTTCATAATGCGCACAAGATGGTTTATGATCGTAAGTCTATCCATAAGCTTGGGCTTGGATGAATAGCAGCTGACAATGACTAGGTCTATCGTCTTGGTTGGTGAATGCCTTTACGGATGAGTGGCATCATGTCAATAGTGCTTTGCCAGTCACTTAGATCAAAGCCCATGTTTGACTGTTGCGATTGCATCTAGTGCTACAAATATTCATTCTTGTCTTTTCATGAAATGTTTCGGAAGCGCGGCGTTTGGAGAGGTTGGGCAGCTAGCTAGCTAAATATGCAAAACTTTTGTTCAAGAACCATCTTTTAGAAGGTGTCATACCGATCATCAATCACTGAATACGGTAATTTCATACATACTGTACTCTCAAGCGGATGAAGCCCATCCATCGAAACCCTCAACGAATTTCACCGCGGCTTTCAGATAGTAATCATCCGAACCTTCCCAAGCCTCGCCCAGCTCCTTCAATACACGCAAAGTCTGCAGAAAGTGCGCATCCAACGCATGCGAACTTTTCAAAGCTTGCTGCTTGATCCAGTCCCAGTTTTTGCCCATGTCTTGCATATCATATTCTGCGATAACAGCAAAATCAATCTCCGGCCGTAACTGGGCCACATAGAGCGCCAACGTGGTCAGCCACCACTGCTGCACGAGCGAAATGTGCACTCTGCCCGGCGTATGTGGTAATATAACGTGAATTGCATGAGTCATCAGTAGCGGATGCAAAAGGGATTCATCATATTTATTTTCGGACGTTTTTGTCCCCATGAACAGCGCAACGGCAACCTTTTGGCTCTCGCGGAAACAGGTACTCGGGTCCGAGGAGACTGTCCATGCATTGCAGTGATCGAGCAGGGCAGCTTCGTGGTCACGAAAAATGATGGTCATATTCCGCTCTCCGGGGATAGCTAGGGCTTCGTTGTTGAATCTACTGTCTATGCGAACTTTGTCGAGGATTTCGGAGATCGAAGATGACTTGTATAATGATTCGGCTTGGAAGTAGGCTGGGTCATCCGAGTACTTGAAAATGTCGTTATCGTAGTAAGATGTTGCTGCGAGAGTGAGGGCTTCCATTGCTATGTTACGGACGGACGTCTGAAGGGCAAGGGCAAGGTGGATCAATGGTTGTCCCACTGGGCAAATTCAATTTAGCTCGTGTGTGCGTCATGCAATTCAAATACTCACAGTCAGCTGTGATTGAACTGATCAAGGGCTGTTCGCCAGTGAACAGGAATTTCTGTAGAACGGCGTTCCAGTCATAGCCTTGGTCTACTAGATCGTCCTCGAAAAGATCCAAGAATGCTCGTTCATACCTGGGAACGTTTTGTCCAAGTTAGCTAGTGAGACAATGATACGGCTCACGGCATCACGTACTCTTTCTTCCCGAGATAATCCATCCAATCACTACCAACAACTTCTCCAGGTGCATCCTTCCATGGCTTCAGCAATTTCGAGTCAACTTCATATAGTTGATCAAGAGTGTGGTTGTCAGCTCCAAAAAGAAATGCTGAAATCAAATGCTATATCTCAGCTCGCTGGTCAGTCCCACCTTGTTGAATTTTCCGTCATATACAGATGCATACACATCAATATACAAACTACACGACATAAAAGAGAAGGGGAAACACGTACATGGGGTACAATATTATAAGAGCTTGCTGAGCCAGATACCTTCTCGTAAGTGCGCACCGAGTAATTGATATGATTCAACTTTACGAGATGGAAGAGCGTTCTTCCTGTTCTCTCAGCAGGATTCTCGATGTCGTAGGTTTCGACGGCCGGCACTCGGATCGATTTGCTCGATCTGATGGCGAAGATTTTGCTGATGAAAGATGTCATGGTATATCTTGTGAATCTCTGATTGAATGGCTTAGGCCCAAATAAAGGCTTATCTAGGTTGGCGTCCCATGCACCTATGTCTGGATGATCATCAGTTTGTTGAACATGGTGTGGGGGGGAGAACCAGAGACTGACGTGTGTCCTCCACTTCTTAGCGATGGGCCCTTTGCTTAATCTGCGAGCTTTTTTTCAATCATACAAGAACACAGCTGTTGTCATTTATCTTTTCGAGTCGCAAAATTCATAATTAGCAAGTTCCATGAAAGTGATGAAGGAGTATGAGGAGAGAGGATTATGTTGGGACAGCCGATAAGAGATAAGATAACGATAAGAATCGTGCAATGGAATAGGGCCACTGTTTGCTTTGTTTGCACTCATAGCTCTCTTGCGTGCGGAAAAACATCTTAAGTTTTTCATGACAAGCAACATCAACAATTCAATCATGGCATATCGCTGAGCGCCGCGACCGAGGATATAATGGCGGCGACATCGACCATCTTTCTACATGCAGAACTTTTACCGAATATCCGCCAACTAACCCTTCATGTATCTTTACCGAACTCCGCCTCTCAAATCGATCTTCGGGAATCTACAATAACTCTGTCAGAGTCCTGCCGTGCAGTTACTGTTTTCACGCTTCATCAGAACGTGGAACTAGTGGAAACGGTCAAACTACCCGTCAAAGTTATTGATGCATCAAGAAGAAATCTCAGCTTTGCTGGACATCGGGTCGATAATACAGGCGGAGGAACCGAGTCGAAAGCGCAGACGGCCGAGTATTCCTTTAGGTTACAAGTTGATCCCAATAATGTCGAACTGCCAGTGCCAAACCAGGGATTTCAGGAGGACGACTATGTTCCCTGGACTGCGAATGATATGTCGACCTGCATTTCATTACATTGTAAGTTTTGCAAGCAGATGATAATCGATACCGCCTCGGACTCCTGGCAGTGGAAAGACCTTCCTAGCGGTAACTGGGCGGAAATGATGGATTTTTGGCACTGCCACAAACCGGATGTGCATCCCGATGAAAAGGAGAATCAGAAAAGTATCGAAGCGCAGAATGCATCGGTCAAAGGGTATGGAGCTTCTAATCGAGTAGTTGCAACGCCACGGACTGGTCTGGTTGACGTTGCTTCTTTCCTGGTGGCAAAAAGTGATTGTCAAGATATCCAAATGGTGAGTACATATTATGACTATGCACCTGGTGACTATTTCAATCTACCGCATTTCATCCTGCTGTTTTGTTCTCATCGTAATATCTATACTGCCTTTTCCGAATCATATGCGCGGGGTATAAAAGAAGGAGACTTCGTCGCCACCCTACGACGAAGTCACCGATACAAATGCCCAAGATCGAGCAGCCTGCTCCTCTCTTGAGCATGTTCTGTCTTCCAGGAGGACGTTTTTCGATTCTGTAGACGGTTCAAATGTGATTGAAGATAGCCACGACAAACTCGTACTAATATGACCTGATATCCTCCCTCATGAGAATGAGGCGATGGATTTCTAGTCTATTGGACTGAGAATGAAGCGGCTATTTGCCTTTCATTTGTCCTTCTTCATGTTTGAAAAATTGACTGGTAGGAGATTTCAGGTGAGGAAGCGAGCGTCCCGTTGCTTTTCACTGGAATGCCCGGAGCAGTGGTCTTCACAGCGATTATCGCAGGATACATCCATAGATTCGATCTACTTTAATTATTTTTGATTGATGTATTTCAACTTCCAAATCTACAATTCATTGACTATTCCTTATATTCATGGCTAATCAATACCTGAGTTGAATCATAGCTGGAGCCGAGACCAAATTCAACCTCCGTCAAACCCGCAGTACACAACGAAAGGAACGCAAGGAAGATAGGGTGCTCCGGCTGTGATGCAATCATAGGGATGGAAGATACTGCCGCAGAAGGCCTGAGACTGTACAAGAACAACATTTCCGTGAAACACATTGGTGCTACAGAACACGTATATGAAAAGTATCCGATCGACATCATCGCAAGCTCCCAACTCTTGGATCTGATTGACCATGAAGGTGTCCGACGATTCGTCATTCATGCCGGACGGCCGGACGGGATTCTGGTTGGTGATCCTACGTCTTTTGCTTTTGATTCAATAATGGTGGCTGACGATGTCTAGTTGTGGGTGTTCAATCCCGATCTCCGATATTCAAGCTCAAGCGCAGATCACAGCATTGTCTCAAGACGTGCCATGAAAATCCTATATCAGGACGTGACCGATGTGGAAGGGATCCTAGAACCCGAAATTGGCGCACCAACCCCTCTCTCTCTGGAAGAGTTGTTTCTGCCCGCGAATATCTATGACGAATTAGTTCTGTCACTGCAACGCAGCAATCTTTTGATACCAATATCTGCAAGGATTTTTCGTGAGTGGAACGTTGCACTGCTAGATCGACTTGAGAAACGCGCATAAGAATGATTTTTCAGGAGTTTACTCCTGATCTGATGGGAAGCAATCAACACATATTGTGTCGTCTGACTGTCGTACAGTGGTGCAAGGGGGTACAAGATTGGAGTGGCGTAGTACTACGTCCGTACTACAATCGTCTGCCCTGTCGATAACAAATTCAGCCAACCCTTACGCTTTGCATACAACCGCCACTATCCTGTGGACTTGCGTTTTCCTCAATTGGTAGCGCTACTTGGCAAAGCTTGTTTTTTTTTTGGCCGGGGACTTTTATATCCCACAACCGACCTTCATGAATTTCTTGGGCAAAAAGTTCCGGACATTCTGAGCAAGTATTCTTGTCAGATCAATAATAAGCATGACTTCGGAATGTATATATCCCCAGATTGAAGGGCGCTTGATCCCAGCCAATGACTATCAAGACTATGAATCAGACCACGCAAGCGAACAATACGATTTCATCTATCGGAAATGGGCAAGCAAACAAGAATTTATAGCACTCGTCAGATCCCTCAGTGCTGTAGATCTACCAAGTGCGCAACATATCGAAAACATCCACGATACAACAGCAGAGGATTTGCGACCTATTTTCAACCTGGACCACATCAACAAGACCAATGATATGAGAAATGATGCTCCTGAGCTCCTCGTTTCAAATTCTCCATCCCCGCCAGAATACCCTGTCAACCGCACGTGCTGGGCAAACGCAGATGACATTTCGACACGAGCACCCAGCGCCGCACTAGAAGACTTTCCACCACTCGTCAGATGCCGTGATACACCTGCAATGGGCTACTCGGATGATTATGTCATGGATATGGAGGAATCTGTATTTTCAGATTGGTCGTTTACGTACTTTCTCAATACTGATGAATATGAACATGATGAGAGGACTACAGATACAGAGCACGATTCCATTGACTTGGGCTTAGTCTCATGCAAGGAGAAGGAGGCTAGAGTCTTCGAAAGCAGGGATGATGAGAGTTGGGCGTTCATTTCGCCGGAACACAGTACGGTATTACGGCCGGATGCTATGGACCACTTTTGAACGGGAGTTATCAAGGTATCAACAACTGAGATACCAGATATGTATAATATGGCTATTTTATTCCAGTCATCACCAATCCGAGTATTTGAACCTCGGCCATGTTTTGTTTGGAGCTTAGTCATGGTACTAATCTATCCTTCAAAGGGCGTCTCAAGAGGAGGCTCAGCCTGAGGCGTTATACGCGCAAGATGACGTCGCTGGCCATTCTCCCAGTCATACAAGGCCGAATGTGCAGTGACGCGGTTCTGTAACCAGAGTTAGTCCACATCAACTGATATAATGACAACTGTCAAGACAAGGAAGAAAACTCACGTCCCATACCACAACCGTTCCAGGAGCCCATTTGATGCGAGTCTGAAGATCTTGCGACAAGGCGATATGATCAAATAAAAATTTGAGAAGATAATCGGATTCTTCCTTTTTGTAGCCAACGATGTAGCGAGTGACTAGCCATGCCCGATTGTATCAGTCATAAAGCCCATAATGATCATTTGTGTCGGGATAGAAGTGGGCTTACACTGGGCATTAACGTAGAGCGCCTTCTCGCCCGTGATAGGATGAGTCCTCACAACGGGATGCTCATGCTTCACGGGATCTCTTCGCACCGTACTATCCCTTGCTAACGCGCTCTGCGCCTGCTCAAAGCCCGAGTGCACGGCCTTGAGTCCATGGAGTCTCTTCCTGAACTCGGGCGACAAACGTTCATAAGCCTTAGCCAGATTTGCGAACAAGGTGTCTCCGCCGCTCGTGGGTCCGTCGAGCAAGTACAAGAAGGTGGTACCGGGTGGCTGGCGTTCGTAGGAGACGTCCGAGTGCCACGTCACGGAGTTTGTGTGCTCGTGCAAGAATGTCTGCAGAAAAGAATTGTCATCCGCGCCACGGTGCACGAGGTGAATTTCCGGGTGACCCTTGGGAGCACCGGAGGTAGGGTGGATGTGGTGACGGCCAAAGTAGCCGCCGAACTCTAGGGCTTTATCGATGGGAAGACTCGCAAAGTCTTGGTCACGGAATGCTGCATCCAAGGTTTCGTTAGTTTCCCGCTGTTCTCGGCCGTGGAGATGCGAGGGTGTGTAACGTACCAACCACTTTACGTTGGGCGACAAATAGAGCAAGTTGGTCCTTGCCTGCATCTGTAAGTTGGCTCAATTGTACGCCACGAACCTCGGAGCCGATGTATGGAGTAATCTCAGTAATTTGAGCCTTGTCCGCTGGGAGGAGGTCTTTGAGTGAAGGATCGGCATCTTTGCCATGCTCATAATGTTCGAATGGTGTCCAAGGGGGATATCTATTACACAATGTTAGTCCACCACAGGATTTAAAACGGTCCTGGAAACGTACTTCACACCCTTCTCGTTGTCCCAAACAGGCAAGTAATTCGGGTACGTAGCCGCAGGTTGAGCTGCTGTGCCCTCGAGCTCCGCCTTGTTATCAAAAGCCTTCTTTCCCCCGATGAAGAACTCCTTGTTGAAGTTCTCTTTAATATTGGACTTCGCAGCTGCGGGCTCCCGGACTGGTAGAGGATCTTCGACTAAAGCGGGGGCCATGATGGATAGCCTATGTATCAATCGGTCTGTTGTATGACTATGTAGATATGACCCCGAGAGTGAATGTATTTGGCATATGTCTTGAAACGACCGTCTTGGAAGCGAGGAAGACGATTGATATACAGCTCAGACTACGATTCATGGAGGATAGATAACGTTAACAACCCCTCTTCCCCTGAGTCATCAGAGATAGGTCTGAAAAGCACGTTGCTTCTCCACGCATCAATTATTCTTAGTGGTGAATTGTCTACTGACGACATTCAAGGCACTGGCACACCATCTTCTGCCCTCATTGCATAATTGAATGAGGGGTGCACACCACTATGGGCGAGACTGAGGTCGATCATGCGTTGTTCTTATCCTCCACGTTGTATGTAATTTCATTATTCAAGACTGTGCCTCCTCGGGCTTCGATCCGTTTATTTTATTTGCACTAAACGTAGGATGGCAACCATTGGATGAGTTGAGTGTCACGGACCAATCGTGATGGAACTGTTGATCATGCTATATGGCGCAATAGATGTAATGGTTGACATGATTTGCTTTGTTCTATGTCGGCCAAGACGTTGAGTAAACCACCTACACAGGTGTAGATCACTCTGTTATCAAGATGACTACTCTGCACGACTCGGAAATCTCGATCAGATGACTTGTTGCCTATTTTTCTAATACTATATATATATGACTGACTCCATGCGGCCCCAAGCCTCACATACTGGTTCATTCAAAATTATCTTTTTCTCTTGCCGAAAGAAGCATAAGACGGGTCAACAATGGATACACTCCATTATGGGCCAATCACTTCAAGTGAATCGCTTTCCTTGGAATACTGGCATCAATACGCTAGATCCGCGTTCCGATACGTATTTCCTGAAACCTAAAAAAAAAAAAAAAAAAAAAAAACATGTCGTCAATGCGACAAAGATGCTTCGTTGTCTCGCTAGCCCTAAAGCATCCGAAACAGGAAGGAAGCGGAAACCTTCCTATTTTGGCGAACATGCTGAAAGCACCAATTGCGAGTCCTACCGCAGAAATAAGATTTCATTAGTGGTTACTGAACATATTCACCTCCTCAAATAAGAAGACCCCTTATTATTGAGCACGTTTGACAGTCAAAGATTCCGCATGATTCGATGGCATTAAGGATAATTGGAGAGTGTCCAGATAACGTCAACCGCAGCACAGTTGCGTGATAGCACGCCACAGCAAAACATCCCGGCCTGGCCACGCAAATCAGCAACGACCCTATGCAACTTGGCACACGTCCGGAAAATAACGTCAACGACCCTTGTTTCGTCGCAATCCTTCGTTTCTGAATGATAAAAGATACAAAGTGGAGAGGATACAAGCTTTCTGCTTGTCTTACGGTGATCCCGTCCCCAATCGAGGAAAGAGTCCGTTTTGGTATGCTCTGCAGCCTCCACTATAAACCTACTACTACGTATGATGACAGTCAGAATATTAGACACCATTTATTGTAAGAATAATCAGTAAACTAACAGTCCTTACAAGAGCAAGGTAAAAGCTGAACTGGGATGATTTCATGTCGGTCTCGGCCTTGTTACTTTGCGCCATTACCAAGTAAAATTGAACCTCTTTGTAACGTGAGATCCAACAGAAGAAATGAACACGCACTACCTCACAAATGCTAGATAACGAACGTAACCGGGATTGGCGCAACAAATTGATAAGCACTCCTCCGTAGAAACGCCGAGTCTTGCCTTAATGTAAGGCAGTAAGCCATGTAATGCGCATGGGACATGCGAACTGTGGACCGGATATTAGGGCACTTTTTCTGAAAGAACAGACCTACGTATGGACCTGAACCACATGCCGATACATGAACTAATCAGCCACGCATGGAAGCAAATTTCCAATGTCTAAAAACATGGCTGGATCACGTCAACGAAGCAGGGATTTGCACGCGGTTCTCCAGTCTTTAAATCAAAGTCAATAACCCGGGCTGTGTTTACAGATCTGATCCTGTGCTTACAGACAAGCTTAGCTGGAACCAGGAAAGACAAGAAGAAGGAGAAGCTTGAGACAGAATCAATCATGTCTGGCAAAAGCGAACTCCCGGTCGATGGTCGGTACGTTTCGAGCAACTCTGACAACTCCGACCAGGAGTATGCCGGCACAACAACGGCGCTTGGGACCGAAACGCTCGAGGCCTTGAGAAACCGGGTCTCAGGCGGTGATGCCACCTTTGATCAAACGGAGGATGTGCGCTATTACAAGCCCATTGATACCTATGAAGGCATCCACCGCTGGGACCCCGAGTTTGAATGGGAGGAATGGGAAGAGAAGAAGATTGTTCGAAAGGTTGTTCTTTGCTACTTACTAGACAACTCAGACGTCACAAAACTGATGGTGAATAGATCGACCTACGGATCTGCACTTTTGCATGCTTGACATTCTTTGCTCTTCAGCTGGACAGAGGAAATCTCGTCCAAGCCACATCGGACAACATGTTAAGTGATCTGGGTCTGACGACTAATAACTACAATACGGGAAACACGATCTTCCTGGTGTGCTTCCTTTTTGCCGAGTTACCGTCCCAGCTTATTTCGAAGAGACTTGGGCCGGATCGCTGGATCCCGATTCAGATGGTCTGTTGGAGTTTAATAGCGTCGTGCCAGGCTTTTCTTACCGGGCGCTCAACATTCTATGCTACGCGGGCTTTGTTGGGATTGTTTGAAGGTGGATTGTAAGTGACTGTAGACTTATGCATCATGTGAAGCGTCAATTACTCATACAGCGAACTATAGTATTCCCGACACCATTCTCTTCCTGTCATACTGGTACAAGTCGAAGGAGCTACCCGTCAGACTCAGCTTCTTCTGGTCGGCCTACGAATTGACAGCCATCATCGGCGCCTTCCTAGCCTTTGGATTCCTCCACATTCACACCAGTACCGGGACCGGTCAATGGCGATACCTCTTTGCTCTGGAGGGTCTCATCACAGGCGTCATCGGCATCTTCGCCGCATTCTACATGCCAGCCTCTCCCACACAGACCGCAGGAGGTCTTCGCGGAAAAGGCTGGTTCTCAGAACGCGAAGAGAAAATCATGGTCAACAGAGTCATCCGCGATGATCCCAGCAAGGGTAGTATGCACAACAGACAAGCCATCACTCCCAAGCTGCTCCTGGAGGCGCTTTACGACTATGATATGTGGCCCATCTACATCTTGGGTCTGGTCTGGCTGATCCCTACCAACCCCGTTAACTCCTATCTCAGCTTGGAACTCAGATCGCTCGGTTTCAACACGTTCCATACAAATCTGCTCACAATCCCGGCTTATACGATTTTCATCATTAACCTCGGTCTTTTCACCTGGTTGTCTGAGAAGCTCAATCAGCGATTGTTACTTGGCGCCTTCGCGGAGATCTGGAATTTGACCTTCCTTATAGCCCTCGAAGTCCTACCCCGCGACAAGAGCGCCTGGGCGCGATACGTCTTGTTGATTTTGTTAATTGGAAGCCCCTATATGCACGCCGCAGTTGTGGCGATGACCTCACGAAACTCCGGTTCGGTGCGAACACGTACCGTCGCGTCGGCTGTGTACAATATGGCAGTGCAAACGAGTGGTATTATTGGAGCCAATGTAAGTTCATCCAATTTCCTATGAGTTACAAAGACTATAAGACTAACCACGATTTGTGACCTAGATATACCGAAGCAACGACGCACCACTTTATCTCAAGGGGAACAAGGTTCTCATCGGCATCGCTGCTTTGAGTCTGTTTTTGTTTCTTTTTGCAAAAGTTTACTATGACTTGAAGAATTAGTATGCATCTCCTCTTACACACACTACGAGCATTTGACTAATAAGATATCAATAGCTACCGAGCACGAAAGTGGAATGCTATGAGTAGCGAGGAACGTGACGCATACCTTACTGCAAATAAAGATAGTGGTAATAAAAGGTTCGTATCTGGTTCTTTTTTCGTGTCGGTATGTTGGAGGGTCGATGACTCAATGCTGACTGATCCGCAGATTGGACTTTAGATTCGTTTCATAGACGGGGTACACCTCCAGGGTGCACGCGGCTTATTTCTGCGGCTTGAACTGCTTTCTACAACAGATCTTTCAGCATCACATGTCGATGTACTTGAGTCACGGGAAGCGTCCGAACGATTATTTGGGTATATAGCCTTGGGACTATTTGGTGGTGGTACTGTTGGCTTACATGTGACATTCCTGGATAAGATGAGTTGTATTGAATTTACATGTACGACAGTAGACCCGAGGTACAATGAATAGAAGGCCCTCTTGTCACTATATCGGTATCAGATTGGAAGTGATTCAAATGAATACCAAGAGTGCTCTGAAACATCATTAACTCAAAGGAGGTCATCGTATCAAGATGCTTCCCATTGCCAGATGTGTCGGGGTCTTGAAGTATCAGATTCTGGCGATGGAAGGCCTTCTATTCATTATATCTAGGGTCAACTGTATCTGGATGGATAGGACCAATGTATCTATTCCAAGGGGTTCCGGTCAAGTCTTCCGCCTATATACTGCTGGACCATAGATCCATCTTCTGACGGACCAAAAACTAATGAATAGACTTGCTGATCTATTTCATCCACCCCACCACCAGAGGGGTACGAAATGTCAATCTTGATATCATTCCTTTTCACCGTACGTAGGTCGTCAAGCAATCGCTTCCAAGAGCCATTGAGCAGATAGACTTCGCGAATAGTGAGTTCTGCTTCACCATCATCTTCTTCATCAGCAGCTAGGATTTTGGTGTAGAATCTCTCGACTTCCTGCGTGGTGAGAGGGATTTGTGTTAGATGAAGGGATCTTATTCTTGTTGGTTTGTGAAACCAGTTAGTTCCGAGAGACGTCGGTGCACAACGTATTGAATCGAAACCAGCACTGTACCAAAACTCTCCAAGATTGATATCCGCGTGTTCAATGGTATTGCAACGCAATACGGCGCCGAGATATCTATCCAGGGCTTGTAGCTCTGCTGCAGACTTCTCGTTGGGTTCTGTCCTTCTTGGTTCTTCTTCATTGTCGTTGGGGCCCATAGTCCAAGGCCCACAGCCGCTGGCACAGCGTGGCTGAAAACTAAATTGAAATATATTCATGGACTCCAGAGCGGTTGACACCGAGCCCAGAGTCTCTGGGTCCGTCGGCAATCGATTGTAGTCTGGTGCAGCCGTGACTTGAATGTCCAGGAAGTCGACCCCAATACCTTCTGTTCCACCAAGGGCTATCAGTATTTCGACCAGTAATTCGACTGGTACTCCTGGCCTGATGTGTTCACTTGGTTGTATCCATTGGGCATCTTCCCATGCCATTGGACGCGAGAATACAGTGACAAGAGCCGCCTCTTGGCCCACATGATCTTCTTGGGGTATACGAATCCTTGCTCCTGGATCCCAGTTGTTGTGAAGTTCGTGATCATGAACTGTGATATGACAGAGATTTTTAAATTTTGATAAACTCTTACACAAATTTGAAATAAAGCTTCCATTCTGCATGATCCGCTCCTGAAATTCGTATCCAGCCTTGTATAACTTGTAGGCCTGCTGCAAGATCAGACCGGGGCGAATGCGGCATGAATTCGGCGTATCTATATCGTTACCTTGCGATTGCTCCTCAAATTCATGAAACCGAAGGTCATATGCTGATGTTCGGTCGAGGTAGTGGATAAACCACCATGCGATTTGCTCAAATGACCAAATACTGCCTGGTTGTTCATGTCGCTCATAGTCATCTCGAGATGAGGTTCTCTGCCTCCATTCTGACTCTACAGATGCAGCAAAGTTCTTCAAGCTGGCTGCCACCCAAGGGTGATAGAAATGAACGCGTAAATAGACTTCTCGCACGCCTTTCGAAAGACCGGCATCAGCAGATATGCTCCATAAGCGATCTACCGTCTCTGGGTCTGATATGTCTACGTTAACTTTGCGGATCAGGAGGTGTGAGCTCAAAGAACGGAAGCGTCGACATGTTAGCCGAATGTTTGGAATCGAGCCGCCGTCCTTCCACTTGGTCTGCAGGTCTTGAAACTCGAAGATCGAGACAAGAATCTCGGTTGGGAGTCGCAATATACCCGGGGTGGACATTTCTCTCTTCACAATTTAATGTTCAATGATATTCATGAACATAGAATTAGACGATAGGACAAGGACAAGGATTGCCTGGACTCGCTTCCTCACGCTGAGACCTGCCAAGGAACAGCACGTATAGCCCCGCGCAGACGGACTGGACGATGTGATTGGTCGAGGTTTCTTCTCTGTGTATAAAGTCATTCTTGACAACGACAGCCATCAGATTGCCAAAACACCAGGGCTCCTGTCTTAAACTACGAACAGTGGACGACTCGCAGATAGAATTGACGAACGGTATGCAACGACCACATTTCCAGTTCGGGACCGACTACTCGCCGATGACATACTCGCACCCATCCAACCCGATCCAAACCTCATGGATCTTTCCGGCAGGCACATCGATTCTGTCTCCGACGCCAAAGGTCTCCTTCTTAGTCTCCCCGTGGTGGACAGTGGCATTATCCATTGGATAAGTGATTGTGAGAGTACCTCGTCTGATCAAGTGGGTTGTTGTTCCGTCGTGAGTATGGGGTGGATAATGAGCTCCGCTGTATGAACATCTTGACTGTCAGCCTTCCGACCTTGGGCCTGAGCTTGCCCAGCACGTAGAAAGAATGAAGTTACCTCGCATCTGTCCAGGTGAAAACATGAGGAAATCCCCATTGCTTCACCATTTGCTCGCACTCGGCACGACTACCGATCTCATATTTCTCCGACGACATATCTGCTCCTTGTTCAAGTTCTATTGGCAGTCACGGGGATGCATCAGAAAGCAATGATCTCGGCTCTCGAGGATCGACAAGTTTGTTGAGGTCCGAGTTGTGACTCTTCATGGGCTGAGATGACGTCGCCGTCGTTGGCAAGTGAGGCTGTCATTGGCCTACACGTGACAGCCCGGGAGCCATCGGAAAAGCTTTCCGAATGGGTACTGGCGTGTCAACGTATCAGCCCAAACTGCTTGAGACTTTTCTCGTCGCGATGCGACTACTGGGAAGTCGTTAGATTGATGACTTGCTGATCACACCACAGAGCTGGCACTGAATCTACGATCGAAATATTCATAAGACGAACAGCGTAGAGTTTGACACGTTAATGGACAAAGGAGACACGATCACCACCACAACTGCTGCGACGTACACCTAGTCAATTTGTAGACATTTGTGACAAATTGTCAACTGGAGACCGGATCAGACATTCTGCTACCTACTTAGGCATTGATAATTAGTATCAGCATCAAGTCTTTGTTCTGTGATGACGTCTCAATCTCATCAGCGTGCTGAGTTGGGATGGGTTTATGTGTCTCGCACTTTTGACCCTGAAAGCGAAGCAATGTCAATCATTGCCTTGAAACTTGGAAAATATGCCATCGCCCATGTTACAGGCGGCCTCTCGAGTCTTTGAATCGATACCCCATGACATATTGGAAATATCATTTGACCCTTGCGATCCAACATCTGATGGCATTTCAACTCGCACGATGACTCGTCGAACAAGACAAATTCGGAAGGACACTTCGCTCCTTACTACTGTAGATTATCGCTACTCATCCTTTAGAGCGATAGGCCAAGATTCCACTTTGTCTGATGTAGACGTTTTAGTTGGATGCCTCGTATAGTCACAGCCTCGATTTCAGTACGTATTCGGCATAGTCATCGAGGGGATCGAGATCACTTCGGCATTGAGCCCGTGCATGACTGGTGAAGAATTTTCACACAAGGCGCGAACGGACGCGAGCTAGGACAGCGGTCCCTTGTAGGGCTTGTACGTACTGCACTACTCAGCTACTGGACGCCATAGACACATGAATCATGCATCACCTCCAGGCTTCACAAGAGTCGGCGCATTCCATAGACACAGGCTTGCATTCCAGTAAACTCTAAAACAGACTTTCAGTGAGCATATAATCAAAATATGACAAAGTGGTCTGCGATAGAGTATCGTGAAATAGCGTTACCCTTGTCGTCGTTGCAAGTCATGCAAAGGTTGCAATGATTGAAGTGCGTTCTGGTTGGAAAGTTACTTCGGATTTTCCTCGCTAACAGATCACTTGTGATCATCCTGAGAACTGTGACAGCTGGCCGATGCAACACAACATACCACATCGGCTTCTTCGGAGAATGGTGTACCTCAAGATATACATGGTCTGCGATCCTTATTATGTACTTGAAGAGCCTGGATACCACTTGGTATATTGGCTTAATGGTACGTACTGTGAACTATCCCTAGACCCACTCGTCTTCAATACGCCGTATTGCAAATGACTTTATTGCTCAGCAGCCTATCCAGAAGGGCTCTATTTCGTTATCGGCAGAATTTTGACTAGAGAGACGGCCAGTCAGCAAGGCCCACGAATCTTCATCTTGCTTCAATATGCAACTGATCGTCCAAAACGTCTGAACGTCGGTCACCAAAAGCAAAGTCTCCAAAGCCCCTACGGCGAATCTTTACTGGTCCTTGGACATTCAAAGCTGACGCCGAAGCGCTGACTTTGCTTATCGCCGGGTGGTCGTGTCCCTTATACCTGTCGTGGTCGGGGGCATGTTCATTGTCGAATGCCCGTACGCCTTGTAAGCTCGTAGAATGCATCCCATTGTGGTTTAGGCAAGTACGGAGTACATACCAAAGATATGAGAGTCCAGTATTGATCTTACCGGCTATAACACTTGTAATGATCGCTTGCACCGGCTCGACTCCGTCTTCCATAGCGTTGTTTGGGCTCAAGCCGCACCTCTTTCCAGAGAAAGCCTATCACGGAAACGAAAGTTTCTGCAGTGTGCTTTCCCTCCCCACAGTACTTATTGTTTAGGCAACGCCTAACGCATGCTCAACAAGTATCCTGTACGACGATTCTCCCTTGGACTATTCGCATCTACCAAGAGATAATCCGTCAGCTCCGATCAACGGTATCAATGACACTGAGTGTGTCGATGATTCCCTCACCTATGGATATCCATCCGTCTCCCCATTTCTTTTGAACCCGCTCGAGGCCTGCAGGTGAACAGATCATTGATATTGAGAAGTCTTTTCCTAGTTCGATGATTGAGTGGCCATCATGCTCTCAATGCGATTCCTCGTGACCGTCCAACGGCGGCTGTCTTGCGAATACAGCCGAAGCGGGCGCCCTTCTTCGACAATCCCGATCAGTTCTACAACGGCCATTTAAGATCAAGATGATCGAGACGGGAGCAGTACTGGTGAGCTAGAAAGATATCCTGAAAGTTGGCCCTCGATTTCAGGTGGACAAACTCGCTCAGGGGGGAAGGTGCTTGCCCGCATCGGCAGCACTGAGCAAGAAGATCAGTCTGCTCTTTCCTTCAGCACGTACTGCTTCCCAGCGACACAGGAACAGTTGAACAACTTGATCCTACAGACATCCCTCTGACCATGCAGGCTAGTGCACTTGCTTCATCATGCCGAATACAGCCTACTCTCCAGTAGAAGGTCCGATTATCACCCAATTCAAAGCGATGAGCGTCTCCCGAACATTGAATCTGGTTGAAAATTACGACGTTGGTCTACTTGAACGTTTTCTCGATCCTGGGAAAAGAATGACATCGTGTTCGTTGCTTTGAAAGAGACGCTGCGCAATCACAAACGAGACTGAAATCACGACCGTCCTTGAGCGACACCTTCCAAACTTCAATGGCAAACTCATCAAGTCGTTAACATGTTCGATACATAGACAGGGTGCTCCTAAAGGAACGATACGTTATACGTGCTACCATATCCCTCTTGCGCTATTCGGATTCGTCTCGTCCTCTGTTATAACCAGTCAGTGCTTCATCACACGACTTATTGCTGGGACAAACGAACCATCTCCCAGTAATCTGCAGAAGGTTCCACAGACATGACATGCCTTGCCGGGTATCACCCATGTTTCGCGGCCAGCCTGCTTGCAAGTCGGGCACTGTGTACCGGGCATCTAAGACCAGAGATCAGATTGAGTCGGCGAAAACGAAATGCATGGGACAGATCATTGTACCGGAACAGAAAAGGAAGCCGCTCTGAGGCAAGACACCGAGTCCTTAAGCTCCCATTGCTTGCAATCCATCACTCTCTGGGTAACACCAGACATCCAAGAGTTCTCTGAGAAGTTTCCAGGGAAAGTCATAGTGACAGCAGATTCGGATGAATAAGTTTCAATTCGGCAGAATAGAATCGCCGAGCTCGAGGTGGTTTCCCAACGGGGATAAAGGGGCTTATATAGGCGAAACGAAATCTGCTATTGCTCTTTCAGTTCAAGATTTGTGATCGAATACGAAAAATCATTGCAGAACGGCGCTATTGCCACTCACCATACCGAATGATTGCTGGAATAGCAGATAATCGGAATACACCTGACAAACACCATGCACAGTCCCTCCCAATCCTCAACACGGTGTTGAAGGTATTCGCTTCGTTTCAAAACACTGTCATTGCCTAGCTCGATGCAATATCGATGCATACTAGCGAATCGAACGTCAGCATGATACTGAGTGACCCCGATTATTTAAAAATGTATGGATTCACGCTAGAGCTCGTTTGGTGTAGCATTCGGACGGCCTAGGGTATCACGGAAGGCTTCGCACAGTGCTTATTCGTCCGTCAGGGGCCGTCGGAGAGAAGATAAACAAAAGGACCCCCAAAAACATATGTGAGCTGGATGTGATGGTGCATGCATCCCTTCATGCTAGCTCCGCATCTCAGCATCCGAGGAAAATTAGATTGATCTCACATGTATTGAGAAATGATTCCGTCAAGCGATGTCTATGCCATAGCACATGGACAACCGCAATATGTGGGAACTGGATCACTAGCTACAAGCGAATAAAGCCAATGACAGCGTACAGCTTCAGTGAAGTGTTGGCCATATCTGGTTTGAATCTTTTCTCATTCGTCCGGTACGGAAGATGGATATGAATCTGCAATTTTTTTGGGCACCTACCACGAATCAGGCATCTGAGGCGATGGTAAATGTGGCGTTGAGAAATAAATCAGGAGAAGATGAAAATGGGGCACAGCATCTACCACACAAAAATGGACATAGTATCCACGCCGTACTTGAAGGCGACTTGACTCGGGAAGATTCATGTCAGCAGGCACACCACACGCGTGACCATACTGCTCGAAGAGCACTGTGTTTGCCAAGTTGGGCGAATGGCATCCATGTTCCACTCCTCCGATGTTGGGAGGAGCTTGACATTATGCGAGGCTATCATCTTATTTTGCATGGACTGTGAGTCCTCGAGCAGAAGTACAATCGCTTGCAATTGATACATTCATCGGGTGCGTATTGAGCTGGTACTGCCGCAACGCGGCTCACTACAACATTTTGTGGTGATATCAACATGGAGCTACAGAGGCGAGATATGACAGTATGATACCAAAGGTGGAGACGAAAGAAGAGTTGATCGAAAGGTCTTCTGATTGCCGGACGATCCATCTATGTGGCTTCTATGTGAATTGGTCACGGAATAGTTCGGGTTCATTCAGACAATGCTTGGAATTCAACTTAATCAGGAGCTACATGGGTACGTTGACCACGAATGAATGCAGAGGTAGCCAACCAGCAGGTCATGATGATTCGGCGGTGCTGAGGTGATCAAGCGGGAAAAAAAGAGAATGGAGCGAAACTCTAAAGCCGACTTACTGGTGTCTTCGCTCAACTCACATTGACTTTGGAAGCTGAACCAACACAAACCATAGGATTATCTCCAAAGGATCGATCCCCATCCATACACTCCATTGCATCCGGAAACTGATAAAGATCCTCGAGGAGGCGAAGGCAATGTCTAGCTCCAACGCCGTCGATTCTGAACCCGTTATGACCTGGAAGTTCTTGGTCCTGATTTGTCAGGCTCTTACTATTCGACAATCACAAGAAAAGCCTACATTGGCATAATTAGCGTCGCCGATGACCGCCAATAGCTGGATTAGGGATCTCAAGATCAGAGGTTTCTCTAATTCGCCGCTAATCGAGTCTAATGCTGCACTGTAGTGCCTGGAAACGCCATTTTACCGGGATTGTGCAGTCACTTATTCCGTGTCTGCAGTCCATCATCAAATTAATTTGCGTATGACATTCTTGGTTCCTCATGTTATTGAGATTTCAACAGCTGACTGACGTTGCTTCTGCACAAGCTTCCATTGATCAGCGTATTAATTACAACGACACTCTATTGATGCATATTGACCATGCAGGCCATTGAATGAATCTATACAAAGTGTATCCGCAACTATACCAGGAGCCCATTTCGGCACATTTTGGCCCATGCAGTGCAGAGTGGGCATACATCAAAGTCTGCGTTTGTCGCAATCTTTCACCCATCTGGATTATGAGAAGTCAAGGCTGCCAGGATCAAGGATGAGCGATAGTAAAAGAGAGCGCTGGGGTGGAGCACGACATCGACTATCTTTCGCATCGATACCCACACAACAGGAGGAACTTCCCTTTCTATCGGCCCAATCACATTAGCTTGACAATACCCAGTGTTCGCTTACACCTCTAGCTCTGTGTTCTCCCCGACTTATGAATAAGACCGAGCACGTGCGTGTACGGATAACGAATCTTGGTGAGCATTGCGTTAGTGATCATGTCGAATCGGATGTGCGCCATGGAGCACTTTTGAGACGGCGTGGATATCTGACGAGCAACTTAACCGACCCATGGTTCTGGACTCTGAGTGGAATACTAACAATATCAGCTTTCATATGATCGAGTTTTAGGCACTAACCCCTTTTTCTAGCTTCACCTTTCGATCTGATGGATGCGCGGAGGCAATGAAGTATTACCGTGATATTCCACTGTCAATCTTCTAAACGAGGAGGTTGCAGTCGCAGATCGGCTCTGAGCTCAACGAGGCAATAACACTCGCGCGAAATGTGCAGCGGCTAGACAGTTGGTCCTCGATGCACGGAGACACTAAGACGAGATCATGATCGGAGATTTCCCGAAATGACTTTCTACTTGTTTTCAGGAATATCAATACCGCAACGTCGATATTTCCCGGATCAACTCTGGATGTACCTATACCGGTCGATGAATGGCCAGACTCGGCGTACTCCCTACATGATTAGATAGAGCAGTACACCTACATCCAAGGACTTATCACCAGAACGACTTTGCTTTTTTCTAGTGCCCATCTTATCCAAGAGCATCGAGTGTGCCCATCATCGATATTTTCGACTCAAAAGTTCGTCCTGTAAAAGCCACTAACACTGGTAGCTGCTGACACCGCGCTACATGTAGTCACCGACCTGTGACAGGAATGGATTCTTTATTTTTATGCACTCATTGTCTACATTGAAACACGCGGCCTTATCAGCAACATCATGGGCTCCATGCATGCGCTTTGTCGTCTATCAGTCATGATGTCGCGGTACACGGGTTGCTTCATGCATCATTCTGCATTTGATCAATGATCCGATAACTCTGTAAAAAGTTACCTTCCCCACGAACCGTCCACTTGTTTTGAGAAATGGCCAAGTCATGTTTAGACGCGTCAAATACAATGAATCTGTTTAGAAATAGGTAGCCTCGGCTTGTCGATAACTGCATTTTCTTGCCGGCTGATTCCTCCGACGGCTTTCAACAGCCCAAGGCGTATTGTCATCAGTCGAGGGGTTTTAGACAATTGCTCAATAAGTAGGTTGACTTCACCGCTCAAGGCACATCCCAAGATCCGTTTCCCTGGCTACTGTCTACCGCGAAGTATCATACAACGGGAGTCTGAGCGCCAGAATAATGCAGGCTTTGAAACAGCCACCTGGATACCTAAAGTCGACCTCCAGATACTGTAGCGAATCAGGTCTATCTACATTATACGCCCACGAAGGTCATGATCTAAGCTCACGCTCTGATATCCTTCCTCTATTACTGATACGGAGTACGTATGAATGTATTTCTCAGTCCACCAGGGGACATGAATCATTGACCACAGGCGACTGATCTCCAGCATTTCTTCAAGAGCTTAACCCTACAACACTAGAAACCATTTCTCACTTCCATCACCGAATACTGCGTTGTAACCATAGCGAGTCTTGACTTGGCTGTAGTTTCCGGACCTCTTCGCTCTATTCTCATCAATCTTTCTATTGTTTATGCAGATTCAAGGCCTCTATTGAAGCATTCATGTCCCACATGTGGCGTGGCGGGATTGGCTACGGAGCCTTGTTCATGGGCCTGCAGCTCAATTTGAAATCTGGAATGTGGGAAGTATTTTAAGCAAAGCTGAGTACCTTTCTAATAACCGTCTCGCATAGTATTCCGGAATCGCTCATTGTGGAACTTTGTCTTGCTTTTGATGTTCAATGGGGAAGCAGGCGCTCACAAGACCCACAAATAGAGTCAGCCTTGTTCAAAAGCAATTATGCATCAGGACTTGACGCATGTTGTTGTTAGCAACTATTTCAGACTAGAAAACGAGTGAATGTACGTTTGTGTCCAAAGAATTGCAGATCAATTCTCGAATGGTTGTTGAACGGGCTTCCGGCGATATTCCCCTCGTTCGACACGTCGTGCTCCTAGAAGCAAGTCCACCCATCTCGGAGTATACCAGAAAACAATTCCTGAAGAATCGGATACCGCGGTTATTCCGGCAATGTTCTTTGGGGCACGGTCGATGTGACGTACGAATCACTTTTCCATGACAGCCGGTAGGCAAGAGGCTTTTGTGGTTGAGTTGCGCTACAGCCCAGAGTTCCGGAGAAAGAAGCCATGTCCTATGGGAGGGTCTGTTGGGCTGTGTAGCAAGGAATCATGCCGAAGAATCAGCTTTCAATCTGTGGAGGGATTGCTTGAGAGAATGCTGCCAGTGCCATCTGGTAGGCTATGGTAGACACTGAACAATGTCCAATGACGACTACACATTCAGGAAGTCCACTCTATAAGTCGATATTATGAAGACGCGCACAGACATGTTGACTGATCTCTGGAGCTGACTTGTTTAGAACATACTGAGAGGAATAACAATTGGAGCGAAATGATGATCCATATGACACATCTTGAGTTGAACCCCGATCTGTCTTCTTCGGGCTATTGGGCTTATCATAAGGCTCTGTTTCATTGAACAGAGACTTTTTCTTTCGAATGCAGCGCTAACAAAAAGTTGACGTCGATAGCTGGGAAACAATAATCTGAAAATCTAAGCGTACAGGGCAGGCCTTTTAGGCAGATAAGTCTCTTCACAAGGACACACGACTGAAACATCAGTCTTCAAAAACACAACACTTGGTATCTCCTGGATCTGTGAAATACAGTACAAAGTCGTAATGATGGACCCATTTCCAATCACTATAATTCTTGATGTCGCTATGACCGTCACTGTCATTGCTACTGTCACTCCCAATCTCACTCCCAGTTTCGCTGTCAGACTCGCTCTCATTTTCACCCTCAATGGCAGTATCACTCTTATTATTAGCATCACCCTCGCTCTCGTTTCTACGCTCAGTCTCACTCTCAGTATCCCTTTCGCGCTTCGCACGATATAGTTCCTTCTTCTGTGATTTCTCCTTCGCCATTATCTGTAATAACACTGCATTGGTATCCATTTTCTGTAGCTCGCTCTGCGGCTCAGAACCCGATTGAGGAACCGGCTCCTTGTCAAGCCCTAATCTCCTGCGCGCAGGTTTATGGTTTCCGGTGGTGGTTCCGGTCCAGAATGCGAGTTTCTCATGGCAATAGGTCCATTCCGGTGACAATTCGAATGCGAGTCCCTCATCTGTAATTGCCCGAATATCTAGGCTCTGGGGTCGTTGCTTTCCAATTCTCTCCATTTTGCTTGATAAGGAAGGGGCTTGTGGTATGGGAAGATGCAGTCTTCTCAGTGGCGATTGCTTTTATGATGAACATAACTGCAGTTCCTACATTGTCGCCTAGCTATCTGCCGGTTCATCTATTGCCTGTCTGCCTGAGATGGCAGTCTATTAAGGCTTTACCGGCAAATTCTCACATTTACCTATAACGAGTAGAAGACCATCCAACGTCTGGATCTAGTATTTCAAGAGTTCTTATGTGAAGAAAGGAGATACTCTGATATACCACCACTTGCGTACTCTCCATGTTCGAGTGATTGTTGTCTAACCTGATCCGAATATACCACATAACCTGGTTTCATCGATAAAGAGGCCTTCTGATGCCTAGATCGCTGAGGCCTTCATTTGTAAGGAGACGGAGAGCTATCAACAATTTAATCAGCTAACTTTGAATTCCAAGCCCTTCCAGTATCAACATGAACCACATCTAGGTAGTCTCGACATAGTGGTAAGGGTGCTTTCTGTTCCTTGTAACCAGGTTCTGCTACACATTAAACTTTATACTATCGAAAAACTAGCCCATATGAAGCGCAAGAGCCTCCATACTGTCTTGAACTAGAATGCATAATAACGTGCATAGTAATTTAAGAAAATTGTATTATCAACAGGCATCGTCATGTGTTTGATTCGGCATGACTGCGGAGAGATATTTACAAACGCGACGCAGGTTCCCACGACCCCGCATGCTATCAATGACACCTATTTATATGAGAATAGACGTACTCCTTTCACTACTTTTCTTCTCATCCTCAAGACCCCTCAATTATCAATTGGCCTGATCCTTTATATTAAGTGCAAGCACAATGGCAGACCAAACAGAATCCGTCCATTTCTTCGACATCAAGTGCTCTCTTGATGGTATGTCCTCACTAACCCTCTCGTCCAGATGCTTACCAATATACAGGATGCCGGCAATCCTGGTCCCCCAACACCCTCAAAACGCGCGCCGTCCTCAATATCAAAGGCATCCCCTACACGCAATCATGGGTCTCCTACCCTGATATTGCGCCCATAAGTGCAAGTCTCGGGATTCCCGCCAACCACGACGACTCCATCCAGTACACCCTCCCCGCAATCATCCACAAGCCATCCATCACAACCAACCCAAGCGGCGCGATGCATGACTCTCTACCAATTGCGCTACACCTCGACAAGGCGTTTCCATCCCCGCAATATCCCTCCGTGTTCCCACATGGTCAAACCAGCGTTGCGCTTGCGCTCGCCACAGAGAAGCTGTTTCACAACGTCGTCGGGAAATGCTCAACCCTCCTCTTCCCCGCAGTGTCGGATATCCTCGACGACCGCGGTGCAGAGTACTTTGAGCGTACCCGCGTCCCACGTTTCCAAAAGCGCTACCCTGATCTCAAACTCACGAAGATGGCCGATATCAAACCCAAGACCGAGGCCGAGATCGACAAGTTGGTCGAAGAGACGAAAAAGGCACTCTTGGTCTTTGATGAGCTGTTGGCTGGCGGCGGAGAGAATAAAGGTCCGTTTCTGGAAGGCGAAAAGCCCGGTTATGCGGATGTAATGCTCGCGGCGCACTTGGCCTGGATCGAGCGGCCGTTGCCTGAAATTTTTGCGAGGATTATAGATGCTGGGAATGGGTCGATAAGAAAGCATTGGGAGGCGTCGCAGGGGTTCTTGAACGGGCAGGGTGAGACTAAGGAGTGGCCAGTTGCTGCAAAGATGTAGTATACACACTGTAGCTCACGCACCAGTTCAAATTTAAATAGAAAAGACGACTGATCTTGACAAAAAAGTTCTAATCATGTATGATGCGATAATATACAAGGGGGGATATCCCAAACAACATATGGTAACAGCAGCCCAGATAATCTTACAATCCACGCAAAAAGTTGGATTCGCGGATTCCTTTCCTTCTCGCTTCTCGCGCACTCTTTGTAATCTCCTCCGTTTTTTCAAGACCAGCTGCCGCTTCAGCGATAATGTCTCGTGATCCATCCTGCTCCGCATTATACTCAGCAGGGATGATATCCGTAGCCTGTTCGTGCAGAGGGATCTTGCGAGGTTGAGTAGCTGCCAACGCAGCCATTTTCTTCTCGTAGCGCTTTCGTTGTTTTTTGTTCAAAGCTTTACATCAGAAATTATATTAGCCACGATAAAAGAAAAGAGAGTTTAGGGGACAACGTACAAGCAACGTCAACACCACCAGCGTCACTACTCTTCTTCGCACTATCATCAAGCAGAGTCCACAGCCAATCTGGGTACTCATGATCTTCCAATGCAACGATATCCGGCTTTCCCTTTGTATAATTGAGACCCGTCAAGGTTGTACCAGCCACGCAGCTACTGGGTTCATGGGTTGGAGCTGCCGCCGCCGCACTCTTTGCAGTCTCGGCAGCATCCTTTCCAGGGTTGACCCATTTGGGTGGTTGCGGAATGCCGTCGGTGGGTGTACTCAATGGCTGAGAGACGCCCGGGGTCGCGGAGGATATGGCGGATGGGATGCTAATTGACCCGGCGCCGGGTTGTCGAGGTGCGGGTGGAGGAGGCATGGCGGGTGTTTTGGGGGTGTCGGTGCTCGTGAAGCGAGCTTGGGGTTTGTGGATGGCGAGAGAGACGCATGATGAGGGTGTCCGAATTGCGTGTTGTTGAATTGGGATTCGGGAGAGCAAAGAGGTTCGACAGCGTTGGCAGATCATTTTGACGGTGCTCTGTGAGCGAGAAGCAACAAAACTAAAAGGTGAGTACAAGTCACAGCTCTTCAAATGTGGTGACAAAACACTGGTGAACAATGGCTGATGTTGATTCTATCATCCCGGTCTACAAAAAAGTTGCGGAGTCAAATTCGCGGATATCGGAAATGGTCACGTGGAACGCCAATACTCATGACTAAGCAGGTATCAAAGAAAACAACAAGTCCCTACAACTACTGCACAAGACTTTTCACAACATCGACAGAATCAATCTCCTCCTCGCCAACTGCCTTCTTGAAAGTCTTTATCGTAACGTCCCACAACGCCTTCCTTTCCTGCGCATCCTTCGCCAATGTCGTCAACTCCTCCCTCGCGCACCCCTTGTACGCCTTCGCAATCAACGAGAAACTCGGCACCCAAAACTCTCCATTTGCATCGTGCTCCTTGACAAACTTACTAGCAGCAAGGTAGACCTGCGTCTTTGCTGAGTCCGCCGTCGAATTGCCAATCGTGACACTCAAACCGGCCCGCACGATCCTTTCGAGCGTTGGGTTGACACCCTTTTGATGCCCCTGGCCCAAAGTTGTGCCGATCGCGTTGCCGGGATGGCAGCTGTTGACGTAGATCTTCGTCAGGCCGAGTGTATCACGGAGGCGATGGGATAGTTCGAGTACGCCGTATAAAGAAGCAAGTTTGGAGTCGCTGTAGCGTTTGAATGCGCTCGAGACGTCTTTGAGGGTGCGTCCGTCGTCAGGGTTGGTTGTAGTCAGTTTGCCGTAGTCCAATGTACTGGCGAGTTTATAGGCGTTGGAGTTGGTATAGACGATGCGGCTGTCATGCGTTGTTTCTGAGGTTTGTTTAATCAAATCTAGAAAGTCGGTCAACTTTGCCTTTTGCTGTCTGGACGGTCAGAACTCGATGCTAGAGGGGAAATACCTAACAAGCCTGTCGTAAAAGCAAAATGCCCTAGATGATTCACGGAAAACATTGTATCAAATCCATCCGGCGATAATTCCTGCATCGTCGTCATCGATACACCCGCATTGCACACCAATATATCCAACCTCTTCTCCACTTGCGCAAACTCTCGAGCTGATTTCCATGCTTTTTGCATCGATCCAAGATCCAGGTTGTGGTATTTGATTCTCGATTCTGCGTCAATGTTGTTTTCAGGGCCACTCTTTTCCTTCAATAGTCTGCGCACATCTTGTATACCGGCATGTGTCCCCTCGCTGTCGCGAGCGGCTATGTAGACGGTGGCACCTTTAAGGGCTAGATAGATACTCGTCTCAAGACCGATGCCTTTTGCGCCTCTTGGTATTGGCTCTCAACGTTAGTATGTTTTTTTCATTCCATCGTGGTGAGTTTGTGGTCTTACCCAGTAACAATGGCGACTCGTCCCGTCAAGTCCTCGAGGGAGTTTAGGAACTCTTCTTCCCTCATGATTTGTGATTAAGATGTGTTCCGATGTCAGTGATATATTCGTGCAATGGATAATTTCCACGTTCGTTGTATTTTTATTACTGATTAGATAATACGTACAATTGCGGACTGTTGTTGTGATTGTTGTAGAAGAGATGAATGTCGATAAGCTCATAAATGACGTCGCAGGATCCAAGCTATCGATTGCGATCGCCAGCCGAGCCCTTCTCTTACGGACCACCAGATCTATACTCCTACTTCCCCTCTTTGACCACTAAACTTGAATGACTTATTGTTCAAGTTTCTACGATTCCGTGGCGTTTCATGTCCGTCTGATCTGGCACGCTGTGGGGCTAGTCTACTATATGATTGCCTATATTGGATCCATGTCTGTACTATGTATATTAGGGCCTTGTTCGGACAGTTGACATGTGAAATGAAAGCAGCACTTGCAAGCAAGCAGTACACTTGAATAGTGATAGTATGAGATTCATATATCTATCAATGAGTATACATATACATTTCTCATCTGCAGCGGGGAAAAATCCCACCGAATCATACACAGGTAGATCTGTCCGTCGACCTGGAAAAGGCACTCAGTTCAAAGCAGTCTTCTTCTCCTGCGCCTCCTCAGCGGAGTATTCCTGCTCCAGCGGCGCCTGTCCCATGGTAACTCCATTACTCAATTCGTCAAGGCTAATCCGCGGTCCGGTGAAATTCTTCCTTCCGTCGATGACCCATTGGAACAGGGAGATGATTAGTACGATGCCAAAGGCGACGACGCAGTAGTCTAAGCACATATTAGTGAGAAAGTAAAAAAAGAGGAGGGAGGATGGAGGCCGTACTCATGTTGCTAGGCGTGACCGGTAGGTCAGGCGGGAAGAGGAACAAGACTGTTGTGAGAATGATGTAGACGAGCGAGATCTGCTATGATTAGCACCAGCTTTCGTACATGTGGTCGCGGGCAAGGTTGGGCTCACGATGTTTGCGGTCCAGGCAAGAGGCTCGGGCATCTTCCAGGGACTATCCTTTAGCATCCTCCGCCCACGCAGGACGTTAATCATGATGGGCATGCCGTATGAGACATCAAGAGCAACTACGGATGCAGAAATGATTGCGTTGAATGCACTGAGAAATTGTCAGCGGACTACTCTTCATTGTTCCAGCATGGCGGCAGACATACCTGGAAGATCCGAGGAAGATCAATCCAAAAATGATGACGAGAGCTGTAGTCAGATAGAGTGCATTCAGCGGCACGTTCAACCTCTTGTGCACACGCGCAAAGAAGCGAGATGCCGGCAGACCGCCGTCGCGCGCAAAGGCGTACACCATACGACTAGAGGTAGTCATGATGGTGATGGCTGCGAAAAGAAGGCAGATCAGCGGGACCCTAAAATGTATTAGCCACCTTCGAAATCATAGCTGCTTGATAATGCCTACATCAAAAGGCAGATAGCACCGGCATGGTTCTTAGTCGCATTGTCGAGGATCTGAAGTAAAGGGCCGGCCGGGGAGGAGATGATGTCGTCAATGTTACCGGGGACGAAGAGAAGGACGATGAGAAAAACAGCGCCGGTGAATGTGCCGATGCAGACGCAGTACATCATGATTTTGGGACCTTCAATGGCAGCATTGGGGATTTCTGTCAAGTTAGATTGCGAAGTATAGTGTATATATTAGTATATCTTACCTTCGATCATGTGAGCAACTGCGTCCTGATTTTCCGTTAGCATATCATTCGATAGAAGAGACGGATTGGTTGATCATACATATCCGGTAACGCCGAGTCCACCTTGCAGCAGCTGTACTTTTGTCAGTATTCGAATCCCCATACCCCAAGCAGGGAACATACTCCGAGCAACCACGCAATACCGTCCGGCCAGCCAGTCTCATTGAGGAACTCGCGGAACACGAAACTGCAACCGCAACATCAGTGAATTCGTTCCAGATTCAGAATATTCTGTGCAGACTCACTCTCCGGAGTTATAGTTGGGTGAGCAACAAGCAAGCACCGTGATGGAAACGATAACGAAGCCGGCGATTGACCAGATGACTGCACCACCGCTGTTAGTCATTGACTGCTGATCAATATCTGCGTGTGATACGTACACGCAGCGCGCGTCACCAGAGGAAGCGCCGAGTTCATGAACGCATTGATGATGAACGCCGCGATGTTGTAGCCGATGTAAATGAGGAATTGATGCCATCGCTGAGAGACATAGTCCTGTTCATGCATACGTCAGATTTTTCACTTTTGTCTATGAAAGCTTAAAGTACGTACCGGATTCATCAAAGAGATCACTCCAAGGATGAGTTGACTCGCTAAGAGACCGGCCGTAGCAACGAGCGCAACCTATGCTTATTAGCCTATTTTTCATCTGCAGGCTGGAGATCTTTTTGTGCTTACCCAACCAGCCACATTAATCCAGCCAGTGATCCAAGACAAGACGGGGACCCAATTCGGCCATGAAACTTTTAAGCCATCAACACTGGTGCGATTTGACGGGATTGTGGCGACTACTTACTGACTACATTCATGTCAGCGTGATGTTGTCGATTTTTGTTGTCTTGATATAAGGAAACTTACCAGCAACCCAGTGATATTGACCTCCAGCCCTAATGGTACCAAAAACGTTAGGACCTTGCGTTCCGGCGACCCAGATATTTTGAACTCACGTAGGATACATGGACAAAAACTCGGCAAGCGACGCAGCAATACACAGATTGCAAATACCGGCCGTAATCAAACCTATTCATAAAAAAGTCAACATCCATATTTTCTGATTGCAGGTTTATGCGCATATGGCAAAAAAGATAATATATATATATATATATATATAAATATCAAACTCACCCCAAACGACACTCGTGCTCCCGCCCGACGGCAGACTTAACGACATACTAGCCGACAATGCGGTCCATGACTATGACTCCCATATCAGCCCTATTTTCTCCCGTCGAAACTTCATTATAACCGCAGACGTACATTCAAAATCGCAAAGGCGAGACCCAACATCGACCTGTACGTTACGCGCATCGTTCATGAGTATATAACCCCGATACAGTCACAATTGAAGATACTCACAGCATAGAGTAGTTCCGCTGCAATTCGGCCTTGTGGCCCATGGCCGCCAGTTGCGCATCGTCATCTGTGTGTCTTCGGTCCGGCATGATGGCGACGATACCGAGAGCAATGAAGAGAAGAGTGAATGTAGAGAAGGAAGAGACAACAACCAGATTCAAAGGAATGTCAGACGAGTAAGACCTAGCTACCGAGCTAAGCTGCTAACCTGGACAGCTATGTAACAGCACAAAATCCGCGGTGTCCGTTCTCCGTCTCCGTTCGTCAGTGCTGCTTACCTAGCCGTACATATGTACTTGAGTTACGTAGTCGGTTGGGCTAATTGTCGATCGCAGCCCTTGACTAACGAGCGCAAGTCACCTGCCCTGCCCTCCAAAGCTTTGAAGTTACAATTGTATATGACAACTCTCTTATCAGTTGTGAGACCCTTGGTTGATCATATCTACGGAGTCAAAGGGGTCCATGGAGCGGAAAAGTGGTTCTCTGGTCCACCCACTGATTGTCTCTACCACAGAGTACGACGTTCGCGTGCAATGGGGTTTGTCATATTGTGCTGTAATGGAAAATCTGTACTATGTACGTTGTCTCCGCAATGTCTGCACAGGCATGGAAATAGTTACGTACTTTTTAGCTAAGCAGCTGACTCTAGCTTGACTCATTGGGCGTCCTTACTGCGCGTTCGTTTCCCCAGAATATTTCCACCCGCAGTCGCACTGCAACGAGCCAAATGCAGACAGGTTGGCCGGCCCAATTCGAACCATGGGAGAACACGGTCCTCAGACCTCAGACTCAGACCGCACACAGACTTTAACAGCACCGTGGCGACCATCCTGTTCCGAAGGTCGAACTCAAGCAGGGATGCCGCCTGAAGCCTGGAGGATCAGCCTAAGCTATGACAAGGGTGACATTCGGCAGGCTGTGCCAATCACGTTCGCCCAGCAGCGCCGAGAGTCGGCGACGGCACAGAAACAAGCTTCGCCGACAAGAAGATCCACCAATTAATTATGCTTTCCCGGGACGGGGCTAGGGCGCCACTTGGCTTTTCTCGGCTTCTGGAAGTACATAGTTACGTAGTATGTAGTATGTACTAGTGGTAAGTTTGTTGAATAAAGCCACTTCCAAAGTATAGATAGATAGAAGTATATGTATAAAAAATATATATATATATATACATACATATATATATACTTGTTCCGAGGATACAAAAGGTATTTGTTTACATATGCGATGATAAATCAGGGGTGGACCAGAAGATGGTGTCAAGCCACATTATCCTGCGCCCGGAGATGGTCCGTTTTCACGACATAATCGTCCGTATCGCCGTCGTCCATGCCATCGACATCTGCCTCTTCGCCGACATCGTATTTGCGTGAGTGCGTGCTCTCACTCCGCAAGCTGGGCTGGTACCCGTCAAATGAGGAATCGGAGTCTTCTCCGCCGTTGATGACAGGCTTGCTCTTGCCCTTGCCGCTGCCGGATAGCACTATGCGCCCGCTCTTGCCTTTGGTATTGTTGCTAGACTGTCTCGAGCCCATGCCTCTGTGAGTATGATTGCTGTCGCCGTTCGCGACAGGACCTCCGTTTGCGACAATCTCACCACCTAGGCTCAGACCCTCGATCGCCTCGGCGATGGTGGGAGGTTGCGATGACTCGGGTTCCTTTGTGGTAGATGACTCGAATGACTGTCGGATACGTTCGAAATGCTCGAGTTCCTTGGCACTATTTTTTTTTTTTTTGTTAGCTTGTGAGATTAGAGAACGTAGACTGGAAATAACTGACCTGACGCTCGCGACGAGCTCGTTCTGAGCATTCAAAAAGTCATCTTCCGTCACCATAACATTGATATCCTCCGGCGTAGCAAGATGGTCGAAATAGTACGCCGTACTGACCGGTCCATCAGGGAGCGCCTTTATCTTGTCATCAACAGCCGTAGCTTGTCGCGTGATGGCTTTGAGCATTGCATCGGAACAAAGCGCGTACAAGTCGGCACCCGTATATGTGAATGGCAAGCGCTCCGCAACGCGTGCGAGAGAAACGTCCGGGTTGAGACTAAACTTTCGTGTCAAAGCTTCAAGAATCTTCGTCTGTTTGTCGTGTGTGTCCGAAATACCCAGGTAGATCATCTTGTCGAAACGACCAGGACGCAGCAACGCAGCATCTAGTAGATCCGGCCGGTTGGTAGCACCGATAACGAAAACACCACCACCATTTTCATCCCCACCACTCATGCCATCTAACTCGGCAAGCAGCTGACTGACGATGCGATCCATAACACCGCCACTGTCACCTTGATTTCCTCTCTTCGGCGCGACTGAATCTAATTCGTCAAAGAACACGACACATGGACGCGCATCTCGAGCTCGCTGAAACACCCTGCGCACATTGGCTTCAGATTCACCGATATACATATTTAACAGCTCAGGTCCTTTGACGGAGAAGAAGTTCAAGGAAAACTCAGTTGCAATAGCCTTGGCAAGGAGAGTTTTTCCAGTTCCAGGAGGTCCATAGAACAAGATACCGCTCCGTTTCTTCATACCCTTGGCAAACAACTCCGGCCGCTCAAGAGGAAGTTGAATAGTCTCCATGACAGCATCCTTGACATTGCTTAGACCACCAACGTCATCCCAGGTGACGTTAGGGATTTTAGGTGCGCCGATGGAGTCGGCAAAGTTCTTCCTAGCTGCATCGACGGCCAGATCGAAATCAGTCTTGGTGACGCATCGTGCTGCATCACCACCAGCTAGCTGTACATCACGCAGAGACACTGAACCATCCGCTGCTTGAGTAAGCTTCTCGAGACGGTCAAGCTTTGCAAGAGACGCCCGTTCGACGACATCAACCAAGTCACCCGCTACAAGCGCAGCTGTCTTTACAGCAACCGCAGCGAGATCCACATCTGGAGCAATCTTGACACTGAGATCGATGACTGCATTATGCAGTATACCCTCTCGTTCTTTCTCTTCCGGAGCAGTCAGTTCCAATTCGTGGGTAAACAGACTTCGAATCCCCTCCGGTATCTTATCAACGTCAGTCGTAGTCGCAATGATGACACGGGATTCTGAAACAATCTCTTTCATAGCGGTTACAATCCTATCAGCCGTGAGCACATCTATATGCTGTATAATCAAAGCCGTAGAATTCGGACCACAAGCAAAAGCTCTCTCCGCGCGGGCTTTCATATATGCCTCTGTTTTGACATCGCCACCGTTGGCACCACCTTCTGTCAGTATATCATAAGCATCTAATGTAAATGCGTGAAGGCCGATTTCCGCGCATGCACGTGAGGCCAATGTCGTTTTACCGATATGTCTTTGGGTTGACGTCAGAAGAATGACAACTGGAGGCATCCCCAGCTGTACAGCACGGGGACTGGTCGCAGCAGTAATCAATTCTCTGACCCTGTTCTGAATAGGAGATGTAAAAAACTTCGGTAGCTCGTTTATTATACCATGCGATTGCGGCACATCGCTGTGTGCTCTGGGAAGAGGTTTTACCCCTAGCCAGTATTCCCATCCACTTCTCAAAGTTCCTGGAACCCTGCTGATCAGGCTGCCCGCCTGCGCCATCCTTGTGCTTGACGAATCTATCAGGGCCACACCGCCCCATTGATCCTCTCCCTCCTGATCCTCAGGAGGAGGGGCGATTACCTGTCCGACCTTGAACCACGCAACACCGACTTTCCGAGACGCATTATCCTCGGCTGCATTATCAGCGACGAAGCCAAGCTTTGAAGTCAAGTCATCCTCGGCTCCGCCCTCGGTCTTTGCAGCGGAGTAAACAACCCGACCCAACCCTTCGTCGACACTTATACCGACGAGGTCACCGCTTTTCACGAGCCGTTTCTTGGACTCGAAATAGCGCCGCAACCCAGAAAATAAAGCTGGTTGTATCGACCGATCGGAGGATAATGGGGTAGCAATTTTCAAAAGAGTCACTTCCTTAGCGATTGGCGGGGACTTGCTAGAAGTTGACTTTGATGGTTGATGTACGCCAGGTCGAGCGGAGGTATGAGCGGATGCAACTGGAAGAGGAGAAAGTTTAACGTATTTAGGGTTGTCGAGATTGCTTAGAAGTATGGGGGGCACGAAAACCGCCGGCGTAAGTCGCTGTCCCGGTAGTTGAGAGACACTTGATCGCCGGTCTGAAGCTGCACCTACTGCGTAGCGTGGCTTTGGCGATGGCAAACCGGATAATCCATATACACGAACAGCTCGCCAATTGCCCGAATCTTCATCGCCAAGGCCTAAGCTTCCAATCGCCAGAGACGCAAAGGGATTTGATGAGGGCTCTTCTGTCCCTTCAATACGGACCCAATCACCAGAAAAACAGCCAACTTTGACCAGTGTGTTGATGTCGACGTAAATAAATGCATCGGCATCATCCTCTTCCTTGGGCTTGGGGTGAAGCAACTCTTCTGGGACTCGATTCAAGAGACCCTCGGCCTTGAATGTCTTCCCGCCTATGCGCCCCGGACGGGCAGTGCCAGACGTAAAAGTCGATATGACCGAGCCTGGTGTGTGGGTACCATCCATGCGGCGGCCACCTGCCCGCGGTGTCATAGAAGACATAGCCGACATGACGCCCGAAGGCGCCTGCGGTAGTTGTGGAGCTGCTAATGAGATCATATCGTCGAGAGAGTCGTCTGAAGAATCATGGTCGCTGGCTGTAGATGCATCGGTTTCGGAGTCATCCGGTGGAGTCGTGCTTTCCATCTCCGTTTCTAAAGCGCGATCTTCAGCAGCTGAGAAGAATTGCTCGTTTGCGGTATCATCTGCCTCTTCTTCTACAGCTCCTTTTAGCAGATTCGACCCCGTTAGTGTATATCCCTTATGAAGACGAGCCCCTTGGGGGCGAGACTGCACGAGTACGATTCTAGTGGAGGGCCGTAACAACCCCTGTGCAACTGGCTCGCAGAATGTAATCTTCGCCGGTGGAGGTGGGACATGAGTGATGGGGTGCGAAGGCAACGGAAGCGGCAGAATATCTCCAACGTGGACAACCTTTTGGTTCGATAGAGCCTCGCGCACGGCGGCGGTCAATCGCTCTTCCGCCTCGGCAGCAGCTTTCTTTGTGTAGCGCTTAATCTCCATCGCTTTGCCACCTCTGGGCCATGAGCCATTGACCCCATGCGCCTGACTATTGAAACCTCCGCCAAACTTGCTTTGCACATCGTCCAGGTTTCGCAATAAGTTTCGTTCCACAGTGACATAAATGATATCTAGATGGAGCGGGGCGACGTCTAAAATTCGAATCTCCAAAGGTCGTGATGACTGTACGGCATGGCGTGTGGGATCAAGCTTGCTCAAAGTCTGAAGAAATGGTTGTAAATAATTTGCCGAGGCCGGGAAGAGTACGGTGGAATGCGAAATCGGGGCGACTTGCGACTTTTCGGTCGGTTGGACACGAGCAGGTATAACAGTCCATGGGACGTCGTCTATGGATCGATATTGTGGCGTATACGGAGATATCGCGATATACAAAGTCCCTTGGTTTGGATCTCTGTTCAGCCCGGCTTCTGTAGCTCAGATTAGCAAGTGTCATGTGAATGCCTCTACATACTCCTACCTGTCAGATTGACATTGGGAAATAAGTCGGTGACGAGGTCGTCCGACAACACAGCGGTATCCCCACGCAAATGATTATCAAGCAGCAGACGTCCTGATACCGGCGCTGAAGCTCTTACACGTTTCCTCATTCTGCGCTGTTTGTGAGCAGGAGCGGCGGGAGCGGACTCTGCTGCCATGGTGGAGCTGTCGTCGGCAGCGATCAAGAGTGCTGACTAGTAACGGGGCCAAAGGAGAATCGACGATACCATAATAAGTAACATGCGCAATTACGCTCAGCTCAAGCAATCATTGGTATGGCACAAGTACGAAGTTGGAACTGTCGAGTGTCAATTGCAGCAAGCGCATTGCGTACACTTCAAACGGCAACTCCGCATTCGCACGGCAGGCAAGCGCGACCTAGCTCGCCCACGGTTCGGATGTGCGACCGGTCCTAGCCGAGGTTCTTTGACTATAGCTCACTAGGACAAAACAGGGCTAGTGGATCTGATTACACGTGATTGCTTTAGCCTTATATGGAGTAGCGTCGATGGGAAATGAAGCCTTCTCCATATTTGGCAGCGATCTATGCAATTGTCTCACAAATAAGACTGCTGAAATTGCTCATTATGTGGATCTGACTACTTGCTGCCTTGATACTAAGTTGACCAGGAAGATGACCGGATTTATAAGGTACTGCTTGCCCCGATATCTGTGGTCGGATCATACATCAACTTTCCATCACCCCTGAATGTGCGATTCTTCCACGCAACAGATTGTAGAGGTCGAATTTCCAATGAACTTTTGCACACGGGATGGGCAACAATGAGGCTGATACCAGCTCGACTCCCGAACTTTCGATGACTACCATATCAAGAGAAGTAGACTTAGAACACAATGCAGAAACAACCAAGAACATGGAGAAAACCCCCGAGGTTGCGGAACAGCAAACATCAAAGGAGCAACTAGATGTCGACTCTACCGAGCCCAAGCCAAAAAAGTCGCTGTCCTTCAAACTTGCATTTATAGGGCTTGCGACGAGCCTTTTTGTCTTCCAAGTCGATGCAACCTGTTTAGGCATTGCTCTTCCAGTAAGTGGTGGATCTCCGTCGCTTAGGTCTTATAGATATTGACTGATGTCATGACTAGACCATATCTGGTGACTTGCATGGCTCGAGTCTCGAGTCCTTCTGGGCAAGCTTGGCCTACACACTCTGCGGCTTGGTCATCCAACCAATATGGGCCAGCATCTCCAACACCTTTGGTCGAAAGCCCCCTCTCTTCACTTCCATAGGGCTGTTTTTCATCGGTTCTATCATCTTTGCAACCGCGCAAAACATGAACACCATCATTGTCGGGCGTGTCCTTCAAGGTCTCGGTGGAGGAGGAATTGATGTCCTGGCAGAAGTAATACTCGCAGATATGACCACGCTGGAGGAACGATCAACCTATCTTGGCTTAATGGCCATACCGTCCGCTGTTGGTAACATTATGGGTCCGACCGTCGGCGCACTGTTCTCAAATTATGCTAGTTGGAGATGGGTGGGATGGATCAACCTGCCGTTTCTGGGGATAGGGGCGCCTTTACTGTTCTTCTTTCTCAAATTGCGACCCGTGTCGACCGACGCAACGCTCGCTAGTAGGCTAAAGCACGTCGACTGGGCTGGGATCGTGCTCGTCATTATTGGGGTCACTGCTTTCGTTGTACCACTTAGTTGGGCTGGTTCTCTATATTCATGGGGTGCCTGGCAGACTCTACTGCCAATGCTATTGGGCGTTGCTGTCATCGTCGCCTTTGTCTTATACGAAGCTAAGCCCACAGATCCAATCATCCCCCATCGACTCTTCCATTCGAAGACCGGAAATGTGACGCTATTAGGAGGTTTCATTCATGGCATCATTTTGGTCTCCCTCTTACAATACTTGCCTCTGCTTTATCAAGCCGTGGAGCTCGAGACTGCAATCTCCTCGGCTGTCACCTTGTTACCCACCAGCATCATTAGCGTGGTGTTTGCAGCCGTCGCAATGCTAATGGTACCCCTCTTCGGAGGGTACGTCTGGCTTTTGAGATTTTCATGGATCATTCTCACAGTTGGCACGGGCATACTAGCATTATTGAATGCGGATTCTTCATCATCTATGCGTTACGGGCTTCCCATTCTCTGGGGACAAGGCGTTGCGTTACTCCGACTCAATTTGCTCCCTATGCAAGCGAGCGTAAAGAACGTGGATGACACAGGCCTAGCAATTGCGCAATTTCTGTCTATTCGCATGTTTGGCGGCCTTGTGGGTCTTACTATATCTTCGGCAATCTTCAATAGCGTCTTCTCGGCATCCATATCAAATGCTACAATTCAACTGACAGGAGCCCTGGCGCCGCTGGAAGACGCATCTAATGCGGTGAATTTTATAGATCGGCTGAGGCTACTAGATGTCTCTCCGACGACGCTGAACCAGGTCTTGAGCGTCTACCTGAAGTGTTTCCGGACAATATTTTATACTATGACCGGCCTGAGTGGTCTAGGCTTGGTGACTTCATTGTTCCTGGATGAAATTGATCTTAAGAAGAAGGTTTTAGGGAATCAACGCTTCGAAGATTAGTCAAACTGACTAGTTCACATTATGCAATAGACCTAGGCTTTTCATTTCTCCCTCCATAGAATAGAGCAGACTAGCGAAAAGCTGTTGCACTCAGTCGAAATGTTTAGCACATCGTCGCTTACCTAGAAACCACATTTAAGTGACTATATCACGCATGACCAAGTCCATTCAGAACAAAGGAGCTATCATGTCATTTGCGGACGATGCACTACCGAGATCTAACGATGAGATCATTTCATCGGCATGCGCGCATCTCATTGATGCCCAAGGGCTCCTCCACTAGCTCGCTCAGCCTCCTTCCTTCAGACGTCCTCAATGAGTTTCAAGTTTGTTCCAAGGCTTTTCAAAGCCCATTCGTACACCGGCCAGAAAGGCCAAAAAGGGTAATGGTTAGATGTAGCAACATCAAGTCAGTCTCAACCTATGTTGCATCAGAACCCCTGCCGGAACCCAATGATAGCATTTTGGAGATCTTTGATATAGGATGAGATTTGAGTCTGGAAGCGTTGGGCATCTCGTCAAAGTAGTCCATGTCAATTTCATAAGGCATATATCTAATAGGTCGTCATGATTTCGTCCCATTGAGGCAGCCCCAAAAAGGACGCTGTTTTCTGGTCTCAATCAAAACACACCCGACCTGCGGCGAAATCTACGATAGCACTAGAAGCAGTCGCTAAAGACAACGACACCATGTGAAGAGGAGTCTACTCATCTACTGAAAATCGTTATTTTACCGGGAATGAGGACAGCAAATTGGAAAGCGTGGACCTCATTTCAAACTACGTTTAAGCCGTGTGACTTGAACTCCATGAACAAAATCGTGGTCGTTGATATCAAGAATCAGTCAATTAGTTTCATGCAGTCAAGACACAATCACTTTGTCGCGTCCAAGATCTAGCGGTCAAAGCTGGGGAATGACGAACGAACGACATTGCCCTCAACTTCATAGCTAGCACTATCGTATAATGAGTCTCTGACAATCCAAAGCCCGAGGATCTCAGTAAGTCTCCCTACCAACCTAGGTTAGAACAGATTTGATCTCGAGGCACGCTTTCTTTCCTAATCCGGTAGCCGATAAAGTATTGGGATGACTCCGGCCAGTGGTCTTCTCGGCCTGACCAGGGCCGCCGATGACAAATGCGAGCTGATGGTATGAACCGGTTCATATCGAAACGTCAATGAGGCCCAATCCGACAGTACGTCGCAAGCCACAAGTTGGCAATCTTGATTGACCGTGTATCAGATTTTACTACAATTCCGATAATGCGAATCTCCTTCTCCTTCGTCTACTCATGCCATCCGCAATTCTTGGGTAGCAGCTCTGCACCTACGTCACGTCTTTTTGGTGTTTGAAGTGCAAGAAGCTAGACCAAAATTCAATACTATGGTCAGTCTCTCCCAGCAGGGAAGGAGACAGGAAGCAACACGTAAAGAGAAAAGAAATAATCCCATTCTTACATCGGCCAAAATCTAAACATTCTCCACAACATCCGGTATCCATGGATTTATGTAGCCTGTGTCGATAAGTCAGTCTGACAATATGTCGGTAAGTCAAATTCTCTTTTCAAAAAGTTTTCTTACTTGCATTAGCAACGTGGCACGGTAATGTCCTCCTCATTGCTTGCATTCTCGACTGACAGCGCGCTTAGCACTGACTAACACCGACTATGTTTCCATGTATGCAGGTAAACTGAGATTTCGATCCAGTCGGAGAGCATGGGTCTGGGTAAGGGCAATAATCACCGAAAAGCAAACGCCTGAATGAGATGCGGCGTGACGTTTTGATGGGGTCATATGATACTGGACTTGGGATATTGCAAGAAGACACCTGTGAGTCTTCGTCACATGCGATTCAGCTTACGGTGAGAAACAGTGTCTTTTGGAGTGATGATGGGAAGCGATCTCGGACTTGATGTCATTTGTTCTTGGATTAGACTGGATTCGAATGTGGGGATAACTTCATGAATTCCATTTGTGGGATCATATGTGTGTTGATCATTGTGTTAAGCACGAGTTTGATAGATAGCAGTTTTGAAGATTCTTACGTACCCAGAGGCAAAGAGGCGGACGGTAGAAGACTCTACAGTAGAATGCATATAAGGTAGGTCGAAGCCCTTGGTAAAATGGCTGTCAGAAAATGCAATCAGCAAGCCTGGGCACGATAGAATCAAACTATTTCACAAGATCTCTCTCGGGTTGAAGGCGAAATTCTTCAATAATTCAATTTTGTGAGCCATGAAGAGAAGAGTAGTCTCGCCTAAAAGTCAAATACTGACATTTCCTTGAAGAAATTGAATCATCTGAAAAAATCACCATGTCGGAAATCACATGGCATTGCGTAAGTCCACAATCTCCGTTCGACATGATAGTATTGTTCTATCCAGGCTGACCAATGAACGTGATCTTTCAAAGTGCCAATGCAGGGAGGGCCCTTTCAAAATTGCGAACAACCTTAGCTGTCCCAATCAAGAATGTCAGCACAAATGTTGCCATCTTTGTCAGGCACATCCACCTGTCATTATTCCGGGGCAGAGCACTAGCTGCCGCAATTGTGGCACTGGTTGTTGTCACCGGCCATCTCTCCTCATAACTGCCGAGAAGCATCAGCTCAGCTGTTCCAAATGTGGTCACAAGTGCTCTTTGAAATGAGAACAGCAGCTAGGGCTCATATCAGGACTTGTGCACCTAGATATTCAGCTAGAACGGAAAGGACGATACATAGTTCTCTTCCATTTCCAGGTCATGTCGTGGGGTCTCGTCCACATGACATGGTCCTGGGCTACGAAAATGCCATTGACTTTTACACGCATATACGAATATAAACGCCACACCTTAAACCCCTTGTCAGTTTTTGTAAGATGAAAATTAAATGAGCCGTAAAGTATCTAGCGTGATAGAAGCCTACTGTCCCGGACTCTCGATATTGAATGACTGCTTTAATCAGGAACTTATTGGTCAACTTAGGGCTAGGATTCGGATTCAGATACTAACCGCATTCAGCAGGGGAAAACTGCCGTACCTGAAGTTGGGGCTTTTCTCGGAAATGCACATATTTTTAAATTGTGAAGACTGCTCATCAATGAATGGAAAGCAAACGACCCATGATTTTTGCTTCAATTCGAATCCTTACCATCCTATCGTGATTGTAGTTATGCCTGTTCCTCGTGTGCCTGAGGCTGAAAAGTGGGAGTGGAGCAGAGCGCCTCCAGGCAAGGGTCAATTGAAACTATGGCTCCACCCACCCTATTCAGTGTTGGAGCATTGCCTTCAGTCAATACCAAGTACCTAGATAATTATTGACGGTTTGTTTTATCCCATGTTTCCTGAATGCTACTAGGCGGAATAGGGAAGACCTTTCACAGTTGCTTTTATGGATTATTGAAAGTACTCAACCGTAGAAGACCAGCCGCACTTCCATCTGCCAGTGTACCATGTCTGTGTCGTACAGCCCGAATAGGCTTAGCACGAGCTGGTTACGAGGAGCTGAACTGCTGCTATTTTTGGTCCGTCCGCCGCACGGGGTAGATTGTCCGACTGACCGATCGATCGATGGCAAGACGACGACGTACCAGACCTAAGATATAGATTGAGATTCGAATTGGCCATGAGCAAGCAGTCACACAATAAACAAGAAACAATTGACCGACCGTTGTAGACGCAATTTTGATCATTTATCTCACTTTGATAATTTCAGCTTCATCGACTCGCTCGTCTGAATGTGACGGGGTGAATGTCAATGTCGGAAAGCACAGTGCCGGGGTCCGTAAGCGGCTAGTGCGGAGGCTGTGTTACCGGATCGGATCCACCGCACGTGACTTTCCTCGAACTGTCCTCGCGAACTAGACCGGCCATAGAACATCCAGATGGATTTGAAATATGCACTCAAATCTGGGTTGTAGCGACTGGTATCAGCTGATAGAGTGGAATGAAACATTACGTGTAATAACGACCTTCTAGTTCTGCTTAGCAGCGCTCAAATGCAACGTATTGATTGGCGGGCAACGTCTGGATCTCCTCTGGATGAGTCACAACGGATGAATGTGAGTCACTGGCTGGGACTAGCACTGCTGCTAGGCCTGGCCGGGTAAGACGTTGCAAGCCCAACCAATGGACGGCAAGTACAGAATTGAGCCTCATCCTTCCGAAGCCCGCCTATCACGTGTGCCTAGGCCCGAAAAAGCCTAGTGCCAACACGTATCGCGCCGTGGCAGTGAGTGCTCCGGGTGGGGCAGGCACCATGCGAGCCAATCACAGAAAACAGCCCGCTGGGTCGTCGTCACGTTGTGGCTAGGCAGCACTTTTACAGGCTCGATGACCTTTACACGTCTCCCCCCGTCACGCTCTCGCTGCCTTCCCGTCCTTCATCCATCCACATCTCATGAAGTCATTTCTATCATACTAATAGTTTTGAATGTCTGGAATACCTTAGACTGTGTTCCGTCGTTTCCTCGAAATGGGTTTTCCGATTAATTACCTTCTGCAACTCTTACAGTCGGTCACGTACCACTTCCTTCCTGTTCATGGTGGACTGGAGGGCAAGTGCACTTTCCCTATTGTCCTCTTCAAACTCTGCCCGAAGCAACAGCAACAACAACAACAACAACAACAGTTGAAACCTGCCGACAACAACAGCGTCGACAATACTAACTCGATGGAAAGAAACGTCAACACCCATCCCACGTATGTCTAGTTTCCTCCGCTGTCCATTCATCCATCCATCCTTCCATCCGTTCGTCCTCTAATTGACAATCCGTAGCATGGAGTCTCCCTCCACTCTTCTCCAGAACCTCAATCTCGACGGGGTCTCTGACAAGACTCTCCCTGCCATCATGCTCTCTCCTATTGATTCCCGTCCGTTGATGTACCCCGCCATACTCTATGAAACACGAAAGAACCCTGCCGTCATGAAACACTCGCTGGTCGAGATCAACGGCGATGAAGCAGAAGACGACGTGCAACGCTCCATGGCGAGAAGGAAAAAGAACGAGCCCCCCATGGACATCAACAAGAAATGCAGCCACTGCGACAAAGTCTTCAAGCGTCCTTGCGACTTCACCAAGCACGAAAAGACGCACTCTCGTCCTTGGAAGTGTCCCATCGAAGACTGCAAATACCACCATGTCGGATGGCCGACCGAGAAGGAGCGTGACCGTCATGTCAACGACCGTCATTCGGACAACCCACCTGCTTACAACTGCATGTATGATCCGTGCACATATACTTCCAAGCGCGAGAGTAATCTCAAGCAACACATGGAGAAGGCTCACGGATGGAAGTACGTTCGATCAAAGAAGAACGGCAAGCGTGGACAGACCCCGTCTGCGTCTGAGGGCTCCCCTAACCAGACTACCCCTCCCACTCCTTCCATGCCATTGACTCCCGCCATGTCTACGCCCGTCTCGAGCCTCAGCACTGAGCTTCAATCTCCGTCCAGCGGTCACATGCCTTCACCTTATTCCCAGAACATGTCGGCCAATGAGCCCGTTATCTACAACGGCTCATACGTCGATGGCTACACCAACATGGCGAACGGTCAAACCCTCAACTTTGCCGATCCGCCAATGATGTCTGGTTATGATTATTCGGACTTTCAACTCTTCCCATCTGCCGATCTCGACAATATCAGTCTTGATCCTGTCCCTCATTCGCAGACTGAAGACTTTACCACATTCAATCAGAATCTCGAGGCTGGCAACACACATGAGTTAATTTCGCAACCTCCGAGTGCCGACATGACTCTGGATCAGCTGGGCCAAGACCACCTCAACCCGTACTGTTTCGATAGCGAATTTTACAACTACCAGACTGCGTTAGCTGACTTTCAACAAAACAATGGAATGCCTGAATTCCACCACAATGGCATGCCCGAGTTTTAAATACACCATACATCATCCTTATATGGACGACATACTTGATCGTCCTCAATTATAGAGACGTGCCACGACTATCTTTCTTTTTTCTATTCTTTTCTTTTCCGACCTTCTTATTCTTAGCCTGTATTTCTTACAATTAGCGAGACTTGCTTCTTCTTTTATCCATTTCATCTATCACAGAAAGAAAGGATCTATCATCAGTTGTTTTGGGCGTGGGATTGGTTTATTTTTCTGCAAGCTATGTCTTGTACGCTTGGTGTCGCTTCTCTTTGCCAACAGACACATTCTGCTCTTGCTGTCAGTGTTACACTTGGATGTATTGTGAATCAATCAATTGATACAAGTACCGTTTCAGTAGTTGGAACCGTAGTCGCTTGCCTTGAGCTATATACACAAACACAAACATGCTAGAAAAGTCACGGCTATATTTACAGGGTGTTTTCCAAATCATTTCGCACCAGTTTTCCCAACGCCGGCTGCCGGTGCAACCGCAGCATCATGATCAGCCTCGTTCTCAAGCCGTTGGGCTTCCATCAACCTCTCCGCCGACGCCTCCGTCAACAAATACTCCTTATGGCCTCTCACAAACCAAAAGCCAATCGCAATAACCAGCATGACTCCGAAAACAGCAATGGCATAATTCATATCACTCGGCGCCGGGTTCGGTGATCCTGGAAAGAAGAAAAACACCGTAGTAATACAGCAGTATATGACGCTGATCCAGTTCACGACGGGTCCCACGCGACGACCGAGACGGAATGTGCCTCCAGCGGGTAATTTGTCGCGGCCGACGACTAGCAATGCAAATATGGGGAGGCCGTAGCTTATGGTTAGCGCGATTGTGCTGACGCTCAGAATTGCGTCCAGGACGGTGTTTGCGAAGAGATACAATATCCCGACGAGTCCGATCAGAGCGCCTTGAAGCCATAGTGCGCGGGCAGGCACTTTCCACGTTCTATCGACGTGCGCAAAGTACGCACTGAAAGGGAGACCGGAGTCTCGCGCAAAACCCCAGGTCAATCGTGACGCGGTGGTTGCGATACTCACTCCCTGACCCAGACCGTTGAATTCAAAGAGAGCGATCAACGCGACGCCGCCGTGGAGACCGATCGCGTCCTGTACGAGGTCCATGAAGGGGAGGCCCGTGGCGGAGTTGATGATTGCGTTGACGTCCTGGATGCAAAAGAGGCAGACGAGCATGAATATAAAACCCGAAATGGCGCCGCACGCGACGGCGAGATAGATCGCGCGAGGCGCGTTGCGGCGTGGTGCGGGAATTTCTTCGACCATGTGGATGACGCTGTCGAATGCCGTCAGGCCGTAGGCTGCTTGTACAAGGCCGATGAACCAGGTCACGCCGTCAGACCAGCCGGTCTGATTGATCCAGGTTCCGAACACGAAACTCGCCGGCTGGAAACTGAGGTCTGGCTTCGTGCCCACCGCAATCAGGAGCGCAAGACTGAAAACGACAAACAAACCGCAAAACCAGACACCCACGAAATCATTGAAATAGGGCAGGAACTTATCCTTCCGGCATGCTACCAAGTTGATGACAGTGAAGAGGGTGGTGATACCGATGTAGACCAAAAATTGTACCCAACCTTCACTGGCGCCGGCCCAGTCGTTGTTGAACATGACTTTCATGCCCAGCATGAAATTCGTCATGAAACCGATTTGCGAGGCGGTTAGAGTCCACCAGCCAAACATGTTGATCCATGCGCACATATATGACGCGAAACGGCCGAGGGGTTTGTCTTCCCAGAGTCTGTGGACCCAGTACGCTTGCCCTAACGCGGTGGGCATGCTACTACACAGCTCTCCGAGGGACACGGCAACGCAAAGATTGCATGCCGTCACGAGACACAATCCCCATAGAATACTAACGGGCCCGCCGTTCGTAAGGCCGCTCGCCAAGTCCTGTGCGAATGTAGACCAGGTACCCAACACGCAAAATGCGAGAGCGAGCATACTCCATATGTCGAATTTGCGGCTCAGGGCTTGGTCGTGGCCCAAAGCCGCAAGGTCGCGGGCATCGAGGACGCTTTGGTCCACGGATGCGGATGGTTTGAGCGGTGGTTGACTTTCGGAGTCCATGTTAACGTCCGTTGTCATTGTCGCTGTGGTGATATAGGAGGAGGATGATGCGGGTGGAGAGTGAGCGGATTTTGCTCATTCTCTAGTAAAGTTTGGACAGCGTTGTCGTTTTGCTTCAAGACGAGGAGTATTATGTGTGGAAGATGAATAAAGATGGACTGGTACAGTTATATATTCCACAGAAAAGATCTGTACTACTCGTTAGTCCCAACAGCCATGGCCCTAGGTATGTATGCGGAGAAGGTCTTATCACCTCCATCCGGCTCCATGTCATACACCATATACAACTCAACTCCTTGAAACTCACATAGTCTTTTGTAAAGCAGACATAGATATTGACAAATGGCGTCCTGTTTCGGAGATTACCCCCAATCACAGCGCATGTGTCATTTCCTTGACTCAATGCTCTTGGGCCGCAGAGTGTCCACTTTCCCCAGGATCCGGCTGAGATCCAATTTGTCTCGAGTGCCGAATTGCCAGGGCTTAGGTATCTTCAATGTCAGTGAAATAAGAAGCTTCTTTTTTTTTTCTTCCCCGCAAAATACTTTTCGGTCTGTTGTAAGAGTGGGCCGGCGTATACATGCCGCATCGGGTCTAGAATGCACGCCGCTTTTATCAGGTGGATCGTGAAACCCTAATCTCTGGCCTGCCTCTAAGCTTGAGGTGGTAGCAGATCGAGCTAAACTCCACTCGCATTAGAGCTCCTGTCACGAGGGACTATTTAATGCCTACTTTAGGTATGGTGGCTGATAAGTGATACGAGGTGTGCGTACTAGGACTCGTTGATTACGTTTGGATAAGAGCTTGGGTCGTGAAGGTTGGGGAGACAGCGTATCGCTAGCCCTAATCCGGGAGGTTCAGGCGGTATCTGTACTTTGGTGAATCTGTTCTGTAGATTTGACTTAGTGACGGTTAATGTAGCAATTTTAATGCAAATCTACGTATGGGGTACGTATATGTGATCGTTATTCGTCAGTTCTTGATGCATAGTGTCAGGTGCAAAGTGTGCTGACGAATCGACCTCCGTCTTGAAGATTCAACATGTTCTACTATCTTTCTTCATCTATATGTTTGACTTCTGAAACTTCAAGGCAACATGTCAATGGATTGATATCAAACAAGAGACGGAGCACAAAGATCGTATATTATCTCTGGAACAGATCAAACCCGTTACACAAAGCCGAGCATAGGTGAACCATATTCGCATACTTCATATCCTCCGTAGTTAGGACCAATCCACCAAGCGTATCAACAATATGTAAAATGATGTATGAAAGAGAGAACGTGTCTCGTCGTATGGCGTCCTTTTCTTTTTCTGCTTCTGCAAAGCAGAATGGAGATGGAACGCGATAGCCTCACTTGCCCATCCCCGCTGTGTCCGTATTCGGAAGGTACAAGCGTACTTTTATCTGTCTGGCTTCATGCGAGATTGTGTATAAATGCGTGCTTATCTCCCTTTGGAGAAGAACAAAAAAGTAGTACTTTGCTCCTGTACGTCTCAACAAGTCTTTCCAGTTGCTCGTTTCTCTGGTCATCATCTCTTTTGATGTCTAAGTACTCTTATTCCTACTACAATCGATACATACCTAGGTAAAAACTACGACCATGGCGCCTGATACTACTTCTATACCGGGGTATACAATTTTTCGTGAGGAGGACTATGGATCTAGTTCTGCTGCTAGCCAGATCACTGGAAGGCAGCCGCATCCTCTGGGTACGAAATCCAGCAAACAATTCTCACCAAGAAAGAATTCCTGACGTGTTACTGTACAGATCAACTGAGCATCGAGGAGATTCCTCGCGCCGCAAAACTCATCCGAGACTTCGTATCCCCCAAACAAGTCAAATTTAACTGCATCACGCTCCGCGAACCTCCCAAGGCCGACTATGCCGCTTACCGTCAAGGCCTGGGCCCCCGACCTGACCGTCGCGTGTTCGCGATTGTCCTCGAAGTTGGCACCGCCAACTGCGCCGAAGCAGTGGTGAATCTTACCACATCAACCGTCGAGCAGTGGAAGGAAGTCAAGGAAGTCATGCCCACCCTGACTCTCGAAGATCTCGATATCATGGAACGCATCTGTCGTCAAGACCCGCGCGTCATCCAGGCATGCAAAGAGATTGGAATCACTGATATGTCCAAGGTCTTTATTGACGGATGGGCAATCGGTGTCGATGAGCGATGGGGATTTGATCGTCGACTCCAACAGGGGTTGGCGTACTACCGTGAATCTGCATTCGACAATCAGTACGCTCACCCGCTGGATTTCTCGATTGTGGCCGATACAGAGACCGAGGAGATCCTGAGTGTGGATGTTCGGACTGTCAATGGAGAGCGGACACAGATCCCTCTTGAAGGATCCAACTATCTGCCCGAGTTCATTTCTGACGGCTATAAACATGATCGTTTGAAGCCGATCAACATCACGCAGCCGCAGGGTGTCTCGTTCCGTATGCGTGGAAATGAATTGTCCTGGGCTGGTTACAAGATGCATATTGGCTTCAACTACCGTGAAGGTATCGTGATTTCGGATGTGCGTATCGACGATCCATACCAGGAACGGGAGCGAACTCTGTTCAACAGAATCAGTGTTGTCGAGATGGTTGTTCCCTACGGCAGCCCTGACACGCCTCATCACAAGAAACATGCTTTCGACGTCGGCGAGTACGGTTCCGGTCTCATGACGAACTCGTTGAAGTTGGGCTGTGACTGCAAGGGAGCTATCCACTATCTCGACGCCGTTGTGTCGACTGCAAAGGGAGAAGCAGCCATGATCAAGAACGCAATTTGCATTCACGAGGAAGATAATGGACTGCTATTCAAGCATACCGATTACCGCGACGGAACCGTCATCTCAGCTCGTGATCGCAAATTGATCGTCTCCCAGATTATCACCGCTGCAAATTACGAGTATGGATTCTATCATACCTTCACGCTTGACGGCACATATAAACTCGAAGTCAAGCTCACGGGTCAACTCAACACATACCCCATGCATCCCACCGAACAAGCGGCTCCCTGGGGTACCGAAGTCGCGCCTCGCATCAATGCGCAAAACCATCAACACATCTTCTCCCTGCGTATCGACCCTGAAATCGACGGTACCAACAATACTGTCATACAATCCGATGCTCACCCGTCCGACGAACCCGTCGGATCCCCCAACAACTATTACGGGAACGCTTTCTATGCGAAAAAGACCCCTCTCCGTACTGCCCTCGAAGGCGCAGCAGAGTACTGCCACGAGACAAGTCGTTCATGGGACATCGTGAACCCAAATATAATCAACGAGATATGCCATAAACCCGTCGGCTACAAGATCCTCAACAACAACTGTCCTCTCCTGTTGCCCAAACCAGGTAGCGTGGTCTGGAAACGAGCCGGATTCGCACGCAAAGCGCTCTGGGTCGTTCCTTACAAGGACTACGAATACTTCCCTGCGGGAGACTACGTCTGCCAATCCGACGGCCGCGACAATCACCCGGATAACCTGACTGTAGTGGATTGGGCAAACCGGAATGAATCAATCGAAAACACTGATATCGTTTGTTACCTACAGTTTGGTCTCACCCATTTCCCGCGCATGGAGGATTACCCGATCATGCCTGCTGAGCCAGTAAGCATCATGTTGAGAGCGTCGAATTTCTTCGAAAAGAATCCGGCACTTTGGGTGCCGCCGTCGGCGATTTGTGTGGATACCGTTTCGCATGATGCGTTTCCATCGGCGGGGAAGTGTTGTGGCGGGGAGATTTCGAAGGATCAGTCTAGATTGTAAATACTGAGATGAGACTTGCATATTGCGTGTGATGAAAATGGCTACATACCTATTGCATCAAGGGCGTTTGATTGAATTTTGGGCCTGCTTAAATTTGAGAAGACTTTTCCCATTCATCTTTACTCTGACATATCCGCCACCATTAGTGATCATTGATCCCCTTTGAATATATAATGAATATTGTTATCGTCGAATGGAATGATTCGTGGCTGAAGACATCATTCCTGTGATCTCTAGCTTTCTCATCATGAGTCAAGTTACTACAATGCTCTTGGCTTGTGGGTTATCGTAATGATAGCAAGAACGTCTATAGCTTTTCTCTCGTGACGAACAATCATCAATGAATTATACGTAATTTTGCTCGTCGATCACTTTGAATTAGGGCTTGTGCTTGTGTGTGACCCTACAATAGATGCCATACAGCTGGACGCATCCACAACACCTGGCCATTCTTTTTCATCAATCTCATATTCATATGACGAGAAATATCGCGTCAATATCAACAACCAGCCCTAAAACAGCTACCCACATAGTCCTCTATTCCCTCAATTTCCTACTTAAGCAGGTACAATCCAGGCTCCGTTATTGCCCCGACTAAGTTAGCCTCCCAGCCTGCCAGCTTGCTAGTCAGGAACATCAGGGCATGTTCGAATTGCCTTTCTCTATAGACCTGGATATTATAACAATATATTCTCGGCGACATGATCCAATCGGTTTTGTGCCGTTGACAAAAATAGAGATTGAAGTTCCGAGTCGCCGAATCTAGGAGTCGTAGCCTTGCAAGGGTTTTCATCGGCATCGGATATACCGAAGAGCTTACTTTTTAGCCTTTGAGGTTATTTTTTGATATGCCTCTCCAGTTGAGATGTATCTTAAGCTAGTGCTTCTTCAGATATTACACAGTCTAAATTTGAAAGTATCGATTGCATAAAGGGATCGTGTACTCCGAGTATCAGATTGTGTAACCAGCCCTTGGGACAGCGGCTGAAGATGAGATGAGATTCAGATCATGGAGTATATCCACATCGACTCGTCCAACTCCAAGATGGTCCTGATAATAGCCACGTTGGGACAACCGTTGAATCAGTTACGTACGAATACTCGACGCATCAAATCGATTTAAACGTCAAAAATCGATGCTTAAAACAGCGAGACGCTAGAGCTAAAAGTAGCAGGTCCATGCGAACGAAGATCCACTGATAGCATTTCCCTCCACCACTTATCTTAGGGTTAGTGCTACTACTTAACATGTGCGGAGAACTACACTTATGCATCATTGCTTTTTATCATACGCAGTGTTAGTAGCAGCTAGTCCGTTAGTCAGTGATAGGTAACTGTGAGTGGGTAGCTACGACAGATAAGACTTTGTGACTTGGTAGTGTCCGAGTCCTTGATACTCCAAGTTTCCATACTTAACTGTTTTCATTCCTTCTCCATTCTCGAGACAGTACTGCGTCATCTCAACATACAAGCTTCATAGAACGAAGAGAAAATGACTGACTTGCAAGCCCAACTCACAGCCCCAAATGGGCGCATGTACATCCAACCCACGGGGCTCTTTATCAACAACGAATGGGTGCCGTCCTCCGATGGGAAAAAGATTGCTTCTATCAATCCTACGCAGGTCCCCACCAATTCTGTCAGCTAGTCCTTCTCACAGTGCTAACACTGAGACAGAAATGAGACAGAAATAGTCTCTGTCCACGCCGCCTCGACAGCCGATATCGACAAAGCCGTCGCTGCAGCCCGCTCAGCCCTCAACTCCCCCTCATGGCGCGACCTGCCGGCCTCAGACCGCGGCAAACTTCTGTACAGACTGGCCGACATCGTCGAGGAGCATCGTCTCATCCTAGCCACAATCGAAACATGGGATAACGGCAAACCATTTACCGTCGCCCGAGATGAGGATTTGACCGAAGTCATTGAGACGCTGAGGTACTACGCTGGTTGGGCCGATAAGACGTTTGGTCAAGTAATTGATACGACTCCGGACAAATTCGCGTATACCCTCAGAGAGCCCGTGGGTGTTTGTGGGCAGATCATTCCGTAAATCACTCTCCCTTCCCAAGATCTGCAAGGAACACAGCTGACTCAGACGAAAGATGGAACTACCCTCTCTCAATGGCAGCATGGAAACTGGGCCCAGCGCTCGCCTGCGGCAACGCCGTCGTCCTCAAACCTGCCGAACAAACACCCCTCTCAATCCTTTACTTCGCCAACCTGATCATTAAAGCCGGCTTCCCACCCGGCGTGATCAATATCGTCAATGGCTACGGCCGCATTGCCGGCGCCGCACTCGCGACGCACCCACACGTCGACAAAATTGCATTCACTGGCAGCACCGCCACAGCACGCGAAATCATGAAAATGGCCTCCTCCACTCTCAAGAATATCACCCTCGAAACAGGCGGGAAGTCGCCGCTGATAGTCTTCAACGATGCCGATCTGGACCTTGCGGTTGAATGGGCTCATATCGGGATTATGTCGAATCAGGGTCAAATTTGTACTGCCACTTCGAGAGTGCTGGTGCAGGATGATGTGTATGATGCGTTTTTGGAAAAGTTCAAGGCTCACACGAAGAACATAAGTAAAGTGGGCGATCCGTTCGATGAAGCCACCTTCCAAGGTCCGCAGGTTACCAAGGCCCAGTATGATAGGATCATGTCCTACGTCGACATCGGCAAGTCCGAAGGTGCAAAGCTCGTTCTGGGCGGGAAACCTGCGACGCCCGACGCAAAGGGATTCTTCATTGAGCCCACCGTCTTCACAGACGTGAAAAGTCAGATGCGGATTTATCAGGAAGAAGTCTTCGGGCCCTTTGTGTGTTTGGCGCGATTCACGACGGAAGAAGAAGCGCTCAAGATGGCGAATGAGACGACGTACGGGTTGGGAAGTGCCTTATTTACGACGGATCTCGTCAAGGCTCATCGTGTTGCCCGCAGGATCGAGGCCGGTATGGTCTGGATCAACTCTAGTAACGATTCAGATTGGAGGATTCCGTTTGGTGGTGTCAAGGGGAGTGGAATTGGCAGGGAGCTTGGGGAGGAAGGGTTGAAGGCGTATAGTCAGGTGAAGAGTGTGCATGTGAATATGAAGTCTAAACTGTAGTCAACCTGGATGTCGAGTGAGTCGTTGACATACTTTGTGATGCATGATATTATGATATTAAACTCCAAATTAATGATTAATCTAATTATATACCCGTGTCGGCATCAATAGGCCAAGACCTCCCTCAACATCATCCCGAACGACTCTTGCAGTTTATAAACCTCCTTGACCTCAGGCTTGACTGGCTCGCCAGCCGATCGTCGTAGGTGATCTTGCTTTTTAGCACGCCGCCTACGCTCCGCCATGATAGGATCAAGGTCGTCGTCCTCCGAGTTTTCATCATCTTCATCCGACTCCTCGTTCGTAATCGCCAGATCATCTAGATCATCCTCGTCAAGACCGAAATCACTGGTGCGGAATGTCGCGCTTCCAGGCACTTCACCAGTGCCCTCTGCTGCCATTTTCTGTCTGGTCTTGTCGTGATGCCACTTCTTTCGATCTTCTTGCCATTTGACTAGACTGTCTATTTCTCGGATGCACTCGTCTTTATCGATTTGACTAGTGTCCACCGCTCCTTGGAACAATGCATTCATGTCCAATTTGACTCCGCTACGTGGGCCTTTGCGTAGGAAGTCGAGGATGTTCTCTATCCAGGCCATGAGAGATCCAAAAAGACCATTGTCATGTAGATGAACTTCGTGGACAAATTTGTAAAAGTTGTGTTCATGGCGTGCACAAAGATCAATAAATGCTTGTACCGTTTGATTTGGATCTGCGGAAACGTCCTGTCGTTGAGCCTTCTCGATCACTCCGATGGCGTCTTCTGCGAATTTGGCAAAATCCGTAATGCTATTGTAGACATTGGCCGATTTGTAGACGCGAACCAGTGGTTCGTAGAATATAGTGAACAAGTCTCGGAACAGTTTCAAAGTAGTAGGCTAGTCAAGTCAGCGTTTATCAATTGGCAATTTAGGCAAGGCATACCTCTTCTATCATGCTCAACATCATGGCCTTGTCGCGCTGTCGAGTATACAGCTTCAGTAGTTGTTTCAGATAGGCGAACCATTCAGCTCCATGCATCATATCCTCGTGAATCTAGGTAAGTCAGTTGATGTCGAATTAGAGGAAGACGGATACGTACGTTCTCGACGGCTGCATTCCACGCCACATACGCGTTGAAGATCTTTTCAATTTGAGGAGGCTTCATCTCTGGAGTCAACAACTCGGACCTGAGTATCGCAACAACGATATCAACATCCTCATCCTGTGCTTCATCACGAATGATAGTTTTGATAGGTTCATCTGAATTGACAAATGTTTTCAATTTCTCACAAATGATCGGGTCTTCAACTTTGGCGACCAACGCATCGATCGGCTTCTGGAACTGCTTGATCCCGTCGGTCAACGTCATCGAGAATATCCGCTGCAACAATGAGCGTGATCCGAATGGCTGTGCCAGGAACAGGTCAAGAACGCCAGACATGACCGCGGCGGGGTTGGCGATACGGATAACGTTCTTCATCAGAGTATAGGGTATAAGCGAATGTACTCTCTTGGCCTGGGCAAACAATTCCGGGGAATTATCTTCTGCTAAAAAAATATGGTATATCGTGGCGGCAACCCTGTTCAGTCAGCTACTCGTCCAGTCGGCAGTCGAGGTAGACAGGTAGACATACTCAATCCGAAGCCATTCGGCAAACTTTTGGTACTCTGGACTAAGTTCCTGGATGGTATTCTTCTCTTTGATCTCAGCAAAGAGCTTCGTGAGGCCGTCTGGTCACATTAGCTAAGATTCAGTACGAGGATAGTCATCAACTCACTCTGCTCAACAATGCTCCGTCGAAACTTCTCCATATATACATCCAATTCGGCGGCGCGTTGTCGAGCAATCTCGTAGAACTTTTCTTGTTCTTGGATGCGAGCTGCATCCGCGCTTTTTCTGCGTTTGATATCGATCAACTCTTCCTCATTTAGCGCAATAGGTCGTGCTGTCAAGAATTCTTCCATAGCTTTTGACTCGGCTACTCTTTTGTTTTGCAAGATAGTCCTTAAGAATGCCCTCAACGATACTCGCTGCTCTTCCCGGTAGAGAAATGTACCTCTGCGGAGATCTCCCGATGCACGAGGGGATGCAGATTGTACAGACAAAGTGGATGATCGCGAATTTGAACGGTGATGTTCGGGAACAACAACTGTCAGATTGGACTTTGACGCAGCGCGATCGTCCTCGACTACGGCAGTACCACCTGAAGTGGATATGGAAGATATTGAAGAAGCATCGTCATCGCCCGAGCCGCCCCAAAATGAAGCACTGCTGGATTTCTTATTCTTCCTGGGCAAAGGTGGCAGCATCTTTCCAGGAAGCTCCGTTCGTATTCGTTTATGCAGTTTCACAAAATCGCCATAACGTCTGCCGACGTAGATGTCCGGTTGGCCAGCTTTCCTAACACGAAGAATAAACTCCTTGACACTGATTAGCAAGATATCATAAGCATCGAAACGGCGGACGAACTGCGTGTTGGTGGTAGCGAACGGTGCGTTTCACAGAAGTCGTCCTGACAGCTGCTACATTCACGTCCCAGTTATTGATATTTTGACCATCCGGCATGTTGACGAGAAGACCTTTCTCGTTGGCGCCTCGGTCGACAATTTCCATCTCTGCAAACCTTATACGTTCTTCATAGCCCGAGGCAGTGGGGATTCCGGATACCATGAAGAGTTCAACCAGCTTTTCGCTCTTTTTGGCCAGTTTTCGTCGTTTTGTCTCTTCCAGCCGGTCTTCGGAGGAGGATATATTTTTGTTTGCGAACGATTCGAGAAACTGCGGGTACTGTCAGCATACCCTCACTGCGGGGGTTCTCCGTACGCACCACTTGTAGACGGTCCTGCCAGAAGTCCTTTTCGCGGGCTTGGTCGAGGAATGGGAAGTTTCGGACATGGTTGACGAAGATGAATCGTAGTATAGGTAGTTCCGAATCCACAGGAGCGACTTCACCAAATTCTGATCTGAAGGGTGCACCGAATCGTTGGAGGGCTGTGGGGTGCGCAAGCTCGACGATTTCACGGCGGACTTGGGCACTTATAAGCTCTCGTTTGAGATCTGACAGAGTCAATAATGAATCAAGTGGTATTGGAATTTACTAACGTACAATGCTCTTGTTTTCCGGTAAGAATGTTATTTGGTGTAACAACATTGCTTTGTCCTGTTACAGGGGCAGCAGTCGTAGCTGGAGCTGCCGTGTTAGCAGCCTCTAGCTGCGTGACCATCGTCTGAAACTGCAATCGATAGTTGAAATATGCGGTTGTTCACCCAAATGTCAAAATCTGGAAAGTTAAGATGATTTAACAGATTGTCTGTCCGTATATAACTATTCTGACTGTTTTGGGGGGTCGTTGCAATGCCGATGGGACGGAGTTATTATTGTTGACGAGTAATAATAGGATCGAACTATTTGAAACGGGTGACGTCGTTGACCGCCAGCGTAGATCACCGTGCGCAGTCTGCAGAAGGCGGCAATTTCGGCAGGATTTTAGATCAGATCTTTGACTGTCACAAATAGCTGTTGTTCTGGAAGAATCAAAGGAGCCAGAAATGAGGCTTCTGACGAAATGAAATACTCGAGAATGAAATACTTGAAAACATGACGAGTTGATGCCAAGCCGAGGAAGTGGAGTGAACATACGTACGTTCCGTCGTGTTTCGTATTCACCTGACAGGCAAGAGCGATCGATCGTGGGCGAAGTTAGCTAATATGGCACTGCTAGGCAACTGCTAAACGGGAAAGTCATTCTTCTTCTTCTTCTTCTTCTTCTTCTTCCTCCATATTGTGTGATCCTCTTTCTCCATCTCTCATCATCTACAGCATCACCGCAAAAAAGTTGCTCGATTAGGCCTAGCGGTTACATGGCTAAGCCTCTTGGCCATGACATTTCAACTTCTAGCTACGTATCTGAACCGCCTGAGCTGCTTTATCTGATGGCGATAATAGCGCCACTGTGTCTTGGCTGTCACAGGGCTTTCTGTCTACTCACTATCTCCCGGCCGGTGCAATCCTTTGCTTCTGACAAACAGTGCAGCAAGAGTAGCGACTGCGCACAGCGATGCCGAAACGGCAAACGACATATGTAGTCCGTCATAATACACCGAGCGAGCAGCCATCTGGATGTCGGGTGGAAGGCTATATATCGCAGAAACCGAATGTCTGATTTCATCAATCACCTAACACAACTTTGATTAGCTTTGGTCAGATAGGAAACTACACTGTTCTGATGATGAAGGATTTTACTTTCCGTTGATCTGGTATTCCACTCAGAGCCTTTGGAAGGCCCGAGTTTAATTGGTTTTGCACGACGGCAGATGTGATGGCAACGCCCCAGACATTACCCAAGGACCGGATGAGATAGACGGTCGACGAAGAAACGGCGTGGTCTGCTAATCAGCCAGGCTCACACGAATCCTATGAACAGAGCTTACCGGTATGGTCGAAAGCGGCAAGAAAGCTGAACAGTGTACCCGGATACACCATTCCTTGCCCCAGGTTGGCAGGGAAGACATAGACAAAGTACTTCCAATTCGCGTCGTTGAAGCGAAGCAGAGCAACTAGCAGATTACCGACGAACATCAACAGTGCTCCCATTTGCACGATCTGAGAGAGTCTACCCCAGCGTGACATGATGACACCTGCAATGAGACCACCGACCGGTGTCGCCAAAGAAGGAATGACCAATCTTGCACCGGCCATGCTGGCTGAATCGAGGAGAACAACCTGGAAGAAAAGTGGAAGGTTGAATAGGAACTAATTCAGTCACCATGTCAGTTTATTCGTTCTCGACGAGTGATGTAGACCTACAGCATATGCGCCCATGCCTACACACAGATTGGCGACCTGTATAGAGATTGGTACTGGACCTTGTAGCAGGCGAAGTGGGATGATTGGAGTAGCCGATGTCTTGGCTTCAGTCCAAAGAAAAAGTGCAAGCAATATGACACTTCCGAGCAAAGACAGGACAATCCATGGATTACTCCAAGGCAGCTCGTTACCTCCGAGACTAAGACCAAAAAGCTGTACCGACAGCCCTAACACAAGAAGAATCGTTCCTAGAATATCCACCTGCTGCCATATGCCTCGCCATCCAGGAGTTGGGTCGGTGTGGTTGTTACCTTTCACCGGAAGATGAATAAAGAGCCTTCCAACCACAAGTGCAAATAATGACAATGGAATTTGGAGTAAAAAGCACCACCGCCAACCGATTGTCTCGGCGATTGCACCACCGACAGAAGCACCGCAGATAGACCCAAACCCATGGAGCACGTTTTGTGCGGCTTGATACATTCCTCGATTTTTGAAGGGAATCAAGTCCGAATTGATAATGGTTGCTACACAGCTTTAGCAATAGCGAACAAGGTTTGAAACGTCCGTAAACTACCCATTGTGATAAGGCCGCCGCCTCCTATGCCAGTGATTGCCCTCATGATATTCAGCAATAATATATCCTGCGCGACTCCACAGCCAAGACAGCCAAGAAGAAAGGATATAGTGCACACGTAGAAACACGGCTTTCGCCCGAATATATCGGACATCCGCCCATAGATTGGCTGGAACGCTGTACTTGTAATCAAGTAAGATGTCGTCAACCAAGAAGCGGTGTTGGCCGCATTGAATTCGGAACTGATGAGGGCGTATGTCGAGACTGTGATGGTGCCATCGAAGCCTGACAGGAAGACATTGGCAAATATTGCTTGATGGCATGAGTGTTGATATAAATAAATGGTACCTTTTCAGACAAGCATGCCAACATACCGACTTGAATCCATACAAATCCTCTTGGACGCTCCCATTTGGACTCTACACTCTGTCGCAGGAGAGTCTGGGACTCGGCTAACTGCTCGATATCATCACTGGTCCTCCCATCTGCTAGAACCACTGAGTCTTCAAGATCAACGTGGATGGGTCCTCGTACGGCCATTTTCTGAATTGATATGCTATAGATAGTTCTCAGGGCCAATGTTCAGGTGAAATTCTGGTCAAAAGAGCGACGAATTCAATTTGAAGTGCGAGCGGAAATCTCTCCGGTAGAATCACACCATTGACTACCCCTCTTGATATGCCGGCCCCGCAGGAAATGATCTATAAAGTATAAGGTGAGCTACAGAATACCCACTTAGGTAGGCCTTTTTAGATTAGAGCATTGTGGGTTATTGGTATTCGTGGATCGACACTATGTAAATCATTCTCCTAGAATTAGCCGCCGGAAGAGAGTCGTCGAAGGCATGCCCTAAAACGGGGCCTAGGCCCACGTCACCGCCAAGACCTCCAGTTTCCATAGCGACATTACGATTTCCAGAGCTTCAATAATCATATTGTCCTCTCTTGGCGAAGCACCACACTCCTGACCGCCTGGAATTACTTACCACGAATGAAACAACAGAAGATGTGACAAATTCCTCTGGCCTTGCAATGAAATGAATCAAGGAAGCGAAACAACCCCCCGACGAAGCGCATCCTGGCGTGGCCGTTTCATCGATGGCGTCTGGCATTGCGACTGTGATCCACGACTGCCAGCGGACCACTTCCAGACGAAGAACGGCGGGATAAACCATGGTAGATGGTGTAAGCTGTATGCTCCGCACAGCGATAATGATCATTGCTGACTTGAAACAAGTTTACACATGTCAAAAACCGCAACCGAAACGATGCAAGTTCTTTCTCTGGGATGACGATGCGCAAATCCGAGAGAAACATACACTGCTTTCGAATTCACGAACGGAATCAGATACGCCGAAGAGGACTACGTCGAATAGTGCTCAGGTTGGTGGTTTACTTACCCCAGGCACCGGCACAGGTTATGGCAAGGGTGGTGTTAGTACGGTGAGAGGCGCACAATCAGAAGCTCGACGACGACTCGATTTCTCGTCCCAACTACAAACCCCCACCAAAGGCCGAAAATCGTCGACTCTGTCTTCGGACGAGGACGCGTACAGTTGGGATGAGAGTCTCGATAACGAAGTAGGTAATCTGCTAGGTGGAAGCAGCACCACCACCACCACTACTCGACCCAAAGAACCCGTCTTCACACCCAACAAAGCTCCACGAACAGCTACAAATACATCACCCAGCAAACGGAAACTCGACGACGGTTTCGAGGATGACGGCGACAAGCCTCCCCCATACTCTGAAAGCGCACCTACTCCACAATCATCCAGCACAACCGCGCCAATCTCATTCTCATCCGTAGAGGTATCCGCAACGCCCACTCCGCGACGATACAAGGACGTATTATCGGCGCAGGGAGCGACGTTCAATCAACCTTCGGATCTTGCGTCACATATGTTGTCCATTCTCGATCGTCATGACGTCGTTGTACCGATTACCGCGAGGGACGAACTCGTTGCGTTACTGGATCAGCATCATCTGAAAACACAGGGTATAATCAAAGGCCGCGATATATCGCGAATGGCGCTGAAAAAGAAGGACGAAGAGATTCATGCTCTCAGGGAGAGAATTGAGCGATTAGAAACAGAGAGGGAGATGGATAAAGTTGTGATATCGTGTTTGAGAGATACGAATAATAAATAATATCTCAAGCCAGGTTGCTCCTGCTGCAATTATTCCATTTCAGGGAAACTAGTGGTGTCGTTGATGTTTAACCCTTATCTTATCGTACCTGATATCACGTGTGCAAGAAAAATCGAGGTGTCGCTGCCCAATGAGAACGACTGACTCATTTTGTGGTATTTACTTTTGCTTCGACCCCTCGTTGATAGTCAGAATATCAAAGAGCCTAATAATTACCTTCATTCAGCTCAATCCAGATTGTACCAGACTGTCGACAACAGCAAAACGTCTCTACCTCATACGTACCCTATTCCGTGCACGGATCAACTCTTATTTCTTTTTCTGCTTTAGGATTACGACCTATTCAAAGTCTTCATTCACTTCGAAAGATACCAGGTCCAATGGACTCAACAACTCACACCGCCACCAAACAATCCACGTCCAAAACCCCTGCCATGTTTCGCCCTCCTGTAAACCGCGCAATGCGCGTCCTCGATCGCTCGTTCTTCAAAAAGACTGTCCCCGTCTCCGCGGCCACCGTGCTCGAAAATAAAAACATTTCTGTCGTGCGCAAAAAATTGACCTCGAGTAAAGATGCGCTTGACCTGCCTCGGTTCGATGGCTGTACGGCGCCTATGGCGGAGAAGCTGGTTGTTGGGGCGGATGGGCGGATATTGGAGCTGACGGCGCACGAGTCGAGAAAGAAGAGGTGTGTTGTTTTGAGGGAGGATGTAAAATATGATGGTATTTTCCTACTTATACTGAGGAGTGAAGGATACTTTTCTGATGATTGCGGTAGATGCGACTACGTGGTCACCGATTTTGAATGAATTGGTTGAAACGGGGATGGTCGGGCTGGGCCCTTACACGATTGATTTGGACTACTCATACTGGACTTATGCGGAGATTATCGAAGCGATTCTACCGCAGGAGGACGTTGCGGATGGAGAGTTCCCAGAGGGTTTTACATTGACGGGACATGTTCGTCAGTTCTCCCAACGCCCTCAAAAAGCAAACGTTGATGCTTACTTCTCTGGGCAGTGCATTTGAATTTACGAGAACGATGGTACCCTTATAAATACCTCATTGCGGAGATTCTCAAAGACAAAAACCCAAAAGTACGCACTGTTATAAACAAAACCAAAGTCGTTGGTTCGGAAAGTGAATTTCGCACATTTCCTTTTGAGGTTCTGGCCGGCGACGATGATATGAATGTTACAGTTCATGAGCAAGGATGCGAATTTCAATTCGACTTCTCGCGTGTATACTGGAACAGTCGTCTAGAAACCGAGCATCGCCGACTATGCGATAAGTTTAAAGAAGGGGAACTTGTCTGCGATGTAATGGCTGGAGTAGGTCCTTTCGCTGTGCCCGCAGGAAAGAGAAAGATCTTCGTATGGGCGAACGATCTAAACCCGCACGGATACGAGACCATGGAAGACGCCGTCCAACGCAACAAGGTGCACCATTTTGTAACACCTTTCAACATGGATGGACGAAAATTCATCCGTGAAACCGCGCAAATGATGACATCCCCTTCAACAAAAGTTGTCATTCAGCCCAAAACCCCAGCCGTCCTCAAACGAAACAAGCCAGCAGGCAGCGGAAGAACGCCAGCACCACCGCCTCAAACATATATACGGCCATCTACAGTTGATCACTACGTCATGAATCTCCCCGCAACAGCAATCGAGTTCTTGGATGCCTTTGTCGGCGTCTACGCTGGTATGGAATCGCGCTTTGAGCCGTATACACCTGACCGAAAGTTGCCCATAATACATGTCTATTGCTTCTCAGGCCATTCGGAGGACGTCCGGGTTGATCACGAAGACATCTGCAAACGCATCTCGGAGCGTATGGGCTTCACGCTTTCGCCGGATGATACGATTGATGGCTCGGGGAATCGTGAGAGGGAATTGGAGATTTTCAATGTGAGGTTGGTGAGCCCGACGAAGCAGATGTTTTGTGCTAGTTTTAGGCTGCCGAAGGAGGTTGCTTTTCAAAAATAGTGGTGGAAGTGCGATGGAGTTGTGTATTGTATGGCAGGCGTTGTGGTAGTGTGTTGGCTTCATAGAAATCGATACCCATTCAAGTACAGCATTTGTGTTCCATTTTATAATTCAAATTATGTAGAGCTGGCGATTTGTATAGTGAATAGTAGAAATACAGGTATGAACTGACAATGGAGTGATAGGTAAAACGTCCTTTGAACATGTGCTGGATAGTGTATTCTCGCAACCTTCCTAGTCTTACACTTTCAACCTTTACATCGACAAGCCTAGTTCCTGAACAGTGTCCTTCCACAGCTGCTCCGACATGCTTTTGCCTTCGGCCGTGTACATAATTGATGGATATCTGCAGTGGAATCATCAGTTTTTCAGACAAATACAGCTTCCATGTAGAGGTAGGTAGGTATCACTCACGGCTTTATCGTCCATTCACTAAGGAAACTTCCATGCCCCTTCGCACGCTGAACGACTACAGCATCCACACATGCACTTGCACCCGTCGCAGGATCCCTCGCCAGTAATCGCTTCACAATGCCAGCAATGCCATTAATGAGAGCATTACCCGTATCAGTATTGAAGCTCGTCCCGTTCGTCATTCCTGGGTTCGTGCAGCTGATGAGTACATCATCCGGACTGACACGATCGGCCAATTCCTTGATGAACATCATGAGCAACAATTTTGTTTTGGGATACCATTCAAGGCGCTGAAAAGCGCTCTCGTCATCGAGTTGTTGAAACAATCGCGAAGGTGGTTTTGCGGTACTGTCTAATTTTGCCATGTAGATGGTATCAGAACTCACGGCGCAGAGTCTGGGAACTGGTGCTTCTGCCGTCTTTTTGGAGCGGAGTACAGGTACAAGCAAAGCAGCCAGTAGTGCAGTACCGAGAAAATTGACTTGCAATCCCGATTCATGCCCGGTCTCTGCATCACGCACAAAAGTTGATGCGCGAATTCCAGCGTTCAGGAGAGCAATATCGATACGCGCTAATTGCGCATTACATCTCTCGACAAAAGCCCTGATTGATGAATATGATTGCATATCCAGCTCCCACACTTCAACGGCAAGAGAAGCAGAACTCTTTGCCTGTTCTTTCTGTAATTCCTGGCGAAGTCTCGAAGCAGCCTCCTCACCCTTGGTCTTTGAGCGCACGGCCATGATGAGTTTTGATGCGCCGAGTATGAGCAGCTGTTTGGCTGCTTCGTAGCCGACGCCGCCGTTGGAACCAGTCACGATCACTGTTTGTCCGGATACCGGTTGCCCTGTTAAGCCTCCTGGAGGGGGGTGCTCCTTTCGTTGACGGTGGAGCAGGCCTCGGAAACTTTGCTCGTAGGCAGCATTTTGCTGGAGGTCGGCGGACATGATAAATATGATAATAAATGAGTTTGATCAACCAAGAGAAGTGGAAGGGCATCTGCATGCTGATTCATAGCCGGCAAAGGACATCTGGAGGTATATATATACCATACATAATTTACATATAAACGCGCCAGATGGCAAGCCGGAGCCATCCAGCAAGTGAACGGTGTATACCTGGAGTCAGAAGCCTACTCGCATTGTTTAAATCCGCATACCTAAAGCCGTTCTGCATCGCATTTTCATCCGCATCCGGTCATACTCGAGCTTGATCGTTACGAACAATTCAATTCTGGGACTAGTTATCTTCTCTATAACATTAGCAGCGCAAGTATATCCGTTTTGGGGTTAGCCGAATTCTAGGTCTCCTTCTCTACGATTTACTTCCTGGAGAACCATCGATTGGCGAAAGTTAATACAGTGGATTGAAGCTTGAGGCCGCAGAGGCCGCAAAGACCGCAGAGCCCGAGTACCATTGGCTCCACCAAGGGAACTGCAATTGTAAATCATACCTAACTCAGTCTCCCTACAGAAGTTCCAAATTATAAGAAAAAAGTAGAAAAAGAAAAAAAAAGAAAAACCAAGACACGACCCCTTTTTCAAATGGTTCTAGTACATCTGCAGGAGTGCACCACTCGCAATGGCCTCAATGATCCCGTACCCAGACCATCGACCAATACAGGCAAGCTGAGATTTGAACCAAGCTCTATGACCATCGTCGAGATAAGGAGTACTTGAAGCAAGTACCAGCGGCAATACCATGCGATCGCTGTTATAGAACTCCTCGCACCCGGTTTCTCTCATACTCCGAATTAGACTGATCTTGTCAGGTGGCTCACACTCGTTCTTTGTTCTAAATTTCCCAAGGCAGTAGGGAGTAATGGATGCCAGATGATCGGCGAATTCCATCATTAGCGATAAATGATTTTCGACCTGCTTGTTAGTACTACTAGACTTGCAACCCAAAATTGTATCCCTTAAACAGAGAGCGCGAATTTGCGTATCTTTGAGTAGGATGCGGTAGGCGTAGAACTGGGCCCATACTGCTGCTTCAGCGGGACTCTCAAATGAATACACGCGTGGACCATAGAAGTCGGATCCTGGCAAGACGTAATTTACTGTTAAGTCGTGCTCTGTGCGACTTGTATGTTGCACCGAAGAAGCTATCCACGTTTGCAGGGCTCCATCAGCGGTATCCGCTCCCTCCGTAATCTCTTGGAGGATGTGAGTTCCGGGTGGTTCTGTGGAAAGATTCAATCGTTTGCGTAGATCGATGATCTGCACGACAATAACGTCCAGCTCCCGCTCATGATCCTGCTCGCCGTAAGAGTATCCATCCTCCAGCCATGCAGGAAAGTCAATTTGTCCGAGTAATGCCGCTTTCCTCAGCAGGCGCCTGGAATGGCAGATGGCATAGGTCGGCTCCTGGAAAGGACCCGCAACATTCCTCCAATGCTTCAAGATGGCTGCGATACCATGGAGATGCGAACGACTTTGCGGCGTCTTTGCCAAGGAAAGTCGGCTTTCCGGAGGACGACAGATCACGTCTTCATAACGGCCCAAGTAATAGGTTGTGAGCAGACAAGTATCGCACGTGTCCTTGCTGATACTCTCAAGGGCGTTTCGTAAGAGATGTAGTGATTGCATATAGCAGTCAGCCGCCACAAGTAACCCCTGCGAGTACGGTCGAGTCTTCGAAAATGCTGCTATAGCCGTCGACATGACAGCAAGATCTAATTCCGGCTTCGTCCCCCATGTAGACAGCAAGACCTTCCTCAGATTGACTTTTGTCAACTGATCATCGGTCACCGGTCCTAAATGGTATTGGACATAGTATGCAACGGCCTCTGATTTTAGATCACGAGAAATATTGGTGGTGATACTGGTGATCGCCATTTCTCGTGGCCGAGGCCCTCGCGGTCGTCTTCGACGACCACTAGCATAAGAGTTTTCGTTATGGATCAAAGAAAATGCTGCATTATGTCCGGAGCAAGCCCGTCCTAAACGCACGCATCGTCCGCATGATGGCCTAGCTTCGTCACACTAGAGAGTAAATGAGTAGGCGAGATCTGGTGAGTATGCTAGGGAGTTGGCTCACCTTTTTCCGGCTGCGCTTGCATTGCAGGCATCCAGTGCCTGCGTGGCGCATTACGATTGAAAGGACTGTGTATCGTTGAGTGCCAATTGAACTGCGGACATCTACTCGATGCGTTGCTGGAATGTTGAGCATCGTGCGGCGTCATCCGCCACGCGAAACTTGTAGCTATAGTAAGAGGCGCTAGTCGCTTTAGGGTTATACTCACGACTCAGATCTACACCAGCTTCTCCTGCACGGAGGAGTGTGAATGATTCTCGATTTTAACGAGAAATCACTCGGAATTAGGATTTTGCTAGACCCGATACGACCGAAGACGTCGTTCCTACAACCTAGGAGGAGAAGAATATAAGATATTTGTTGCTCGTTGCTCCTCTAATACTAATGACACAGCAAACTATTGCATCTCTTCCACTGCTTTGAGCATTTTCATCTGTACCCTTACCTAGAAGAATGAGTGATGAAAAGAGCGTCATGGCTTCAGCGAACCAAATCACTGAAATGACCGTGCCGACCTACTCACTTGCTGAGCGTGACCGACGCTGGCAGATGGCGCGCAACTTCATGGAAGAGCAAGGTGTCGATGCACTGATCGTTTTTGGCGAGCACGAAGATGCCGGTCCTGCACCATTCGCCTTCGACTTATGGTTTACCAATGGCCGTTCGGGTACAACGGTCATCTTCCCCAAAGTCGGTGAACCAGTCTCGCTCTTTCCAATGGGCATGTTTTCATGGGATCACATGGAATCTACGCGAAGAGGAGATGTCATGTGGCTCGGACCGGAAAACATTCGTGCTTCTCGTGATTCCTCGACGTTAGCGACCGTACTTCACGAAATGAACTTGGCGACTGCAACTCTTGGTGTCGTTGGATTGGAGATTTATCTCCCTTGGCACCCGGAAGGCATATTGCCCTACAATCTCTGGAATAACATCTTGAACCAATTCCCCAATGCTCAATTCAAACCAATTGGTATTGCTCTAGCCCAGGTCATTATGCCACAAAGTCAAGAAGAGATTGCGGTAGTGCGTCACACAGCGAGAATTGGCGACGCTATGGCGGATGCCATGGTGCAGGTAGCTGCTCCTGGTGTTTTGGAGAGTGAGGTATTTGCAGCAGGCATGGCTGCAGGATACTCACGAGGAGCATTACCCTCGCCCATGCATCTTTGGTCAGGTCCCGAGCCCGTGGCTACAGGCTGGCCGCAATGGGGCTATCGTCCCCAGGCACCCCGCACGTTGCAAGATGGGGATGTGGTTCGAGCGGAGGTTTTTTGCAACTTTGGAGGACGCCATACCCAACACCAGGTTACGATCACCGTGGGTAAGGTGCACGAGGACACTCACCGCGCCGCTGGGGTTGCGCGAGCTGTCTATGATGCTGCCCTTCGAGGTTTGCGCCCAGGGCGCAGGTTTGGAGACGTGGTCGATGAGATGCGAAAGGAGATGGAAGGAGCCGGCGGCTGGACAATCGGACCATGTATCCACGGACTCAATCCCTTGATCGCGCTATCTGGCGGGTCGGGAGTTGTGAAGATGGATGGTGCTGAGCGTTACCCATCTACGTCGGATTGGCCCACCGTCCTGGCTGATATGAAGCTCGTGCCTGGAATGTGCTTTGCGCTAGAGCCGAATTATGCGTTCGGACGGCATCTGGTATACATTGGTGGTACAGTGATTGTCGGTGACGATGAGGCCATTGAGTTGAATCCATCTACCGCGAAACTGCTACCGGCGGCGGGCATTCGTCGTTTAGAGGAATAGTAACATAGTGGGACAAAGATTATCCGTATCTTGAGATTCATAGGGCGGCCGTTAGCAGTAGACATATCGGTGACAACACTGTTTCTTTTTGGTTAAAAATCACCGATCAGAATGCTCATTCGCTATGTGCGACCTTTAATTAATTCTACTCTTCTGAATCTTTCGAGAATCGTAGTATCAAATTGATTGTCACAAATCATTGATGTATATAAGATCGTAGACGTCCTCCCAATACGGCCTAGCGTCATATCCCGCACCAAGCTCCGAGCCGCATCAAACTCGTAGCTTGACTTCTTTGCCATCAGGTCTCTGTGCAACTCTGACCAACGCTCACTTCAACCATACATACTTACTCAAAACCCTCGAAAGGACAATCTTGACGTTGCTATTCAGCTACAAACGACAAAGAACGAACAGTTACCTACGTTGACCGACTCCGCGCATACAAATTTTTCGCTCCAACCACACCTTCTCTATCAACACTCCTCCGCCACCATCGCCCCGTTCTATAGGAATAGAGGAACCGATTTCAAAAAGAATAGGAAAATATGAGCACCGGTATCAAACTCCCGCCCGCCACCCACCGCAAGCGCGTCCTTCCCCAATCCGACCTCGAAGCCGCCTCCACCCTCAAACTTGGCGAGGACCAAAACACGCATACACTTTCACTCAGCGAGGCACGACTTGTCATCAACAAAGTGTTGGAAAATAAGAGACGAGGCGGGAAAAAATACGATGAGCCTGAGTATGCCTACCTCGTCACTTGTTCCAGACATGGGGAGCTGGGCTGCGGACCTCTGGCTAATGATGGGCTAGAAATCTGACCAAAACATTGGATTACCTCGAAGTATTCTCCCGTTTCAAGGACGAAGAAAACATCAAGGCTGTCGAAAGACTGCTCAACTCGCATACGGAGTTGGAGATGTTTGAGCGGTCGCAACTCGGTTTGCCTTTTCCATTGGTCCCCAGTTCCTGTGTATATGCATACTAACAGGCGAATAACAGGCAGTCTCTGCTGCGACAATGCAGAAGAAGCAAAGTCGCTGATTCCCAGTCTGCAGAACAAGATTTCGGATGTCGATCTGCAGGAGCTGCTAGATGAGTTGACCAAGCTGAGAAATTTCGTTGAGTAGGTTACTTGTACCGGGCCTATACCTGTGTTGTGAGCGTGGCGTTGGGGAGTTTACTGGATTGCATGCATAACTAGATAAAAGTCACATAAATTACAAGGAAGGTGCTCGCCTGATATTGATCATTACCCTAACCCCAGTTCACCCTAACACTAATCTACCCTAACCCCCCAGAATCACTCGATGACTCAGCATAGTGACGGACCAATCATCGAACACTTGACCGACTTAGCTGATATGACTTGGCTTTCCGCTGATTGGTGGTGGGTGACTGAGGAGACTCCAGGAAGACATGCGAAGCTCCCCGGACGAGGGCTTGGCATGCAGCGGCTGTCGATGCGCTAGTCTGTTCCTGGAAACACATCAGCATCTGATTGGCTCTCTGGGACGCGTTATCAGAGCACGCTGATTGGTCAGGGCCCGAATCGGTTAAACTTTGGCTCGTTCAGCTTTGAGTGAAATCTATTCTGTCTGACCTTTTCGAGATTGAGATTGATTGTTGGTTCTATCTCACCATAGCCTCATGACCACGATTGCTTCTTCTTTGTCGTTATCATGCCATATATACTTTACAGTCCTTCCAACACTGCTCAAATATCACCTCCGTTTCGCAGCCTTTTCCTGATTCCAGCTCTGAACACTGTGCCAATCTCCCCCATCCTCACACGTATGTAACCAGTAACCCACAACGACCCGATTTCAGTACGTAATATATTCGCTCTGGCTGCTGGACCGATCAATGCCTGAAAATGCCAGCCAATGACTGCCACCGACCTTATCTCTTTGCTACTTTGTTAATGTCGTTGAAACTCGATCCTTGGATGTTCATTTGAACGGGTTGTGTTTTTGTGAACCAAGTGACGATATTCATTACGTGAGGGAAACTGACGATCTGTATGATTCATGACTGGACTCTGGGCGTGTAGTGTGTGAAATGTACTCCGTACTGCCTGCTCACGGTACGACGTATATAGCAACAATAGCTGGAACGATTGACAATCAAAAGTTGGATCCATCGGATTTTGTGTTCTTTCTCGACAATATCGACTGCATCCCCTAATACATTTTAACGCATAAACATCCAAATTGATGTGTCGAATACATAGTAAATGCTGATGGTCGGCCGGAATCGGAAGTCGCCCGCCATTATCAATTATTATCGTTTACTTACTCACTATCACCATATCTCGCTACTGAACACTGCAACAACACTTGTTCAACTGGACGACCGCCATCCCACCTGCACTGATAAGGCTGCAGCTCCAGCTTACCTCACAGGGTGATCTTCGTCATTGCATCCTCCTTATCCTGGTCCGTGGACTGGACTGGACTCACACGACAGCTTGCAGAGAAGTGGCCGACAGCACACGACGCAGTGGATTCAAGACGGTGACACCGCAAAAAGAACCCAAAGCGTTGACGAGATAGAGTCCTTATCTCGAAATGCCGGTCTGCGATCCTCCAATTGAACCTCCACTCGACTAAATCTGGGACCAACCCAAATCCATCTCCCACCCTGCACCCCGGGTGATAACTCAATCGAGACAGACGCCTTATCTATCTTAGCTTTGCTTCTGGAAACGACAGTACTGTATAAAACATGGCCACCGCCATTACCATCCAGGCTACTTCTTCTGGCCCGGCAGCTGCCGGTCTGCCGTCTATCCATCCAGCTTCTACTCTTTCTGCTTTTCATGCTCGACATCAACATCCACATCCCCGAATGAGCTCGACCACTTCTCCTGTGACTTCTCTCACCAACTCTCCTTCGGCCTCTTCTGCTTCCTTTTCGTCCGTTGCAACGCCCAACACGGCGCCAGCAGTCAATACTGGCGCTACCTCTGTGGTTGCTAGTACCACTAACCATCACGCGGCCCTCAACAATACGATTGCTGCCACAGCCTCCCTGCTTGTCGGTAGTATTTCCTCTCGTGGCCCTACTGGCCGCGATGGGGTCAGCTGTGACGCCTGTCTCTTCCGCAAGAGCCGCTGTGCAATGAACGATTTGGTTAACAAGTGCTACTCGTGTGAATTCCATCGCCAGGATTGCACTTTTAGTCTCGCCAATAGCGCCTTGACTGAAGCAGCCTCACCGCAGTCCAGGAAAAGGAAGCTAGAAGATTTCGTAGAGGCTGAATCGATCAAGAGGTACATTTTTTACCCCCCACACTACCATTTTCTACAATGCTAACGACGTATAGACCATCGATAGAGGTACCTCGACCAGAGTCAACAGTCAATGAAATGGTCCCTCCACCCACCACCCTTGCCAACACAAACACAATGGCCTCTCCCCGACTATCATATCAATCAAGTCAACACATCGGCTTAACCACAGAACTCGAACCTATCCTCTTCGAGCATATTCCTCTCGACACCAATGATGAAAGTGAACTTTCGTCCACACATAAAATCCGCCGCTTTGCCGAGGACGGCATTTTCATGCGAATCATGAATCCGGACTCGAAGGAGACGTCTACTGTCTCGCTGGATGCAATTGAGACTTTGGTTGCCCCCTATGGGTCCACGTTGGTCGACAAATTCTTTGAAAAAATCCACCCCGTCTTTCCAGTGTTGATGGAAGACTCGTTTCGGCAGTCCTATCGTACACGGCGGGGGTTGTCGCCGCTTTTGCTGGCGGCTGTCTATACATTGACTCTGAAGTATCTTGAATTCGAACCTGCAGCACGCTCAGCACGAAAACCAGATGTGAAACGGATGGAAGACACGGCGATGAAATTGTTAACCGAGTCGCTGCCGCATGCCGACATCACCACTATCCAAGCCGGTATGCTTATCATGCAACGGTCGTCTCTAAACACTTCGTCGTTGAATGGCCAAATCGTCACCGCTGCATTCGAGCTTGGTCTGCATCAGGACTGTTTCAATTGGAAGATTCCACCTGCCGAGCGAGGACTGCGTAGACGAATGGGATGGGCGTTACATACCCAGGACAAATGGTGTTCTCTCGTCCACGGCCGACCATCTCACATGTCAGCCGCGAACTGGACCGTCCGTGATTTGGTTGAGGATGACTTTATCGGCGCCTTTTCCGCTACATCTCCAGCCAACAGAAAGTCGGATACCGGGCCCTCTGACGGCAGCGGTCTCGGTCACGGACCTCTCTTGTTCTGTCAACACGTCGCTCTGACCGCCATCCTTGCCGAAATCCTCGACACATTCTACACTCTCAGGGCAGCCGAGCAATTTGCCGCCGCCGGCAACAACAAGACTCGATATATCCTCGAAAAGGCCAAACCAGTACAGATTCGCCTCAAAGATTGGTTCGCCCGTCTGCCGACAGGCATGAAAATGGATTCTACCGCTTCTACAAGTGCCGAAATTCTCTTCGACGAAGTTACCGAAGAATCCGCCTCCAACGGTGCGCTGCACGTTGCCTATTTCGCAACCGAAATCACACTGCATCGATGCATAATCCGCTCCCTGGCCCCCAACACAGCCGACAATTACCTATCGCACATCTGCCGCTCAGCAGCAAAAACGCGGCTCATCAGCGCAATGGACTTTGTAAATCGTCTCCGCCCCGCACATTTGCAAGCCTTTTGGCCCGGCTCCTCACGCACCAACTTCGCATTGATCGGGTCCTTCGGCACCCTATTGCTTGCAACAGCACCTACTCGCGAAGAAGCGGAATTCTACCGCCAGCGTCTCGCCGAGTACCGATGGACGCTGAGCGTCAGCGTGAAAAATGCGCAGTTTCTGAAGCACGCCATCGAGTCTCTCGATCTGTCGACTATGCTGGCGCAAAACGTGCCCGAAAAGCCCGGCATAGAAGAATTGATGGCTGGGGTTGTCGCGAAGAAAAGTCGCTCCAGACGAGGAGGCCCCGCCGGCCGTCAACCTGGCTCTACCGCTATGGATACCACGGGATTGTTCGCTGGTGGCACCGGCTTAGGCGAAGGAGGTGTCGGAGGAGGAGGCGCAACATCCTCTGTTGTTAGCGGCCTGGCTTCTCCTGCCACGAGTCCCAGTAACATGGACGAAATGAGCGACGTCGACGACGACGAAGACGACGATGCCGGCGAGGACTATTAATCCTTTTACCTTTCAATTCTCCTGCTTATTCTCTCACTTCGGGTGAATATTATTTTTATAGACTTTTCCTTTTGGGCACCGTTCCCTACATTGCTTTGCCGCATTTTATATCCATCTTCGTCTTTATATGCTCATTCATGTTTACGAGTTATGAAGCGTTTCGTTATTATCAACATTTATCATCATCACGCTTATCAGTGTTGTATGGGCTGTCATCGGAGGAATCAATAGATGGATGATACCAGTTTCGGATTGTGTACATAGATCGGAAGGATACCAATTTTATCAAACTATTCAGAGTTACATGGTGCCATATCCACCTAGGTATAGGTCATTGGGAAAATGTCAAAACAACTTGAATTGATATCTACGAAAAACGACCGATCATCACACAGCCAGACAAGACAGTAGACGCCGCCAACGCCGTGGAATCAATATGAAACCTCTGAAATAAAATGCTTTTTCACTGCACAGTGAGCATGACTTAGACAAGCAAAACGGCTAGACAGCGGACATCAGTATTCATCAGGTAATCGAGATGAGAAAGGAAAAGAGGCGTACCGTTAACAGTACCATCCAAATCAGGATTATTACTGACTTGCGCGTATTTACCCCATACCACTTTTCCGGATGTCGTCACCAATCCTATCAATCGCTGGTCAGTAAAAAGACTCTTCTTTCTCGGAAATATACGGGGTGGAAGAACGCACCGAGCTCAGAAACGTTCACCTCAATAACGGTACCCTTGGTCAAAACACCGAGTTGAGTGTACAGCGGGTTCTGGGGGTTCTTTTTCACGGAGAGAATAGGGAGCTGTACTGTAACGCCGAGTTCAGGGTGCTATTGCTTGTCAGCCGCATGCTCTGCGAAGATAAGAAGGGTAGAGAGGCACATACTGTAACGTTGGCCTTTTTGTATCGAAGACCCATTGGTCTGTACCATCTGTATTAGCATGATCTTACTACCAAGCAGGACCGGAAGGAAGAGGGCGCACCGAATGAAACGCTCAAATTTCGGGTTTCTTCTCGTAAAGTCCTGCCCGACAAAGGTGGGCTTCGTAATCATCCTCTTCCACGACTTCTTGTGTGTCTTCTTTCCCGTATTCACAACCTTAAACATCTCCTCCTCACTAATACCCTTGACTTTCGGCAACGGCACCGAAAACTTGGCCGCCTTCTCAGATCTCTTATCCTTGATCGCCGAACTCAACGCTTTGGCATTGGTGGCTTGCGATCGATCAAGCAAATAATTGGGCAAAGGTGTAGCGGATGAGGGCTCCGAGGGCGCCGCAGATTTGACATTCTTCTCCTCCTGAGCGCGGATACGTTTCTTCATTTGAATCTTCTCAGCATGTCGTTTCTGGGCATACATCTTGGCGCGAAGACCTCTCAGGGATTGCGCTTTCTGAGAGGCGAGGTGGCCCTCGCGAGCTTCGCGCTTGCGGGTTCGTTCATCATGGTCCAGGCGGCGACCGTGTTGCTTTTGAAAGCGTCTATACTCATTGTGTTAGCATGTGCGTGTGTCTGTTTGGAGGTAGCGATGGCGAACGTACTCGATATACCTATTGAACAGACATGTTAGCAATGTTTTTCCGAAATGTATTACTTAACTGAATTCCACTGGAAGGAAGACGAACTCGTTCTGAGGCTGTAGGAGACATATTTATTAGTCATGAATCGACAATTTGAGGCAGCAGATGACATGCAACATACCATATTGAATGCTTCTTCTTCTTACTATTCTTGCTATCCCTGGTGAAAGACACTCGTCGAGTGTTGTCTAAATAAAAGATGAGGTTGAAAAAGTTGTGCCCGCAGGCTTGGCACTGCTGATAAGATTAACTGTATCTCTTGGCGGACTAACCTTTATGCGGGATAGTGTCCATACTACTAACCCTAATCAACCCTCCTCGAAACATGCCTGGCCTATTTACGACATTCCATTAATATTGTTTCCATCCGATCCATGGAAAAAGAAGAACAAGAATATGAGGTTCGTATAATCAGTCAAGGGCTTGTAAAGTTTGGAAATTTGATACATATGTGCACAATAGCCCCCAAGAAACATTTCATATAGTATCAACTCGCTCTGCATATAAAGCAAACTCTCTAATATTCAACAAAGCTAACCGCGCAGCCCAACCGGGCATATTCACAGTATTATATCTGACATTGAGGTTACGTAGCTTCCACATGAACTGTCGATGACGCATCCTTACGATCCATCTCATGGTCATCACCGTCATCGACCTTCTCTTTGATCCCAGCCCTGACAGTTTCTTCCTCGGTGGGATATGCATGCTTCCACATAGTCCACAGAGGCCTTTGGAAAAGGTCATCCATACTTTCAATAGATCGTCCTTTCATCTCCGGTAGGCAGAAGTAGATAAAGACAACACCGGCATACGTCAAAAGAGCATATAGCAAGAATATTCCATAGCCCATCTCGGTGATCATATTGGACGTAGCACGAGTCACCCCATAATCCACAATCCAGTTGATAAAGAAGCAGAAAGACATACATACGGATCGGATTCGAGTTGGAAAAATCTCGGCAGCGACAATGTAGCACGCAACACTGTGCCCGAAGGACCATCCGAAAGCATAGATGTAGATCCAAACAATGCCCACAATACCCCCTGCAGAGGTACCGCCAACAGTGTCGGTATTGGTCCCTGCAAATCGAAGGTAAAGTGCCAGGTACAGCATTGCTGTGGCTTGCAGGGTAGCACCAACCAGTAGCGGGACACGCCGACCGACTCGGTCCACGAGGTAAGCAACGTAAAAGATGGTTGTGACTAGTTTGACGATTCCATAGACACCGGTGTCTAGGAGAGTTGAACTGTTACCACTAACGCCGATGAGAGCGAAGATTTCTGGTGCGTAATACTATATCTCTATTAGTGTCCGAACATAAATGCAAGATTGTCGATACTCACATTAAGAGAGTCAGTTCCGGTAAATTTGTGGAACAAAAAGAGCATAACAGCCAGGAAGAACCGGCGAAAATTACTCTTGATCAAAAAAATATCCTTAACCACAACCCAGTAACTATGTCCCTGGTAACATTCCTGCTCGTAGCGCACTTGTGCCGTCATTTCCTGGTATTCGAGCTGGACATAAGGATGCTCAGCAGGCAGTTTGCGAAGCTTGCTAAGATTCCGCAACCCTTTCTCCGCTTTTCCATGGTTGATCAAGTACCGAGGTGACTCGGGCACGAAGGGGATCATCATGCACATAAGTACACCTGGAATAAGTTGGATTCCCATAGACACGCGCCACTGGCTGTCTCCGCTAGTGTTTGGCCATAGAGACACGCCATAGTTGATCCAGAAGGCCAGCATCAGAGACAAGATAATGAGCAGGTTGTACATGGCGGTCATTGATCCTCGAATAGATTTGGGTGCAGCCTCTCCCAAGAATTGTGGACTCAGCATCGATGTTGCGCCTACCCCTAAGCCTCCGATAAATCGTCCAGCGAGCAGTGTTTCGTAGTTGGCCACCATTTGCATGACTGCACCGATAACAAAGATGGAGCCCCATAAGAAAACGGCCCATTTGCGGCCGAGCATGTCAGACGTCGGTGCGGCAAGTAAAGCACCTGCTGAACCGCCAGCGGAGACCATAGCTGTGATTGTTCCCTGTATTTGTCGCCTTCTTAATACTTGAAGTCATACGATCGTGAGTCAAGATAGGGTCAACATACCTTGCGATTGTCAAGCTCCTGCTGTGTGATGTTTTCCAGACCGAATGCCTTCTTGAACGAGGGCAAGGTTATGATACCGCCAATATTACCAGTGTCAAATCCGTAAAAACAACCAGCCCAGGCCAAGGCCATCATCAGGAAGAAAAGACGAAAGTTGAAGATCTGTCTAGGATCAGATCTGGCATCCTTGCTCCACCAAATACTCGTTCCTCCTGCCATATTGTCCCAAGTACCTAGGTTTTAACACATGAGACAGAAACTGGAATATAATAAGGTTTAATAATCATGGGCTGATTGCCTCTGGTGTGTTTCGAGTGTTCTGATCTCTTTCATCTTCATGAATGGGGAAGCCGTGGCGCTTTAAAGGTGGGCAGCGAACCTCGAAAGGGAGACCCCATGGGGCAGTGATATTGTGGGGAAGTACTCGTTGCTAGACCACCAGAGAGTCCATCGTGTCTTCACCGGCCTGTGCACCGATGCTTTAGCGTCGCATCGGTCTATCACCGATGCATACTGCTTTCTATCAATGAGAGCTCCACTTTACTCAAGGTTGACCTTTCAAAGGTTTATCGTGTGAGTTATTGACTGATGATCTTCTCGATGGTTTTACACTTCTACAACTTTCAGAGTTCATATGCCAGTTGGTAGCACATACACGAATCTTCTTATGAAAGAATCATGGCTGTCACTCAGGAAACTATCTCCATGCTATCCGATGGCGCATTGCGCCAGATATCGAAACCCTACTTCTACCAAGAAGCATACCTACGACCAGCAACAATCCAATGCCACGCCTCCAACCTTCTCCGGCTACCAAACGGCGACATTTTATGTGCCTGGTTTGGAGGTAATATGGAAGGCAAACCCGACATAAGCATATACTTATCTCGTCTCGAATCCGGCCGATTGCAATGGTGCGAGGCTATTCGGGTAACACACGACAATACGCGAAGCGAGCAGAATCCGGTTCTTTTCAACCATACGGACGGCACTATCTGGTTACTTTACACATCGCAACATAGAGGCAACCAAGATTCAGCGGTTGTGAAACGGATAATGTCAAACGACAAAGGGTATACGTGGACCGAAAATCCGGAGGTCATCTTTTCGGATCCGGGGACATTTATTCGACAGCCTGTCGTTGTACTGGATAATGGCAACTTGGTCGTGCCGACATTTAGATGCAGGGTCGACGCCGGCGAGAAATGGGTTGGAAACGACGATATTTCAGTCGTCTGCGTATCCAGAGATCAAGGGAAGACATGGTCTGAGACTTCTGTTCCAGATAGCACGGGATGCGTACACATGGAGATCCAGCGACTCAAAAATGGGTCGTATCTAGGCCTATATCGAAGCCGATGGGCCGACTTTGTTTACTCATCTACTTCTCCCGATGGGATCGCATGGACTTCTCCAAAATCGACATCGTTACCGAACCCGAATGCTGGGATATGTTTCGATGTGCTGTCCTCCGGTCGAATCGTAATTGTTTATAATCATTCTTCGCGACAGAATGCAACAGGCCGCCGAACGGGCCTATATGATGAGATTGGCGATGACGAAGGGGATAATAGACAAGACCAGACAGTCAAACATGAGGGTAAAGAAGCGTTTTGGGGAGCGCCCAGAGCTCCATTATGCGTCGCATGGAGTGATGACAACGGAAAGTCATTCCAACATAAGATCCTGGAAGATGGCGACGGTTTTTGTATGACCAACAATAGTGAGGATAAGCTCAATCGTGAATTGTCATACCCTAGTATGGTGGTTGGAGATGATGGGACGATTCATATTGCTTTCACGTTTTGGAGGCAGACCATCAAGTATGTGCAGATCAAGGAGGACTTTTTCAATCAGTGTTGGAATAGCCAATAGCCTTAGATCTCACGAGATAGAAAGCAAAAAGAATGGAACTGATTCGATTTCTATGGGCTCATGCTAGTTTTTGCAACATGCTTAACCAAGTGTGTATACATGGATGTATGTGTTCGGCATCAAAACAGAGCAATCGAAGACCGGAGTCTGTATATAGCACACACATAGCAGCCACAACAGTCAAGCTACACAAGATAAGAATGAGTAAAGTCTTCTGTAGGCCCCGCAATTCTTGATCAAGCAAGCAATGTGGTGTTGTGAGTTCTCAAGTTTCTGAAAATTCCATGAACTAAGTGCTGATCACCGGGTTCAGATTGCGGAGAGAAGCCCGGGTTGACCTGCTTCGTATACAAGTTTGCAAATCCGTGTTCACCGACGCAACATGTTGATCTAACTATCAGGTGATTACCATGCATCAAATTTGAAAAATGAAGTCAGTGATAGACTGTCATCTTACCCATTCAGGTCAGCATATTTCAAAGAGACTGGTTGCGGGGATGCGGGGAAAGTGACCGATCGAAATGTTATCCATAGCAAAGGCGCTATAACGGGAACCTGTCCGATGAGTACCGTTCTTTAGCATCGGAGTGATCTCCTATGGAACTTTACTAGATGGGGATTTAGCTTACATGTGATTTCCATTCTGACTACAATGTCACTGATGACTAGTGACGGAAAAGTCCTTGTCGAATAGTTAAGTGCTTTCGTTCAGAGCAACCTCAGCTATCTACTTGTCAAAAGTGTAGCGTTAGCTTTAAGGAAAAGTTTCAGGCTCGAATCAGAAATGACGTCTCAACCTCCAATGCAATATCAGAGACTTGGCAAAAGCTCCCTCAAGGTCTCCAAAATCATCCTAGGATGCATGACGTTCGGCAACCCCTCCTGGGAAGGAAGTCCTTGGGTGCTCTCCGAAGACGAAGCCCTACCCATACTGAAAAAGGCCTATGACTGCGGCATAAACACATGGGACACAGCGAACACATACTCAAACGGCCAATCTGAAGTAATAGTCGGCAAAGCATTGACTGAATACTCTATACCGCGAAGCAGGGTTGTCATCATGACGAAGTTGTACTACCCCGTGATGGATATCGAATCTCATGCACGACCAAGCCCGGCTGTGAATGATGGAGAGTTGGTGAATCAGATGGGACTGAGTCGAAAACACATTTTTGAAGCGGTTGAGGGTTCTTTACGGAGGTTGAATACGACGTATATTGATGTTCTGCAGTTACATCGTGTTGATGATACTGTAAGAGATAATCCGGAGGAACTTATGAAGGCGCTTCATGATCTGGTTGAGATGGGTAAAGTGCACTATATAGGTGCATCGAGCATGCATTGCTGGCAGCTCGCGAAGCTGCATTATACGGCAAAAATGAATGGTTGGACGGGGTTTACGAGTATGCAGAATTTATACAATCTTCTGTATAGAGAAGAGGAGCGTGATATCAACCCCTTCTGTGAAATTGAAGGGATAGGGCTTGTTCCATGGAGCCCGCTTGCAAGAGGTTTGCTGGCAAGGCCGTGGAATGTGCAGACGGAGCGTTCGAAACTAGACGTCAAGACGTCCAGGTGGTTCGGCAGTGATCACCAGAATGAGCATATTGTGAATAATCTGCAAAAATTAGCGCAGGAAAAGAACCGTAGTATGAGTGCGATTGCTATAGCTTGGTTGCTAAAGAAAGGCGCTTGTCCTATAGTAGGGTTGAATAGCGTGGAGAGGATTGAGAAAGCTGCTGAAGCTCTGGCTGTTCATCTCAGTGATGAGGATCTCGAGTGGCTAGAAAGCCCTTATCGAAGCGTGGATTTTCAGGCGATCTGAGTAAGAATAAATCTGACGTTGATTGCTCGTACCAGATATAATCCGATCAACACACGACTTTAAAATCTTGCCAGAATCCACACCATTCCATAGCTCTTGTATATTCGAATAATGCTCTTGACTCTTCGTGAGATACCGACCCGCTCCAATGCAGAGGATGCCGTAACAGATCCGTTGCATGCTGCCTGGTACTATGTTCCAGTCGTCAAATATATTATAGCACTGGCGAAAAGAACGGCATTCCTAGCGCAAGTCGCATCAACCACTTTGAGAGAAAACTCTTGATGATAAGGTGGTATCCAGTAAGGAACGTCATCAGCAGCTAGTGTCAAGGGACCATGCTCAACAGCTCTGACAATAATGTTAACAGTTCGGACTGAATTTATTCTCGCATCCAGGAATGTTTCTGCACAATCTCTAACTTGATTCCTACTGAAAGGCGTTGAAGGTTACTTACTCTCTACGGATACGGAAAATTCGGAGGTAATTTGAAAGGAAATTGTCTACCAGTTTTGGAATGAAGAACAAGATAGGAAGCTGTTCCTTTCCGCACGAGAGTGGCCCGATTTTCTAGATGACCCAGCGGATGGTGGTCGTTATAACCTTTCTGCCTTCTTAAGGCAAGCAAGTATGAGACGTTTGTCAAGTTGCTGTGGCCACTCGAACAAGTGAAAATATTTTGCCGTGAACAGCGCTTGTTTATCGACTGCTCGGTCCGAATTCGTAGAGTATGTGTGATCTCTCTGTATTCACCAAGTCAGAAAGTATCAAAGCCGGTACGCAAGGTACATTGTACGTCCAAAGAGGCTGCCCTTGTACTCAAGTAGACCTCGTGTGGTTTGTTAATCTAACTCTTAGTCAATTATCAAGTTGTACCTAACACATCCAGTTATGCTTCGTGTCCGATCTGGATAATCCACTCTATTGATCGGGCTTGAGATGCAGTGAGAGATACTCGTGCTCCAAGAGATGCCTCACCGCAATTAATATTGAAAAACTCATTAAAGATGATACCCGCTCTCAATGTGTTCGATGCCCTCGTAGCACATTGAAAAGTGGTTAATAGCCTGTGCTTCAGATCTCGTCGAGGGCTATTGTTCGGAAGGTTGGATTCTGTAGGAGATCAATATTGGTAAGATTAAGACAATTGAGACCGCGCCAAAACAAGCTGTCCCCACTTTCCCTGAAATTACCATTTTGGGAGTCTAGGGCTAATCATCCTTGCACGGTGCAATGCAGGAGCGACTTCAACTTTCATACATGGACGTACTTCAAATCAGGTTGATTGATGGGTGAAGTCTGAGAGGCGCTACATCATGCAGCCTTCACCATCTATGAACACTAAATCGACAGGCCCTTGGACTCGATCCTCTTTTTTCCAGTACATGTGTAGAGCACATTTACAAATGACGGGTTGAATCTAACATGCGTCAAAAGCTGTACGAATCGAAGGATTCGAGTGTCTAGAAAGCAGAAGAGGAAAGGGGAGGGAGATTGCTTTGATACTTGTAGGTGATGGCAAAGCAGCCTTGAAATCAAGGCATCACTTGTAAGAGACCCACGTGACTACCCCGGCAGCCGAAGCGGCAATTCGCGCAATTCCGTAGATTTTCACTGGCCCGAAGGAAACACATTCGAGACCTCAACCACCTTCAGGCATGGCGATAAATCTCCAAGTCAACATTCAATAATCCATCAACCCTCTCAATCGGATGTGAAATTGACATAAACGACCATCATGTTCTCTCGACAAGCTCTCCGGAGCCTTTTCAGCGTTGAACGAGTCGCAAGTCAACAACCAATTTTCTCATACGCATCACGAGCATGTCTGCACCAAGCATCTACCAGCAACAGTCCGCAGAACTTCCAGGCCACACCCGCTGAGATACCGCCACCATCTCCAGCCAACTCATCGATTTCCCCCTCCGCACCGCGGACCACCACCACATCTCCAGCCACAGACGCAACACGATCCTCCCCCTCAACAGCAGAAGGACAATTCATAAACGGCACTCCACGCAACAAACTCCCTGTTCCACCCGAATTCAACTCCAACCTCAAAATCACGCAATCTCTCGCCGACAAATTACCATACCTCTACACCCAACGCCCACACTACATCTCCGCGCACCTACACGATCGGCCCTACCTCCTCACCGAAGGCGATCACGTGCGTCTCCCTTTCTTAATGCCTAAGGTCAAATCTGGGGACATAATCCGCTTCAATCGCGCTTCAGTGCTCGGTTCGCGCGACTACACGCTCAAGGGAAGCCCCTATATCGACGAGAGGATGTACGAGTGTCGATTGAGGGTATTGGGGGTAGAGTCTGAGCCCTTGCGGATTAAGGAGAAGACCAAGAGGAGACGGAGACACGTGCAGCGTATCAAGAGTAAACATCGATATACAATTTTGAGGGTTATGGAGGTCAAGGTTAAGTCGTTGGAGGAATTGGTCGAGGAAGGAGCGGAGGTACTAAAAGAGGGGGCTATTCAAGAGGAGGCCGTGGATGTCATTGAGAAGAAGGCTCCAACCGCGTCCACTTCAGTATGATTCTTGTTTAGAAAGAGAAACGGATGTACAGGTTTTGCATCGTCATATGTATCTATAGTATCTTGTTGTATTCATTTCTACCGTGTTCGATTATTAGCATTTCTTGTTAAGAATATCCTAGTGACTATTATTTCTTCCTGGGGTGCCCACAGTGTGTCACACGAGAGATCGTTAGTCGACGAGAATAGTAGGAGACAAAGCCGAATAGTGCTCAAAAAAGCTGGCAAACAGCCGGATAGCATGTCCCACATCTTCCGTGCCGCCGGTTTCTCGGATACTATGCATACTAAGCTGAGGGTTTCCAAGATCCAACGTCCTGGCACCCAGATTAGCGGACAACATCGGTCCAATGGTGCTCCCGCAAGAAGAGTCGTTGCGAACGACAAATAATTGCAAGGGCACAACGTCGCCACCGTCTTCGGCCGCCTTTTGCGCGATTTCTTGCAACAAGACAATACCAGGAGCATTAGTTGCGTAGCGTTGGTTGGCATTGATCTTAATGACAGGACCCTTGTTCAGATGAGGTTTGTGGTCTGACTCGTATTTGGCGCTGTAGTTGGGGTTGATACTGTGTGCCATGTCGGCGGATAGAAGGAAGGATGTTGTGAGACTTTGTTCGTAGGCAGTGGAGAGGTCAACTGCCCTGTTGCCGGCTTCCTTGGCAGGTAGCACGGAAAGACGACGAAGAACAGCTGGTAGAGCATCCGAGTCGGCACCGTGAGCACTCTTACTGCCGATCTCTTCGTGATCGAAAAGTGCAATCAGACGGATTGCGCTCTCGTTGTCCAGAGCCTTGCTGGATTGAACGGATTCAATAAGTCCACGCACAGCGCAGAAAGACATGTTGAGATTGTCCAATCGAGGAGAAAAGATGAATTCCTCGAGAAGACCACCCAAGCATGATTTTTGAGTGTCGAAAAGTATCAACTCAAAGTCGAGAATATCGGCCGGTCTGACGTCGATTTCTTTTGCAACCAATTCGACAAGATAGGGGTGATGGCGTTCCGTCGTTGGTTTCAGGGATGTAGTCGGAGTGTCTTGCTGAGAAGACTCGGGTGTATGATCTCTGGTTCTGTTCAGCTCAGCTTCGACAAGGCCGGCAATGGGGAAGAGTTGAGTCTCTTTGTTGAAATCGAACGATTCCTTGCGTTCCAGATGGATGGCCAAGGTCGGAATGCGCAAGACTGAGAATGTTAAATTTGAGAAAGTCAACTAGACAGGAGAGAGCTAGTCGTACTAGGTCGGTCAACCTTGACCAGCTTCTGCTGGATACTTCCATCCTTTGCACGCACCATAACACGGCCAGCGACACCCAAATCACGGTCGAACCCTATACTCAAGAGTTAAAGTTGCGGCCTCAAAATCACGTTCGCGTGAAATACTGACAAGTATGCCAGATACCTCCTCCATATGTCTCAACGCCGACTTGAACAAAGCCTTCACCTTGTTTCTTACTGACGGGCTTGATTCTAAGGACTGGAGAGTCGGTGTGCGCTCCGACCATAGAAACAGAGTTACCAGGCTAAAAACATGGTTAAAAGGAATCCTCGGCGGTCGACTTAAGGGGCCATTACCTTCCACTTCTTGCCAATGGCAAATGCAATCAAGGTAGATCCGTTGCGGGTGAGGAAGTATTTTCCACCAGGTTGGAGAGTTGAGGACCATGAATCTCTTTCCTGGGAATTGTTAGATAGTAGACTACGTCTGATTTATATGAGCGTAGTGCCCAAACTTCAAGACTTGCCTTGATCTGCTCAAAGCCGGCTGCTGCGAGCAACTCCTTGCTAGACTTTACCGCATGGAAGGCTGTGCAAACGTCGATAAGCTTCTTCTTCTTCTTCTTCTTCTTCTTCTTCTTCTTCTTCTTCTTCTTCTCCGGCTGATTGCCATTATTCGTGACAGGAATACATACGAGTGGGGGAGGCGTTGACAAAGGATAAAAAATCCAATGCGACCTGCTTGTGATTGACTTTGACCATGGTGGTGTAACCAGGTTGACCAATGCGATGTGCAACGGGCGAAAAACAGCCGAAGAAGGCGCTGTGAAGTGAGTACCCTTGTAGTACGTGTAATTGGAAAGAGGGGAGAAGTCTCGATCGCATGGCTCTCGTGAGAGTCGGCCGGAAGATTGTCAGTGGTTGATGTTACTCCACTCCGCCTTTTGCAGGGAAGGTTAGGTACGTCAGGCGGTCGGAGATTGCAACCTTAATTTCAAGGTGTCTGACATCCTAACCATCTGTCGTCTTAGCTTATGTATGATCTTGGACATGGTATCAACTTGTACTATTGCTCATCCCGAATCAAGTACTACAGCAAGTTGTGTATATGTTCGCTGAAAGCGAAGCAATCGCAAATAACAAGTCATTGTTACTACTGTGCTAGCGACAAAACCAACTTAATCGCTGGTCGAATCATTAAGCGAGCGTGTCGCGTTTACCAGACAGGAGCCTGTCAGTGATAACATCAACAATACATTGCATTGGATATGGGCGCATTGGTGGGCAAACCCCGTAGTAAGCCTACTTATGTATGGCGTTCTAGGCCGGGTACGTGTGGAAGGGCTAATCAAGGGTTGAGTACGCGTGTAAATTGAGACGCCAAATGGATCGATCATTCTAACATGGACGCGCTCTTTGTAAACATCTTCGATGTGCTATTACCGGAAATCTGGCTGAACGGCCCGGTTGAAAAGGATGTCGATGTAAAACCACGCGAACTATACAAATTCGACTCATGAGGATGGCCATCAGGTCTTTCGTGAAGAAAGATGGCTGACACTTGACGACGTCGTCCTAAAATTTAAGCAATGTTGATGTTCCTCCATTGGGCCTAGCGCTGATTATCTTATCGAAAAACGCGTGACCCGTTGCGGTTGCCAAGTGAGGAGCGAGAGGGAGTTTAGACCGAGTGGGCAAGTTCCTTCCGCTGAGCACCCAGCCAGGTCTGCGCTCTGAGCTCTAGCGACCACAACATCAGAACACAACAACAGACCAGTCCTCTGCCTTCCTTCACGTCACCATACTTCTCACTGCTGGCAAAGCTTTTTCCTCGATGGTTCCGCCTTCTCAGTCGACAAATATTCAGCTTCAACTGCTGGCTCCGTGTGGCATTCTACCCAGTCCTTGTTTGGCGGCCAAACAGAGAGTGAGCGCTTAGCAACAGCACGACTTGATTCAACAGAGCTGGGAATTCGAGGTCCAGAAACACCCTTGAGTAGTGTGCTTCCAGGGAACTATACTGATTTCCATCCCACGCCGCGTCTTTTATCACCTAGCACAACAAATTTAAACAACTCAACCAAATACAACCACCAACCTGATTTCGTTCAATCCGATTGCTTCGGGGAGTGGATTTCTCCACCCCAATTATAGCCATGATCGATCAAGGCACAGAATCAGACGCCTTGCCGTCTACGTCCGAAATCCTCAACAATATGTCCAATCGACTAGCATCGCCGCCAGGTTCTCGTACCCCGCCCTCTAGACCTATGAAGAATACAATGTCATTCCCAGACACAAATGGAAACCACCCACATCTCAGCAATCTTTCGGAAGCCGTGGACCCAGCCGCTCTCGCAAGCGCTCTCAAAGACTATGACGAAGCCGGTCGCCGACGCGAACGTACGCCCGGCGCAAGCCCAAGCCGTAAAAGACAGAGAGTTTATGGAGACAGGTGAATACTCATTGGGCGCAGTGACTTCGCAACGGTATGACTGATACATGGATAGATTCATTCCGAATCGTGAGGGACAAGATCTTCAAGCTACATATAGCTTATTAGGGGAGGATGGTTGTCCATCTACGCCGTCGCGAACCAAAAAACGGACTCCTCACGGGGAACTTCACTTTCAACGAAGTACGTATAGCATGACCCTCAACCTACAACGGACTGACTGACGATACCAAGCCGAAGAAGCCAACCGGACATATTCCCGCGTCCTGCGGAGTGAGCTCTTCGGTGATTCAGTACCACAGCCCGATCCAGATACAGATGCCTATCTTAATTTCAGTACAAAAGCCCATGATCCGAGTCGCTCGCACACTCCTCCTGCTGCATCTCTGACGCCTTCCACTCCTCACAAAAATATCCTCAACTATTCTTCACCGCGAGCTGGATCCAGCCACCCCACTCCTACCAAAACCCCTCGAAGCCAACACGGACCGAATCTCAATCCACGATCGGAACTCTACAGCCTCTCACCCATCCACTACAACAGCCAGAGGATCTTAGGAACACCGCGAAAACAACCCCGGGTCGTACACAAAGTGCCTTTCAAGGTTCTTGACGCGCCAGATCTGCAAGACGACTTCTATCTAAATCTGGTGGACTGGGGAAGCACAAATATTTTAGGCGTGGGCTTGGCTAATTCTGTCTACATGTGGCACTCTCAGTCGGGTCAAGTCACGAGACTCTGTGAACTCAAAGACGACACTGTTACTAGCGTGAGCTGGATTCAACGAGGAACACACATCGCCATTGGTACCGGTAAAGGATTAGTGCAAATCTGGGACGCTGAGAGCTGTCGACGCCTACGAACCATGGTTGGTCATCATAATCGGGTCGGTGCACTTGCATGGAATGAGCACATATTGACATCTGGAGGACGCGATCGACTTATATTCCATCGAGACGTGCGGTCTCCTGACCAATATCTCCGTCGTCTGGCAGGACACAAACAGGAAGTTTGCGGCCTGAAATGGAACACGGAAGACGGACAACTGGCGTCTGGCGGTAATGACAACAAACTGATCGTCTGGGATAAGCTGAATGAGACACCGTTACATCGGTTTTCACAGCACACTGCGGCTGTTAAGGCAATCGCCTGGTCGCCCCATCAGCACAATCTTTTGGCGTCCGGCGGTGGTACTGCGGATCGTACCATCAAGTTCTGGAACACTGCCACAGGCCAATTGATTCGCGAACTGGACACTGGAAGTCAGGTGTGCAACCTGGGGTGGTCGAAGAATTCTGACGAGCTTATCAGCACACATGGTTATAGCCAGAACCAGATAGTTATCTGGAAATACCCGCGCATGGAGCAGATTGTGTCCTTGACTGGCCACACATTTCGTGTGCTTTATCTGGCCATTAGCCCTGATGGTCAGACAATCGTCACGGGTGCTGGGGATGAAACCCTACGATTTTGGAAGATCTTCGACGTTCAAAATCGCAATGATTGGCGACGGGGCAGCCGACTCGCCGAACTGAGCACGATACGATAGTACCTCTCCACAAAATCTGGTAGACCGCTTTCTGGAGGTCGCTATTTGGCGTTGCATCTCACGGCGTTCATTGACTCATACATGCACTTTTCAACTTCTACTTTCTAATCCACGAGACACGAACCTTTGATATTTCGGAACTCTTTCTGATGGTTGAATTGCAGCCCTGATGTATGCATAGACATGGAGCGTGGCGATACAGGAATCTTGATCATTTGGGAATTGTTTTTACATGGAGTTTTGTTGCATTTTCGTGAATCTGCCTAATCCTTTTGCATTTCAAATCTACATAAGCCCTATTTCGTGTCCACCTCGTTCAATCAGCAATGGCGTTCAATCGGCGCTTCTGGAACTCTCTGATGCTGAAAGGCGTTATTTATCCCTTCCCCTCATGTTTGGTGCTTTTGCGTCCTTTCAAGCTCACAATCATGCGGCACGTTTATAAGGTGGTAGCAATGATAAACACTCAAGGGGTTTGTTCCTTGAAAATGATGTATCTTAGCACTTCGCATAACATTATTGAATTACACTGCAACTGCATGCATGCCTACAATCTTTTTTATCTTTTCATGACAGGTGACGAGACAAGTGGACATCAACCATAAGAACTCGTTTGCTTTGAAAACAATCTCATTCTATCTGGATCTCATGATCAATATGTTCCTAATAATAAATAATCAAGACCGACGTTAGGGGAGAAAACAGGTGGTACATAAGGTCGCCATTCGCCTTTTTTCTCAAAGTCTAAATACTAAACACAACGGCTATCGAAACTAATTTTTGCACACAGTCAAAATCAAAGAACCAGACGACCAGGATCCACAGTCAAAACGGTATTCAACCGTTCCAAAAACGTCTTTGCCCGCCTCTCCTCGCCAACTGGGACGGTGAGACTGAAAACATTAAGCGCGGAAGCGGTGGTGGTGGGCACCTTGGGGGGCTCAACGTAACCGGATTTGTAGTGACTAGGCGACACATTGCCGGATAAAATGTCAATAATATCAATCTCCTGGCTAACGGCCGAGAGGTCTTCGTCAATACCCTCAAACTCGTCGAGAGGTACAGTGTTGATTTCCGGCACGTAGTTGCCGCGTGTAGATTTGACGGGCGCGGCACCTAGCAATTCGTCGAAGAGTTCGTTGGCTGAGGGTGGGGAGGCGGCTGAGCGTGGAAGTTCACCGTTCGCGACTTCAGTGGCGCGCGCGATGAATGTTGACAAGGGCACGGTGACGCCAATTGCATCCTTGATCCGTTTCTGAGTGGACAGCACGGACTCCAAAGAAATCGACACGGCAATCGAGATGTCTGATGGTAACTCTGGAAGGATGTCTTCAGGTGCTGCTGCTGCAGCGGCGGCGGGTGCAGGCGGTTCTGGAGGAGGCGCAATCTTGATGTTGCTGAGGTCTAAATGTCCCATTTTCTCGATGAGCGCTGCCTGCTCGGCAGGGTAGCCAGCGGCGACTTCACCGAGGTATGCGAGAACATCACCCTTGAGCAGGCGGCCCTTGGGTCCTGTAGCCGGGATTTTGGATATTTCGGAGTCCGGAATGCCCTTCTGGAGGAGGAGTGAGCTGACGGACGGGTAGAGAGGGTAACCGCCTGGGGTTTGGGTGAGGGTGGAGGCAAAGCCTGTTGTTCTTAGTATATATGGTCTGGAAAGTGATCGGGACACACTGAGTGAAAGAGGCACACACGTTTTGTGACGGGGTTGGCTGGGGTTTGACGTAGAAGACCCAGAGGCAATTGCTTCAATGTAAAGCGTGCAGCCATTGTGGTGGCTGATATCGTAGATATAAGGCTTTCACCTGATTATAATTAATTATGAGTATGCTGGTAGAATGATTGCCGCTAGTTCACTTGTGCTCCTAGTCAACCTAGTAGCCAGCAGACATAATGGTGAAGGGCGCTCAATTCTTATCACAGACAGACAGGTTGAGGTCGAGGTTGAGAAAAGCTCCGGCGGAGAAGGTCGGGCTCGTCCGGTGAGTGTTAGCGGATGGAGCTTGCAGTCCGACAGCAATTTATTTTTGGACCATCATCACATCCATGAACGTGACAGGATTGGACTATAAGGTGAGCTATCTTTCTTTGTTATAATTAATTATGCTTGTCCCTCTCATTCGAAATCAATTGGCTAATTATTATGTCTGTCTTAGTATTCTGGTGCAAAAGCATTGCATGATTAATTTTTCCGCGACCTTGATCTGCCACCTATCTTTTCGACATAACATCATTACATTCACACACCAATAGGCAAAACAATGTTCAAACGACCGCTGATACTCGTTTCAGGCGCAAAGCCATGCCTCAAAGCGCCAGTCTTTCAACCCTCTCGAAACTTCACATTCCAAGCTCCTCGCTTCGCCAAATCCGCCAAACCTTCCACACGGCAAGCCTCCAAAGCACAACCAAACACAAAGCCAGCAAATAAGAGACCGACCAGTCCGCAACCACTTGGCAAAACTGTTACGGATATTAGATTTATTGGACGGAATCCAGCGAGCTTGGCCGAAATAGACCGCAAAGTAACCCAAAAAGGCGAAGTCGTCCTCTACAAATCTGCGTCGCAACGATCCTACATTACCGGCGCATACGGTATCGCTGCATTCGCATTCGGATATGCCGTTATCAATTCCTCGCTCGACTATCAGGATACACGGGCCAATCTAGCCTACTGGCAAAAGAGTCTCAATATCGGTGTATGCATCGTCATGAGCGTTATGGGCACGGTCTTCATATCTAGAACAGCAAGATTGGTCAGGGATATAACCGCGGTGGACATCAAAGGCAAAACTTACCTCAAAGTCAGGATACGCCCCATGACGCCCTTCCGAAGACCTTATACAGTCACCGTCACACCGAATCAGATGCTTTTCCATGAGCGAATGGTCGCCGGCTCTCCTATGCCTCGGGCGCAGGACCTCAATATCTCATTCTTCAGAAATCCCCTGAAAGCGATTAGTTTCAGACTGTTCAAGACGTTTATATCTATTCGTCGGGTCTTCACGCAGGAGGATTTCATCATGATGGAGATGCAGGGACAAAAGGGTGCTTATCGGGTGGGCATCGATGGGTATGTCTCTGACGATTTGCTTGGCCTTGCCAGTCCTACTGGACAGCCTGTTGGACAACCCGTCAGACAACGGTGATCATTTTCGAATCTCTCGGAACGGTCAGATCGTCGTGTTGATCGCTGTGTATTATAATGTACGATAAGCTGTGAAGGAGGCGGCCGCTCCGCCCATACGATACTTCTCATGGAGAAAAGAGCCCTATATATCAGACGAAGCTCATCATTCAACATTAGAATCTGACACGAATGAGACACAACATTAAAGTATCTAGAGCTTTCCAGTATCCCAGATCCTGATATACTACATTGCGCGAAAGGACTGTTTTCCTTTGATCAAATAAAGCCGAATGAAATGGACCCGTGTCAATACAAGGCTAGAAATAGCTATCAAAAACGAAAGATTTAACACCGTTGAAATTGGTATTGTAACAACTGAATCTGGATTACGTACTCCTCTTTCACCCAATCATAATTCATATTGTGGTTACAGCACGTGACTTTTGCCAAGAGGTGCCTGGCTAAGCGTCGCGTCCGCGGAGTAGGCGCGTACGGGGAAGGAAGAGCGCGACCCCTCTCAACACATAGTACACCCATCATCTTCTTTTTCATGCTGACGACGCCCTGAGCAAGTCCACGGCCAGCAAGGCTCTGTCGCAAATATGGGGAAGCTTGTCAGACTCGAGCTATTCAGTATGTGCATTTTTGACAACACAATTACGGCAGGAAACAGGCAGATGCGCTGACTCCGACTCTAGATTTTAAGTCCTATAAGGGTCACCATACCTTGCTGTTTGGGGATGCTTACTTTACCTCTATTATCGGTCCCAATGGATCTGGAAAGTCGAATTCGTGAGTCTACATCTTACAATCAGCACGATTGCTGTGTTTCTCCCTTCTAAAAGAATAAACTTATATTCTTCTTAGCATGGACGCTATTTCCTTCGTCCTCGGAATTAAATCGTCGCATCTCCGTTCGACCAACCTGAAAGACTTAGTTTACCGCGGCCGTGTCCTGAAAACCTCCAAAGTCAACGGCGACGGATCAGCGACCGCTCCTGAAGAAAATGGCAACGAGGACGAAGCGCAAGATGGGTCCGATGTCGAGGACTCCCAGACACAAGGCGATCGAGGCGACCCTCGATCAGCTTGGGTCATGGCAGTTTACGAAGACGACGCTGGCGAAGAGCAGCAGTGGAAGCGATCGATTACGAGCGGCGGCGTCAGCGAATATCGTATCAACAACAAGATCGTCACAGCGCAACAGTACAACGAAGCGCTGGAGGCAGAAAACATTCTTATCAAAGCACGTAACTTTTTGGTTTTCCAGGGAGACGTTGAAGCCATTGCGTCGCAGTCGCCAAAGGATTTGACTCGTTTGATTGAGCAAATCTCTGGTAGTTTGGAGTATAAAGCTGAATACGAGCGTCTGAAGGCGGAACAGGAAGAAGCTGCAGAACAACAAACATTCCAGCTCAATCGTCGTCGTGGCATCAATTCTGAGATCAAGCAATACCAAGAGCAGAAACGAGAAGCCGAGAATTACACACGGAAAGCCGAAGAGCGAGACCAAGCCATTATCACGCACATCCTTTGGAAGCTGTTCCATTTTCAACGGTTGATTGATGAGTCAAGTGCCGAAATTCAGAAACATCAGGACGAACTCAAAGAATATCGCCGTGGCGTTGAAAAATACGAAAAGAATCTCGAGGAAGCCAAGAAGGAACATGCCAAGATGGGTAGAGAGGTGTCGAATGCGGAACGCAACATCGTCAAAAAGGAAAAGGAAATCGAAGATGCGACTAACTCGCTGGTCCCTATCGACGAGAAGATTGAGATCACATCTAGCAAAGTGCAGAGGTACTCATCGAGGATCTCCGAAATCACTAAAGAGCGCGACGCTCAAGCTGCAAATGTAACTCGTCTTGAAAAAGACTTGAAAGTCGTTGAAAAGGCGCAGGTTGAGTGGGAAGCTGAATGGGCAAGGTCCATGAGCAAAGCTGGCGGTCAACTAAGCGAAGCCGATCTCCAAGAGTACAACAAACTCAAAGAAGAGGTCAATAAACGATCTTCGGCCGAGCAGCTGAAACTCGACAACCTAAGACGTCAGAAGAAGACCGACGCCGAAACTGTAAATGGCCTGAAGAGCAAGTTCGATAACGCGCAATGGCAACTGCAGAGTTTCGAGGCTGAAGTAAAGACGATGAAGACACGCAAAAGTGATATCGCAGACACGATCAAGGACACATCAGCGGAGATCGAGCGCAAGAAGAAGGAATTAAACGCAGTGACTTCCGAACGTCTGCGAGTATCACAGATGCGCACTGAATTGGAAGAAAAGCTCCAGCTTGTGTTGAAAAAGCTTCTCGAAGCGGATGATGGCAGAAAGCAAAGCGAGAAGGAGATCCGAATGAAAGAAATGATTTCCACACTAAAACGCATCTTTCCAGGTGTTAAGGGCCGCATTAGCGATCTTTGCCAGCCCAAGCAAAAGAAGTATGCCGAAGCTGTCAGCACTGTTCTAGGTCGTCATTTCGATGCTATCGTTGTAGACAACGAGAAGACTGCCAAAGAGTGTATCCAGCATCTCCGCGATCAGCGTGCCGGTCAAGCCACATTTATTCCACTCGAGACCATCCAGGTTAAGGCTTTCAACTCAAATCTCAAGGGTATGCATCGCGGCATGCGCCCAGCAATTGAAACAGTTGATTACGAGAATTCAGTTTCCCGAGCTATCAGCTATGCTTGCGGCAATGCTATCGTTTGTGATGACCTGGATACTGCGAAGTACCTCTGCTATGAGAAGGGCGTGGACGCCAAGGCTGTTACATTAGATGGAACAGTAATCCACAAAGGCGGTCTTATGACCGGTGGTCGCGGCCCCGGACAGCAAAGCTCGAAACGATGGGATGATTCCGAACTGGAGAACTTGCACAAGGTAAAGGACAAGCTGCTTGCCGATCTCGCTGCATTACCTAAAGGTCACCGCCGGGGAACAGATGAAGAAACCTTGCAAGGTGAACTCGTCGGTCTTGAACAGAGGTTGGCTTACGCTAAGGAAGAGTTGAAGGCTCTTGAACGCAACATCAAGAGTAAAGATAGCGAACTCCAATTTGTCAAGAAGCAGGTCGCAGAGGTGCAGCCTAAGCTGCGTGAAAAAGAGAAGGCACTGAAGCAGTTAGAGAATTCCATCACTTCTGCGGAGGAATCGATTGCTAGTGTTGCGGATGAGATTTATGGTGGCTTCTGTGAACGCTTGGGATACGACAGTATCAGGGACTATGAAGCTTTGCAGGGTTCTCTCCAAGAAGAGGCTTCTCGCAAGAAGTTGGAATTCACAACCCAAAAGAGCAGGATCGAGAATCAACTGAGCTTTGAGAAACAACGTCTCGAAGCAACGGGTGACCGTATCAGCTCTCTGAAAGCTCAATACAAGCGAGATGAGGCGCAAATCAAAGAATTCAAGGCCGAACAGGACAAAATCCGCAACCGTTTGGATGAACTAGAGGCCGAATTGGAGATTCTCAGGGAGCGTCTTGAGGAGCAGAAAGAAACATACGCAGATTCTCAAGAAAAGCTGAGTGCTCAGCGACGAGAGCTTCAGAAACGCTCAAAGAATGTTGAAGATACCCTCAGGGCAGTGAATGCACTTGAAGGTGATATTCAACGAAATTCTTCAAGCCGCTATGCTCTCCTTCGTCGTTGCAAGCTAGAAGACATCGACCTGCCGCTCACTGATGACTCGGCGCCCCTGGATAATTTGCCGATCGATGAGCTTGTGCAGACCGCTGACGAGGATGCCATGGATCTTGATGAGGATAGAAACATGGCAGGACTGGAAGCCCCAGGGGTTCAGGACTACGGCATCGAAGTTGACTTTGATTCTTTGGGAGAGACATTAAAAGAGGTATGCATAAACCTTCTGTACTTATGAACTGCTGCTGACAACACACAGTCTGCCGAAGACAAACTTGAGGAGGAACTGCAAGATCGCATTCGCTCACTCAACACCGAACTTGACAAGATGGCACCCAACACTCGAGCCATGGAACGTTTAGAAACCGTGGAAAACAAACTCCGCAGCTCGGAGAAGGACTTTGAGGATGCTAGAAAGCGTGCCAGAAGGGCCAAGGACGACTTCGAAGATGTCATGATGAAGCGATCGGAATTGTTCAATAAGGCATTTTCACATATTTCCGAGCAGATTGGTCCTATTTATCGAGAGCTTACCAGAAGTGCTAATTATCCTCTGGGAGGTCAAGCGTGGGTTTCATTCCTCGATAACATTATATCATTAGCATGTGCTAATACCAGTATAGATATCTTGATATCGAAGATTCCGACGAACCGTATCTTGATGGTATCAAGTACCATGCTATGCCTCCACTTAAACGATTCCGAGACATGGAACACTTGTCTGGAGGAGAGAAGACCATGGCTGCTCTCGCTCTTCTTTTTGCGGTGCATTCATACCAACCATCACCATTCTTCGTTCTCGATGAGGTGGACGCTGCTCTTGACAATACCAACGTAGCGCGGATTGCCAACTACATTCGCGACCACGCCGCTCCTGGCATGCAATTTATCGTTATCAGCTTGAAGACGGGTCTGTTTCAATTGAGTGAGGCCCTTGTGGGTATTTACCGAGACCAGTCCGAAAATAGCAGTAACTCGCTTACTCTGGATGTAAGTCTTTTCGCTCTAAGCATTCTATCATGAAGCCATTGCTAACCTGTGGACAGCTCCGCAAATATCAATAGAGACATTCGGAGAATCGATTTCAATTCAGGGAATGGCACAGCATCGCTAAATTGGTAGCTTACTGTATCTCTCATCTTTTTTTTTCTCTCTTGTATCAATTCCCTCGCGTCATGTTATAGCAGGTGTACCGATGGATAGGGTGGAATGGGGGAGTGTATTCGCGATCGAGATACCACTTCAATGAAGGCAACCGCAATTCCCTTCTTTACTTGTCCTAACATTTCCCCAGCTTTCCTAGGTTTTACGCTTCGCTTCAACTTGCTGCAAAATAGTTCTCCTGAAGTAATCAATCAATCAGCGCCGTCACCATGCCAACAAGCAGCATTCCTCTCGTAATCCTATAACTCCTCTCGTTTGTGTCAAATTTCTGTGATCTATCCATTTTCTACTCGACCTTCAAAATGAATCATGAATCCATCATCGAGGTCCAAGATCGATTCATACATCTCGCGTCTGTCCTCTGTATTATGCGAGTAAGCGAACAAATATGTATCATAATCAATCCAACTTTCTCCATCCAGAAAAAGCAAAAAAAAAAAATGAGCGCCACAGCCCCAATGATTCGAGTGTTGGAATCAAGCTGCTCCCACAGATCCTACCGATTTGGAGACCGAACACGGGTGATATGACTTGAGATACGCTACGTGATTCAAACAATGTTCTTCGATCTGAGAAATATGAGAAAAAGGAAAGTCGGATTATTTGGAGGATGATCATCCGTCTGCAAAAGTGATCCCCTAAATACAGCCGGAGATGTCGAGGCCTTTGTCTTAGTGTAACTAGTCGTTGAATTTTTGGTATACGTCAACTTTTAGGGCTGCAAGGGTGGGAATTAGTTTGTGTAACTGCACGTAAATGATTGACGTTGGTTCAGTATTCTTGTAGATGCTGAAATCGGTTCTATTCTGGGATTTTTCGATGTTATTGACTTATTGGAACAGTGAAAAGGAAAGATCTGGCGGAGATCGTGTCCACCTACCCAAGCCGGTTAGAAGTTGATGTCCTAGTTATACACATCCTACAGCCAAGAAATGTAATGTCATTCCAAGGTTTGTGGCTTGAAGCCCTGAATCAGCGGGAAAAGCGTCTAGAAGACTTAAGCGAAACAATGTGATCCATATCAAAACTGCCGTACAAAGGGAGCGCCACATATCCGGTATTTATTCCTGTAGTTCTAGTTTCAGCTGCCAACCCCCTTGCGAAAAGATCAGGGGGAAATTGCTGAATATCGTGTACAATTACGTTTCTTTCTATGCTGGTGGATATGTGGCTTATATGTTATCTTACGTTGTTCTCTTCGAGCCGGAAAAGAGAGGACTTACAGAATTGCCAAATTGGGTATATTCTAGATGGAGATGAATTACAGAAGCCACAATGACGCATCTACATCATACATGCCGCAGGATACACGGCTTGGCCAAATTGTCCTCGGTACTGACCTTCTGCAGTCAGGTCTCTTGGTTGAAGTGTAGCCTATAGATTATGGTTAGAATTCCACACCAGAGGATTTCGGGACTAGAGGAAGCGAGCTTCGTGACTGCAGAAATCGGAACAGGGAACTATGCATTATCGATTCTGAACAGGTACACAAGTGACGTCTTGCAAGCATAATATATGCGATGGCAGATATTGTGATTATCACAGAAAACTGAAAGTGTGAAACCTGAACCACTTTTCCATTAGGGCTTCTGGAATTGCCCTAGTCAAGAACTTGAAAAGATGGCCACACGATCGATGGTTCTACGAAATGGATGGGGAGAGCAGCGATCATGACATCAGAGCTGCTGATGGATACTGTTTCTGTCTGTTCCCCGCGTTGGGTATCTATGCCTTGAATTGGAGGGAATTTGAGAAAGACAAGAACATTAGGAAAGACAACCGCTAGGTTAAAGTAGAGTAATGTACGCACCAGGAAATCTTTGTCCTACATTCCAAGATAGCTATTTTACCTGGAAACTCCACACGATCGAGATCTTGAAAGAGCTCTGTCTTCTTTTGACCCAGATTCAGGGATATGCGTGATGAGAAGGGCCCATCCGGGCAAGTAGCTGCGGAAACTAAGCTTGTTAAAAGTAAATCGGGTAGAGGTCCGAGTGCTGCTTCTACCGAAGTATCGAGTCTGGATGCAGTTGCTACAAAAGATTACCGCTGCTGCAAAGATTCATGGGTGGTGTGCCGGCTTGTAACTATTCGAGATTGAAATCTCAAATCCAAGGAGGTTGCATCGGAACCCTTTCCTCTTGTGATCAGTCTCCAAATTCTCAGGATAGTGTAATGGTTTTTTGAGGAGGATTTCCTAAATATCAGCATTTCAAGTGGTTTATTCGGATTCAAAGCATAACACAACGTATATATGCGAAGGCGACCAAGGACGCACCTGCTGACTCGTTGTCAGCATAGGACACACCATAGGGCGCCATAGACCCGGCAAATCTTTTTCATAGTTTAGTTCATATATACACTATACTACGGCCCACATACAGTGTTGCCTCAACCTTTTTAATCATCTTACGCTTTATGTACCCAATCGATGAATCTAATTTGACTGGAGGGGATGGTTTACCCGTAGCGCTGCAGATCCCATCAAAGGAACGAGTCACGACAGAGACAACCTACTTGAAGGGCACACAGACGAGCCTACAGAAAGACTATTGTCCACTTTTAGGTCTGTCAAATCTGTATAAATCAGGAACGCCCCGTGATCTTCCAGTACGGTAGTCCTGTGCCGAAGCGTTTGTGCAACAGCTTGTCAGCATGAAAGTGTCCAGTAAGGATGGACATGGAAATTATTAGATGTGAGGTGTCAACTGGCTCGAGTAACATGGCGCTCTTAACTCGGAAAGCATCTCCGAGAAGTCAGTGAGCGCTTGGAGTGTAGTTTAATATACTTAGTTGTGTTCCATCGACCCTGGAAAAGTGGTCTTGATGTAGGATCTCTGTTTCGACGTTGAAGATCTAACCATGGTCGTACGAAATTGTCAGATCTTGCCCTAAACTCGTAGATCCGTAATATACATTACTTAATGTCATTTTGAGAGGAAAGTTTTCTCCAGTTCTGTCAAAATCGATCGTAAACGGGGAGTCTTCGGGGTTCTCGCGTTGCAGGTTTACACACGGCGCATGGAAGGCCCGAATAGGAAATAAATAGCCTACACTCCGAATTTCCTATTTTGAACAAGCCGTCAATTGTGACAACGAGCGAAGACAAGCAATTTGACAACCACCAATCGTCCCATGCAAAGTATGATTATAAGATCACGAACGCCGTTGGGTAACATGAATCATGAAGCCAACGATGTCGCTTCGGAGATAAAATGGTATATGCAAATTGAAATTCGCTTAGACATACTTGAGGTTCAGAGTGTATCTGTGCCGTTTGTCAGCCCAAAGTCGGATTTCGAACCGAGCGAGATTCAAAGCGCCGAAAGTACGCTTTCACACCAAGGGATGCGGACGCTGTCTGTTTGGTTGATTTGAATAACCCTGATCCTAGCTACCTCCTGGCCTGGCCTCTAATCTGGAGTTTTGATTGGTCCACTATCTTGTCTTTTTTTTATTTCCACACTCCTAATTCTGCAATATTTTTCTTTCCTTTTCCTGATGTATCTTGCTCCCCACGCAGGCTGTTAATCTTCACGCGTCGCTTCTTTCATCTTTCGGCTCTTGAAACGACGTTTTTGGTATGGAAGAAAGTGCCCGCACCTCATGCTCAGGACTGTAAGGCCCGACTGGATTTGTAGTTGACTTTCCAACTTATCCTTCGAGGACTTGTATGCGCGTAATATGCAATCTGCACAATGATTACGCAGCCGCCAGTAAACTCCATTCCAAACATCCGAGAACAACTCGACACCCTGTTCTCGGTTCGTGTTAATAACCACGGCATAATTTCAACTCGAGCCGAACGGGCTGGCTGACGATGCATTGCCTACCTAATGCTTATGCACACACTGGACTGTCGGCTCGGTCTCAAACGAAGACCATACATTGACGTGCGTTTTGAACGTACAGGCTTCGGCGGCTTTTGTCGTTGGGCTTGCTGAATTACGATGCTTGAATAACAAGGATGATAATCTAGGCATTTCTCTGAATCTAGTGCTAGAGGAGATTAAGTTGCAATGAGATGAATGTGATGTGTTCAGATGCGTGATGTCATTGGCACGCTTGACTACGGTCAACTTGCGGTGGCCAGAACAACACCTCGAGAAGACGGACAGAAAATCTTGTTCTCCGGAAATGCTAGCTAGCGCAAGCAAGTACAACTAAACACGTGTGGCAACATCACCGGGCATCATGATGACCATCATCATGCCGCTGGATGCTGGCATATCCTATACTGTTAATTGGCCGTGCTAGAGACGCACCGTATCCTGGTTCCGGAACCGAGAAGCTAATTCGACTTTCGTTGATGATCAACATCAGCGAGGTGCTTCATACAGACAGCAATCCATCCAAGGCGACGTTTCAGGCAGATGGTTAAGTCCCAGACAGTAAGAGAGAAGATATACGAATGAAAGACGTCCAGAGCTCAGCATCTTGAGAGAAACATTGCTGAATAGGTGCGGACTACTTCCCGGCGGTCAGAACACAAATACCTCTATCCCTCTAGTCTACCAAAACAGAGAAGGATTTGTTTTCTGAACCATGCGCCGTGAACCCCTCCATGAAATCTGTTCCTCACCGCCCTGTACCACATACTCATTCATCTAGCTTACATACGGAGTGCTCTATAGGTATCGTAATGCTCCGCTTGAAAGGAAATCCAAGAATGATTGACAATGAGCGTCTCGCCTGTTACTACTCTAGGCCAGAGCATCATATGTAGGTACAAGTTGCACACACATGTCGACACTCTGTTGCCACCAATGCTTTGACCCATAAAGGCCGTCCCATCTCTGTCCTTTTCTTTCACCTTGCATAAATAGATCGGATGGCATGCGTGGATAGTGGTTTCAAGTCTTCCAGTGTTGTATAGTGACTGGCTGTCAGTCCATTTCCTTGTCCATGCCTGTAACAGTACATGCGCATATTCAAACGACTTTCCGGAACTTCTTTCAATTTGTTCGTTAACCCCTTTCGACAGGCGAATCCCATTCTAAGCCGGCATACATGGAGAAAATGGTCAATCAAAAGAGAGATATGCAAAATCTGGATATGATTGGATGATATGTAATATGTGAAAGAATCCGAGATTCAGGATCTGGATCTGCCACTTTGCGGTAAGTAGACGGGGTTTCTTTTCCATCATCTCGGATATCCGGACCTGATCAAATGCATCTTTGGTTACATACCTTTCTAGTCCCAGATCTTGGAGGCCTGAATCTAGATGAGAGTCTATCTTGCCGTATGGCCCTAGTATGTGCTAGACGCATGGCTGGACTACCCACACAGAGTCACAAACAGCTATCTCTCGAAGACAGCCGCTTCCGCGAACTGACTAGTCCATGTTGACCGCGAAGTAGTATGCACACTATTTATGCAAAGTCTAATCTGGACAGGGTGGAGTCCATGGACCGCACGGCGTACGGACTATCATGCAGGGAAATGGGGGTACGCGCGGGCTCATCCGTACCCATCCTGCCAACCCTTCTAGACGCTAGACAGGGTCCTGGCCCGTTCACACTTCCATACAGTAGTCCCATGGGGAACTGCTTTAAACATTTCCGGCGCCTCTAGCTCGATTCTCTTGACCGGTTTCAGAACCCGGCTGGTCGATGAAGATGTTGTAAACTCGACTAGCAAACGACTAACTGGCAGTCTTCACGATTTCTCGTGTTTTTTTTTGCAAGGTCTGAACCCGGTTTTTGACAAGCATCAGCCAGTGCCGACAGATCGTTTGTATGAATCCGGTTTAGCTGATACTGACAGTAGCATGCCATGCTTTCTTCTTTTCAAGGGCTGTGCAGCCTTTCTTACAGACTGGATCGGCGTGGCGACAGATAGGTCCACAGTGTCCGCATATTCAACATCCGTAAAGGGGACAACCAACGGTTCCAATAACTAGTAAGTAAACACTTAGACGCAGAGAGGCTTGCTCATGGATTTTTTAGACTTTGCATGGGCACTCATGGCGCACCTCCTTGCTGGCTAGATGGGACAACAATAGCCCAAACGTCTAGCCGGATAGGTTGTTGCCTTCCCCGGGGTGCTTAGACTTCAAGCTAAACCTGTCACATATAGACAATCAGCAGCATATTCACTCTTTCTGACATTGGGATGGAGTTCAATAGAATTGGCTATCGGGTCTAGGTCGTAATGTGTCGATCGCAAAGATCCTTAGTTTGATCCATATAACCTGTCCTGGTATATACTGTCTTCTACCACCACTTGCCTCAACAGTAGAGTGGACATTTAATTTCATGGTTCTCCCCCCAAATCGCTGTCTATCGTCAATCTCAAAACTCATCGACTAAGTAAATGAGTCACCCTTGCAACGTATCTCCATATCATATTTCATACCATATACCCACCAGCGCCATCTAACCCACAGTCCTTGTCGTCAGGTACTTTCCCTTGAGAGGGCAGCTTTCTTTTGAACTTGTCTGGATATCGTCTTGACGAGATTGTGTGACCCTGACGACGGGCGGAATGGACGAGTCTCATAGCTTGAGCACAGAACAAAACTGCACATTGATCCCATACAACAACATATCGCCGGTATGTAGAGGTCATGAGACTCATGTTAACATTAACTGATCAAAACTTCGTGGACAGCACGGTCACCCAAATACACCAGGGGTGGCTGGCGTTCATTATCCACACTTTGCCATGATCTACAGCAACCAAGATGGCCAAATAGCGTTTGAGAGCTCGTCGTCAATTGCAGACCCAGGAAGAGTGATATTTACCCCGGATATACAAGAAAGATTTGCAGAGTTAGTGTCTCCACGGTCTTCGACACTTGCAAGCTTACCTGGTCAGTAGTAATGTCAACGAATCATGGCGGACGTCCACTTACATAGGGGCAGTGACAACTGGGCCGATGCGTTCTGATCGCGGTAGAGGAACGTATACACATATTCCTGGAAGACCACGACAAAAGGGAGGTTGGAGTCCTATGAGCGGGAGCCCCGGCCCTCTAATTCCATGCGATTGGCAGTTCGACCAAAGCAGGCGGCACAGACGAAACGGACGGCGTCGAGACATCAGAATGCCGGAATCAATGGCGCCCGGCTTTGGCTACGATACCATGAACCTCCCGTCCTCTTCCGCAAGCGTCATTCGAGTTGACGACGAGATCCGCTTGAAAAAGTACTATGAGAAGGCATTTGACTCTTTCCAACAACTGAACTGCAGAGTCATCGCAAAGGCATTCATAAAGCTTGTTGAGCCGCGAAAACAGGTCAATTATCCATACAATGGGCGACGAGCCTCTTCCAGCCCCGGAGGCGAAAGACGTGCTGATCCGGAAATGACCAAGCCGCCCTGGTGGCCTGTCGGCGTCACACACAAAGAGCCAGACCATCTTCTCAAACCAGGTATGCCAACCGCAGTCAGCTTTCAAGCCAGAGGCGGCTTGCTGACAGAGACCCAGAGCGCATTCAACTTCTCATTCATATCCTTCGAGAACTCGGTGAAAGTCATAATGTCACGGCAGAGAAACTTCGCGATGCAGGCCAAGATGTGCGTCGGTCCATCAGTCCTCCGGAGAGGCTTCACATCCTTGATGAGGTATACAACGTACGACACATGGAAGAGCGGTATCTAAGAGGTGAAATATGTAAGTGCTCTGCCACTTCTCTTGTCGATGCATTCGTGACTGACCTTTTGGGCAGCCAGCGATGTCTTGATCCCGATTTCTCAAGTCAATCTTGTTGGACCTGAATTCGACTCCAACGATGGCTCTGACACGCCAGACTCACATATTCGAAACAGCGAGGGTGGTGGAAGCTCTTCTTCTTGGGGATTGGAGTCCCTGACGGCAGGAAGTGTGCGAGGTCAAGAAGCAGGCTCAGACAGCAGGAGCGACGGGACGACAACAGCGGATTCTCAGGCAGTCACTTTCGATCACCTGATTCGGCCCTACTCCAACGCCCCTTCTCTTCCAGGTGCTCCATCGTCCACTCGCGCCAGTTCCTTTGACAGCAGCATCCAGTACAGCCCGCGAGATTACAACAGCAGCGCCGCGTCCAGCGTCATGTCGCAGGAGGCGTCTCCTCACTCCATCGATCTGTCTCCCCAGAATCATCGCCCGTCTTTTTCAAACTACCTCAACCAGCCCCTGCTTCCATCCATGCCAGTTACAACCACCGTCTTATGGAACCCAGCACTTCATACGTCCGCACCTTCGTACCATCCTCCATACTGATACATTGTTCGATATGACTCTTATCAAGATTGAGAAGCTACTCGTCTTGCTCCAAGCTACATTCTACGAAACACTTCGTTACATTTTACCCTTCAATGTTGATTCATTTTCAGTTGTAATGTTTTGGCGGCTTTCCAATGGATATATATTAATCTAGGCAGTTTAGCGACTCACTCTTCGTGCGGTTATCATCAGTTTTCGGGTCTGTTCTTTCCTTGGCTACTTTGTGCGGAAAAATGTTTGATTGTTATCCTTTTCTATTTTACAACTGGCGGGTTGATTGTTCCCCTGCTGGAGTGCAACCATATAGGGAATTTCAGCTGAATGAGCCCCTTGAATTTGAGAAATGTAGATACTAGATAGGACTCAAATAATTCATTGGTTCGCTCTGACCGAAGCAAAGAGACCTGCCAACTCAATCCTTGATAACTTGAGAATGTTTTGCGTAGGGTGGAAAGCCTGGAAAGAGGTTGAAGATATGTAAAAGACGTGGTGCCTCAGGCTGCAAGGCATCCACAGACCACCATCAAGGTACGGGCTAACCGAATCGCGACTCATAGCGGGGCGCAGAGGCCCATGCATCCAATCAGCAATTCTAGGTCAAGCACGAGAAAAGAGCTTGGTATGTCATTGCTGAACATCGTGGAGACATTTACCTTCCAAACACAATCTCGACTCTGCCCAAACCATTCGACCATCACGCCTTCTAATTTCGAGGCTGCTCGGCACACGAAAACGGCCGGTTAGCATCCTACCAAGAGTCACTTGACCTGACTGCCCTCGTGGCTTATTATCCGTTGGTGAGTAACTGCCTATCTACAACCTCCACATACAAATTCACCGCTCCGCGCTGAGTCCATAACTTGCGCGTTTCTCTTTTTTTTTTTTTTTGAGTCGAGGTACAAGGTGTACCTGCATCACGCGGATCAAATCCTGCAAGATAACAGCTCCGAACTCCATTTTGTTGCTCATTTGGAAGGACACGCGAGTCGGACAACTTCACGTCATCACGAGACCATGCTGACCTTGAGCCGCTTTACCAGCCGTCCCTATATAATTCACGCACGGAGCACTCATACCCTGCTAGATTTCCAACAGAAGGAGGGCGCGATGACCGAGCCAAACTTGCTCTCCCGCAGCAAGTCCGCCCCAACTCTACCTGAAGAAGCCATGGCGTCGAGTGCCCCCCTCTCTCCAGACCTTGCTGCTACGGATGCAGATGGGCTTTCATCAGTACCTCCTGATGGCTCAATTTCACCTTCATCCACACCCGGAAGACTTTCTCGAAATCCGTCGTTCTCGAATAGCAGCTCATACCAGGAGGACTGGGACACGTTCCCACCCTTTGATAAGCTGAGCCTTTCCGAATTGTTCGATACATTTTCATTGTCACAGAAGTTGGAGAAATGGAACCAGGCACTGAGTATGCAGCGAGATCTAGTGCGTCGACAGCGCGAAAAGCTCAAGTCTGTCTCTGGCTTGGCTAAAGATCGCGTCGTGGATGAATGGAGGAGGAGAATACCCACTGCTGATGAGCAATTGGACAAGTACAAACTTCGTATGCGGGATTCGGTGGACCGATTGACGAAGCAGTGGAACAAGGTAGCAACAGTCACTTTGCGGGAGAAGATATCCTTTATTGCCGGCGTGATGAACATCTTCATTAGCGGCTATCTTATAGGCGCTGCACCAGAGAGATTCTATTGGTGGTATACTGCTCAGCTTGCCTACTTCATGCCCATTCGTCTGTATACCTACCATAAGCGAGGTTACCACTACTTCTTAGCCGATCTGTGTTACTTTGTCAACCTTCTGGCCATGTTGAGCATCTGGGTCTTCCCCAAGTCCAAGCGGCTTCTGATTGGAACGTACTGTCTCGCTTACGGAAACAATGCTGTCGCTATTGCTATGTGGCGCAACTCTTTGGTTTTCCACAGCATGGATAAAGTTGTCAGGTAAGATTTATGACTCCCTACTGGATTCAAATAACTAACAATATTGCAAGTGTTTTTATCCATATTATGCCACCTGCCGCCTTCCATTGTATCGTGCACTTGACACCCTCCGAGTTTCTTAAGGAAAGGTTCCCCGCTGTATGGGATATAAAACTCAGTCAGCCTGGCGCGCCCGAACATTTCACTCTATTGGCAATGATGCTTTGGGCTTCTATCCCATATGCAGTCTGGCAATTATGGTATCACCGTTGGATCACCGTTCGACGTGCAGACAAGATTGCCGCTGGCCGACCGACCAGTTTCACTTGGCTTCGACGCTCTTATGCCAAAACCTGGATCGGTAAATTCGTGCTCAGCCTTCCCAACATTCTTCAAGAGCCGGCTTTCATGATGATTCAGTATTTCTACGCACTGCTGACCATGATTCCGTGTCCCTTATGGTTCTGGTACCGCTGGGCCAGCTCTGTATTCATGCTCGGTGTGTTCGTCTGGAGTATTCACAACGGCGCAACTTTTTACATTGACGTCTTCGGAAAACGGTTCCAGAAAGAATTGGAACAGCTGAAGAAAGATGTCGCCAGATGGCAAGCCAGCCCCGATTACGCCACAAGTCCCCTACTCAACCCCGGTCTTGCTACTGACCCAGGCTCCCGGTTACCTAATGGCTTAGCTACGACGCCCGGCGAGGAATTGGACAAGTCTAATCTCGAGCGTATTCCGACTCTTGATGCCCTGTCTGAGACTTCTGGTGCGCAGCATGCACCAGATGCCGCACCTGTGCTGCGAAACCGTGCGGCCGCTTGAGCTCTAGCATTCGTTGATGGGACGAGATACATTCATTCACCCGTTACAAAAACTTTCTGACCAACTACTCTTACGCTCCTTACAATATTGTCTCTGAATATATGTCATTCACATGCGGACAGCCCCATCGCTCTATGAACTTATGAATTTTTTGATGATACCACCTACGCATGGCGCAGTTGTTGATGACTCTTTGATGCGCCATATGCTCTACATCATTATTAATATGCCCATCTATGTGCATTAACGATCGTTTACACCCCGGTCTTTGGTAATTTGTTTCGTTGTTATGTCTATAAGACATGATTGTATATCAATATACGAAGTTTATATCTAAAATGCTCGACTGAGCGATGTATAGTGTATGCATTATGAAACAGTAAACTGGACTTTTGCAGCCCCCAATCAGAAGTAGCCCTTAACTCCGAGATCTTAGCAGAGCTGCAGAGATCGTCGCCGAAGCCGGGATGTCACGTGTCCGCAAGTATGTGGCTCCGGCCCCCGGAGTTGTAAATGTAAAGTCATTCCGACTCCTTAGGTTAACATTTTCAGCGCATATCAACAATCGTTCTATTACCAAGGTTTCATCTCAGAAATACTTCGATTCAAGGGCTTGGGAGAAGTACGGTTTTGCTTGAGATAACAGTTCGCAGTTGGAATCATTTCTGCTCGCAAGTGCGAGCCCATTTCGGCTGGATTCAATTCTTCCATCAAGCTTCGTCATCATGAGGACCGCAAGGCTCTCCAATTCAGTCTCAGCGAGGCGTATATATGGCATCAGTACATTTATTCTCTACTGAAATTTCGGCGTTATGATATACACAGTGCTAATTAAGGACCTCAGCACCGGGAAATTTCCCTAGCATCCTCGCAGCACGATCCCTCGCACAAGCCCAACGCAACCGCCAAGCGTTTCCCACGCACCTGAATGCATTGGCTGTCTTGATCCCCAATCAACGCGCATATGCGACTGAGACTTCCACATCATCGAGCCACAGCTCCGGAGGCACGCCATTACCACCTCCAGGCTTCGATGCCAATCAAGCTAAGCAGCCACTCTCTTCATCAGCGGAGTCGCGGAAGGCAGTAGATCAAGGATCCGTGAGCAAGAATGTTGATGGAACCGCGACGACGACCCAGCAGAAAGCCACCTCTCCAGAGACTGCTGTTACTGACAGTAAGAAGTTGGTGGTGGAGCCGGAGAAGCGAGCCGTGGAGAAAAAGGAAGAAAAGAAGATGACTCTTGGACAAAGGATCAAGCATGAAATCCAGCATTATTGGGATGGCACGAAACTGCTTGCTACCGAAGTGCGCATTAGTGTCAAGTTGGCGATGAAGATGGCTGCGGGCTATGAATTGAGTCGTCGTGAGAATAGACAGGTGTGCTTTTTCCCTTCTATTTTTGGAGAGTGATACTAACAAATCTTTCAGTTGCAACGTACAGTCAAGGATCTGGGACGTTTGGTGCCTTTCTCCGTCTTTGTGATTGTCCCCTTTGCGGAATTGTTACTTCCCATTGCTCTACGCATTTTTCCCAACATGCTTCCCAGCACTTACGAAGGACAAAAATCGCGGGACAAGAAAGCCGAAACTCTTCGGGGTACTCGAAAGGAGGTTTCTGCTTTTCTGAAGGATACTTTGAAGGAGACTGGTCTGCCGTTGAGCGCTGAAAATGCCAGGAAGGAAGAGTTCACCGAGTTCTTCCAGAAGCTCCGCTCAACAGGCGAATCGCCCTCCGATGCAGATGTCATTAAAGTCATTAAGATCTTCAAGGATGATCTGACGTTGGATAATTTGTCTCGACCACAGTTGGTCGGTATGTGCAAATATATGAATCTGAACACATTCGGTACCGATGCTATGTTGCGATACAACATTCGCCACCGAATGCGCCAGATCAAGCGAGATGATCGAGCAATCTCATACGAGGGTGTCGACTCTCTCTCCGTGCCCGAATTGCAGATGGCTTGTGCTTCGCGCGGTCTTCGTACTCACGGTGTATCTCCCGGACGTCTACGAGACGACCTTTCCATGTGGCTCGATCTCCGTCTCAAGCAAGGCGTGCCATCCACCATGCTTGTCTTGAGTAACGCATACCAATACGCCACTCAATCCAAGGACCCAGAACTCTCATCCCAAATCGACGCCCTTCGCTCTGTGTTGTCTAGTATTCCCGAGGAACTCTTCCACGAAATCGAGCTAGAAGTCCACAACGCCGAAGGCGCAGCTACCAATCGACAACGCCTTGAAGTCATCAAGGAGCAACAAGAATTGATTGAAGAAGAAAACACTCAGAACACAGTGCAAGAAGGCAAAGGTGTCGCGGCACCCAAGGATACGGAGAATATTGACGATAAGGATGATCAGCCGAAGATGGAGGCGTCTGATACCATTGCGCAACAGGCTGCCGAGGCCAATGAAGCGGAAGCCGACCAAGTGAGCGCCGAAGAATTGGGTACCCAGGCAGAGAAAGAGGACGCTGCCAAGTCCGCCGAAAAGAAAAATTAAGTACTTTTTTTACAAAGGAAATCCCCGACTCATATTCTATTCATGCCCAGATATATTCCTTCTCCTGTCCACACACCGCACTCAAATTATGAAAAATTCTAATTTACTATAGACTGTTTGGTCGTCATCCACATCATACTTGTACATTGCTTTTTCCTCACATGTCTTTACTATTTGATATAACTTTTCTTCCTTGATTGGAATTGGATATGAACAAGTGGGTGGTATAAATGAGTCTTGATAGACTCGTGGTTAGTGGGCGTACTTCGGAAAGATGAGTCTGTATGATGATAGAGGCTCTACTTTTGCTTGTCAATATAGCGATAAAGAAAAGATATTCAACGAGGGTATCATATTTGTATTATCGAATACTGTGATCTGCAAGAATAGAAATTGGCAGTAACTACTACTTATCATAGGGCGGCTCCTTAGTCAACTCTGTCCAGCTTGCCCCCCACGCTGGTCTTCTACCTCGGCGCAATCGGTAACGTCACCGCCATCTCAGCCTCCCTCATCACAACCAACCCCGGCATATCAACCAATAACGATCTACTTAAGGAGAACATCTGACTTGTGTCAGTTCTCAGCATCCTGGCAAACTAAGTAGAGCACTGCAATATCAGAATCTGTGGGGTTCTGCAACAGCTGAAGAGAGAGTAGATGTGTCGATCCATCCCGCATCAATTTAGTTTACCTAGGTAGGTATTTTTGGGGCAACGAGGGAAAAGGAACACAAGAGAGTATAAATGAGCAGACCATGCATCGGTTCTAGCTCCCTCAGCATCAGGAACATCGCATCACTTTTGAAAATCAGCAGAGCAGGTTCTCTGGCATCACGGACGCTTTCTTTGACGAGGGCTGTTGGCAGTACTGAAATGTCGCCGTTATCGCCAGAATCAGCGGTATGTCATGTATCTCTAACGGAGCAATTTGACATTTGACTGTAGGAGGATGTGGCAACGGCTGATCCCTATATAGAAAGCAATCGCAAGATTACGTGCATACAAGCCTCCTCCCAGCAACTATGATTCAGTACCGCTCGCCCGCCGAGCAGCGGTGTTGATTCTGCTTTATGCTGACCTGAATGGAGACCTGAAGACTGTCTTGACTATTCGAGCAAAGACCTTAAGTTCTTGTATCTCACTTCCCTATCTCCCATTGCTTCGGTCATTCACTGATTGAACGTCTCCAGTTGCCGGCCACGCTGCATTCCCAGGAGGTATATTCTACCCAATCGCAATATTTCGCTTCCCAAGGATCTAAAATAGGTACTCTCGTGTATAGGCAAAGCAGATACTGCCTACGAAACAGCATTTCAAACAGCCCGCCGCGAAGCAGCCGAAGAAATTGGTCTACCAGACATAGGCGACCCGCTTTTCCCTCCCTTCAAAGTAGAGCATCTCTGCGAACTGCCTGCCAGTCTGGCGCGCAATGAGCTCGTGGTTAGACCTTGCGTCGCATTCTTGCATTCTTATGATGAAACGATGGGTAAAACGGCTGATCCGGAGACGGCGCTGATTCCGAGGCTGGATGCCAAGGAAGTTGCGGTTGTGTTTACGGCGAAGTTTCAAGACTTCCTGAGAAAGGAGCTTGATTTTGGTTCGTCGAGTAGGGAAGAGGAGAATGACGACGTTGAGAGGCAACGGCCGGAGGATTGGTATCAGGGTTCGTGGACGACGTGGCATGAATCTAATTGGAGAAGTATGTTTAGTTCTAGCCGTTCAGGTCAAATCCGAGTCGAGCACTGAAGAATTGGGGTTCGCTTTTTTGCTTCCTTCTTGTTGTTTTTTTTTTTTATTTCATTTTGCCGTTCCGTCATTCCAGAAGTCGTTTTCCCCCGGCCTACACTTATTCTCCGCTTGAGCCTGCTTGTTACAATCTATGATCTGAAACTAACAACAGGTCAACAGTGCATCACTTCTACGTCCCGATATCCGAGAAAAGTGTCACAAAACCTAGACCGAAACCGAAAACAAAAAAGCTGCAGGATTTTGCTATCACAAAACTCGAGGAACGCGAACGCTCCGGAGAGCTATCTCATTACAAGGTCTGGGGTATGACGGCCCGCATCCTGGTAGATGCGGCTCGATTGGCATATGACCAAGAACCAGAGTATGAGCATAACAGCCATTTTGGTGATGAAGAGATCATTTCGAAACTAAGAAGGATTGGCAGGTTGGGTGCTGTTAGGAGGCCAGGGGATGAGCTTACTCGTGAGACAATGCAGAAGGCAGCGAAACTCTCGTAATTGCTTATGTAGCGCGTGGTCATCAGACAGTGAGAATCAACAGAAACATGACTATGATCCGAGTCCAGACCCAATTTTCTTCGCCCCTTGATAGAGGCCAAAACGACCGACGACGTCTAATTCTAAGATAAGAGAGCCGAACGGGAAAATAGGGACCTGCATGACCAACATTCCAAAGAAGAAGATCCTGTAGATAATCAATCTTAGTTCAGTCTAGCTGAAATCACTTACTCCAAGAAGCCACTCTTTCTGGCCGGTCATGTTATTCTATTCCTCTTCACCCCTTGCATGCGCCAATGCATGTATGCATCACCGGCCGGCCTTGTCCCACCATTTCGTTCGGCTCTGCAACAACAAACAAATAACATTCATTGACGAGCGCCACAACAACCACATCAGCTGCGAGCCTGAGACTAGACGTAGTACGCTTCATGCTATATATGCATGTCATGGACCAGTTGATGGTCTGTGTGGGGGCAACTGAATGCCTGGCTATAATTACCCTTGATACGTACAGCCGAATTCATGGGTACGTTTGTCGATCCATGTTTTTGTTGGTCGTACATAACATGATCTTAGGTAGATTAGGTCAACAGACAAAAGACCATGTAATATAAGGATCGGATCGTGCCAGAAACTTGCGGCCATTTTGCGCATTTCCCTTACTATTGCCTGCTCCAACGGTGGTATCGAGTTGAGTCTGGATGCTTGTTACTTCTAGTATGACAGAGAACAGACCTGTCGATATGGATTCATTGACGACATTCAACAAAGGTGCGCCAGTACTGGTTTCCAAATCCCTCGAAGGCTTAGAGATTGGTGTTCCACCTCGAACACATTTACCCACAGTCTGGCTCGACAAACCCTTGCCAAAAATTCCAGATAGAACATCCAGCATCTGCGGGACTGAAAGCACAGTTGAGGTGTGCGATTACATCGAGAAGCCTCTAGATCACGATGATCTCTTGGTAACGGGAAGAAATAGATCAAAGTCCGATGCCGATTCGGACTCAACATCAACACGCTTCTATCGCAAACGAAACATCGCTCAACGAAACTCGCTGACTACGCGTGCAAGTGAGCGATATTCAATCGGGTTAAAGGCGTTCCTGACGGAAGAGCAGTACGGTGTCGGAATGCATTTGGCGAGAGCGAATCATTACTTCCGGGAGAAGAAATGGGAGATATTTCCTGAACTAGGGCCACAGCCTGTCAGGTGTGATGCTTCATCGCCCACCGCTACGAAAGCACCCAGAAAGGGTCGACCAAGGCTTCCGAAGGGATTCAGCAGACAGCATTTATGTCAGGGAGAAGTGTTCGGTATCAATCTCAAACCGGTTGCTGAGCATATGAAGCCCGTTATTGACCATATCAAACCGGTTGTCAGCCACATGAAGAGTCAAACCGAAAATCTGAAGCCGGTTGCCAGTCATATACAACACAAACTAGTGACCAAAACTTCACGATTACGATTACGGATGATGTCTCTTGAAGAGAAAGAAGAGAATGAGGAAGCTCCCCATGAAACCACACAGCTATCCCGCAACGACTCCTCATCTTCCTCATCCAAAGATTCCGACAAAACCCTTGTTAACAACGCTATCGAATCAGCCGAAAGCCCAGACGCAACAACCAAACCCAGTTTTGCCACCATTCGACAACGAATGCGAGACATGTCACCATGGATTGTGACAACTCGCTCCGAAATCAAACAGGAATCGATAGCACTCTGGAAAGCATCTTCCACCACTGTCCTCAACATAGTCTCTCAAGCAGAGAACAAACTGACAGCAGCGACGATGACAAGGTCGCGAAGCTGCAGCCATCCCGCTTCTCCTGCATACAGACTTCGGCAGCACACTGGCAGCGCGTCCGTAGACGCATCATCTGCAAACGAACCTCTACCGCTCGTCCGTGTGGTGACCGAAAAACCAGTCCTGTCTGTCCAAACCCACTTTCAAGCATCGCCAAGAACAACAGAAAGAGGGGGTATATCAGTTATATCCCTCCCAGACTACGCAAGACACATTCGCAATAAAAGCAAGAGTAAAACCAAAGATACTATGGTCTTTGTCACGGCTGCCTACGACGGCGCAAAACAAGCGATTGCCGATGTGCAGGCTGCGCGAAGAAGGGCGGAGATGAAGAAGCAGATTCGTCTCGTGGGACCGATTGATCGGTATCCTGATGGTTCTATCCGTCAGTGGGTTTGAGTAGCTGTTATTCTACTGGGAGAGGTTTTTTTTTCTTTCTGTGTACGATGTCCTGTTTCTGTTTACCGCATGTCCCTGTTCAGTCCATTTACCACATTCTCAAATCCCTCATTTTTTACGAGTATTCATGAAGCTTCCCTCGTTTAAACTTCAAGATATATCCCTCTTCGATAGCTTTCTTTTTTTTAAAAACACAACTATCACGATTAATCGCTTAAATTCTCCGTCTGCAGGTCATACCAAGAACGAATCGACAGGTCACAAATCCTACCCCTTTCTGAGTACATTCCTCTTTGACGTGTCCGAAAAGTCACAAAAATCTTCCGACAGTCTATCAGATCGGCTAGGACATCAGGCCATCAAATAAGCAAAATACATCGCATGGTTAAGCGAGCCCTTGCTGTGTGGCGTGCCTTAGCTGTATGCAGTGTATGTGCGTGCGTAGTCCGTGTCGAGATACATGCGTGGTTTCCCAAAGCCGACTTTGCAGTCAGGAAACATGAAATTAACTTTCTTCGACATGCATCGTTGAGATTAGGTAGGCTTTGGATATAAGTAAACGGCTTATATGCCCTCAGCTGAACCAATGGCCCGTGTACTAGACCTTGTAGCATACCCGTTGAGAAGTAAACCCAAATGCTAGGGATTTCTGATGGGCTGGCCACTCTGGGCATGTAATGATGCCAGCTGATCCATTATCTGTTGCCGAGGGACGGATGGTCTGACGATTGAAAAACGTGAGTGCCAGTGGAGCATCGCTTGATCCCGTTCAAGATTAAGATGCCCAGGGCCAGATGAGATTTCTGTCCTAAGCCGAACAAAAATAAAGTCAATCCTTCGCCAGGACATGGAATGAGCATCTCGATGGACTCTCCATGTTATTGGTACATGGTTCGTGAGCAGACGAGTTCTACATCTAATCTCGTGTGCCGTGCTAGGTAGTATTTCTGTACGAGCTCTGATTGTTTAATTCGCAGTTTATAGCCATCGAATTTGGCATGATAAATGCTATAATCTGGAAAAGCCAGACATTCGTCTGCAGTTCAAGATGACGTTACTCAATACATATATAGTAAATCTCCGAGCTAATTAAACCATTCAGTCAATTGATTGTATGCAAGGTTGACCTATCCTGGATTTGTGACATCTTTTGCGGAAAAAAGAGTCATGAAGAAGCCATGAAAGACCCTGCCACTGTATAAGCTTTGAGCAATGATCAGGTGACTTCTGTCATGTAACCGGCAATTCTTTGTACCCTCCTAGGTCTCTTTGTGCCATGGTCGCCGTGAAACCCATTCTCGAAGATTCATGTCACGTTCCATGATGCATCATCTACATATATATCGGTTTTTTCGGTATGAAGGTATACTATAACCTGCGCCCCAAGGCAATGAGCCTCGATCTAGCTGTTTGAATGACTGGTATTCTTCAAGCAACCTTGGTGAAGTAAGTTTTTACCCGAGACCAGGCTCCGCAGTAGGACAAAAGAAACATCGACCTCCTTCCTAATCAGGAAATATGGCTTCAATTAGGGCTACGCTTGTAGAAGACCTATACATTGTTCCTAATATCTGAGCATCATGGTAGTTGTATCATAGCAGATAATAATATAGATGATCGGCGTGAAAGGTGTTGCAACTAGTTTGATCAGTGTCTGATGAGTCCGATTGATTGATGGATGGTGCTTTGTTTAAGGCCAAAACTTGAAGGCTTGATCGTATACTGTCAAGGTCGTGTTTGGGAGCTCGTCTCCAGTGCCCATCAAGAAATCAAAAATAGCAATATTTGCAACGAATACTGGGTCTTTCTTCCTGGCAACGTAAGGATCTTCTTACTCATTTCAGCCTGCTATGAAATGGGGGGCAAGCACCGTTCTCCTGTGTGAGTTTTTCCTCATATCTTAGGGATAACAGCATCATATAAATTTAGTGCCCAAGTGCTGTTCTAGCCATAATTGAGAGCCAATTCTCCTCGAGCCTACTTCAATGTCATCATTCATCACTCATCAATTAGATCAACAACATCAATCCTCTCAATCATTCCTCACTTATCCTCCCACCTAAGGCAGTCATCCAAAATTCATCGATATCACACTAAAAATGTCTGATACAACTCTTCACGTCGATATCTCAGGCATCGACAAGGTGATGCTACTTCGTGGCCTCTGGGAGAATTCCTCAGTTGCAGCATGGTGCCGTATCCATGGCGTGCATCTTGAGTTTAACGAAGAGGATGCTAAGAAGCACATCACCGAGCACGGCGCATCCTTTGACTACTTTTGCGGACGCATCATCAAGTCCAATCTAAACGGAGACACGGTGAATTCGTGGGGATATGATTGTAACAACGGTAAATGTGCCCTGCGGAAGGTCGTCGATGACATACGCAAGCGCTACGGCATTCCACCCGTGAAGCCTGAGACTGCTGAGGGTGCTACTGAAGAAGCTGCTACCGATGCTTCGTCAAAGTAGGAAGGATCGATATCTCTCGACAAGCATGAAGGAAGCCTACGCTAGGACATCCCTTCTCCTAACATACCTCATTCCTCATGAGGCAGACGAACCCTAATTGATTGATCAGTTCTTCAAAAAACCATCCCTGATGACTCATACCCTGTGCGCAGCTCAACTGTAGACGTGGTCTGTTAAATGCAGCCAATGCTAAAGTGTAATGTAGCATTGACCACTTGCGTTGGGAAGAGCACCTAGTGTAGATTGATGGCATCTACAGGTAAAGCTCCGCTCCTTACCGAGTCACTCCGTCCCAGCTGATTTCTAGGGTCGACCGGTACAGCTGACTCCCTCCATACCTACATACACATAGACCCGAGATACTTTCGATGTTTGGTGTAATCTTCAGGGCAATCATGTAACTATACATGTGAGTGCGATCTAGTATGCGCCCAACTGATCTTACTTGTGCCACATCTTCGTATCACCGCATCTCGCAGACCAGATGGTGTTTCTTCTGGATCAAACAGTCACCATTGAGTCAGACTATCCTCTCAGCGAGTCAAATAATGTGACTCGACGAGCTTTGGAATAAATATAAATAGAGACATTGCCCCAGGCTATTCCAGTACCGTAAGGCATTCTAATTGATCAACCCATCTACTCAAGTCTTTGCAAATACTCCGTCTCCATCCAACGATAAGATGTCAAAGCAGGCTGATATAAGCGGTATTGACAAGTATATGTTGATGAGAAAGCTATGGTATGGTATCAAATCGAAATCGACAGACATAGATCAAGCACCGATCTATTACCCGGAAACGGCCAAACAGATATTCGTGGACCTCAAAGGAGACTTGCGACGGGAGAAAGTCTGTGATAAAGTCCTTGAAGTCGATTTGAGTGCAGTCCTCGTAGATTATTCGACTTATGATTCTCAGAACGGAGATGGCAAATTCATCAAGGCTGTTGCAGATTGTCGTGCATCACAGCAATCACAAGGCAGCAACACCCAACCTCTAGCGACAGAGCAACCCATCAAAGGTCTCACATCCAACAATCGAGCAGGCGAGGAGGATTCGGATGGTCACGAGGACACAACCGCGTGGGGCAGGTGGGCTAAAAGAGTTCATAATCATCAACAAGGACGATGAAGATGATGCTGCTGCTGCTGCTGCTAGCGAGAGAGCCGGCCTCGACATCATATGTGCTCAACACACTGACCTGGGAGCCTCCCGGGCTCAAGCGAAAATCTTCTTCTGGCAAAAACGAAGCTATCCGGTATGAGAATCCTGGTATTCATCATTTAGAAGACCCTGCTCCTTAGTAAAAAAAAAAAGAAAAAAAAATACACATTTTCATTTGATATGCTTTCCAATAGTGCCTTGTTTATGTAGCATGAACGATGTGTATAGAAGCTGCTGACATCCTTTGATTCTCTGCATGCATAACGACTCCGTTGTACATGAAAGGTTGAGTGATATTGATGCGTGTACTCATGCCATGCGAACATGAGAAGTCTGCTCCACGTCCAGACAAAGCTGGAGGACTACTCCGCACTCCGCTTGGATGGCAGATCGTATCAGCTGGTAATGAAACGAGCCGGTAGCGGTAATTTAACCAGGAATCGCACTATGATTGGCGCATACTGCTCGACTACCCCGCACAATCGGCGTCATCGAGTGTATTTACTGTATGTACCTTGTAAGTGGCTGGTCAATAGCATGCCATCCTTGATTGCTTCTTCTCCCTTGTCTCAACTCTCTTTACTCCTTCTCATCATCATTCTCTTATCTCTTCTGGGTGTTGTCTTGATCACCCATCATTCTTTAGTCACATCCGGTACATCTCGGATTTGCCTCCAAATTCATCTATCAGACCATCTCCCTTATCCGTCTTATCATGGGTGGAGAAGCTCACCCCAGAGCTCCTCCCAGCTCTTATCCGAAGCTGGTCGAGCGCCCCGTGGGCCAGCATATCCGGAGTATATACCTCGATAGACTGCGCCAATTCACTGACGAGGGACTCTATCGTGAAGACGGACTTGCAAGGTGGGTTGAATATGACTGTTTGATTTCTTGGTCCGCGCTAAATTCTGGTAGCAAGTACTACGATGCTATTGTATCCGATCAAGGCCACGTCAAACTATCCGTATACTCCCCGCCGGACTTATCGCGACCAACCTTCGAGGAAGCCACCTCACACGAATTCAAACCCACTAGTACTGGCAAAGCTTTCGGCCCAAGCTGGTCTACTCACTGGTTCAAAATCCTTTTGACGGTTCCTCGAGACTTGCTGGACAAAGAGCGCTTGGAATTTCACTGGGATGCGGGCAATGAGGGACTAATTTGGACAGAGCATGGCCATCCGCTACAGGGCTTGACTGGTGGTGGCGAGCGTATTGAATGGATCATCCCAGAAAGCTTTCGTGATGGCAAAGAGCATGTCTTCTACATTGAGATGGCATGCAATGGCATGTTTGGAAATGGAAATGGAAGTTCTATAGCACCTCCGGACAATAACCGGTATTTTACGCTGTCGAAGGCTCAGATTGTCGCGGTCAATCTGGATGCTCGAGCTTTGTACTATGATTTCTGGATCATCGGAGGTAAGATTTGCGCTCGAATTAAGTATTCTAGCTATTGACTATTGTAGATGCTGCAAGAGAGTTCCCGCGAGACTCGTGGGAACAGCATCAAGCGCTCATGGTCGCAAACTCGATTATGGATACTTTCATCGCAGGCGGTGGAAGCCAACAGGCAATCAAGGACGCCCGCAAAGTTGCCCAGCAATATCTAGGTGACCGGATTGATTCTCACAAAGTATATGATACCGACACAGAAGCTATTGTTTACGCAATTGGTCACTGTCACATTGACACGTGCTGGCTGTGGCCATTCGCTGAGACCAAGCGCAAGGTGGCCAGATCTTGGTCAAACCAATGCGACCTTATGGACCGTTACCCCGAGCATCGATTCACGGTTTCTCAGGCTCAGCAGTACAAGTGGCTGAAGACTTACTATCCTTCTGTTTTTGACCGTGTGAAGAGCTACGTCAAGAAAGGACGTTTCCAGCCGATCGGCGGCAGTTGGGTCGAGCACGATACCAACCTTCCCAGTGGAGAGTCCCTCGCACGACAATTCCTGTACGGACAGCGATTATTTGAGAGTAACTTTGGTGAAAGATGCCGCACATTCTGGCTGCCGGACACCTTTGGATACTCGTCGCAGCTACCACAACTCTGCCAGCTGGCCGGTATGAAACGATTTTTCACTCAGAAGCTGAGCTGGAATAACATCAACAACTTCCCCCACACTACTTTCAATTGGGTTGCTCTCGACGGCAGCCAGGTTCTCTGCCATATGACTCCTGCCGAGACGTATACTGCCTCTGCTCATTTTGGCGATGTCAAGCGCAGTATTTCTCAACACAAGTCCTTGGATCAAGACAAAACGTCGCTTTTGGTCTTCGGTAAGGGTGATGGTGGCGGCGGTCCAACTTTCGAGCACTTGGAAAAGTTGCGTCGTTGCCGTGGTGTGTCTGACAAGGTTGGATTGCTCCCTCGAGTCAAGATGAACACGTCCGTGGATGAATTTTTTGATCAGCTGCAAGAAAAGGCGGCCAAGGGTGTGAATTTCACAACCTGGTATGGTGAACTCTACTTTGAACTGCACCGAGGCACATACACATCTCAGTCCAACAACAAGCGCAACAACCGAACAGCTGAATTCTTGCTTCGCGAGATTGAATATTTTGCGACCTTAGCCACCGTTGGCAAGACGAAGAGCAGCTACAAATATCCCAAAAAAGATTTGGACAACATGTGGGAGTCAGTACTGCTCTGTCAATTCCACGACTGTTTGCCTGGTAGCTCGATCGGCATGTGCTATGAAGACACCAAGGAGATTTATGCCGAGGTCTTTGCTACTGGTCACAGACTCAAGAAGGAAGCGCTTGCGGCACTTGGTTTCAATGAGCCTAAAACTAAGGAAAACGTTCAATTCCTCAATACCATGCCTTGGCAACGATCTGAAGTTGTGAAACTCCCTGAAGCTCTGCGGGACAACAAGGGACCTAGCTATGCTCAGATCAATGGTCATACCGGTGCAAGCGATGTCATTGTGCTCAAGAATTCGGATACACCACGTGTTACCATCGACGAAGTAAAACCAGGAGTATTCCGTCTGACCAATGAAAAGTTGAAAGTCGACATTCAAGACGGTGTGATTGTGTCGCTATACGACATCGAAGCCGAGCGAGAAGTGATCTCTCGAGGAGGTAAAGCCGGACAACTCGTTATATTTGATGACAAGCCTTTGAATTGGCAGGCTTGGGATGTGGAAGTTTTCCATCTCGAATCTCGCAAGGAGCTCAAGTCTAGCTCTACCTCTATCGCAGAGAACTCACCCCACTGTGTTAGTGTAGTGACGGAGACACAGATCAGCGAGCACAGCTGGATCAAGACCACCATTAGCTTGAAGGCGGCCATGGACAGCGAGGCTTCGTATATCGAGTTTGATAGCGAAGTCGAATGGCGAGAGAACAAGAAGTTCCTCAAGGTCGAGTTCCCAGTCGATGTTCATAATACTGAAGCTTCGTATGAGACTCAGTATGGCATCGTTCGTCGACCGACCCACTACAACACAAGGTACGTATTAACAAGCAACTCGTATTCACGCTTGCTAAAATTACAACAGCTGGGACATGGCCAAATTCGAAGTATGCTCTCACAAATGGGCCGATCTCTCCGAATATGGCTACGGAGTTTCCATTCTCAACGACTGCAAATACGGCTTTGCTACAGTCGGTAACGTGATGCGATTGTCTCTCATGCGAGCCCCCAAGGCACCCGATGCCCACGCCGACATGGGTCGTCATCACTTCCGCTACGCCATCTTACCGCATTCCGGACCTCTCGACCACCGCACAATCCGCGCAGGCTACAACTTCAACCAACCCCTTACCGCTGTCTCAGCAACTAGCCAAAAGGGCACCGGCGCCTTCGATGCAATCCACATGACCGGCTCGAAGGCCCTAATACTAGACGCCGTCAAACGCGGTGAAGACGACGAGGACGTATCCCGCGGTGAACTTGCAAAGAGACCCGGTCAAAGCATTATCATGCGTCTGTACGAGTCTCTAGGCGGTAAAGCGCGTGGAACCATTCATACCACCTTGCCGGTCAAGAAAGTATGGAAGACGAATTTGCTGGAGGATGATGAGGCTGAGTTTCCGATTACTCAGAATCATAAGGATGCTATGATTGAAGGGCAGAAGAGTGTGGATATTGAGTTGAGGCCGTTTGAGGTTGCTACATTTAGGTTGCAACTGTAAGCTAAATGTCCCAGAGTCAGAGATGATTATATGGTAAGCGATCTTAGCTTTGAGTTGATAGGGGCTACATAGCACAATTTCGCTGAAGTGGTTATTGCTAGTAAAATATGATCCTTCCTAATCTAACCCTCGAGATATCTAGAGTAATATAACATGCTAACCATCCTATAATGTTACAAACATAAACCAACCGAGGAAAAAACGCCATGCTTGAACGCATGCAAATCACGCAACAAACCTCTCGAAACAAGTCACATTAATCCCGCCCATAAGTAATTTTCAACCTCTTCGCAGGCGGCTTGCTCAACCCATCAATATCAAAATCATCCTCATCCTTCGTCGCCACAGGTGTCGACGCCGAACCAGATCCGCCGCCGCTTTTCTTTTTGTTCTTTGATGATCCGCCCTTTGAACCTTCAGATTTTGTGCTTGTGCCGTTCCCGTTATTGAAGGCTGATGAAGGACCGCCATGCGATGATGTAGGTGTCGGTGCGTGTGAAGGCGTAGTCTGCGCCGATGACGGAGCTGGAGAATCCTACACTCACATAAAAGTCAAACCCCCAAACCATCAAAAGAGACGAGAAAGGAACAGTCGTACCCTCATAAAAGAAGCCGAACTCCTACTAAACACTCTATCAACCTCCGAAAAAGCAGCTTTTCGTCTTCCCCCCGTAATCGCCGTCCCCGTTGATCCCGAAATTGACAGACTGCCTGCTCCACCGCCTCCCAAACCGGAAGAGCTACTTGAACCCTTGATGTAATTATCGAAGCCCTTGATTATGTTGCCGGCGCTAGTGTCTTCAAGGTACGATTGTTCGAAGCGGTAGATCTGTTCTTCTAGTTGGGCCTGTGCATGACACATTCAAATCAGCGTTTGCTTTTGGGGAGGGGAAGAGGAAGATGAGTACCATGCTTTTGTCCATGAGTCTTTTCTTTTGTAGGGTATCGCGTAACTCGCGACGCAGTTTTTCGTAGTATGGTAAACCGCGATTCTCATTATTTGCTGCCGCGCCCGCTGCACCAGTGTTGCTGCCGTTCGCGTTTGCGGTCGTCGATGAAGTAGCCGTTGGCTGTGCGCCGGGATTTTTACCTGACGTATTTGGGGGCATTGTACTTTGTGCTCCATTTTGGGATGCTTGATTTGAGGTGTTCGATGTGCTCGTGGTAGTGTTCGCGTTCGTAGTGGTTGGAGCTGGATTTGAAGCAGCGGTTGCTGTGGTGGGCGTGACGTCGGCCATTGTGAGAGAAACTTATTGACGTCAATATACACGACAGAGAGTAGTCGAAATAGCTTAACTGTTCCTGAGTCGAATGCGTACGGCCGATCTATAATTTGATAGATCGATATAAGATTAAAAGCGCGGCGGCACATCGGGTCGTTTGTCCTGTTTGCATCTGAGCTAGCCTTGCGTCAAATCGTTATCGATTGCGCAGCTGACGACAAGTAACAATCTTGAAACCATCCTGCGACCAAATAAAAGAGCTGATCACAACTTAAAAAATACACATTGAGCAGCTATTTATACACATCCTTGGGGGACTGAAAATTTCTCGCTCTCATTTCATTGCTGTCAAGTATCGGGATGGATCACTCACATATGGACCACGGCGATATGGATATGGGCCACGGCGGAGGCCAATGTGTTACTAACGTTCGTCCTATTCTATCCTACACACAAGTTTCACAGCTAATGCTTTATTAATGAAGATGCTGTTCACCTGGTCCACTCGCAACATGTGCATAATCTTCCCCGAATGGCGCGTTCAAGGCACTGGTTCGCTCATCGCGTCCCTCTTCGCAATCATCCTACTCTGTGCTGGCTACGAGGCTGTCCGGAGCTTCACACGTCTCTACGAGGCAACACATACACAGCGTCTGAAGGCGTTTTCTTCCTCTGTATTAGTCGGTAAGTCTGATCCAACACCATTGCCCCATCGTTCCCCATTCCATTCTTTCCCCGCCAGCCTATGCTGAAGCTCGATTGTCTTCAAGACACTGAGAACGCGGGCCCGCGGACTACGCCGGGTGATACTGAATGCCCAGAAGAAGATACCAGAAGAGAAGGTCTTGCACGTTACACGAACTCACTGCTTGTAGGCAGGGATAGTAAGCAAGTCCTGGAGCGGCGGGGTAGAGTGATTATGGCGACACTGTATGCAGTACAGGTGTTCTACAGTTTCTTCATCATGTGAGTGTTTTGTGATTGACTGCGCGCGCTGAAGGTCGGCGGCTAACAGCATAGGCTTCTCTTCATGACATATAATGGATGGGTGATGATTTCAGTGGCTATTGGTGCGTTTGTCGGATATGTTGTGTTTGGTGGTGATGCACCGGCGACGAAATCCGCGGCATGCCATTAGTCGAATGTCTGAATGGATTTATATGCCATATATCGCAACATCAGATTCCGTACTCTCGTCACTCAATAGCCATGTGCAGAATAGCATGAATCAAGAAGATGCTACAATCACGACACTTAACGGACAATCAGAAGACTCAACGAGCACTACATGATACCAATGGAATCAGACTTGCAAAAGATGTTTTTCTTTCACCTTTCTTCCTTCCACCAGTGTGCGAGTGAAGCCATCCAATTTTGCGTCTGATCTAGTTGGCACCTAGAAGTGCTCGTTTGTGTCTCCTAATCATGTGAAAGTTAACTCTCCTCTTGTTAGATGTGACGAATACCACAAATCAGATTGTGCGTGTATCATATATCATGTGATAGATCGATTAAGGCACTTCAGTTTCACTATCGTCTCCACCAAATCCAAAGCTAAACTCTTCAGCTTTATCGCTCGAATCATTGACCTGAGAGTTAGCATGAACGATTTCATCCCATTTTCGCTTTTTGCCTTTTTTTTGTTTTGCAAGTTCTTCCAGTGCTTCGTTGAGTAGATTTGGGTACAACTTTTTCATTTTCTCAACGAACTCAGAGTAAGGATCATCAATGTTCTTGCGAAATCCAGATACCTGGTCTGCCTTGTTTTGTAGAAAGTCCAAAGCCGCAGTAAGATGTCCTCTAGGCACAAAGTTCTGTGTAATAGCAATCGACGGCTCGAGGTTGACCACCAAATGCCACCAACCTGAGGGGACGTGTAGTATTTCACCCTCTGCACATATTCCTTCAAGACATCCTGGCGTGCGTCTTGCCTCTGCGTGAAAGCCTATCAACCATTCAGCAATACTGAGAGGCGACGTCACCTCACTCTGGTCTTCCGAAACATAGACGCCAGGAGGAGGCGGTAATCTGGATGAGGAAGGAAACATAATCCAGTATTTGGAACCACGAAGCACGGCATTCCACGCACTTGTCGCATTGGGATCTTTGTGGAAAGTACTTCCAGATTTTTCAGGTCCTATGATGAGCCATCGGCTATCGGGACGGTCTGACTCGAGAACAGCAAACAGGTCTTCTCCGAAACATGGCGGCGGCCAGTAAACAGCGTTTGGAACGACTGAAGGATGGCCGACTTCCAGGTCCATTTTCTCCACAAAGCTGCGGTCGAAGAGATATAGCGGACTTTCATCCGAGTTGTTCCCCAGATAATCAACGTAGGTGTTCAAAGGCCAGTCTACAGCTTCCGCGCGGAAAATCGTGCTGCTATACTTGGCTAATAGCTCGTCTGTTGACCATTTCTGAAAGACAGGCCACTCTTTGACTGGTTTCGTTAAAATGAACGGCCGATCTGTCCATTGCTCTTGAAAGTCCTCGGCGGATAGGTTTTCGAGTCGAGGTATCTGGTTCTGAGAAGGAATTGCCGTCACATATGGATCCAAGGAGATGTGGGCACAATAGAATGGGCGATGGAGAGCATCAGAAAAAAGATTCGAACAGTCTATTGTTGGAGTCTGAGATGAGGATATTCTTAGATAAGTAGCACGCCAAGTTCCTTGCCATACTAGATTCTGACGAGACTCGCTGTCGCCGATTAGCCTACATCTCGATTTGAGGTGCAACAGGCAGGACCTCTTACTCAACTAGGAAAGCCTTCCACAAATCTTCAGCCCGTGTGAATGCATACAGCGCTTTACACGTACGACCCAGTCTCAACAAACTGGCAGGATCCAGGTATTCCAAGCATGACTGAATGAGCTCGTCCGGGAGTATGTTGAATGTCCCGATAGCGTCACGAAGGTTTGAGGTTGCAACCAAGGCGTTGCCACTCGGTTTGACTCCGAGCGGATGACAGGGAATTGCTTCCCATCCGCTCCTCATGTTATCGATCGCCTCGACCTGATGAGGATGAGAATCCTTGGGAGCAATCTCTGCTGCTGTCATTCTGGTTGTCGCCTTGCCGCCTATGCTTCTAACTGCTCGATTGTCCAATATTGTAAAGGAATATTTTCGTTTAGGATAGAATATGACAATGAAGGCGTCGAACCAATCATATTTCAGATGCTTGGCCTGATTAGGACTAGAGTCATCAACGTCACCAAAAAAAACTCAAACGACCTTTGATTGGCTGTGATGAGGATACTTACAGAGAGGCGCCTATTACAGAGCCAATCAGAACCAATAATGTGTACAGAGCGGGGGGCTCTCTGGGTAATAATAGCCAATCACGTCCTGTGTAACAAGCGGCAAACACTGGCAATACAAATCTGCGGTTGGGCCAAGGGAAAGAGCGACCAGGCTTTGGTGGGAAAGTGGCAGGCGCAGGTTTTGCAGGTGGGAGGAGTTGCCTCGCGCTAAGATAGAAAATTTCACGGCCCTGTCAAAAAAAAAAACCACTTACTTGGCTTGCCCTTTCTCTTCCTTCTCTTTCTTCTCTCCCCACGTTATTCTCAACGAACACATCATTTTCAACACATAACTCAAACTCTAGGATCTGATAGAGCTCTCTTGTTCGAGAGCCTGATTCTAGTTTTTTTTTTTAAAATCCAAGTCCACCACTCTTTCAGTGTCTTAGCCACGACAATATCCCCGCGGGATTGTTTGTGGTTTTTTCGAACTCGCCAACTCAACCCCTCTGTCAAACCGATCGCAGCACAGTGCCTGTGATCACCCGTCTCAACTTTCGCAAATATGGCTTCTAAAGGTGGCTTGGAGGAGGTTCCTGAGGGTATGATCTAATTCTATAATCGCGACATCTTAATGCGTGTGCTGGTTATGCACCTTTTTTTTCCAGGCGATGATATCACAGAATGCGCTTTGTGATGGTTGTCTGGCAGCCACGCTTTGCCGTTTCTTCTCTCTGTTAAACGAGAACCCGACTAACATACTTTCTCTTACAGGACAGATCGAGTCCAACTATGACGAGGTCACCGACTCCTTCGATGCCATGAACCTCAAGCCCGAGCTTCTTCGCGGTAAGTTGTCGATAAAATTCTTCAGTGGCGAGTTGAACGGAGGCTGACCATCCGAAGGTGTCTATGCTTACGGTTTCGAGCGCCCTTCTGCTATCCAGCAGCGCGCTATCATGCCTGTCATCAAGGGTACGTTCTCTTCACATTATTCAGTATTCATCCACAAATATTAACCAATATCAAAGGCAACGATGTCATTGCCCAGGCTCAGTCTGGTACCGGTAAAACCGCTACCTTCTCCATCTCCGCTCTCCAGAAGATCGACGGTAGCCTCAAGGCTTGCCAGGCTCTTATCTTGGCTCCTACCCGTGAATTGGCCCAGCAAATCCAGAAGGTCGTTGTTGCTATTGGTGACTTCATGAGCATTGAGTGCCATGCTTGCATTGGTGGTACCAACGTTCGTGAGGACATGAAGGCTCTCCAGGACGGCCCTCAGGTCGTTGTCGGAACTCCCGGTCGTGTCCAAGACATGATCCAGCGCCGTGTCCTCCGCACCGACAACATCAAGATGTTCGTCCTTGATGAGGCCGATGAGATGCTTTCTGTAGGTTCACCCTTCATACACGCTCGCGCATATAGGTATACCGGACTCAGCTAACATCGTATAGCGTGGTTTCACCGAGCAAATCTACGACATCTTCCAGCTCCTTCCCCAGTCCACCCAGGTCGTCCTCCTCTCCGCTACCATGCCCCAGGATGTCCTTGAGGTCACCACTAAGTTCATGCGCGACCCTGTCCGTATCCTTGTCAAGAAGGACGAACTCACCCTTGAAGGTATCAAGCAATTCTACATTGCCGTCGAAAAGGAGGATTGGAAGCTCGACACCCTCTCCGATCTTTACGAGACCGTCACCATCACCCAGGCTGTCATCTTCTGCAACACTCGCCGCAAGGTCGACTGGCTTACCGACAAGCTCACTGCCCGTGATTTCACTGTCTCTGCCATGCACGGTGACATGGAGCAGTCCCAGCGTGACGTTATCATGAAGGAGTTCCGTTCCGGGTCTTCTCGTGTCTTGATCGCCACTGACTTGTTGGCCCGTGGTATCGATGTCCAGCAGGTTTCATTGGTCATCAACTACGACTTGCCCGCCAACCGTGAGAATTACATTCACCGTATCGGCCGTGGTGGTCGTTTTGGTCGTAAGGGTGTTGCCATCAACTTCGTCACCGCCGACGATGTCCGTATGATGCGCGAAATTGAACAATTCTACAACACCCAGATCGAGGAGATGCCCATGAACGTTGCTGACCTCATTTAAAATCCCTTCTGTCATTCTCACAGTGTCCTGAAGAGTAGATCAGATTATGCAAATGATCGTTTGGGACATCTAATCAGTTTGGCTTGGATCCAGCTGGTTTTGGAAAATAAATTTCAAAAGTGGCTTTTCTATGCAATGTTTCTGTACGGCCTTGCTGCTGCAAAGGCTGACAGATTCTCGTATTTCTTTTGTGATCTCCTTTCTCTCCCAGTTTCATACCGTTGAACATTGATGCTATTCATGCTTTGTGTTTCAGACATTTACGGATGCGTTAGTTTTTCCCTTTTTTTTTTCTTTCCTGCTATGTATCCTGACGCTTTGCTCTTGCATAAGGTATGCTTTTGCATACACAAGTGTGAGACGAAGTCATGAGCGATGTTGCCCTTGCTACCTCGAGATCTTCTTGTTTGTTTACAGAGCTATAGACAGAGGAGGCAGATAGGCGAATGGACGAATGACGATAATGACACGGGTGGTTGTATACCGGCTTGTTAGCAAGAGATAGAGGTAAATGCCATACTGTTCTTCAATTCCTCTGATCAAAGTAGATTGTAAGAAGTGTTTTGGTGGGGGAGTGCTCCCTCGCTCTTTCCTTGCGCGATGATGCAGCCTCGGGTTTATGTCGCAACAAACTTATGGAAGCTCTAATCAATACTCATCTAGTCTCACTATCTTTGCATCATCATCATCATCATCATCATCATCATCATCATGCCCTCCAACACGGCGTCCGAATGGAGCGATGCTCCTGCTAACTCATCCAAAACATCGCTTCTATGGGCCTACCAACTCCGCCGCGAACATGTACACCTTGTAGACCGCATCGAGGACATGAACACCCAGCTCATTTCTTCCATCAACAAATCAGGAACGAACGAAGAGAGTCTATCCAATCTTGAGAGTCTCGTCAAGACTCTTCAAGCAGAGAACTACGCTCTGAAGAATGAGGTGATGCTCGAGCGCACCAAGCTTACTGCCAAGATTGAGGACGTTGATCAGCAGATCTTTCAGATTGTGAGTCGTGACACTGCTGCGGGTGATGTGATTAAACAGCTGGAGTCGGAGTTCAGAGGTATGGGAGTCCAGATATCGGAGTTGTTAAAGAGTGTGTCTTGGTTGAAAGACAGGGCTGCCACTGTCGCCATATACAAGGAAGCACATGCCACTCAGGAGGTGGATGTTGAAACCACGCAGGGTAGTCATACAGAGTTGTCGAAGATTGAGTCGGTACCAGAGCAGGTTGAAGCACGCCCAAGACGTGTTGTCACATTGTCTCTTCGGAAGAGGAGATGTCAGTTTTACATGCATTGCGGGAAGATATATGTTCACAATGTGGGCTAACAAGTCGAAATAGACCGGCCAGAACAAGCACCCGAGCCAACAGCAGAGTCCGCAATCATCCTAGATAGTATGCTAGGCCAAACAGCCCTATCCACCCTATCTCCCTTGACAGATATACACGACTCAATCATCCCTGATACCATATCCCCTCCAAACCCGCACGACCACATCTTCCGACAGATCCACCAAAACGGCCACACAATCGATGACTACCTCGCTTTCACTTCGGATCTACGCTCACAACTGCCGCGACGCAAACAAGAAGGTCATATAGTCGAAGCATTCTTTGACGGTATTACCGAGGACTCGGATGGCGCTGCGTTCAAGGAATCGCTGGAGGATTATTTGGACAAAGCCGGTTGGATATGGAGTAATCTTGAGGCGTTTTGTAAGCCGCGCGCGTTACGAACTAAAGGAAGGGCGATATATAACACCAGAGCAAGGTCGAGGGCGAATGCCTTGGCGAGGCAGATGCGGGTTTGAGATCGATCTACCCTCAATTTTAGAAACGGTATGATCTCCTTTCAATGTTTCAATGAGTATTTCGTCGCGCTGGATTCTAGGGTTTAGCTATAACTATGCATATATGTATAACATAATGTTCAACCATGTATATGAACACATCTCATAACAGTGAAAGTCTTATATACATACTCAATCCTATCATAACTAAGACCTGATACGGATCAAGTCTCTCTAAATTCATACCTTCCCTCTACCCTCTCCCTACACTCCACCTCAATTTTCTCCACCTGCTTGCCATCAACCTCAATCTCCGCCGTCATAACCTCTCCGTGCTTGACCTGACCAACCCCCTTCGGCGTCCCCGTGAGCACCAAGTCACCTTCCTCAAGCGTCATAACCCTCGAAATATCCGCTAATTGTCTCGGAATCTGGTAAAGCATCAAATTCGTATTGTCGGCCTGACGCACTTGATCGCCTACAGACAGTCTCAAAAACGCATTGTGCGGGTCCGGAATCGCAGATTTTGGGATGAGGTTGCTGATAGGGCAAAAAGTGTCAAAGCCCTTGGCGATGGACCATGGGAGACCTTTGCGTTTAGCTTCGTCTTGGACGTTGCGCGCAGTCATGTCGATTGCGAGGAGGTAGCCTGTGCGCCTTGTTGTGAGTAATTGGCCCGAAAGTATCGAGAACTCTGTAGAGGGTGGGGGAACGAACTGGAAATACTATCCAAAGCACCCTTCTGATCTTCCGGATCAAGATCTTTCAGCGTCTTGCCGATGACCAGGCCGAGCTCGACTTCGTAATGCACATTCACGCCTTTGGGGAGTAGGACGGGACCCTGGCCCGGCAGCAACAAGGAAGAACTGGGCTTGAGGAAGAAGAAGGGTTGCTTGGGTGTGAGACTGTTGAGTTCGGTGATGTGGTCTCTACATTAGCGCGCGCAGGGAGTCAGTATCTTTCAATTGATTTGAGGGGAAGGGAAAGAGAAGGATATGGAAAGAGGGCGTACGCATAATTGCGACCAATGCAAATGATCTTGCGGCAATTGTTCCTGAATGCAGTTGCCATTCTGTTCCTGTAAGTCGCCTGTCTATTGCGAATGGCTGAGTTTTTTGTATCAATCGGTGAGGCGACAGCAGAGAAGTCGGATTGCGGAAGAATGCGATGTTGTGATGTTGGGGTATCATTATGGCTCGGGATGGCTGCCGTCCGGCTAAGAAATGCTCCGGACATTGCCCGCGGGCTATCAAAGTCTGATCTACTCGCGCCGATTTGCGGAGGCTTCATTTCTGGTTCGATACATACTCTCAATAATACCCTTGAGGAGAAAATTCGCATAGACATAGCTCATGATTAAAGTAGTATTGAAATTCAGGTTGACAGCATATAGCTGACAGCTATCAATTATTGACACAGAATCGGATCATCAGTATCCTGAAAACAAAATCCGAAAACCAAGACAGCCCGTACCCAAAAATTGACGCCAAACATTCCAGGTATGCCGTTATACAGTCCGACTATAAGTATGAATAAAAAAAGGAAATCAAAGCATGCAACGCTTGAACGCAAAATACACCAGACAAGAACATCTATTTATGCTCCTCTTCAACCGCAGCCTTGATCTTGGTAAAGAACCCTGCAGGCCATCCTGCCAATTCTTCCTCCTTGGGCACGCCACGAACGCGACAGTGATTCACCACGTTGGTCAGTATACGAGCAATCATCTCCTGCGTCACAGGGACAGTTCCCTCTAGCTGTGCTTCGGGGTACAAGAATGGGTCTCGATCGCTGAGTAACTCTTCGGTTGTAGGACGGAGGCTTGGATCGCGCTGTAAGCATCGTTTCATCGTTCGTAGCAGACCAGGTGGAACGGTCTTGCCGCCGATGGCGAACTGTGGGAACTCAATGGGAACCTTGGGGTTGGGAATGGCCATGATCCGTTCGTAGTACTTGGCGATTCGTGCAAACGGTGGTTGTCCATAGACCATTTTGTACAAAATACAGCCCAAACTCCAGACGTCGCTTGGTTTGCCGAGTTTCATCATCTTGCCAACGCTAGCTGGTAGGCCAGACGCGGCATTTGAGTCGATAAGGGCTTCTGGTGACATGTAGTTTGGAGTTCCGACTTGCTGCTCCCGATGCACGTTGATGGTGTCATCGGAAATCGCGTTGGCAATCCCGAAATCAATCAATTTCAGGCGGCCCTGGACCAGCAAGAAGTTCGCCGGCTTGAGATCCGAATGAACGATATTGTACTTATGCACAGCCTGCACGCACTCCAGCATCTCTTTCCAATAGAATCGAGTGAAATTGGAATCAAAAACAGCATCTTCCGCGTTCAGTCGATAGGTCAAAATCTTGTCCAAATCGGATTCTCCAATTTCCAAAAGTACAGACAAAACATGTTTCTCCATGTTGATTTCCCAATCGAACAGCCGCACGACTCGATCGACATTCTCCAATCTCTTCAGCAAGTCAATCTCTCCTTTGTAACCCGCCAAAGTGATTCGGTCAACATCTTCCAAATTCACCCGCTTGAGCGCGAAAATCTTGTAATTTTCGGCCATGACGCGATACACACGGGAAGTCCCTCCGCGTCCAATGCAGTCCATACGAGTGAATGCTTTGTGGTTGATTGTCACTTGACTCCTCTTCTTCCGCGATTGCGATGTCGTTGTTGCGGCACCCCCGGTCGCCGTGGCAGTCTCCAAGACGGACATCTTGGGAGGCGGCGGGGCCATGGTACGTGGAGTATTGTTGCTCCGCGAAGTGAGTGGTTTCCGTGGTGATACCGTTGCAGGTGGCAGTTCGCGTTCTTTATTGTCATCGTCATAAAGGACTGCATACTTTTCGGGTTTGTCTAAAAGACTGAGACCGGATGGCTTGGCTCTTTTGAATGTTGGTGGAGGATCGTTCTCTTGATCTTGAGTGGAGGGTAGCGCCGGAGGTGGAACGCGATATTGAGGTTGATCGCTCGCGCTTTCGGATTTGTCGGAACCCTCCGTAGTTCCAGGAGTCGATCTGGAGTTGGAGGACTTTGGCGACGCAGGCCGAGAGAATGGCATGTCTATCACACGAGGAGCAGCCGGTGCAGGTTTATCCAAGATTCTTGGATCGGAGTCGATCCAGGACAGTTTTGGTGAAGATGTTGTTCTGGCAATGCGACTAGACGATCCGTTTTCCTCTCTTTCATATCGTGGAGAACTCTCTCGCATCCCTCTTTCCGGGGTGTGTCTACCAGACTGATGATTTTCTTCTACTTCCTCGCTTTGCCTGCGCAGTACTCCACGCCTAGCAGGGCCATTCAGGAAACTGCCCGTCAATCTGCCGACGCGCTTTACCCGAAGCGAGCTGTGCATGCCGGTTTCTTCTCCTCCGCGACTTCTCAACACCGAAGAAGCACCCAACCGAGGGACGTAGTCATCTTCCAACATGGATCGCCTTTCATCGCTCAAAGCTTCTGTAGACTTTTGTCCACTTAGCGCTTCTATGTTGGCTGATCTGTGGCTTGGCGAGTTCGATAGTGGTGAACGTGTAGTGCTTCTTGATCCAGTTATACGAACGCTACGTGTTCGCGGGGCGGGCGTAATCAAGTCTTTCATGTAGCTTTGTTCCTCGGCGTTGGAGCTCTCAGGTTTCGAAGATGGTAGCCTCACAGATCCGACCCGAACCACCCGCGGGGCTGGACTACCAGTTGAGGAATCATGCGGAGAAGCCACTCGAACATGTCTTTCTGGTCGCGCAGATGCAATTTCTCTAGCATCAATACTGAGTCGCTTCGCGCTGGTCTCTCGTGGCGACACAGTCTCGTTAACATCTCCTTTCAATAATGCTTTCACCGAAGCACTGAATTTAGGTCCGGGAACCGGCTCGTCATCTGAGCTGTCTCCATTGTAATTTTTGGGCTCTGTAATATGCACATTCGCAAATCGTGTATGGCGCGTCGCAGGTGAATTGCGACCCGACTCTTGTCGCAAAAGAGAGGATCTAGATGCCCGAGGCTGCACACCGCCGAGTCTGCGAGCAGATGAAGTGGGTGTTGGTGAAGCCTCGGTAGCCATTGTGCAAATTTTGGACGCGACTATTCACCCATTCAACGCATATTCCAAGTATACAGGCCCAATGCCTTGGTGTTGTGTGTCCAAAAGCGTCGTGTAATAATAGAGTGTATACAGAACAACATTGAAGATGGAGCTCGGCCGTGGCCCGTAGCTGCTCTAGCGTCGAGCTAAGTCACGTGCGTCCATGACCATAACAGAGTTGTCATGGCAACGACAATATGAGGGTTAGGGTTGTCATGTCCCGATGATCACTCCCGATCGAAGGAGTTTTTCAACTTCATCCGAACGTCGTCACTGGACGGGCTACTTGCGGCCTTACCAACATACTGGTATGGTAACACGCTGTAGAGCTCAGGGCAGAACTCTTGTGTATTAATTGGATTCAAACTTTGCCTCATGCTATTCTGATCACCTGCCGAGCACGATCTATCGACCGCTATGATGTTTTCCAGTGACTATTGACCAACATTGAAGCCTCTTTCTGTCCTTCTTTGTTACAAGAACGGAAACAGTTGGGTACTCACTCTTTGCGTCGGTGAGGTCTTCTTTCACCCCCCGGATATTGAGACCGTGCATGACTGGAAGTACATCACAAAGTCCACACTGACAGCTTCGACAGTCACAATGTCTTCCCCGCGACCACGGAAGTCTCGGGACAAGGATGTGTATTCGTACTTTGACTTAAGACAATCTACGAGGTACATACGCCGTCGTCAATCCTTACTGTAGCATCGTACCCAAGGGATTGCAAAGCGAAAAAATTCAAAGAATAGAACAGGAAGCGGGCGCGCTCTCACCTTGTTTCAAGCGAAGCTTCTGCTCCATACTAGTAAAGGCTACATGCTACTACTAGCCCAATCGGGGGGCTTCGCACAGCCTCATAAGTTGAAACGAAACAAAACATCGTAGTGTTTGTACGGCGTGCAGCCAAGCAAGATCCACATCCATATCCAGTATCAACGGCTGCTCATCCTGACTGGAAAGCCCGTCAGGACCGTCAGACGTTGACTTTAATTTCGTTCCCGAGAGATCGACGCTCATAGGGTATATCACAGGCAGATATGATATTGGCCGTGCTATCGGATGATATGGAATGCCTCCGGTCGCGCGCAAGTGCTGTCTCTGTTGAGGCATGTTGGAGCTGGTCAGGGCTGACTACTGGAATCAGCGCAGTCAGCTCCATCAGCCCAAAAAGGGGTCCGGAGAGTGGGCGATGGTAGCAATGGTAGCGGTGGCGTCCTTAGCAAACAGTTCATGCCAAGTGGTGAAACTCAGAAACTATCGAACGGCGGACGATTTTCAGGTACATTCACATCGCCCAATCAGCAGCCTGCCCTGAACTTGGCTCCCCACCGGCCTCTAAACTTATCCGGATTGCCGAAAGAATGAGAGCTCTTCTAAGCCTGCGCTTCTCATTTTGGTTCTCCCCAACTCTCGCGTTCAGGAGAGAAAGACTGCTGCCTTCTTCCTGTTTGGGAACCAATATATGAGGCATTGCTAAAACGCCTCTTTCAACACCAAGAAAGGTCTAGACTCTGAGTGACTAATCTTATACCTCCGGAGGTTATCCCCCGAGGCAACGATCAGAGTGTGCTCACCATACCAGCAGGGAGCTAAAAGAAGCAATCGGAAGAAAAAGAGTCATGTAGCTAGTAGGTAGCTTGCAATCGGGTCTACGTCTCGGCTATGCCCTGGCATATCTGGGCGAGTCGGTTTCACGCTCAGGAGGAGTACGGTTTCGTCCTGAGTCAACACCCACAAGAACCCCGTACGAAACCATGGATGCGATGCTCAACAGTATACTTTGATCTCGATGCTGAAGTCATCGGGTAGAGTTAAAGTTTGCCCAAAACGACACCAGATCTGAGCATGGCGCATGCGTCGGTTGAACTTTCTAAGAAAACAATTAGGGTTTGCCAGCCCTGTCTCAAGATGTCTCATTGAAACCTGCAAGAACCTTGAAAGTCTGGCAAAAGCCCAGCACGACGTTGCTGCACGGCGGAGACAAAAAAGAGCAAACTTGGTTGTTGTTTCCCAATTCAGCCTCCACCTGTACCCCTGATAAGGCTCCTGATAGGCTTGAAGGCCAATAAGTGAAACGAGACTATCAGAATACGGCCGTGGTGAGAAACTCCACCAAAGTAGCCTACTACGTACGTACCTTTGTGGATGGAGGTCACGGAGCAAGACGTTCCCCTTTCCGGATTAAAAGAAACATCGTTGGACTGGAGGTCGTTTGTAATTGTTCCTGTTGGCGACCCACTCACTACGATCCTCAGTATCCAGCCGAGCTAGCCCTAAGCTATCCCATCACAAGTTCTTGCCCATGTAGTTAGATGCTCCGTGCTCTGTCTAGACTGGGCAGTCACCAGTCCGACTAGATCCCACTAATGGATCATACGTACTACCAAAGGCAGGAATCTGGGTCCCAGGCTCCATAGGCATAGGTCATGACCAGTGACTTCGAAGTAGGTACGTAGACTTTGTAGAACCCCTAAGACTTGAGTATATAAAGACGATGCTATACCGTCCTAAATCCCTTCTTTCTTCTATCTATCCAAAACATTCTTTCTTAATTCATCTGTTCTACAATCCATTCGTTCATAGATCAATTTGATCTGACATTCGTTTGACTGCGTCATACATCCTCAATCGTTCAAGCTACTCAAGCTATCCTGTCTTTTCGGCTCATACCATACATATCGACTTGCTATTTCCTTCTCATAATCAACACACAACATGCGTTTCGCCGCTTTCGCCATTTCGGCTCTGGCCACATGTGCCTTTGCCCTTCCCTCCGCACCCGTCCCCGCCGTGCTTGAGCGAGGACTCATCTCTGACGTGCTGAACCTCCTCCATCCCTCCGACCTGATGAGCGGACTCTGCGCCGAAGGTGCCGCCGCTTTCGTGGGTGCCAGTCTCGGCCTCAAGGCCTCCGTCATCGACGCCGACGCCAAGAGCAAGCTCAGCGTTTGGCTTGACGGCGCTGACGTCGACCTCGCCGCCGGCGTCAAGACTTCCCTCAAGGGCTGGTGCTCTGGCTCCTCTTCTGCCACGCTCGACGTCGACGTGATCGCTGAAATCGCCCTCTTCGCTCCCTGCGCCGTCGACATTGCTGCCAAGGGCGGTCTCGTCGTCGATATCAACGGTATTTCCGCCGTCGGTGCTGCCGTCGGTGTCATTCTCGAAGCTTCCCTCCAGGTTGAACTGCTCGCTTTCCTCAAGGCAAACCTCCACCTCGACTCTGAAGTCAACGTTGCCCTCCACATCTGCGCCAACGGCGGTCTGGTTACTGCTCTCACCGCCGACGTCAAGGCCGCGATTACTGCCTGGCTCGCAAGCTCCGACTGCGGTCTCTCTGCTGCTCTCAAGGCTGCGGTTGGTCTCTGGCTCGAGGCTGAGGTTGGCGTTGGCGCTGTCGCTATTGGAACCGTCTCCACTGCTGCCTCCATCTCTGGCTCTATTGGTGTTACCATCGACGCCGCTGTTGACGCTGCCGGTATCTTGTCTGCTACTTACATCAGCGCTCTCGAGGCCTGGATTGCCGGCGAGGCTAGCTTGAATGCTGACATCAAGACCATTCTCGAAGTCTGCGCTGGCGCCAAGGCGGCGATCACACTCGACATCGAGGCTGTTGAGACCCTTACTGCTTGGTTGGCCAGCAGCAGCTGCTCCCTGACTGTCGAACTCAAAGCTGCTGTCTTCTTGTGGTTGCACGTTCGCGTCACTGAGGTCGAGACCATCTCCGTCCTCGCTGCCGCCGACATTGCTACCTTGACTACCTGGATTGCAGGCGATATTGCCGCTGATCTCAGTGCCGTCGTCAAGGGTGTTATCGGCGTTGCTATTGCAGGCGAGGCCGTTGTCAATGTCGCCGTCGACGCTGTTGCTGAACTCATTGGTGTCTTGACTGGTTGCGTTAGCGGTGTTGATATCCCTGCCGACATCCTGGCCATCCTCGGCAAGTGGATTTCGGGCGAGACCTGTGGATGCAACACCTCCAACAGCAAAAGGGCTCTTGTTGGTCCTGTCCACTCTGCCCGTAACTAAGTGAAGCGTTGTCGTCGTCTTTCTGTTTTGTGTCAATATCTGTATAATACCCTAGTACATGTACAAGCGACAGAGTAATGTGGTATTAGTTAATATCTAATGATAAACATCTGAGCATTTTGTTCCTATATGATATAAATGTTGCAGTAAATTAGTGACAGGCATAGATAGATATCTTTTGAAACTCGCTGGCTAAACCAAAGACCATTTCGATATCATGTCTCGTTTCGATAGATGGAAGGTAGCTCATGGTTGATAGCTGAGCGTTGATCTGCTGACCTACCTAGCTAGACGACCTCCGTCTTCTCGTTTGACGCTCTACGACGCATAGCTTTCAGCTTCTCTTTCAACACCCTCTCTCGAAGCTCATTCGCGGAGAGGCGGAGTTTGGAAGGTCCTTTGGCCTATTGCATTATTCCACCTGCGATCAGTTTTCCTGAAATGATAAACTAATGAGCCAATTACACAAGCATACATAATGGCAAGAACCCATGGTAAATGTCAGATTGACAGTAGATAATCATGCACTTACGTCGCTGCCATCCTGCATTTTGACGTCCTCAATATCTGCAGGTTTTTGTCTCTCGGCTTGTGGAGAATCTGAATCACGTCGTCTTCTTGCTGATGGTGCATAGCGCTGTAGTGATCGGCGTCTTTTTCTATCACCCCTCGGGCTTGGACTGCGGGAACCACTGCGAGCAAGAGAGCGGTCTCTTCTAGACGAAGTACTGCGGCTCAGTCGGCGGTCATCTCTAGAAGATCGGCCTTTTATGGTAATATCAGCCTTTCTCCCTCTTAAATTACGATCCGAGTGACGAGATAATGACCGCCTCCTACGATTCCTGTTGTCCGGCTGGCGAGACCTTGAGCGCGAGGCAGAAACGGAAGAGGTATTCCGTCTGGCTCTAGGTGGTGAACGGTCACGTCCTCTGCGAGTTCGTGGCGGCGATGGTGAACGTGACGGACTGTGCGAAGAGACAGACGAATAGCGTCGGCGGGTTCTTCTGGGACTAGGTGAGCGTGATGATGACTCATTGCGGGCAGCAGATCTTTCTCGATCATCACCGTGTGGTGGGCTTCGTCGCCTGCTTCTCTTGTAATCCCTTCCATCTGGAGACGGTGACCTGCTCGCAGATCGAGGACGTCTCCTATTGCGATCATCTGAGCGGTACGAGCGACGAGGTGGTGATCTGGAAAGAGACGGTGAGCGCGATACTGAACGAGATACTGATCGAGGACTTCGACGGCTGTGTCGATTGCCTCGCGGCACGTAGGAATCAAACTCTCGGCGCGAAGGTGCACCACGCCGGTCGGGGCTATGACGCCGAGGAGATCGCGAGGCCCTGCGATAAGACCCCCGGCCACCTCTATTGTCGCGGAATCCGCGATTACGATCCGTCCTCTCCCTTTGTCTGATGGATTCTAGTTCCCTTTCTCTCTCACGTTCTTGATCTTTTCGCCGACGTGCTTCTTCAGCAGCTCTTTCTGCATCCAACTGTAGGAGTCAGGAGTACGTCCATATTTAATTGCCGCAATATCAATGGCGTACCTTCTCTTGTTTCAACTCCAGCTTTTTCGCTTCCAGCAACTCCTTCGGAACACCTTGAGGGCTCGATTGAGCGCTAAGGCACAGGTTCCACAATTCCTGACAAAATTTGGGCGTGTCTTTGTCCAGAAACCCGGTCAATTGGATCTGAAGCGCTTTGATATCGGGCTGACGACACGGATTAATTAGTATATGATTATGATTAGTAGCTAAAACGAGCAACTCACATATCTCGATGTCTCTAATAAACCAAAACAGAGCTCAATGATCACATCGTCTTCATCTCCGAGCAACTCCGAAAGCTTTCCAGCAATCCATCTACTTTCAGTCAGTCACCATGGCCCTAGATACAGGGTGCGGCTTCTCTCACTTCTTCATGACCTCTATGTTCACTTTGGTCATGTCCACTTTTTTGCTAAACTCTGGCGGAAATTTGGTTTGCTTCAGTAGCTTGGCATCCACATTGCTGGCCATTATGAAAATATAAAGCTCTAACAGAGCTGGCCAAACCAATGAGTATGACGAAGAAGCCAATAGCAAGTGAAGAACGAGCAAAGAAATAATCAAGGCTGGGATGGAAGGTAATCAATCACAAGAGTCGAGACGGCAACGGCAGAATGTAAATCGGCCGTCACCGCCTGTTTATAAAAATCACATGACTTTTCTGCATGCTTGTGTGGGCACTCGACGAAAATAGCAGGAAAGAAGAGAGACGAATGATGGTCGAGGAGTGCCGCTAATCGACATGAGAAAAGGGAGACGCCAAAAGCAGATTACAATTGTGTACAGTCGTATCAAACATCCAACTCCCTCAATACCCGATTTACATCCTCCCTTGCTCGCCTCAGACCCGCGTCAATGACAGGCTCGAAATTCGGCGCGCTGCCCATGTGCTTGACCTTGATTCCATAATGAAGATCTACGAGCTCCTGTGCCCTTGAGAGCTCTCCGTGTTGGTCTGCTTGTTGTTGGCTATCTGCCGTAGTCGCCAAGGCGTCTGTCGGTTTGAGGACATTGACGAGAGCCAGGGCCTCGTTATGGCCCTGAGTAAAGAGTTAGATTGTTGAGTGGGAGGTGATGAAATGCAAAATTTGAGAGGTACAGTTGGATGGGACTCACACAAGCTCTTAGTGATGTAAGATCAGAGAGTACTTCGGCAACTTGCATTATGAGAAGATTACCAGTAATAGTCCGATGGGTTTTCTTGGCCGAACAGGATTCAATTATCTTGTTGTAAAAGCATTGATGAAAGTCAAAAATAGCATGAATAAGAGATGATAAGAAGTATTGGACATGATTGAGAGAGCATGGAGAAGGTGATGACGCTCGGCGGTAGATGTCTCCAGGTCTTGGCATGTTGAAATGCACGCAGGAATACATCAATGTGCCACAAAACAATACAATACTCCATTTATTGAACTCTTGAGTGATAAAACATGTGATATTTGAGGAATGATTTATAGACTACTGGCAGTGAAATTCGCTGTTCCGGTCGCAATATGTCAGATGCTCCAGAAGCATGCGGCATTTCTGCAATTGCTGCTGAGCAAGTATCTCTGAAGCATCACGCGAACCCATCTTCAACCTCGCGTCATACCACTGCAGAGCTGCCTTCACGCTATATATCCCAATCGCCGGCCCGAAGCTCTGCCATGCATTTTGACAGCAGAAATCCGCCCACAAGGTGACTTTGTAAGCCAAATTTTCGGCCTCAACCTCCAAGCTGTGGGTTGATATTGGGTGCAGACTCTCCGTCGCATAGATGCCTTCAAGATAAGGCGATACCGGAAGTCTCTCGTAAAGGCTTGTATAAAGTGTAAGCGTGACGGCCCAGTTGAAAAGCATCAGGCGGGCAGACTGAAGTTCATCGAAATGAGTTCTAGTAGCTGGGGTACGTCTACTTGGATATCGATGAGCCCGCGGTTGAAGGCAGTCCGTGATATTCATCGAAGTCCCACTTGAGGAGAATATGTGTGGTGGTCCTTTTGATATGCGAGGGTTGTTGAGTTCCTCCCATTCTTTCATCCTATATATAAGGTCTAGAGTTGAGCGAGTAAGTCTTTCGAGAACTTTCTGCTCGTATTGCGCGAGACTATTACCGGCTGCTGTAAGATTGTCAATTTGCTCGAGAATACTTGGGACTTCGGCAGCTAGATCCAGAAATTGATGATAGGAATTCTTTGCGGTTCGAGGCCAAGGAACGTCGATCCATTCAGCTTGCGAAAGAAATGTAGATTTTCGAAGAGTGAGGCTTCTCAATACCTGATTGAATCAGTTGTTTGCTTTCAAGGAAGCCCGAAAGGACATACACCGATGGTTCTGTAAAAATAGAATAACTGGAACCCAAGAGGATTCGAGAATATTTGCGAGCCATAGAACTGCAGGATACTCTCTATGCCACTAGCATGAGCTTCCCAGCCTGTATTGGATTGAGTGCCAAACTCGTAAAGCTGGGATATCAGTCAGCGTCTGAATACATAAGAAGCATATTAGATCCTACCTCGTACAAGAGTAGCATCATAATAGTCGGCAATAGCTCCTCAGTATACCTTAAGCCGCCGAGGAGACCCTGCGCGCTCGACAGAGCACTGCAGTAGAGACTCCGGCCACGATACAGCGCGTCATTGGAGTGCGCTTCATGTCCAATCCAACCGTACCCCACGCCGGCTGCAGCTAAAGCCAGCGAATTTGAAAATACAGTCCCCTGATATAAGGACAGAAGCCATGCCAAAGGGACCTCCTCGGAAGCACTTTCAGGCAAGCAAATCGTAATAAAAGAACCGAATGACTGGTCATAGAGTGCTTTGTTCACAGCCTGTGTGAATGACTGAGGCTGTAGCAGGTTGTCTGAAGCTAAATGTTCGGCTTCTTGACTATGTAAAACCTGTACACAATGCTGAGCTGCGAGAGTTGTCGATGACCCACTATGCTGCTCGTTGTCTCGCCGTCGATGACGGCGTGCTTCTCGTGAAAAAGTGCTTGAGTTGTGATTACGGAACACGAAAGCACGCTCGTAGCCCTCGCAGGTCCAAGAACCTCTAGTGCACTGCTTACATGCCGGCTTGTCGCCATCACACTAGGTAGGACGTTAGTGCTAGGCCAATGTATGTTCGACGGTGGGTTGTGTTGAGGGTGCTACCTTGATTTTACGCTTGCGGCAAGTATGACATCCTTTCGAGCCTCCTGCGACGCCAGTCATGCCATCAAGGTCTAAACAGTCATATCACGTATGCACGATGGTGAATATAGGGGAAGAATAGGATATAGCTGTAGCAAAAGTATTGTAAGTGACGTTGGAGAAGAAGAGGTTGAGCAATCGACCAATCATATTGCTTCCAATCTATAAGCCTGTACTAGTCCTTTTTGAGATATAACTTGCGAACTGGCCAATTAGATGACACATCTTCACACTCCACCCATTATCTGTCTATCGCGACATGAATGTCACCCATTCCCTCGAATTTTCCTCAGCTTTAGTGACAATATGCCAGGTTGCTTTCCGATCAAGACAAAGTTCGCCCCAGCAGCTGTGCTGTCTATAAATACAACGATCTCCCCTCGTGAGGATCATTGAAATTCTCATCTATCACACACTTCAAGTCATCCTCGAAACAGAGCCAGATCATCTGAAAGTCTTTCTTTCACAATGTCTTCTCCACTTTACAAAAAAGCCCTCGTTATCGGTGCCACCTCTGGCATTGGAGAGGCTCTAGCCATAAAACTGGTCGCCAATGGAAGCAAAGTAGTGCTCGTAGGCCGGCGACAAGAACGCCTCGACAACCTGGTCAAACAACTCGGATCTGATAAGAGCTCCGCAGTGCCATTCGACATTACAAATCTACAGGACATCTCTGCATTCGCGTCCAAAGTCACTTCAGAGCATCCTGATATCGATGCCATCATTTTGAACTCTGGAATCCAACGGGCATTCGATTTCACCAGGCCGGAAACGGTCGATCTCGGCATTCTTCAGGAGGAATTGACGACAAATTATACCAGTATTATACATCTTACGATGGCTTTTCTGCCATTCTTGCAGGCTCAAAAGACGACCACTCATCTTGTTTATATCAGTGCAACACTGGGCATCATCCCAACCTTGATTCGGACGGGAGGATACAATGCTTCCAAGGCTGCGCTGCACCATTGGTTGCTCGTATTTCGTGAACAACTTAAGCAACAACCAGGCAATCAAATCAAGGTGGTTGAAGTCTTCCCGCCAGCAGTGCAGACGGAGCTACATGATGAACGTCATCAGCCGCACCTCAAAGATGGCGGCAAGATCGGCATGCCATTGCAGGCATTCACCGACCAGACATATGAGGAGTTGCTGAAGGGCGAGGATCAGTTTGGAATTGGTATGGCCAAGGGGACTATTGATGGATGGGAGAAGGAGAGAGTGAAGCTGTTTCATCAACAGGTCCCGCTTATCACCAATGCCTTGGCCCCGTTTGTGAAAGAATAGTTCGAGCAAATATTAGCGAACCTATTGTTCTCTTGAAATTCATACTGAACAGTCGGCATGTAAGCCGATATTGTAGTATCCCCCACCATCACGTGTAGAATAAGGGTCCGACTCGGCGCCCCGCGGCCCGCAGCCAAGAAGAATTATGTATCTGCGGAGTCAGCCAGAAGATCTCGTCTTGAAAGACAGGGTATACGACTTGTTTCTCTTTCCGTGCATTACAAAATTGGGTTATTTCTTTCATACATTCTCTCATACGTTCATCGAATTGCGCGCGCACCTCTCATAGATAATGGCGACGACATCATCACCGCAATATCTCACGGGCAACCCCGCCGCCCTGAATGAGTTCATCGACCGTTTCGACGTGAGTCCTAGCATGCCGAGTATACGACCGATTGCTGATTTCTGTCATTGGTAGACCTTTCTCTTCGACTGCGATGGTCAGTGCTCTGACGGCTTCAATGACAACCTGTATTCGTGTTTACTGAACTATGGATAAGGTGTGCTTTGGTCCGGTGACCATACATTCCCAGGCACAGCTGAGACATTGGAACTGTTGAGAAGCCGAGGTATGAAATCTATCAAGGACACTGCAGAAATACTCGGACACTGACATGTCCCGACTGTGAAGGGAAACAGGTCGTCTTCGTCACCAACAACAGCACAAAATCACGAGCAGACTACAAGAAGAAACTCGATGGACTGAATATTCCAAGCAACGTTGTACGTCCACATCTCTCTTACAGCGAACCCACGAGACTAATCCTACTTTTTTTGCGTACAGGAAGAAATCTTCTCCTCCTCCTACAGCGCCTCAATCTACATCTCCCGCATCCTCAAACTCCCCACCAACAAAAGCAAAGTCTTCGTCATCGGCGAAACCGGCATTGAGCAGGAACTCCGCAACGAAGACGTGCCCTTCATCGGCGGCACCGATCCGGCGATACGCCGAGACCTCGTCCCTGAAGATTATAAGCTAATGGCAAACGGAGATCCGTCCATGATCGACCCCGCAGTCGGCGTTGTCCTAGTTGGACTTGATTTTCATATCAATTACCTCAAGATGTCGCTCGCATTTCAGTATATACGTCGCGGCGCAGTGTTTTTGGCCACAAATATCGATAGCACATTACCAAATCAAGGCTCTCTGTTTCCTGGCGCGGGATCAATGAGTGCGCCTCTGATCATGATGTTGGGCAAAGAACCGATTGCGCTCGGCAAGCCGAGTCAGGCGATGATGGATGCTATCGAGGGAAAATTCCATTTTGATCGTAACCGTACTTGTATGGTTGGGGACAGGACGAATACGGATATTAGGTTCGGGATTGAAGGGAAGTTAGGCGGTACGTTGGCTGTGTTGACAGGGGTATCTACCAAGGAAGATATTTTGAATGGGCCTGTAAGCCCGATGGCTTATGTTGATAAGTTGAGTGATTTCTTGGGCGCGGAGAGTAAGTGAGCATAGACGGATAGAGGGTTAGGGTCATATATAGATAGAAAGTGCTTCGATACAATCATCGTCTAGATGGGTTTTGGTCCGTGCCCATATACAGGGATATATCGTGGAAACGAGGGCACGACGACGCTTGAAAAAGTTTCGCTTCATTTGACTCTCAGATCTCGAACGTATGCCGCGTCATGCATAACGTAACCTTTCAGCTCCCACATCGCCAGCATGGCATCCACCGACTTGGGCCCATCCGGACGAAAAAACAATGCTTTCTCGGTAAATCGAGGAATTGCCTCTCGGAGTATCTGACGATCTGAAACCGTTAAGAGTGTGCTTAGATCAATCACCGGCACGGTAGAATGCGTCTGAGGCAGTGTGAGATAATCCGGAAATTTCGAGTCGAAGGGGTCACTTGTCGCATCCTCTCCTGGATCTCCTACGAGAACCACAGCCCCGGTACCCATATCCTTCATCTCGATTTTCTGTAGTTTCTCAATCACACCATGAACTGAAAGATCGGATGCATCCAAAACTCGCCATTGATCATTTTTTTCGCTCTTGATCTGTTCATACCGATAGGCCTCCTTGAGACTATTCACAACATTCGCACCCAGATACTCCAGTATCAAATCAGTCAATCTCTCCGGCCACTCCATTTTCGAGAGATCAGTACCCAGACGCATCCGCCATTCCGAAGGCACCAAATGAAATGGTTTAACCTTTCTAGTCGCCCTTTTCGCGAGAGGTGCATACTCCATCAGAAGAGCCCGCGTGACCATACGCATAACGGGCGGTTCTTTACCATCTGACGATATATTAGGCGTTTGAGTAGTAGGACTAGACGAAATCTTGTTCTTGAGTAATGCAGCTGGCATCCACCACATGCTAGTCCGTCTCACTTTTCCGTCCGTAGCTTCGTCGATCCGGCGTACGAGATTCATTTCTGTCAGAAAGGCTTTTGGGAGGCGCACGGCTGTCGCCGCGCAGTATCGTGGCGGGGATGCGAGGGCGACTGCCCAGGGGTTATTGCGGAGGCGAGCATCGTCAGCTTTGGTGCCCTGGGGTTTTCGAGGTCGATGGCCGATTGGGCGGGTTTCAGCTAGTTTGAAGAGGGGGGATCTGGGGAGGAAGTCGGATGGTCGAGATTTGTTGTTGACGGGGTTGTTTTCTGCTTGCTTGGGAGAGGCAGAAGAAGTGTTACCCTGGTGGTTGATGTCGTTGCTTGTGCTGTAGGCCCGGCAATTGCGGAATGTTTGGCTTGAGGATCGATATCGTCTTCTACGTAGTCGACATGATTGTGCTTCCGTCTGAGGAAGAAACAACTCAGACAATATCCCGAGTCGCCATTGTTTGAATGGAATTCGTGACGAGCATGACATGTCGTAGAATAGAAATCATTGGCAGAATGATCTTTGGAGCTCGCAAGAAAAGTTCATGAAATTGTCGGAGCTGGGGAGAGCTCCGTCTTACACTAACCGCATATGGGATAGTGTTTAACTATCAAGACGCCTCCGCTTGCTCACTTGCTGCCTTGCTCATAGTCCTGTATATCAGTACACAAGACAGTTCTAGATACTCATCTAATGATGTCTGACAACAACATCGCCGACCAACGCTCGGGTACGACAGACTTGACAGACTCCGAATCCGTTCAAGACCGTAGAGACTCAGACGATGAACTCATGGTCCACGTAACGCCTATGGACTATGCAGCTAAGGCTCGCCAGACGCGCGATCAACTGATTGCTGGAGGAGCCGATCCTGATTCGGTCATCTTTCAAAGCGAAGTACGAGAACGTATTCCACGACAGGATGGTGAATCTGCTGCCGACTACAGAAAGCGGTACATCGAGACCTTCAATGACATGATCAGCCGTGGCGTCAAAATACTGAATGATCAGTGTACTGATAATGTGGTAGCTTCCACGTTTGTGCTGCGAGGAAGGCCTTTTGACTTGGGCCCGAGATCGGGTGTGACAAAGAGAGAATTCCGAGAATTCCGTGAGTGGTTCGGGCAGGCCGCGAAAGTAGCAAAAGCAGAGCAAAGGTTTGAGGTGCCGCAAAAGTGGTTGAAGTTCGAGAAGCAGCCCGAAGAGAGAGTTAGATCGCAACAGCGGGGAAGCATTTCCACTGTCGTTAGAGACTCTGTTTAGCTCTGAATCTCTGCGTTCTGTTAATATGGTTTTCTCACGAAGTATATCTACTATTCTCTGACTTCAGTTACAGTATACCTTTGTTGAACACATCAAGAGCTCTCAACCCAAGCATCCAGATCAAACCCTAAGGTCACCGTGCGCTTGTGCAAAATAGCCCCCAACGACTTACTGACACCCTGACTCTCTACATTATCAGCAGCCACCTGCGCAAAACACCAGTCACTCTGGATTTTCCTCTCTTCTCCAACAATGCCATCACAAAGATCTCGTATTACTGCTGCGGCCACGATTTTAGCTAGCCCTCTACCGCGATGGTCCGGAAGGACGTAGAGCGTTGTCAGGGATTGGTCGATAGACAGGTATGCCCACGCAACCAAGTCCCTTTTGGAGGTGTTATCCGGATTCGTGTACAGTATGGCTGCGTTGTGATTCTCCAGTAGACTCGCCGGCTGCCTCTTTACTTTGGAAGTGCTAGTAACCAAGTCAATCTGGTCGGCGGGCACTTTTCCGAGTTCATAACCTCGAGGGAGTTTCCTAGAGGCGAGCATCTCTTTCACTTGAGACGTGGAGAATATCAATTCATCCCATTCATAGCGATATGTTGGATTGATGGCGAGATCTTGCACAAGAATGTCTGCAATCACTTCATGTGAGGCTGTAAATCGAAGCGTGGGCGAAAAGGGATAGTTGAGTGGGATCACTTCCGCGGTAGAATAGCTCTTTCCGATATCATATATTGTCCGTAGCAGTTCCCGGAGGTGAATAGCTAACATTTCACGACTTGCTTCCGACAAGTCTGCTGGCCTCGTATCTCGTTGACATAGCGTATTGAATATGGCGATCTGTGACTCATTATGGCGCGAACGATCTACAAATGAGACCGTGACGGGATCCTCAGTCCTTATTTGAAGGTCTGAATTGCAGGTTGTAGGAAAACTTGATAGACATAGCACCTGACGCCCAGGGATGTTTTGAGGTGACTGGATGCGATGATAAATGGGAATAGAAGCTGGGAATTGGGTGCGAAGAAATTGCTGAATTATCCAGGGGTTGGTGTGTTTGAAGAACTGTACGCGTGCCATATCAATATTCGTAAGTACCTAGGGTCACTTGAGCCCATGCCAGGATCTCTGAACACAAGTCCACCGTCCTTAAGATTTAGAATCGAAGAGTGTTACAGCCTTGTAGTAGACCGCACCCGAACTAGATGCCGATCACTCATCGGATCGCCATTAGCTACGAGCTATGAAAGCGATGAGCAACACAAATCACTTTAGACTATGTTTACAGAGTAAGAGTACCATTTTGACAAAAAGAAAAAAAAACCCCCCTCTTGAAGTAGCACCAAGGAACAATTATTCATGTGCTCGCACTGTCTTTCACTCTAGGTTGGAAAGAATAGCCGCTATTTACGCCCACAAAAGTTGGTACAAGCCATCTGACCTCAATTCAGGTCAGATTTAGGAAAGAGAACCTCCTGAGATGAGAACCATATATTACACCGCTTTGCAGCTGAAATGGAGAACATACACCCTCATGCATCAATACTATACAAGCCGTTCGTGCTTTTCCGATCAAGGGGGTCATTGTGTGGTTTCAGTCTCATTCTCAGGCTTCAGCCTCCGGTCCAAGATCTCATCGATAATGCCCATCTCAAGCGCTTCCTGAGCACCCATGAAATAGTCTCTCTCCATCAGCTTTTCAATCTCATCCAAGGACAATTGCTTCTTGCCAGTCAAATGCCTCTGATAGATTTGGTTGAGCTGCGTCCTAACTCGGAGAATTTCTTTTGCATGAATGGCAATGTCGCTGGCCTGGCCGAAGTACCCCCCCGAAGGCTGATGGATCATGATTGACGAGTGCGGTAGACAATACCTTTTACCGACATGGCCACCACATAACAATAAAGATCCCATGCTAGCCGCCTGTCCAACACATATAGTGTGCACAGGTGATTGAATGTAGGTCATGGTATCGTAGATCGCAAGTCCAGCCGTCACTGAACCTCCGGGGGAATTGATGTAAAGATGAATCGGTTTTTCCGGGTTGTCTGCCTCGAGAAATAATAGTTGGGCGACGATAGCAGCCGATGTTGTTTCGTCAACTTCGCCATTGAGGCAGATGATGCGCTCTTTGAGTAATCGGGAGAATATATCATCTGCATTCGGGAAAATGCGTTAGTTCGAATCGCATTACATGATTGCGGATATTGTGCGGTTGCGCTTACATGTGTGCCATCCTCCACCCTACAGATCTATCAGCAAAATGAATCAGACGCTCGAGCAGGCCTTACGTACTACCGTCTCCGTCACAAATGGCGTAGGCGTCCATCCCCGGGGCGCCGCTCCTGATAACCTAGGAGTTAGGTATGAGAATGCTCTTGATCTTGACAAGGTAACTTGTGCATGCAATGTGGACCGGAAAGAAGTTTGCCGCGCAATGGCGCCTAAAAATCTGAAAGACCCCGTAGTCTTCATTATGAAGCGTGGGCAAGCTCTGCAGAAAAGGTAGGTCTTGCAAGCTCCACGAGAACTCCGGTCGGCTGGGGAGAATAAAAGCTTATGTGGTTTATTCTCTTAGGACGTAATGTCTTTGCTTTCGAATGCCAACCGGTGGCTGAATCAATAACCTATCAGTATGATAAAGTGCGAACAATTGAGATTGTTGGTAGCTATGAAGGTAGCTGTCTCTTATTGATGCGTCAACAATCGCTGCCTGAGAGGTCACGTGGGAATTCTGCCTTATATATATGCACGGACCTCCGGGCGGTCAGTCCTTATCGGGCGGTGAGTGAAAATTCAAAAAAATAAAAAAAAAAAAATGATTGCCCCAGCCGTCCCAAGATTTTTTTCCCTTCCTGATAAGAGCTCTGTTCCTCCCTCTACAATCTCATTTTTTTCCCATCTCTCTTCATCGTCCTTTTTGTCCTTTTCGATATTCATCAATCTCGAAAAGAGAAAAACATATAGGATTTCTTTTCCTATATTATCATACTAAAGGTAAATTCCACTCTGTCTTTGCACTACTTACGACAATACACTCCAGATCACTTTGTGGGCTGTTATCACTGAGGGCTGTGGGCTTCAGGTTTTTGCACATTGCTTTGTGTGGGCTTCGTTCTATCAAGAGGGCTTCATCATACAAGGAGGATTGCATTATTTCCTCGTCCGTCTCTGTGGGCTTATGCACTGTGGGTTCTGAGGGCTACGTTCCTTGCGGGCTGTTCCTTGAGTGTCATCGGTTCTTGCAAATCATTGCATACCGAGAGTCGTTGTTGCGCGTTCCTGTGGGCTTCGTTCTAATTTGTGGGTTTCATCAGATCTTGAAATCTGATTCTGTGGGACTTGTGCCGCGTGTTCAGAGTTTTCTTCCGTTGATCAATCATACATCAATCAGTATGTGTTTCCCATATCCGTGTTTTAGAGCCTTGCAATCTAACCTACTTCTCACCTTCCAGATAAAAATGTCCAAGACAAAGTCCGCTACCAAGGGCAGCAAGGCCGACAAGGCTTCCGACAAGGTCTTATCCAAGGTCAAGGATGCTGGTGTTACAAAGGCTTCTCAGTCCCCCAAGGCCAAGAGCAAGGATATTGCTCGCAAGCTGAAGGCTAAGGAAGAGAAGGCCGCTCGCAAGAAGAAGGAGCCCACCCCCAGCTCTGAGTCCGAGTCCGACTCTGATGAAGAGATGAAGGAAGCTTCCTCCAGCGAGAGCGAGAGTGAGAGTGAGAGCGAGGAGGAGAAGGAAACCAAGAAGCCTGCCGCTAAGGCCACCAAGGCTGCCGCCAAGAAGGATGAGTCTTCAGAGTCCGAGTCTTCCGAATCTGAGTCGGAATCCGAGGATGAGAAGCCCGCTCCTAAGGCCAAGAAGGCTGCTGCCAAGGAAGAGTCTTCCGAATCTGAGTCCTCTGACTCAGAGTCCGAGGAGGATGTTAAGAAGACCGACAAGAAGGCTGCCGCCAAGGAGGACGCTTCCAGTGATGAGTCCGACTCCTCCGAAAGCGAGTCTGAAGCTCCTGCCAAGGTTTGTTTACCTTGGACTCTATTACATACCTCTGTACTAACAATGACTTCAGAAGGCTGAATCTGAATCCGAGGATGACTCTGACGACTCTGACTCTTCCGAGTCCGAGGACGAGAAGGAGGCACCTAAAAAGCGCAAGGCTGAAGAGGAGCCTGCTACCAACGCCAAGAAGTCCAAGACTGAATCTGCCGACAACTCTCCCAACCTTTTCGTCGGTAATCTGTCCTGGAATGTTGATGAAGAATGGCTCCGCCGTGAGTTTGAGAGCTTCGGTGAGCTCAGCGGTGTTCGTATCATGACTGAGCGCGAGACTGGTCGCTCCCGAGGGTAAGCACTACGGTCTAAATCTTTTGACACACTCTTACTAATAATCTTAATTAGATTCGGTTACGTTGAGTATGCCGATGCCTCCAGCGCCAAGGCCGCCTACGAGGCCAAAAAAGACACCGAGCTCGACGGTCGTACCATCAACCTCGACTACGCCAAGCCCCGTGATGCCAACAGCCAGGCTCCCAGAGAAAGAGCTCAGACCCGTGCCCGATCATTCGGCGACCAGACCAGCCCCGAGAGCAACACTCTCTTCATCGGCAATCTTGTCTTCGGTGTTGACGAGAGCGCTGTTCGTGAAGTGTTCGAAGGTCAGGGTCAGATTCAGGGAGTTCGTCTTCCCACCGACGCCGAGACCGGCCGTCCCAAGGGTTATGGGTACGTCGAGTTTTCCTCTGTCGATGAGGCTCGTCAGGCCTTGAACGACCTCCAGGGTACCGATATCGGTGGACGTGCTATCCGCCTCGACTACAGCACTCCTCGTCCCCAGGGAGAACGTCAAGGAGGTGGTCGTGGTGGTTTCGGCGGTCGCGGTGGTCGTGGTGGTCCCCGCGGTGGCGGCCGTGGCCGCGGTGGCTTTGGTGGTCGTGGTGGCCGTGGCGGTGCTACCGGCGCCAACTCCACCAACCGCGGTGGTGTCGGAGAGTTCTCTGGCAAGAAGATCTCTTTCGACTAAATGTTTTCGATTAAATGTTTTTTTTTCAACGGTAAGTTGTAACCATGGTTGTTACTAGTAGATGACGGCCGCTTGTTTGATGCATGTACACTGGAATACCTTTTTGCTTGGGATTATCGGAACTCAAAAGTATGTCATTGTCATTCACTGTAGGTTCTACGGGTTGGGAGTTAATCAATATATATCATGACCATCTTAAACTCCTTCACTACAGCATCAGTTATTCTTCTAGTCCTTCAAGTAAACCTTTCAAAAACTTTAAAACAGCGATCTTCCAGACGGCGCTTGGCGGTGTGGCCCCATGACGCGAACAGCCAGAGTCGCCCAATTAGCTTAAGCCCACGCACCAATCACTAGCTATATGCACGCGATAACGGATGCAGCCCCGCATGCTTATGCTGGCTCCACTGTACAACTCATCCGTGATCCCTTTGTATGTACGTATTTCCACAAACGGCCCCCCATGTATCGCGATCCGGCAATCCTCAACCCGAGAGACAAGGCACCACCCACCTTGGCTCCGTCCTCGGCTTCAATAACTCTTTGCTAGTGTTGCTAACTACCATCATCCTATTACTCAAGTCTGCGTCTCTGTAAGACTTACTTATATATATATATATATATATATACACGGTGCACTGCGATCCGACAACACCAACCCGTCATACAGCCACACAACGTGACTTCCCAGCGTCATCACACCTTGCTTTGGCGGTCAGGTGTCCGGATTGGCTGGCTATAGCTGCTCAGTGACAGGTTTCCTCGTGCGCTGCTCAGCTTGCAAATGACAGCCATCCTGTTCCTCCCTTGATTCCATCGTCTCTCCTATCATTCTTTGTCTTCTTCTCGTCGACAGCTTCAAGACCACAGATACGAATATATATCCATACCTACAGCGATACAACACTACAGTCCCCGCGCGTGCTGATAAGAGACTGACAGGGTTGGCATTGGACACCGCTACTATCTGCCCCACCCCCATCAGGCTGATAATCCTCCATATCCACGAAACATTCCATACGTACTTTGTTCTCTCTATCGACTACCTCTTTCCTGTGTTTGGAAAGAGACCATAATATCTTTTGTCTTCTTTGTACACAGCAGATATCCATCGAGCATTTTCGACTCTCGCTTCACTTAACGATGCAGTCTCATCGGCATGACGAACGTGGTCACGATACCACCGCGACCTCAGAAAGCAGTGCTGCCTTGTACAGGGCACGGGGTGGTGCTTCGTCGTCGCGAGACAGTCCTCTAGGGTCACGGAACCCTAGGCTACGATCTGAAGGTATTATTCTCTTTTTCTCCAAATTCTTGCAACTTCTTCCTGTAATCAATCACATCCAGCACATTTGTTACTATCAATATGGACGAGTCTTATCCCACTACTCCCTCATCATCGCCCGATGGGCCATATTTTAACCCTTTTGATCTATACTCACTCCGGTACTATATAGACTCGTGGATCGAAGTATCCTCGCAACCGTCTACGTCTTCACTGTCGTCGGCTGCGACCACAGACGATATTATCACAACCGGACTTAGAGTCGAGCGACCAGACCCCCGCACATCACAGCTACGAAAGAAAAGAAGGAGGACAAAGCAACAAGCATCCTTACTCCAGGAATCGTCACGAGAATCAAGCATAGCCGGCAGCAGTCAGGATGAATACGACGAAAGCGACAGCGAATCCGATAAAGTCATGAGTGGTTCCAATGAGGACGTTACAGCACAATCGCGAGGTGATGCTTTCCTCTTGCGCCACGGATCCATGTCGGAGAATACGTCGTCAGGAGAGGATGATGAAGATGATCGGTCAACAGCCTTGGGACCGCGAATAAGTTCATCGCCCTTCGTCCCGCAACCGAATGCATTCTCACATGCCCCGCAATATTCTCGATCACGGTCTTATAACGGTCCAGGAACCACACCGAGTCTTGTTTCAAACAGCAGCCAAGCTACTGCTATACGGCACAATTCGAGTTCGACCGTCCGCAATACTCACAGGAGCAGCCGTACCCAACATGTGCCATATAATATGATTTCTCCCAGTTATCAGGCAGATCATGACGCTGCCCTTCGCGCTAGTCTGTCTACCTTGCTGTCTCTAGGTACAGCGGTCCGAGGTGCGCCAAAGAGCGACAGTCCACCGGCCCCTGCAAATCCACAAATTGCACGAGCGTCGTCTTTCCGTCTCGTCTCGGAGTCGGTCGCCATGGGCGAAGAAACAGATGACGCCGGTCGCGCACCAAGATTAACCCCCGGGACCCCTCGAACAGATGTCCGAAACATGCAGCAACCCAAACCTCCTCGCTCAAACTCATCCTCAGCACCTCCCAAGGGCAGAGGGAAAGCATCAAAGGATCGCGCTTCGGCCCATGCAGCGGCATCAAAGAAATCACGAGAGGCTAGCATGAACAACTCGCTCGTTGGCGTTAGCCCTACTCTAATGACATGGGTCATCAGTGCCGGTGTTGTAGTATTGTTCTCGGCCATCAGTTTCTCCGCTGGATATGCTCTCGGCCGCGAAGTAGGCCGAACAGAAATGGGCATGGAACAGATGGTCGGCAGAGGCGTATCAGATCAATTCTCTACATCGGCCGAATATGGCACAGATGCAGTGAAAGGCAGCCTCAAGCGATTGCGCTGGGGAGGTGCTACTAGTGGCGTGAGTGTTTACAACTAATCGTTTGTGATCTTACTGAAAAATCGCTTGGAGTTTGGAGTTTGTTTTTGATATTACACTCGATGATCCAGACATCGTTCCTTCGACTTTCTTCTTCACCAAATGAATCTAGCTATGATTTGATGAGTCATATGAGACATGTCACCAGGTTGAATGATGCATTGTTTTGGTTTTTCTTTTGATGGATGCAGTCACTTCAAGTATATTCTATACCCGGTTCTATTATCTTGTTTGACTTTGAGGTAATTCATGTTCATGACACTTCGATATGAAAATGAAACATATTGAATTTTAGCCATCTCATATGAGTCAGAGTCATTTACGTAGTCGCGTGGTGTCAACCCAGGAGTGAAAGATATACACGAGCGTCTTTCAGGCCAGAGTCTATATATCAGATGCTACTCCATCCATCCAGTCTATGCGGAAATATTCGATTTATTTTCATCATCGTCATGGAAGGGATCACAGCCTCCACTTCCAGTTCGGCCTCCCGTCCGGCCCAACCATCGCCTCGAGCCTAACCCACACTACCGAGAAGCAAGTCGCAAACAACAACATAGTCACCAGTACCGACATGCCTTCATACATCCTGGGTGTCACCATCGCTGCAGTTGCAGACCCGCGGACCAATAACCCACTGACTGGTGTCCCGACCATTGTCGCTAGTCCTCGGAGCATATATAAGAACCCATTCACAGACGCAAAATTCTGCGGCCCAAACAACTCAACTAGACTCGTCGGGAAGAGGGAGACGTATGCACTGGCGAACACACCATAGAAGATCGTGAAGGCAATGAAAAGACCCCGAGACGCCTCCTGGTGTGAAGCAAACGGTAGCAGGGTAGAAGGCACCCAAAACACCAACGCTGATATCGCACTTATGATCGTTGTGAGAAGCAAAACATTCAGCCGCCCGTATCGATCTGCTGCGTACCCAATAACGACCTTGCCAATCGCATTACACGCATTGCTGAGCGCGATGAAGTTTGCCCCAGCGGTGCCGCTATACCCCAGCGTAGAAGCGTAAGTCGCAAAGAAGAAGACGGGGATGTAATAAGCCGCGCCCTGAAACACAGCGCCGGAAGCCTGCGCTATGAATTTCCTCGACTTCATCAATTTCAGATCCACGAGCGGAACCGCTAGAATATTGCTTCTTTGCGTCGCTTGAGCCCTTCGCTCAATCTCATTCTGAGCTTTACGGCTTGGTTCCCACGTCATCGCCGCCCCAGCACCTAGATTCAACACAAAGGACACCGCCCCCGTAAGTCGCAAGGTATTGCGATAGCCCATAGCATCAATACACGCCTTGAGCACAGGAGCCCATGCAAGACCGCCCACCCCGGTCCCGGACAAAATGATCCCCATCGCCAACCCCCTTCTTGCTCCAAACCAGGTCGGCGCGACAGTCACGGAGGTCATATACGTCAAACACGTGCCCGTGCCCAGCAACACTCCCTGCGTCAGCGCAAAATGCCATAACCGTGTCCCAAAACTAGCTAATACGTGAGCTGCAGTGAAAATCGCAGCACCCACCAGGCACACTTTCCGCGGAGAGAAAGTTTTGGACCACCCGACAGCGAGCGGTCCGCCCATAGTCATGATGCCTACTGCCGTGGTGCCGATGAGATCGATCAGGGCGGGCGAGGCGCCGGTGAAAGGGTTGTTAGGTTCTTTGGAGAGGGTTTCGTAAAGAGCTTGGTAGATGCCAAAGGAGAAATTTATGCCGCAGCAGGTGAAGACTATGATGAATGATGCGATGGCTATTATTGTTGCTTTGCTGGAATTTGTTCAGTTGACGGTCTTGAATGAGCAAGGAGTGTTGACTTACGAGTCTGGTATCTGCTCTTGGGATGGTGCTGTGACTGGTTCGGTGTCTTCTTCTAATGCAAGACTTTGTTGCTGTCGTTGCTGGTCTATTGTTGGCATTCGACTGAGCGATATAGCTGGCGAGCTACATCTCGTCTGCGACTCTAGCATTGACGCCATGTTGACTCTATTCAGTTGATTTGAATACCCTTCTTGCACCAAATCCAGAAACAAAAAATTCTCGATTCTTGGTCTGATTTCATATACTCATGTATAAAAAATTTTGTTGGAGGATGTACCGCTTGACTCATACCTCACCATCCCAAATCCGATCAATCGGTCCCGATTTTAGTTCTCAGGGCTACCGCTCCATTTAGGAAATATTGGCGCCAGATGAATACTAACTTGGATCTTGGCCTGGAAAAGAGTTCGTGAGAGGAGAAAAGTATGATGAAGATTATTTGAGTACAGCCAATAGAGTTCATGACAATTTTATTTGAGGAAATTGATATATTTCGTCTAAAAACTGATAGCCGAGGTTATTGCAACATCCATAGATATCCGTCTCAAATCGTCGCATCCTCGCCAAATAATGCTCGCCAAATTAACCATAAGAGGCACGAACAGAGCTATGTTGTAAATTGTCCGGTTAAGGATTTTCCACATGCTCCCCAAGCTCCATATCATCCACCTTCGCCGCCTTCCGAGCGTCAAACGCAGTAAGCGCCTCCCCATGAGCCATGTCACGCTCAAAGATGGCGCCGATTTTGGTCGCAGATCGATCTTGAAAGACCCAAGGGGTGCGATCTGGGGTGAACAGGAAGTCCATTTCTTCCAGGGTTTTGCCAGCGGATTCCTACTTCGTGTCAGTTCAATGATGGAATCAATATCAATAGAAATGTACTGGGAGGATGGCTTACGGGGTAGAAGAGAAAGACGACGATGGCCATTAGGAAGCAGAGGGCCATGAAGATGAGGTATAATTTCCACCTTCGTGAGTCTCAGTATAAAACATCGTCAAGACCAGGACTGTCTGGATACTCACGAAATCTTATTCATGGCCGTTGGAATGTACAAGGCAAACCAAAAGTTCTCCTCTGGGTTAACGCATTGATCATATCGATCTTTGAGTGCCAGACTTACCACAAACCAGTTTGTCGCCGATGAAAGCGACGTTCCTCTACCACGCATGTTCATGCTAAATAACTCCGGTGGATACACCCACGCAACACAAGCCCACGTCAACGCAAACATCATCACGTATATATACACAAACGCGACAGTGGCATTGGATGCGTTGTGATCTGCGAAGCTGAAGTTTGTCTTTTTGGTCAGGGGGTCGTAGATCGGATCGCCTTCATACGTCAGTGCGAATCAAATCAGCTTGGAAGCAGCTTGTGAACTGACCCTTGGTCTTCATGATTACTCCGATCAGCATCATGGATATACCCATGCCAATGCCGCCAATTATCATGGGTCTTCTGCGGCCCCAGGAGTCCATATAGTACATATTTGGTAAGGTGAAGATGTTCAAGATGACGCCTTGAAGGCCGTTGGCGAGTAGTGAGGCAGATGTCGCGCCGAGACCGGCTTGTTGGAAGAGGAAGACCGCATAGTACATGATTCTATGCCATGCAATTAGAAAGCTTCAATGCTAAATAAATGAGAGACTTACACGTTAATACCAGTCACTTGTTGCCAGAATTGCTTCACCACATCAATCAAGCGATCAATTAAAACGAGACGGAAGACATACCACCCCAATAGCCAACCACGTCCTCCTCGCCTCCACCCCAAACAACATGGAAGCATACGTCGCCGGTGGATTACTCTTCTCCCACCTGAGTTTGGCAATAATCTCTGTCAACTCCGCGCGCACATACGCATCATTCGTATCGCCCTTTGAATGCAGTCTCGCAAGTACTTCGAGCGCTTCCTGCTGTCTGTCTTGCTGCACAAGCCAGCGCGGCGATTCAGGCATAAAGTACATTGTGATATGCAACACGATTGTGGGAATCATCTGCAGACCGATGGGTAGGCGCCATGCAGCCTGCCCGTCGATGTGGCTGGTACCGTATTGGATCCAGAAGGCGATCAAGATACCGAAGTTAATGAAGCATTGTTGCACGGAGATGATGCGGCCACGAATCCTACACAATATCGTCAGTACAGAACAGATGTAGCTGATCGAAGAGGGCACCGCACTCCCTAGGTGAAATTTCACTTTGATAGTTTGGTACCATCATCGCCAAACACCCATTTCCAATCCCATTGATCACGCGCCCAGCCACCAAAGCAGCGACATTATTCGCGACGGTTGAGATGATAATACCAATCGTGAATATTGCCGACCCCAGCAATAATGTCTTCTTCCGGCCGATTCTGTCAGCGACAAAGGCGCCTGTCAGCAATGAGCCGGCGAATGCGCCGGCTTGGATGGATGCGGTGATTCCACCTTGGAGGAAGTTGCTGGGGTAGTTCATGTAGGTGAGGAATTGAGGCATGACTAGGATGCCGCTCATGGAGCCGGTGTCCTGTTCTCGTTAGTCCCTCGCTATGGCCAGGAGACGTTGACGTGAAGAGTTGTACAAACATAACCAAAGGCGAGACCGCCCGTACACGGCGCGATACCGTACAGATAGATTGTCTGGTAGTATAGTCAGTCTATAGTTTCTCCCTCAAAGAAAGTGCGATTATCATCTACCCAAGGAATACCCATCGTGGATGTCAAAGCTTGCAGACTCTACGCAACCAGCCTTCTATTGTAATTATGAGTAAGTGATCATTCCGAGCCCTCGCTCATTTTGAATCTATTTACCACGTACGTTTCCACTCAGTACATCTGAGAAATATGCGGGGTTGTCCCAGCCAAGAAGTACCTACCTATTTAGGCAATTTACGTGCATGTGCCCCGTGGGGTTTGACGATCGTCGTGCCCTAATTAGCCAATTGGTCCATACACTCCAGATAATTAGAAAAGACAAACCCCTTGATTTCGTCAAATCATCGGCACAGGACTTCAGATATCGTGGCAAATCATGATATCAAATTGACAAGCTCGATGTGTTGAGGCTCTCACAACTTGCGAGGCTTGTTGGGATCAAAAAGTCTGCACATCCTCGTATAATCGACCGTCTGCTTCATGGGATTGGTGGGAAAATCCCTTTTGATGCATGGTATGCGCGTCGTCCAAATTAGAACACATTAAACCGCTGTGCTTGCTGAACATTGATGGGCAACATATCGATTTCGAACGATGGCGCGTCCTCCGCAGAGAAGCAGTACACTGTCTTTTAGAGCGCATTGTCTCTGGAACAGTAGGCTATAGTCTATGTTGAATGAGACTAAGGCATCGATTGCGCAGAGTAGCACTCCGTGGAAGAAACATAGTTTTCACACAAAGATTGTACTTTGTAACTGAGCGAGGCAGCTAGGTCTTATCTAATTTTTCACAATCCATGTTGGTTCGTCGCTTCAAAACACTCCATTTAGAGGTGCCAAGAGCGTGCAGATGTTGAATTTTGGGATGACAGCAGTGCTGGTAAGTTGTAACTGATACTTAAAGCATAGTATTTTTATGACGATATCATTTGGAATCATCCGCTATTCGGACGAAAATCATCATAGACTCCGTCTTACCGGAATAAGAAATAATCTCAACGATCAGGGCACTAGCAATTCAATCTCGGGCATACACTGGTCGTGCAACAGCTGAATTATAATTCTTGCAAGGGTCATACAAGGGCACCGTCCGACGTGTTCGCTGCCATAGGTGATTACGTCTACAATCAAGGCTTCAGTCAAGACGAACCATCCTGGCAAACCTATATTACCGATAGTATTGACCACCCATTAACGGGGCTCCGTTTTTGGTCCAATGGTCATATTATAGGGATTCACATCCGGATGCGCCGGTTAGATACGAGGGATTTATATTGCTCTGCGTAACGTTCCATGTTGACCCGGCAGGTTCCCAATGATTACCATCCAAATGATTCGGCAGAATATGGAGAGTACCGTAACATGCAAAAAGATAAAGGTCAAAGTTTGATGAGAATAAGCACTTGCCAAGAGCGGTAGCTCAGCGGGTACAACCGAACAGGTGGGTGCTCCCTAGAATTTAATGTATTCCTACGTAGTATGGTACTTATGTCCCGCCCGGTCGTAGTTGTATGTTGGACTATTATGCGATGACACTTTGATCAATTGGAGACGTGGAAGTGGTCAATACCTTTGTCTTGATTTATTGGATGTTACAGTCTATCTCTAGGGACTGCGTAAAAGATAAGCTTTGCCCAGCCTATTAGCTGCCAGCACTAGCTATTACGATAGGCAGGTAGTAGTCACTACTACTCAGTCTGCTGATCCACCGGCGGAGACCAATCGAACACTGGAACATTGCGCATTACGGTGCTTTGTTCAATGCTCTTATCGGACATGTCTCGTATATTTCTACCCGTGTCCTCCCATGAAAGGCTGGGGAGGACTGCGATTTTCTCTCAATTGTCGTAAAACATCAACGCTGACGATGGAGAAGACCCAAAAATTTGCCGGCAATGTGCCGAATTCAATGAATAATACAAGCTCATATATCAAGCCGCAGTATCGGGCCCCGCACGATCCCACCATAACTTTTGAGGAGTACCATCACTATGCGCTAAAGACCAGAGACAAGGAGCTTGCTCTCGAGGCACCTAAGCTCAACCGGCGCGAATGGTTTTCCCGAAGGAAACATGCAGTCGAGCCCGAGACACCTATCGGAGGTGTAGTTGCGTCAGATGGTTCAGCACAGAATAGAAGCCCGGTTGAGAAGGGTCCGACGGACACAGAGCAGTCTCATCGGGTTGATATTACGGACGAGGAGTGGGAAAATGCAAGCCGAGCTTTGAGGACTGCTTCAGCCGGAGCATGTAAGTCATCACGGCTATTGTTGTAGGTCACGGGCTGACTTCGAAACAGGCTTTTACCTAATCACCACCGATATTCTCGGACCTTATGGTTCTGGATTCGCAATGGGCACATTGGGCTGGGGCCCGGGTGAGTGGCTATCACTTGACGAAGCTCCTCGGCAAGAAAAGATGTACTAACAACGACCGCAAGGCATTGCATTCTACACGATTTTCGGTTTCATGGCTGGATATTCTGGATACCTTGTCTATCGTGTCTTTCTCGGAGTCGACAGCTACGAATTTCCCGCACGCAATTATGGAGATCTCGCACTAAGAACATGGGGTACAACCGTTCGTTACATCACCAACATCTGCCAAGCTCTCGGTTTGCTGTTGATCACTGGCCAAGTCACTATCCAATTTGGCGAAAACATCTCCCAAGTTTCGAAATTTAAATTATGCTATGCCGTTTGCCCAGTCCTATTTGTAGTGGCTGGTTTCTTCATCACGCAGATTCGAACCCTTCGGTCATACGGCTGGGTAGCAAACTGCGCAGTCTGGTTGAACTTATTAGTCATCTTCATCTCCATGGGTGTCATCGCAAATTCTCCCCCAAATTACAAGATCTCTGTTTTGGGGTCGGCAGGTAGTGCCGTCGATGCGAGCACCATCACACCGGATGAAAATGGTGTATATCCGGCGATCATTCATTATAATGGTTTGCCACCGAATTCACTAGTTGGCTCAATCAACGGCCTCTTGTCCGGAGTCCTAGCATATGCCGGTGTTCAACTGTTTGTCGAGTTTCTGGCAGAGATGCGACGCCCTCGAGACTTTATCAAAGCTATGTGGGGAGCTCAGTTCTTTATTTACACCGTCTACCTGGTCTATGGTTGCTTCGTCTACTATTACCAAGGCCAATACAGTTTCAACCCCAGCTACCAAGGCGTCAGCATATACGGCTGGCAAACAGCAGGCAACATGATCTCTCTGATTGCCGCTCTGATTGCCGGTGGTCTGTATGGTAACATCGGCATCAAGGTCTTTTACAACAACATCCTGCTGGACTTTTTAAGGGCGCCTCCAATTACCACGAAGCGCGGTAAGATCCTTTATGCGATTTTGGTGCCGCTATGGTGGATTATTGCTTTCATCATTGCAGCTGCTATTCCCGACTATTTCGGCTTCGTTAGCGTCATTTCTGCTTCTATGCTGTTAAATCTGACATACACTTTGCCCCCGCTATTTGCTCTTGGTTACGATATCCAAAAGAACGCCATTCGTACCGATCGCGGTGAGGGATTCAATGTTATGACGGGGCAGGTGAACCGCGAAGAGTCCACTGTGCAACGATGGATCCGCGGCTTTTTCAGCGGTGGTGTTTTCCAGGTGAGCATCAATATTTGGCACGTTCTGTATTTTCTGGCGTCATTGGCTATGTGTGGGTTGGGAATGTATGCGGCTGTTCAAGGTAAGTCTCGTGCCTAGAGAACGAAAACTGTACAGAGAACTAATGCCAAATAGGTCTGATTGACGCTTTCAAGAATACGGAATTGAACTCTTTTTCGTGCAGGTCGCCACTAAACTTGGATGCTTAGATTTCGATCACAAAATACAATGACGAGCATCAATGTCAGTATTCTTGAAATGCGCCTCTCATTCTCGGAAAGATTGATCTGTGCCAGAAGATTCATCTTTGGATGATAGATTCAGATCAGAATAGCTCTGGCGATTTTGCAGACTTCGCTTCTACGTTTCCGATGTATGAATTGCTATGTCAAGCGAAATATCATATAAACCCCTCCATCTGGATATATATAATCTAGCCAAGACACCCTACTCCTGCGTGTCGCTTGTGTGCAATTTCCCATGTTAATAATTCATCTTGAAGTCGTACAAGAGTTCCTGATTGCTGCTCAATATATGGATCATGCATCCTGTACAAACAAGAACTAAGAGTAACTGAATTTTTGCCATCGCACCTCATCACTTGACTTTGCACGATTTGCAGATAGCAAAATTATTGGAATGAATGCGAAATTGGCAAAAAAAGAAGACATTTAGCTGCATCATCCGTGAATCGAACACGGGCCTCATCGATGGCAACGATGAATTCTACCACTAGACCAATGATGCTTCATGAATGAAACCTCGGATTTTCGTTCCTCAAGCTTAGAATCAAATATCTGAGGATTTCAAAATATTTCCACCAAGATTCTTCTACTAACTAACTTAGTACCTACAACAAGTTACACACCACTGTGGTCGTACTCATCAACAACCTCAACAACACTCCACGTAACACTCCACCTCCACCCCTTCCCACCCTCCACCTTCTCCATCACCTTCCTACTAGCCACATTATCCTTCGCAACATCTGCATGCGCAAACCTCGATTCTTTCAAGCCAGCACCATAAACGCCGCTCCCCAGTCCTCTCCGCATAATCTCCCTGGACAACGTAGCCGCGATTCCCTTGCCGCGATGTGCCGGCTCAACATGCAGTGTTGCTAGAGAGCCGTCGAACGCTAGAAACCCCCATGCAATTGGCGCGTCAGCATCCTTATGTTGGTAAACGACCACGCTAGGCATGGCGAGTAACGTTTCCCTCTCACGCGGGATATGTGTCCGCGATTTGACGAGGTCGACATGTTTAGGTTCTAAACCTTTGGAGCCGTAGTAGTACCCTTCCGGAAGAGCGTTAGTCTTCTCGTCGCTGCTCGTCTGGAATATCTCGGGGGCAAAGATGTATTTCACATAAGGCAACGTATCGTAGCGATGGACTTTTAGGCCAGATCGGAATTGCGCGTTGAGGTAAGAGTCGTTAGTGGTAAGGAGTTTCATGAGGCCTGTGTGTAGAGAGCCAAGCAACATAGAGGGCGGATTGTGTTTTGGTATCACTTTAACTCTTGGCTGTTGCTCCGAAGTTTCTGACTGGTTTTCGGATTGCGACAGATGAGACATGTATTCAGGCATCAGGTCGCGATGTATGAACTGCAGAAGTTCCCACATCTGCTTCCTTGCGATATCCCGCCGCGCGGAATTGATGCTCGAAAAATCGCATGTTTCCTCATCATTGTCGCCGTTGATGGTATGCTCAATGGGCTCGACCTCAGCCTCTAGACTGGAATAGATCCATACTTGAGTCTCATGACCAGTAAAGAGGTTGATATAAGCCGCTATCCACGGTTCCTCATCCGTCGGTATGGTTACAGACTGTGTTGTCAGGTTGGCGCTAGCCACATAATATGCTGTCTGGCGTGGATGGGCGACGTCATATTGAATGCGTCGTAGAATAGGCAGAGAACTTGGTAAATGGCTTTCAAGTGCTGGGATTAATGTTTCGGACGGGGTTTTGTTCAGGATGATGAAGTCGAAGTTTGATATTGTTTGCTTGGTCATGTTGGGCTTTCAACTCCAGATAGTTTTCTAGATAGACAGATAGGTAGAATGTTTGATCTATCATTCAATTATTTCCGTGATTGAAAATTGTTCTTTCTGAAGCTTCGAGTGGTGATTATACTGATGACCCAGCCAACCTCAGATTTGATAGATGCGACGTTGCCAAAATGAGTCACTTTGATCTCCATGCAATTAACTATGGAGCCGGTTACTGGCGACTAAGCGATTTCAGTATTAACCCTAATAGACCCTAAGAAACTCTAATGCCTTGGCTTGATCTGAACTTATTCAGATCACTTACTCTTGTACGATAGTGCCTTTTTGTTTTTGATTCTGGAAATCATTGTTATTGGCGAGAGGGCAACTCTATGAGAAATGAAAACTGTTTCATGGAAAAGGAGGAAAAAGAATCGACGGAGATACAACGACCACTAATCCTAGGCAAAAGAAACACCTGAAAGGAAAAAGACATGAAGTTATGATCGTAAACATCAGGGAAGGTCCAAATCTGACTCTTTTGGATCTAAATAATTACACATCACAAACGCTCTCAATTATTTATTATAGATCTTGCCGGCTCCAAGTTCTGCAGCTCGGGATCGAGTAGTATTCAGAACCCAGACAACATTGCCACTGGATGGCCAACCTGTCTTTGTGTATAGCAATTTGCCGGTTTAGACCTGGATTGGACTCTATAAAAAGACCATATGTATTCTGGGACTGCTTTCCTCCTGAATAAGATACTTTTTGAAAAGGGGCCCCAAATACGTTCTTCCATGAGAGGAAGACGAAATCAACGTGGCTGTAATGATCGACTAAAGGGAGCAGAAAGAGGAAAAGTAGAAACCACTGGCGAGGAAGTATACGAATAATATTAACATTGAGGCAACAGCGGAAGAAAAGAAGGCTGTATTCCCAAATCGATGGATTTGATCTTGGTCGATCAATGGATGTCTTGCGCAGATATAAGATGTGCCACAGCTACCAGGCAACTGTGAATTTGGGAGCTAGACGAACAAAGGATGAACAGGGGTGCTTCGCCCGGGGTCAATTAGGAGGAATTCGAATTGACTTACTCCAGGCATGTATAGGGAAGTGGGAGTATTTCTCAATGTCGACTTGGTGGAACTAGACTGAGTTGTTGCAAATCAAGTCACAGCCTTGCGAGTTATACCTACCTAATCAGCGCAGGAAGTCTCATTGTCTCAGCCTTGCGCGGCCACTTGCCCCTCCAATACTAATCTGATGTCCGACTCCAACCCCAACATCAACTTCGTCCAAACTCATCCGTATCGTACACTATCCGAAAACGAGTCCATCGTTTAAGTCCCTTTGGATGTGTAACTGTCGGAAGTTCTGATAACGGGCTAATAGTTGATCGGCACAGCCAATCGCCTTCTAGTTTGTATATGCCTGGCGATGGTGATTTCCTTCATAAATTCCAGCCTTGCGATCACACTCAACGACTACGAACACCGCTTCATTTTGTTTGAAATGAACGCCTAGCTATACCATTTTCCTGGTCTAGTTATTCTAACGGGTTAGAACTTCGGAAGAGCCCTATCAAGGAGTAAGCCTCGAATCGAAATCGATAATATGCAGTCATGGGCTACACACGAGACGACTACACGGTTGCATGGATCTGCGCGTTGCCGTTGGAAATGACAGCGGCGAAGCTTATGCTGGACAAGATTCATCCTTCGCTGCCTCAGCCTAAGACCGACCACAACACGTATACTCTTGGATGTGTCGGGAGCCACAACGTGGTCTTGGCCTGCTTACCTTCAGGCGTATACGGAACTACAACTGCCGCAATAGTCCTCGCCCACATATTGCCTACATTTCCTTCTCTGCGATTCGGGCTGATGATTGGTATTGGAGGTGGCGTACCTAGCAGAACGGCTGACATCCGCCTCGGCGATGTTGTTGTGAGTATGCCAACTGCAACTTCCGGCGGAGTAATACAATATGATTGCGGAAAAACCGTCCGCAATGGAGTCTTTCAGCGCATAGGATCACTCAACAAGCCCCCTCAATACCTTCTGACAGCGATATCTCAAATTCGCAGTGATCTCACAGAGAGTCTCCTTGAGAGATCCTTGATGGAAGGGCTTCAGAAATTCGAAAATAATCGAGAGCATTTTGCACGTCCGAGCAATGACTGGCTGTTCGAGGCAAATTATGACCACGATAGCGAGAAAAGCGACTGTTTGACGTGTGATAGAACTCGGTTAGTAGTCCGTCAACCGAGAGAAAACAATAAGCCCCTGGTTCATTATGGTCTTATTGCGTCCGGCAACCAGGTCATGAAGAATGCTCAAATAAGAGACTCTATTGGCCGAAAACTAGGAATCCTCTGTTTTGAGATGGAAGCGGCAGGGTTGATGGATCAATTACCATGCCTAGTAATCCGAGGGATATGTGACTATTGTGACTCGCACAAACACAAAGAATGGCAAGATTATGCAGCTCTTACTGCAGCCGCATTTGCGGCTCATCTATTGCATACAGTTCCCAAGGCGGAGAAAAAAGCACCTCATACGCACAGTATGTACCTTTATGCCTTCGCAGATTTCAATCACTAACTTGCAGTAGACGTAGAATTCTCCGAAGAAGAGAAAGCATGTCTACGCAGCCTTTTCATTACTGATCCGATGGAGGATAAGAATTCGCTAAAGCGAAGAAAAGGTGATCGCGCTTTAGGCACGTGCAGTTGGATTCTTGACACCGCGGAGCTGCAAGATTGGCTTGGACTCTCCGCACATCAGAACCAGGAAGAGCGAAACATACTATGGTTATATGGTAATCCAGGCACAGGAAAGTCAACGATGGCAATTACATTATCAGAGGAGCTTCCAAGCAAGGCCTATTTCCAAGAACGAAATAAGACTATCGCATACTTCTTCTGCGATTCGAGCTCGGATGTTAACAGAACTGCAACTGCCGTATTGCGTGGCCTGCTCTATCAAGTGATCAAGCAGCATCCAACACTCATGAGAAGACATTTGCTTCCCAGATACCTTGAACGGACAGATAAGACCTTTGTTTCATTCGACGCTTTGTGGGCTGTTTTGTTAGACGTCGCCAAAAGCTCTGAAGACACGGAATATTATTTCATTATTGACGCTTTAGACGAGTGTGAGCTTGATTCACAAGAGACTCTACTTGAGCAGATTGACCAAACCTTCGGCAACCTCAATTCAAAAAGCTCGGCCCCATCAAATGTGCATATTCTAATCACAAGTCGCCCATATCATGAAATTCGAAGGTCTCTATCTACCTTCCGATGTAAAGACTTGGCTACCTTTAGCGCAGTTGCCAGTGATTTGAGAAAGGTAATCCAGCAAAAAGTTGAGGTTCTTAGCAGGCGAAACAAGTACCCAAAAGCCCTGATCACTGATGTCTCTCGAGTGTTGGAGGAGAAAGCAGAGGGAACATTCTTGTGGATAGGCATTGCCTGCGACGAATTGGCAAAGGTACAATCTAGGAACGTATTGAAAGCTTTGCAAGCTCTCCCTCGTGGACTGAGCTCCTTATATAACAAGCTATTGGAATCAGCCATCTCCACAAGTGGAGACGACGACAAAACCATGATACTCGAAATGCTGACTTTTGTTGCTTTTGCGCTGCGACCATTATCAATAGCAGAGTTGTCAGAGGCTTGTCAACTTTATCCAGACGAAGAAGAGGACGCTCGGCTTCAATTTACAGAAGAAGTGATTGATTTATGCCGCTTGATGATTGTCGTACAAGGCAGACATGTACGGCTCTTACATAAGTCTGTCAAGGACTTTCTAAGTAGGGAAACTCAGAACATCGATAGCCTTCAAGCTAACGCCAGGATGGCATACCGGTGTATTAGCACTGTTATACAATGCCTGAAAACCCATAAGGAGTTTCGGAACGATCGCAATGGGTTTCTTGATTACTCAACAATATATTGGCCACGACATGCCCATCTTTCGAGAACCAAGTTTACCGTCTTACGTGAACATGGGAGCTTCTTCCTTTTGAACTCTGCTTCCTGGAACCAGTGGAGGTGTCTTTACAACATCCGAGAATCATATTTCTACAAACCGCTAGAAGGTGGGTTTTCAACCCTCCATGCTGCAGCACGTTGGGGCATCCCGCAATTGATTCAGTTTGTACTCAACGACACCACGACTGAATTTGACCATCTCAAACCAGCCCAGAGGAAGAAACTTCTAGTTGACTCGGATTTCAGAACTGCCAAAGGAGTGACACCATTGGTGGAAGCCGCAAAAAGCGGTCGAGTATCAATAATGAAAAGTTTATTGGACTTAGGGCCACAAAATCAGCAGATAAATCAAGACGTGTTGAAAGCCGCATTAGGAAACACCTTGCGCGGAGGAAAGGTCTTGATATTCCTCTTGGATCAATATAAAAATCAAGTCCAAATCACAGATGATGTTATCCAAATTGTATCACAACATCATTCCCGTGGAACGCCGATCATGAGGTCAATTCTTGAACAATGCAAGGAACAGATTCAAGGCAATATTTATTTGCAGTCTACAATCATCAAGGTATTTGATATGACGATCATCGCACACCTCCTGAGTCAGTGCAGAGAACATTTTGGTATAAGCGAATTCATGATTGAGGCCGCTGCGCAAAATCATTCGTGCGGGAATGAGATAATAACGTCAATGCTGGAGCGCTACAAAGAGACATTCGGTCGAAATTCTCGCTTGATATTTGCTATAATCCAAAAATTCGATCAGACTGTCGTGCAATCGGTCCTTAGCCAGCTTGGAGACCTCATCGAAGCTTCAGACGATATGTTTAGAGCAGCAGCGCGGAATTACCAGCATGAAAACATTATACCTCTACTCCTTGATCGATATGGCGACGCAATCTCAATTACAACGCAAATGAAACGGCCAGGAATACTTCATATATCCAACATTGAATGCAATCGTGATAACAGCGCAGAGCGCAATACATGGAACACATATGCTGCAGCAACCGGAGTCTCCGCTATGAAGGCGTTTGTAAGATACTGGAGATCCATAAATAGAGAAGGTAAGCAGTGTGGAGGTTCACTATAGTCTCTTTCCTAACGATTGATGCTTGTAGCCGGCGAACGGTTTTGGAACGTCCCTTCGAGGAGAAATCGGTACTTTGTGGCTCCAAACAATATATTTGCTCAGATCGAATGCTCGATTCTGCAACGCAAGGTACCTGGCAGTATCGTGATACATGGGCCGCACGGAGTCGGGAAGACGCAAGTCGCCTTGGAGCTGGCTTATCGCATAAGAGAACAGGACCCTGAATACTCGCTCTTCTGGATTGCCAGTTCTTGCGATAAAGAAATTGAAGACTCCTACTTGAAAATCGCAAACATGCTTGGATTCTACGACGTGGAAATAGCAGAGGCTAAAACCTCCGTGAAGAAATATTTCTCTGAGCAGCAAGCAGGAAATTACCTTCTGGTTTTTGACAACGCTCATTATTTTCCGCAACTGGCAGAGTACATACCTACCAACGAACGGGCCCATATTATCTTCACGACAAAGAATAAGAAGTTGGCTTCGAAATTAGACCTTACTAATGCCACTGTGATCAAATTTCCAGCCTTAAGCAATGACCATGCACGGAATTTGATCAATAAAGATTTGGAACGATTCGTCGACAAAAGCTTGCTTGTCGAGCAGGAAATAGCTGTCACTCTGGCTCAGTCTTTAATGATGCCTAAAACCTGTTGTTTGATGTAGCTAAAGTCTGCTGATTGGAAGGGAGTTTGCTTATATCCCACATAGAAGGACTGGTTAGTGGATATTATATGCTCGGTAGGTGGTATTTAGCAGATCTGCATGTCTTATATATAAATGTACACGCACTGGGGCAGTGTAGACAGACTGACAGTCCATTACAGTACTTTCTTCGTTCGATAAACATTCGATAAACATTCCATGATCAATCCGATGAAAATGCGATTATGACCGCTGGCCCAATGTATTCCTTCCGTCCCTTGAATACGTACATAAAGAGACTGATAAGCAAAACTCCCCCAAAGATCACCACACTCCAATTGAAATTGTCTAAGGTCACTGGAAGGTCACTGGGCCATAATGACCAGAAAAAAGCAAAGTAGCAATACAACAGCCCAATGATATTCACAGTTAGTCCCCATCGACCCATATCCCATCGACGTGGTGGCAGGGTTTCAGCATGCCAGATTTTTCGATAGACCACACAGCTAATGGATATGATGTAGGTATACATTAGTGCGGCCACATTCAAGGAGATGATAGCGTTGAAAGCAGTCAGAGATCCAATATTGATAAGTGAAAGCAAACAACTGATGATGCACGATATAGCGATGGCGTTCATGGGAATCTTGCGCTTATTGTCAACTTTAGAAATCCAGCTGGAGAATGGGAGGCCCTTATCGCGAGCAAACGCAAAAGTTTGTCGGGAGGTGGAAGCGTTGAAGAAGATGTTGCTGAATATCACTGGTAATAGAATGATTGCTGTAAGCCCATTCACTCCTGCTGGAGTGACTGCGTTCTGAAAGACGTAGAGGAAAGGGAAGCCTGTATCGTCGTTCAAGGCATTTTCTACCGATGGGATGGCGAAGAGATAGGTGACTAGCAAGACAATAGCCATAAGGCCGTTGCTAAAATAACCCCAGGCGATAGCAATCGGCACACTTCGGCTTGCATCTTTGACTTCTTCGGACATGTGTGCAGTTGCGTCAGAACCTGTGTGCTCACTTATTAGCAAGTTTTTTTTTTACAACCCATAAAAGTTGATGGTGGCTGGGTACATACTCAGAGAGGCGTATATGGCCGATATTTGTCCGATCATCACGCTCAAGCCCATGCTAGGCCAGCCCCCAAAATTGTCCCAGTGCATAAATACAGCTTTTGCGTGTTGATGAGGAGCCATAGCCCACAACACAGCTACAACGACCGCCCAAGACAGAATGTGAAAGACCATCAAAAGATTATTCAAGATTGGCATCAGATTAGATGCGTACACATTGAAGACGTATATCAACAGGATCATCGCGAAGACGAACAACGTACCCTGCCAATTTTCCGGTGTGTAGTCTGGGTTTTGAATGCTGATCAATCCCTGTATGATAGTTCCGGTGAGAAAGGATCCAGAGGCTGATCCAGCTTGCCATGCCAATACTGACATCCAGCCTGTACAGAGTTTAGCGATAGAACTTCGTTGACAAGAGCGAACTCAAAGAAAAACAGACCAGTGATATAACTGAGAAACTTTTGGTATTGAGGCGGGGAAAACTCGGAGACCCAGTGATACTGTCCGCCGGATGTTGGTGCCCTATTATCGTGAGTAATAGGGAAGTTGACCAAAAAAAAAAAGAACCTTTGAGTTTTTCCTACATAGAAGCCATTTCGGACAGTGAAGCGATAATGAACCCAAACCCAACAAAGGTCCAGAGAAATGACCAGAATAAACCGGCCATACCTCCATTCTCCAAGCCTTGTGAATTAGAGCTGGAAGTGCATGAGCACTTCGAGTTGACCTGCGATTTTCAAAAGTTCACTTACACTAGTAGAAACTCCCAAGTTGCCTGCAAGACCGAAGCAAAACTCAATGCCGCCAAAGGTCGTAGATTTCTCTTGTGAAAACTGTCAGAATTTAGGTGAGTTTAGTGGCAGATGTAGGCATGCCTTTAACTCTTGGACTTTTCCCATACGGTGCATGTCACCATCATCGAGGGCAGTTCCGGCTCCGGCTCCAGTTTCAGCTGGTTGGAGAACACCATCATTCATAAGCCGTTCATCCATATCCCGAAAATCTGGTCCTGAGGCTTTACCAGAAGGCTGCATGGCGATCGGACCTGTGAGCAAATCGTAGATATCTCCAACAAAAGGGAAGCATGAGAGAAAGACACGCAAGGGAGCGACAAAACAAAAGCCCGCCAACATGACAGAGGCATGCAAGCCAATAAGAGCGATCACACGCACTTGTCCCTCGGCATGTAGCCCAAAGTTCGTTAAACCCCTCCTTATCTTACTATGTAACCAAATCTCTGCAATATCTGCATTCGTTATAAACAAGATTTATTGTGACTGTTCTACGCCCTAATGCGACCCCATCAAAGTATCCTTGTGATGAGTTAGCATTAGGTCTATCGATCGATGAAATCCGGACAGCAATTTATACAACAAGGATACACATGAATCAGTCTATCATCGAGCGAATAGAGAATACCTCGTCGTAGTTTGTAACTCAGTGGACCGTCACCAGCCCTAGCTGACTTGTAAATCGGGATCGCTTGCAATTTATCTATTGTAGGAGCAACTCTATTTGGAAGGTGATCAGTTCAGCTCCCGCGCAAACTGTAACGGCTTACTCGTTCTAACGCCAATTAGAAGCAGCCTCATCTGTTGGTATTATTTATAGAACGAGTCTTTTTTCCAATTTGTCTCGAAATTTCCGGTCTATCCAGAAAGTGCTATGAGTATCTACACATTATTACAAGGATAGACGAAGGGTATTGCCTCCAAAATGTCGTCTGAAAAGACATCGACCGTCTCAGAGCCGAGCTACGCCAAGTCTGACAAGGCAAAAACCGATCATCCATGGTGATCTCCCAATATTAATAAGAATCTGGTTCCCGAGGTTAGTAGGAATAAAGGTTATATTGCGATCTGGTATTGTCAGGGCTAACGCTAGCAAACATGTCTCAAGACTCAAAAAAATTGTTGGAGGAGTATAGTAATGTATCCCTCGACAAGCAATCGAAACATGTGCATGAGATGGTAAGAGAAGTCCTGCTCGCATTCAGCCTCTTACGTGTGATTTTTTACCAAGCGACTGATTTTTTTTCTCCTATTCAGCGTGACCAAGCATGGGCCATTCGCTCCTATCCTTACACTGGACTAGGAGTCTGGCTTGTGTCATTCATATCGACTCTTCCAGCCTATCCCACAATTCTCCAGCGTCTAAAAGACACTTCCAACGGCAGGAGTGGTGCAAGATTGATTGACATTGTTTGTTTTCTAGACAGCGACCTACGTCGTCTCGCATGTGACGGAGCGCCCATAGAGAATCTGTACGGAGTTGGCATTGTGGATTATTAGGACGTGGGGTTTGCGCTGCACCGTGATTAGGATAAGTTCAAAGTGCATTTTATTGAGGCAGACATGCTCAAAATCAGCGAAGATAAAGATGCAGGTAGCTGGGGAAACCACACCTCTCCAAGCCCTCCGCGCCATAGCAGACATCGTTTCAATCTCCGCATTCCTTCATCAAGGAAATGGGGATGATTAAGTACCAGATGCTCTGGTAGTTGGCCATCAAATCGGCAATGTAAAAGCCAAACAGGTAAGGAATAGAGGACTGCAATTGCATCATTGGAGACACGCGCCAGAGTCATTTGCTACAACGTGGGACCAGGTTGGTGTTGAGACGAGCACGGCGTGGAAGACGGAGGGCAAGTTGTTGTTGTCTTTCGAGGAGATGGGCTTGGACCCTGAGGGTAACAGGTGGATGGAGCCTGGGAATAATGCGCTCAATTTTGTCGTTACAGGACTGAAGTAGACACTAATCGGTCCAAGATTGAGTGCTTGATCCCTCACTTTTGAAACATAGAGTAGCTCAATCTCGCGCCGAAAAAAGGTTTCATCTGGGAACATCCGCTGCTCGTCTTTTACCTAAAGCGGAAGTTAGGGCTCCGCCGGGAAGAACCTGGCCATCGAAAGTGGTGTCACGACATCTTGTAATTCGCAGTGCAGTATCAAGTAAAAAGTTCTTCGAGCAGCTAATTTTGGTCTCAATTTGATTGGATTGATTTCAAATTCCCGTATATCCGGGTTGGCGTACACCAACCACTCGTTGTAGTTCAAAAGAACATCACTAGTGAGATAATGAAGAAAGAAGGAGCCAGTAATTGTAAAATCAATTACAACCAAATACAATGACATGCTTCCTTCCCTTGAACTGTGCAGCATTCTTATACGCCTCAACACCCTGCTCTATAGGCACCAACGTCAAACCATCCTCAGCTGGCGGTTCCAGCCCATCTTCATCAAACATCTCAGCCAAACGTTTCATGCGCTCCGCCATATCGGCTGGCTGTTGTGGTATTGAATTGACTCCACAGATTGAATGGTTTTTACGATAAAGGTCCACCAGGTTGAGCTCATATCTTGGCGTCTCTCCCATGAAACCGGCTAGGACACAGTATCGACCCTTTAAGGCTAGAACCTTCATAGCTTTGCTCATGAGTGCCGCGGAACCGATTGTGTCGATAATGACATCTGCTTTGCCATTTTCGAAGAATCTACTCAGACCATGCAGGTTAAGGTCGGTGACGATGTTGATATCCGCGACATCATCTCGGCGTCCCGTTGTGACTACTTTGCAGCCCCAGCAGCGGGCGATACGTGCCGCCGCAGTACCGACAGCACCCGTGCCGCCCAGGATCAATACTCTATCCGTGCGTTGCGTATGTGTAGCTTCAAAAGCTAACAGTGCGGTCGTGTATGGCACGCCAACGACAGCAGCTTGCCCCATGCTCAGACTCCGGGGCTTCGGCACCACGCCATCTTCCGGAACAAGAACATACTCCGCAGCTGTACCGTCGCAGGTGAACGAAAGAGTATTACCAGACGTTCCATAGACTGCGGTTCCGGGGGGTAAGGCCGGGTTGTCCGATGCATGTACGACGCCGGAAAAGTCTCGACCGGGGATCCGGGGTTGGAACACACCGAATACATTCATTAAAGCATTTGCAACATCGCTGGGATTGACGCCGCTGGCACTGACTTTGACAAGGATAGTTGACGGTGCGAGGACCGGAATAGGTCGCTCCGTTAGAGCGAGCTGATGTGTCGATTTCGACCCCGGGTCCTGTGAGGGGGACGACCACAGAGCTCTCATGGTGGTTTATGGGGTTTCATCAAATTGGATCTTGTGAAGACTGAGTGTGAGAAATTTCCTTGCATTTCCGCAAGAGCTGCCAGGGTCGATCCACGTACAGGTCGGTGAAAGACGCCGCTGTTTATGTATCCCCGCCAGTTATTTGGCTGTCGTTACTCTCCGAAAGAACCAATTGATGATTGTCTGGACACAGCCACAATGGAGTCATACCGGACAGGTAAGGCAATTGCGACCTAAATTTTAGTCGCCTCTTATCCAACTACGGGCGGATTATCTCCCAAGCGTGATATGTCAGTTCGTTTAGCCAGTGCTAGCCCGACGGGTAATCGGATTGTTGTGTGATTCCAGTAAACAGTGCGAGTATAGACGAGATAGATTCTCATCACGCATCCGAGCCCTAATCTGTAATTTGAAAGCTTTCCGCGATTATAGCGCGGAGCCTAATTCTTCCATGCACTTAGTCGCTTTAAATATGACGTTTTCCCGTACTTCATATCAAACATAATCAGAATCTGGTAAGCAGTGCGACGAGCTGAGGCTGTTCACGCGTATCCAAATTTTGATCTCCAAGCTGAAGCCCGGTACATATACGCAGTACATATACGCGAGTGTACCGCTGATTATTGGTAATCTTTCGTGCAATTTATTAGTCGAATACGACGTTATCTATCCCGACCAATAAGGATGGTCAATTTCACTAATCGCTGTCAGAACCAATCGCTAAATTGTCAACTAGCACGGTTAGCTGTCCCGGTACTTTCGTCATAATCTGACAGCATGCCGAGGGAATCTGGGAGGACCGGTCGATGCAATGACAATATACGAGATCACGAGGCTTGAAAAACCCAGGTTTCATGTGACAGCTGGCAGCAAGCTAAGGTGAAAAACTCGGCGACCGAGCTGAGATTTCACGTACATCGAATGGCTCGGACGGCCAGAGCATACCATGATGAAGAGATCACCGAGAGCATCAGGAAGCTTCATTACTCATACCAAAAGAGCTTAATATTGGGTTATGATCTCAAGCCAATGAACCATGGCCGATGTACGAAGTGGAGTGGATTTACCCAGGTCCAGCTTTGTCGGAAGGATGTGAATAGCGCCAGCCCTCTTTTCTGGCTGACGATTGACTTCGAATGGCATACGTACCGATTAATCATACGGCGAAGATGGATAGCTCTTATGGCCTAGCTACATTCGAAGCGGTGTTCCATTGTGTCGTATCCGGACGAAGGATTTCTGAGCATGAAAGCCAGTTCTTCAATACGTTATGATAACAACTTAGCATAAGAAATTCACTCCCGGCCCATTCCTCCCTCTTGATGGCTTTGCGTAACGACGACGATGACCTCAGCTGTTTCAAGAGCTCTTTTCCACCGAGAGATTACAATAATGTATCCGAAAAGCAATAAAACAAAGGGATAGAATGAATATGATATGGACGGTATCATCCTCAACGTCCAAATGCGGTTAGTGCGCTTTCTTATCTTGTTGGGTCTCCGATTCCGCTCTCCGCATTCTCAAAAAAATTGAGAGTCATACCCAACACACACACACACACACACACACAACGTGAAACCGAGAAGACGAAACAATTCAGTCGCATCAATTCTGTCACGATGGCTTCTCAAAAGGCCGTTGCCGAAAATATGCTATGGGGAGGACGATTCACTGGTACCAAAATTTCCTTCTCTTCGTCAAGACAGGATACTAATGTCAACAGAGGGCCTCGACCCATTGATGGTCCAATACAACGAATCCCTCCCGTACGACCGCATCTTCTGGAAACAAGACATCCTCGGCTCCCTGGCCTTTGCCCGCGCCAACACTCGCGGCGGCATTCTTACGTCCAGCGAATTTGCCGAAATCGAGCGCGGCTTCAAACAGATCGCCGAAGAATGGAGCACAAATAGCTTTGTCGTCAAGGCCAACGACGAGGATATCCACACCGCGAACGAGCGTCGGTTGGGCGAGATTATCGGCAAGGATATCGCCGGAAAACTTCACACGGGCCGATCGCGTAATGAGCAGATTGCGACTGATATGCGGTTGTGGTTGAGAGATGAGTTGCGGAAATTGGACTCGTTCTTGTGCGATTTGATCAAGGTCTCTGTGGCGCGCGCGGAGCAGGATATTGAGTATTTGATGCCGGGGTATACGCACTTGCAAAAGGCGCAGCCCGTGCGATGGTCGCACTGGGTGTTGTCGCATGCCGTTGCTTTTGCGTCGGAGTTGGGTCGTTTGCGGGAGGTGATTAAGCGGGTCAACAAGTCGCCGTTGGGTACCGGGGCGCTCGCTGGAAACCCGTTCCAGATCGATCGCGAGGGTATGGCCAAGGAACTAGGGTTTGATGGTATTACGATCAATTCGATGAACACGGTGGCCGACCGAGACTTTGCCATGGAGACGATGCAGTGGGGCAGCTCGTTCATGCTCAAGATCTCTCGCTGGGCGGAAGACTTGATCATCTACAGTAGTTTGGAGTTTGGCTTCGTCCGCCTCGCCGACGCATACTCCACGGGGTCGTCGCTTATGCCGCAGAAGAAGAACGCAGACAGTCTTGAGCTTCTCCGAGGCAAAGCCGGACGCGCATTCGGTCACGTCGCTGGTCTGATGATGACCATCAAGGGCCTCCCGACTACCTACAACAAGGATCTGCAAGAGAGTGTCGAGCCACTTCTCGATCACATCAAGACTGTCGGCGACAGCATCCAGATTGCCACTGGCGTTCTTTCTACTCTGACCGTCATCCCAGAGAAGATGCACGCCGCTTTGGCGCCAGAAATGCTAGCCACGGAATTTGCCGACTACCTCGTTCGCAAGGGCGTGCCGTTCCGAGAGGGTCACCATATCTCGGGACGCGTCGTTGCCTTGGCCGAGAAGAACAATGTTCCCATGGACACTCTTACGCTGGAGCAATTACAAGGAATTGACAGCCGCTTCGGATCGGATGTGCAGGAATGTCTGGACTATGAGCGAGCTGTTGAGTTGAAGGATGCGATTGGCGGTACGAGCAAGCGCGCTGTCCGCGAACAGATCGTCGCTCTGAAAGCTATCATCCAGGGTGACGCTTGAGTCTGCATCAGGGAGCGTGGTAGAAGATAGGTTGTTTTCATGCTGTTTTGGGCTCTTACTCGAGGACAAAATGTAGAGGTTAGATGAATTGATGGCACTCTATCTCCCCCGCTACTAGTCCTGCAAAGACATGGTGAAAACCAGGCTGGGATCGAACTATAGATTTGGATTGACCACGCCATACGGTATGAAGATCCGACAACTTCCACCCTAGAAAATGTCGATGAATGCATCTCTTGCTCAAGATCATCAAGATCAGGATATACGAACCTCTCAGTACGAAGTGATGTGTACGGATTTACCGGTACAGCCATGAAACAGTCACATTCGATAGTAAGCATGCTAATCTTGTGGATTTCGTGTGTGTGACTGCCTAATGCGGCAAGGTCTCATCTTCTTGTGAGGGTATACGAGATGCGAAGTAGTAGGTGCTACATCACAGCATCCGGACCATTCCCATGAAAAATCGCGGCACGGGTCACCTTTCTGTCCCCAGAAACCCACGAGTAATACTAAGACGTCGATCCGGCGCTTAGCATTTCGAGTCGAATCCGCACAGCACGAGCAGCTGCAAGACTCACCCCGTTCAAGGCAGACGCTCAAATACAGAGGAGTGGGACTTCGATCGATCATGCAAGTCGATGATCTTTGCAAACGGCCAATGCTTTCTCCTACTATCGAACCCTCCCAAGCGATTTTCTGTCTCTCAACCTTTAAACAGGACATCAATCAGTACGTGGATCTATTTCTGTTGACTTTCTGCTTGGTCTCTAGGTATGTCTTGGATGAATTGAAGCCGCTCTGTTCGCGAGTTCCCATGACTCATGAATCACGAACCCTTTTCTGAAAAAGAAATAAAAAAAAAGAAAAAAAGTCCATTCCAGCTACCCAATCAGGAAATATTGACCAATTTTTGCGATCTCTCGCGATCTGGGGCTATTTGAGGGGCATCGCGTTCGGTGTTTGAATAGTCTTTAGGACTAGCCTCTGAGCGGTTAGGGGCGCAAATAATGTTGATTTTCAAGTTCGATGAAGAGGGTTAGAATTTCCGAGGCACGACGGAAGGAATCTTCCTTCGTCCTTCTCTGATGGAATCTGGGTAAAGTTTATTAGGGAACTCAAACTCAGCTTTGCAAAATACGGCTACCTGGTCCATATTGACCTATATAGTATGTGAGAAAACAATGATCGGGATGAGGTTAAAAGCCGGGGTCAGCCGTCCGCGGACGTACGGCTGCTGACTTATTTTAAGAATGGTTGCACACGAGCGTCGATCGTACTTTTCGTCTCTTTTTCCTCTTATCGTCAGGGCCGATAACGTAGGGTGTTCACATTCTGACGAGATAGGGTACTGGACAGACAGGACGAGCTGACGTCATATATCGTGTAAAAAAGAGTGCGTGCTGGAAGATGATGAAGCTGGCTGCTATAGTGCCGTCCGATGCGCCGGCGATTCGTACTCCCCTCATCGTAGTTGGGTTCTCAGGACGCGATAGCTCGAAGATGTATCCGACGCAACACAACGCATGATGAGCAATCTAATCTCCTAAAGACATAGACCAGCCATAACCTTCCAGAGAACGAACTCAGACAAGCCACATGCGCCTACGCACGAGCAAAGCATGGCATGGCATACATAGCTCCGTGGCTCTTGTATTTAGCAATATCACGTGAAACCACCTACCTAGAGACGTCACAGATCTCGATCGTCGACACCACCGAGAGTAGAATGCGTTGGGATGCCGACGTATCTCAGCGCGCGAGACATCGACAACAGAGGTTCAATTTTCAGTCACACGCCAGGATGAATCTCGATGGACCCTGCATGATGTCCAGCCACATCATTGACTTGGCGCCGGCGCACTTTTTGGCGTGCTTGTGGCTCGTGTGGCTAGTGCCAAACCGCTAGTCCACCTATATAGTACGTAATACGGCATGATATTCACGGACGAATCTCGGTCAAACATGATCTGCATGCTGTAGTGCATATACGAAGTTTGACGAGGGCACTTCGTGGGCCTTTGAGCAAGGGGACGTAGTCTGACACGTGCAAGTCGGTGGCCGGTCAAGCCACATTGGGGATCCCCACTAGCCACATCAACGATCTTAGGCTTGCGGGTAGCTAGTCTGCCTCAGGCCTAGTCAGGACGCTGTGGGCCCCGGTATGCCCGATCGCTTTTGTGGATACGTACGGGCATGTCCGTCAAAGGCTTCATGTTCAAGATTCATATGTTTCTGGAAAGTGGAAGATGAACGAAGAAGAAATGCGACCTGTTTCAGCTTGGGGCATCTAATCAGTCATGTTGTGTTGACTGGACATTTCCTTGCGAAGGCATCCGCCGTCATCTACCGTTTGCTACTCGGAAAACCTTCTTCGATCAGACAAATGCGTCACTCCAAGGTTACTCCGGCAGCTCAACGATGCTCATGCAACTATCTCTCCGCACGGCGCAGATCCAAGCATACCAGAAACGGCGAAGCTGTACATGCGACACATCGCATATCACATCTGTCGGCACCTTCCTACATGGTACATCACAACATTAGGCGCCGACGTACATGCGCGTTGGATACGTAGCATCATCTGCATTACGTTTCAAGTCTATCGTACAGACTGGTGATCACATGAGAGGGGATATGCAACCCTGCGGAGCGTCGCAAGCGACCAACGGTCCATGTAACTGTCGACTGATCGTTTGTATCACACTAATCGACTTGCCTAAATCAGCTAATGGAGTCAAGTGTTTGTGTGTATGTCGTGCGTGCATATGCATCTGGCGATCAAAGGCAGGCGGGAAATTTAAAATCGTGTCTCCCTATCTTTCGTTTATTATCGTTGATCGAGAGTGTATCCTTGAAAGAGAAGGACGTAGTTCGTCAGGACCATAAATTGCGCTTTTCTTGTGTGACCGTATGATGTATGGATCGGCAGGGAGAAAGGTTCACTGATAGCCGGAATGGACAGGCATATCTTTTGGCTGCTGGCAGAGAGGTGTGCCAGTCTAGACGTATTCATGTTCATCTGTCCCGTGATCTCGATGGACCCCCCTACCCTACAACCCGTTACGGTATCCTCTCCACTCTGAGCCTAATACTACCCGTACGAGGCAATTGAAAATTCAATGAGATCAATAACACCAGCGAATTTCAATTATGATATCCAATCACGAAGCTAACTAGTTTGTACATGATATCTTCCGATCTCGAGAATCGAATAAATGGAGATATTCGCCGAACAACGCCATGCTGTAAACTCCCCTTCCCCCAATAGTATAGACAAAAGAAAATGCTCAAAGAGAATGTATATGCGAGGGATCTTTCCGAGTATGAGATGAGATGCTATGCTCGTAGCCGTATGTGCGATGGGTGATGCTTGAATGGACGAACGAAGAAATCAGAGAATGAACGGAACCGACGGAAAGTCGAGGACATGGCTAAATCGAAGCCCGCTTGAGCAACTGCCTCAGTCGGCGGCGAATCTTGGATCGTTTCCGACCGTCGATGCACAACCAGCCGTGCGGGCTTGACGTTCTGGTCGATAAGGAATCCGTATTGTCCACCGAGCCGAGCGACGCGGACGAAAAGGTGGTTGCGAGACTGGATGGGCTGCCGGGTTGTTGATGGTCTTCGGGCTCTTCGTAGTTGCAGTGCTGGCACTGCATGTAGGGTAGCATGGCTACGTGAGGGTATGTCTGCGAGAGGACGAGGTCGATGTCTGACATTCGGGATGGGCGGTGGGAGGTGAGTGCGGGGTTCTGTTTGGTCAGTCGTCAGTCGTCCGTCACAACGTTGATGGCAGGAAGTAGAGAGGGAGAGACTAACCCACAACTCGTAGTTGGTCTTGTATGTCATTGTGAATGAAGATGTTTGTTCAGTCTGGTGTTCTTCGTTGGTATGTATTTGTGGTGGTGGTGGTGATAGTGTCTAAACAACCTTTCAACTGACGGCGGATCCAGACTTATATACCTTATCTGACTCGGAGTCGTGACAGCTGGAGACCACATCTTTAGTCTCATATATCCACCGCAAACCGTGGCACTAGGGTCTTCTCCGTACAGGTGATATTGGCTTAGGTACGTCGTGTATTTACCCCATCTGATCTAGATCTGAACCAGGGCGAGCAGGAGTAGAGGATCATCCTGGCCCGGTGGAGTGGGAGGGAGGGGACCCGATTACCGTGACAGCTGGGCATCCTTCGACCAGGGTCAGACATCCATGCCTTGGTTTGTCCATTTGTCACCAGGTTGAACCCGATCTGCCAGTCAACTAATCAATCCCTTAGTCGATGATTCATGGATCTCGTTCCTGGAGTAAATTCATGTGGTCGTGGCCTTTGATTGGCCGATGGCCACGCACGTCTCAACACCAGCCCGCATCGTGCGCTAGTCCTGTTCCGGACAATGTATCCTCTCTTGATTGGCTGCTGCTCTTTTCGAGAGGGGCCGCTAGTCGACGGACTTTCAATCTATTGACTCTGCTGCATGAAATGGTCCTGTTCACATCCTGATCAGACCTGCATGACCTCATTTATTCAAGTCATGCTACGTACTACGAGGCTATCCTGTACGGCATATGTCGATTTGGAATTGTGCCTGTTCCTGCATCGTAGCGATCGTACCTTCTACTTTAGTGCGGTCGGTCGGTCGGTCGGTCGCATCGCATCGAAACAACCCTGGATAGATATCGGACATGGTAACCGTTGTACTAACCGCTGAGCGAGCCTGGATACACCGCGGACCCATGATCTATGGCATGACTGTCATGCCACTTGCACCACCAGAGTCCGACTTGGACATTGGACAAGATAGACGAGGTTTGAGAGCCATTCCGCTAATCTTCTCAGCCGCAAGCCAAGGGTTTGGATGCACACGGATGACAACTCCGTCCCCTCACACCGTCAGCCATTTCAACCGAGATGCCCCGTGCGCTACACTGAAACAAGAGAGAAGACAATTACAAAGGCCTGGGTCTAGCGGTGACTGATTTGTGATTTGAATCTGACTGGCGAGCGGTCGAAGGATTGATCCCCTGTCAGTCACAACCAGAGCCTTGGGCCCAGGGCCTGTTCTCCTAGGCCGACGACTCGCAGGGATGTTCCTGGCTGAACAAGAAATTTCGAGTCAGTGCTGAAGAACGTGACCTTCTACCGATACTGATGATGATGATGATGATGATGATGATGATGATGAGAGCAATACGTATAACGACTATATTGCTATGGATCATGATGCTACCACGGGTATTCATCAAGGATGCTAATCAATCTGCGTAAGCGAGATCCTGCATGCACCCGACAGGGTAGACGCCTAACGTATAACGACGTGTACTAAGCTATTATCTCTGGGGGGCTATAGTATGATCATGATTCTCAGTTTCAAATCAATAGAACAGAAATTAATCATTCGATCTGAAGTTGAAAGCCCGATAAACACCGCGACGCTAAGCTGCTCCATGAATAGTAACTCAAAACTACATTGCTGTCCTCGTCAATCCAGGATTGTCATAAGACCGCGACTAAGAGTAAGGATGAATTACAAATACGTGGATAATCACCCAGAAGATCTGGAATAGGCGATCCCTCGGCCACTCCGTAGCAGCACAACTCCGCCCAATAGGAACCTGCGGCTTGGCTCTCCGCACCGCCATATCTGTGGCGAGGATCTGTGGCTCGTGCATCCGACATCTGTGGCTTGACTCAATAGTTTGTCTTTTTGTCTTTTTGTCTGTTGGCCTTTTGGCCCTTCTAGCCTCCTCGGTGATAGTCCCTCGATAGCTTCAATCCTCGCGCTTGTCCCCGCTCTGTCCTTGTCAAGCTCCCGTCAGTATTGCCGTCTGATTCGCCCTGGAGCTTCGACGCCATACTTTCCACGTTACCCCCCCCTGCTGTCGACCATCATGCTTTGAGCTTAGCCATGGAGCAGCATCACATCATTCCTGCAATGGCTTCCAGTAGCCATTTTTGGAAACTGTGCGCCCAACTTTACTTGTCGCCCTTTTTTTTCTCCCTCTCTTCTCTTTCGAGTTTCTGGATTTAGTTCCCCACTTGGCTGTCTGTCACTCAAAGTGACAAAGTGAAGCAAGCGCATATAAGGACCAAGCTTCTACCCCCTCGATGACGATGTCGTTGAAACGTCAAAGTCAGACTCGAATTACTTTTATTAGACGCCGTCTTCTTTTTCCTATTCTGTGACTGGTTCATGCCTCACTTTGTTGCTTTTTCTCTCCCATTTAGAGGTATTTAACCTTAGCGCTGTGCGGCTATAGGTTATTCGAGGCGCATGTATGTCAAGTTACAGCTACAAGGACAAGACACAGCCTGGATCAAGGTCAAGACTCTGGCGTGGTCTGAGATCAATCGTCAACAGACGTCCGCTTTCTGTCTCGAGGCCCAGTCGCGCTCCGTCGCATAGGTATAGCCTCTCAGTCCGTCTTTTTCTTATATGCTAACGATGGTAATCGAAGACGCAAAGAAAACGGCCATCCACCAGAAATGCAGCCTACGTCTATAACCACCACCACGACGACAACGATCCAAATGCCGGGCACAACTCTCTTTGCCGACGACGACGGCAAACTCAATCCTTCCGAATGGTTCCCCATCTATCAAAGTTGTATAGAACACTTTGTGAACGTGGCACAGCATCGGTCCTTGGCGCAATCACTCGCTGCGCATATCAACATTCTTCTTCCCTGCCAGCGCGGCATTCTCACCTCATCCGAGTCATCTCAATCCACCTACAGTAGATCGCGCCCAGAACTATTCTCACTCACGCCCTACATCCGCCGCCTCGTTGCCACAGCCACCGACTCTCCAACAATCATGCAAGAACTCTTCGGCACAAACTGGCTCCACGGAGTCGGCGGCATCCTAGCTCAGGAAAGAATAAACTACCTCTTCGCCGCAAAGAGTGGCGGATGGCTCAAGACTAAGACGCAGTACGATATACTACCGTACGAAACAATTCCGTTTCTGAGGCCGTTGCGTGATCCGCAGGAAGAAGAGCTGCGCGCGGCGGAGGCGCGGTGGAGTGAATGGTTGGCTATGGAGGATTGGATGGTGGGACCGCGGAGTCCGTTTGAGGAGGATTCGTCGGGGAATTAATTGGTTTCCCGGCATCTTCTACAATTTTTGTTTTTGTTTTTTTTTTTTTTGCATTTTTTTCTTCTTCTTTTTTTCCATTTTTTGGTTCAGTACTTCTTTTGTCGAATGACGAACAGTCCATTCGTGCTTTGTCGCGCAATGGATATGAGTAATGTGGCGTTACTGGAGTTGTTTACTGTCTAATTTTTTTATTCAATCATTATATTCAAAAGTCTTCGTTCCACACACTGTCCAATTGAAAGCGTGGTATTCTACGTTGTTCTAGTGTCTCGCTATTTTTATCTCGTCAATCGAATCTCAAACATGACTATTTACCTGCACATATGGTCGCACCGATCTCTACTCCCCTCTTCATCGTGCACTGCTTCGAGGATGGAACAGGGTCCCGAATGGCCTTCCGAATCAGGCAAGTCGCAAGCCCGAATAGGCAATTAGCTTCACGAAACTTAATCCCAGCCTTCAAAGACCGATATTTCTAGCCCTGGCGAGGCTTGTCGATGTAGTACGTAGTATCATATTAGTACGATATTAGTACAGCCTTGCTATGATAATAAGGCGAACTATTAATCAAGGAGAATTATCAAGTATGACGGTATTGATCTAGTGCGTGTGTTTGTGTGTGTGTATGTGTGTGCAGAATAGCTGCGTAGGATCTTCTTAGCGCCGTGGTTATCTGGAATCGAGTTGACTATTCTGCATATAGAAGGTCCATCTCCCTGCTACCTACGTAGTCCACAGAAGAAAGGCGAGCTATACTTGAAATGTTTGGTGGATCTTCATCTGGCATCTGTCAGAGACTCAAAGTGGTACCTAGCGCGGATCGTCCCGTGTGGTCCCCTACCTTGAGGACGTATCTTTGATTGGGATAACTTAGTGTCCGGCCCGCAGACCCCTCGGCCACCCCCTAATAAGACCTTTCGTTATGATCCGATTGTCAATTGATTTACGTCCCGTTATTGATTCCTCGTAGTCGATATAGGGCAAGGATGGCGACTTCCTAAATGAGATTGTGACTGTACCATGTAGTATCGAGATGATCAAGGGACTGATATTGAGGCTATACCGAAATGTTCCGTGCAAGGAAGCTGCGCGAAAGTGTTGATTCTTTAGTTGGAAGGAGGAATGACGATACTGAATCAGGGGCAAAATCAACAAGCTCAGGTACCTGCATGTCCCTCCGCCCTGAAGCCTACTAGTACATAGTAAGGAGGTACTTCGTATAGCGGACGTGGAACCCGACAATCTGGTCGCCGGTCCCACAGCAAGGGTCCTCAAATCTCATTTTACTCGATTTGACCAACCGTCATACGTGAGTCTCGTAACGCTTACAGCCACAAGATCAAGAGATAGAATGCAATATTCGCGACATTCATCCCGATTGAGCCCGACCCAGATTCTCGGGTCAGCCGTCGCGCTACCTAGTTATGTGCTTGGGTACGTACGTACTCCGTGTTTACTCCGAAGAGGTGCGTAGCTTCACGAATCGGTAGCCGTTCAAGTCCTAGCTGAAGATCAAAGGAGACGACCGAGCCAGAAACTGGGGGCTGAAGAATGGATGGTTGCATGACGCACGACAGACTCCGAGTTTTGACAGCTGTCACATGGACCCTGTTTGGCCTTGTTTTGACATCCAGAATTCTTTTAGCTTGGTGCGGCTGGAGATAGCCCCAATCAAGTCTCATTACTTTTCGTCTGCGGCAAGTTAGTGGCTAGTTTCAGCTTGTTTCTAAATGTGCCATTGGGTTCCAGTGGCTCGGGAAGGGCGGGAAATGAGGGGGAAAAAAAAGAAAGAAAGGAAGAAAGAAAAAGAGACGAGGAAACAGAAAAAAAGTCTAGGCTTTTGACTTTACCAACGCAGTGGTAACGTATCTCGTGGAAAGAAGCCGATTTCGTGTTTTTTCTTAGCGGGGTTCGTACCCGGAATTGAAGGCTCGAGACCCTGGTTAGGCACTCACCTATATGATCCATTCGATATATCTGCCCGGAATAGTCGATAGCGCGTGCGGTCCAAGGTTACCATGGAAATAAGAGTCTGTCCGGGAATAAACTCAAGTTCTCCGCGGCGTGTTGGGTCGCTTTTCAACGATATTAAGCGAGCCAAAGGATTTACACCAGGCCCCTTTTTTGCACTACTCATTGGTATCATATGAGGACGTAAGCTCAACGAACCCACTGCCTAGGGCCATCTCGGCAGAAATATGATGCCTGACTACGGAGCTATAAATCACAAGGCAAGCTTGAAAGGTGCCTGAATCGGCCCCCAAAGTAAATCTTAGAACGGGCTTTTATATACTACTACGCAGAAAGTCTTTCTAGATTGTAGTCACTGATAATAACTACGTAGGCACGTACTAATCGACCCAAGGATCTGGGTCGAGAGCTGCGCCGATCTACCTACGACATCGATATAGCCCGGATGTTATCACCTGGCGCACTCAGTACAGTTATAGCAGGGACGTTAAGGGGTTGCTAATGAGTTGGCTATCTCTCGCTCTGTGATCCAGAACCGACTTTTCACTTCCAAGCCTGGTAGGCATATTTTTCGTCACTCCTGTCTGCAGTTTGACTGCGGTCCGGTTCTTTGTCCGTAGTGATGATGAAAAGATTCAGGGCAGGAACAATCAGCTAGGGAGATTTTGAACAATCATTCTAGTAGCTAACATAAAAAAAAATCCCAAGTCCTTCGTACTATAATCTCATTCCAGGATTCAGCTTCTTATGATTAGTCGGGGGATCATAAGGGCAACTTCCTCTTATCCGTAATTCTCCTCGTCGTTTATCGTAAGGTCACGTACACTCTGAAAAGTCCTTGACTCCAGCGCTTTCTCGCATGACTTGGTTTTCTCAGTGTCATATCGGAGAGATGGCGTCGGAGGTTCACGTGGAGCTTTTACGACAAAGCTCGCACAGTTAGCCCGGCGACTGGAAAATTCAGACACGGAATTCTTCGTCTCGCGGACAAAAGACGTATGTATATGTCGATGAATGAGAAGTTGACATGGTGTCAATTGTTTGGTCAGCGGTGCTGGGAATCGTGACTGGGCAGGTCATATATGATACCATGCTCGGGTGCTTCCTATTCACCTGTCGAGTAGGCTCACCAAGCACAAGATCTAGAAATGAAAAGATGTTCTACGGGCTGAAGCCAATATCTTCATTGGAAATGACTACTTGTAGCTCTTGTATGCTGAGTAATCTGAGCAGATATCATCATAGAGTTTGAAGCTGCTTGGGCTGCACTCGGGCAACATCTTTATTACAGGGAAATTCAGCATTAGGAGTCCGCAAGCAACGGAGTCAAGTTGGGTTGCTGTACTCTCTCTGTAAGACAAGGATCTTTGTTTGTATTATTGTATCCCTTGCCTAGTCATTTCCCTTGTGGTGTGTAGAGTCACATCTGAGCGACTATATGAACAATGCTCGATTCCAGCTCCCATTATCTGCTTCCCTTCCTCTCCATCCTTCTCGATTCTCTTATATCCTTGTTGACTTTTGAGCCACCTCACCAGTCGACTCCTATCCTTCCTTGACTATATCCATGTTCATCATCATGAAATTTGGCCAAGATCATATCAGATCAAGCAGGCACGGAATCCTCCAAGGAACGTACAAACACGTTCAAGCTCGACTCGCCAGAATGGTATTACAGTGGCAGAACATCATCGGATCACCTCGATTCTATTTCCTCATGAAGACAAGAGCATATCAGACTCACAACAAGGAAAATCTTAGTGGCTTGACCACTGGTCCATTACTCTTGACGAACGGATATTCCTACTATGCAACGCAATAATATCAATCAGGCATTACGATGTCATTTTCATCAATTGTAAAGCTCAGTACGCAATGGAAGTAGACTGCACCCACGAAGATGTCGAGAGACTGTGAGTTCATACAATCAACACTTCTTACAAGTGGTCACGCTATATGTTGATGATAACCTCATTGAGAAGCTAATGAGAGATCCTAATCAATACCTGCATGTAATCATTGAAGTAAGCTTCACTATTCCTATGCTATCCTCTTCCCATCTCGACGAGAGCATGCATCACCGATCATGTCATATCACATTCTTGTCCTCGGCTCACAACAGGTGCTAAATCAGATAGCCAAAAAGAAGATAGACAAAAGAAGCATAGAAAAAATGCGACAGCATAATTCGGTCAATTTTCACTAGTCTATTGCTGTTATAATTCTTGTGAGACTTCGGCCTGGGGGTGAAGCATTCTACGACCCCTAAGAACACCCTGGAAGTGTTCACACCAAGATCCCATCAGAACACCACACTGGAAAGCTTAGAGAAGCATACTTTTTCAAGCACTCCTTTGATTGAGTTAATCCCTGCCATGATATGGTACGTCGTATGGAGGCTGAAAAAACGTTTGATTCGAATATACGAAAGCTCCACCAATAGGAGGTAAATAGTTTGAATATTTCCGACTTCACGACCCTGGTTCGTATTGATATTTAACCAAGAGGTGCAACCCCGATGAAGAAGAAAGTAGCGGGGGCATGAGAATAGCCTATACGATGATTATCTCACTGAGTTTGATATTTCCATCCAGTACTGTAGCACATGGCAAAGACGGTTGTTCGTCAGCGCAGGAAACAAGCGCTTCTCCTATCGCCCTGTAGTGCACGTCGCGATGGCGGAGGACCACAAACTCTTCACATCCAGAGATAGCAAATATATAATCCCCTTCTCGAGCATTCGTAGGAACGAATGCGACATCTTTTGGTCGATAGTTTCTCGGTATGATAGAATCTGGTAACAAAGGGTTCCATTCAAAAGCGCATATTCGTAGATCAGACATAAATGATCGCAGTCTGTGGTACAGGCATTCACTTTCGGGGTCTCCCGCCCCTACGCTCACGTGGGTTGATGGAACGTCCAACCTGCTAGCAACCAACTCCGTCCATGATCTGATTCTTTTGCGTAGCTTTATTTTCTTGTTTGTACGAATGGTGAATTGTATCAGGTCAAGTAGCGTAGGGCGTCTGATATTTGCACGCCTGACCCTCGTGTGTGATTTCTGAACCCTGGATATGCGTCCAACGATAACGCCCTGACAATGTAGCTGATTAAAACTGTCGATTGTGATCGAAACACGCTTCACATCTTGCAGCGCTGCTTCAGCCTTGTCTATGGTATGATAGAACTTGTAGGGGGTCCCGACATATGGACACCAGGAGGGCATCAGAAACTGCCAGCGATCGATGGTAGCTGTGGGGGTTTTTTGACGCCCGCGTAGCAATAAAATGTAGAGACACTGCGTTTTTTCAATAATCGCACGAAAGGCTTGCGGAATTGACAACTCTGGAGGCTTTTCGTCATCTTTATCTAGATCATGATTGAGAAGATGAGTGAAAGCATAGATATTGTCCCGAGGATCAGAACACAGACAGTCCAGAAACGCATGTAGAAAAAGCCGAAAAGACATGGTTGAGCCTGGCAAGACTGCTAAATGTTCCCATCTCGTGGGAATATTGAGAGAGCTACTCGAAGTGACCGTCGTATCACTGACTGTGAACGAAACCCAAGTTCTCGATGATAATTCGAACTCTTTCAAAGTCTTATATGAAATCTGATCTGGGCCACAGCGCAGTTGAAGGTCATTAGCTTGACCCAATATTATTTCTTGCATGATCCATGCCCGTGACCAATACTCTCGCACCAATAGCTTTTCAAACGCCAGCTTAATTTTTCCCATCAAACGATTCGAAGCTATAGAGATTAGGGTCTTCTTAGCTTGGCTCTCAAAACTTTTGAGAACTTGAAACAACAATTGACTCCCATCTTCATGATTACCAAGAAAAGCGACCACTCGTTTGGCCCCTGTATAAATTGAGTGCATCTGGCCCACCTGGAGTGACTTTTCCTTGTTACAACCTTGGTTGATACAAAAGAAGTCCACCCACACCGTGATACTCTCCACTGGACTTCTGAGGTTCGACAAAATGTTATATAGATTCTCACTGAGATGAAGTTGCTTTGTATCGACCTGGATTGTTCTCCGGACATCTGGTTCGCCCCAACAATATGATATGGCTGTGTAATCTGGGTGATCCAGAAGCTGCTTCGTTTGAAATTTGCACCGTATTACTTCTGAGCCTGAACCAGGAAGAATCTCCAGTAATCTGATCTCTCCATAATTCAGAGATGATTCATATGTGCCAGTATTGACAGTTGCAGCATCGGCGACATCGGGTTCGCATTTGCTTGACGCAGGACGACTGCTAGACAAAACGTAGCGTTTTACAAAAGAGCGGCGTTTGTGCTGATGGTTCAGCCGGTTCGATGCTAGTCGAATTCTTCTTGGTAGACGTAGCATTTTTTCGATATCGCTTGGAAGTTTGTGGAGTTTTTTGAAGACTCAAGAATTCGACAGGGCAGTAGGAGCGAAGAGTTTTCATATGAGCCACAAGAGAAAATCTTCAAAGTTATTATGTAAAGATCTTTTGAGTCTCGCTTATAGAATTGTTGCATTCTCATGCTTTGCATGGCGAGGCAGTGCTGAGTTGCATGAGGCTGATTTGGATGTTGCTTTACCTGAACAGATGCATGCACTGCCTCCTACCTATCAGCATACTAGTATCAGTCATAACATGCTGCCTTCTATGCTTGGTTAGTTTTGATTTAATTACCAATGACATCCTGTTATTTACTGCTCTCATTCTTGTTGATCAGATGGCCTTCTCCAATCACTTTTAATGGCTTTAAGCTAAGATGACCGTCGCAATTATAAGAGCATATAGAACAGTAGATCACATGGAAAAGCCCTTAGAGAATTCAGTCACTATTTACCAAAGTGAAGTAGCTTTACTAGCCATCGGAGTCAAATTTTGAATGACGACCAACTGCTCTGCCTTGGGAAGGTCGGCCATCCACCGGCACCCGGCACTGGCTGGACATTGGCGAGGCTACAAGGATATAGCACAGTAAGGCTGAGGATGTCTCAGTAACTAGCCAGCGCGAGGAAACAGATTCGGATTGGCTGTTAGTCGAGACCATCGACACCATCCTGCATGGAGCACTTTGGCATCTTAGCGATAGCTTGGAGCGTCAAGTTGGGCTCACAACTGCGTGATCAGCTCTAAGCCTCACAGCAATATCGATAGTCGGCACAATAAAATCGGGTCGATCTAGCCATAATCATTTTTACAGGACGGAATTTCTAGCAAGGTTGCGCTCAGCCGATTGATTTTTGGACTAGAAACATATCGGTGCAAAAGCGCATTGACATTGTTCACAGTAAGATCATGACTCAAAGCTTAAACAGCATGTACATACAATCTGCTGCGTTGTAAAATCATGCGACCTCGAACGATGGGACATGAGCAGTAATAGATTTCAGCTACAATAATCTGGCCAATCGATAATGCCACGTCGACATGCAGCTGGGTAGCCAATAACTGACTTTTCGCACTGCAAGGCTCGTTTCAAGACTGTGCCGCAGCAGAACTCCATGGCTGACAAAGATCAATTTTCAAAGCAATGACAGATTCTGGATAGGTCGGATTCACCTCTTTGTATCTAGATTAAAGTTCTCGGTCTACTGTATCCCTGAGATAATCGAGATACTCGGAAAAGCTAGACGAATTCTCATGAATGAAAGCTGCAGCTTGATGAATCGCGAGAGGAGACCCTCCTGAACACTGTGTTGAATAGTCTCGTATTCTGTATAAGACCAACAATCTTCGCATTCACGAGTGGGATCACCCTGAAGCAGTTTCAGGAAGAGTTGTATACTTGTGTCAAACTCCATCTGTGGCAGCTCGAAGCCTGATGTAGCAAACGGCCCAACAACTCGTCTGTCCCGCGTAGTTACAATAAACGCCCCAGTAATGTACAGTTAGGCAAATGTTCGGCAAAACTGTTGAAAGTTGACACCGATATTATCATAATTGTCAAGAACGAGAATCCAGTTGTGTCCCTGGATAGACATCTATTCTTTGACGAGCTCGGTGCCAGATAGAGTTAAGAGAGTAGATCGTTGCACGTGTGTGGATTTTTGATTCTCATCTTGAGTGAGTATATTCTTCAATTTAGTGCTATGATTCAGTATTCAACGCATCTAGACTAGCCGTTGATACACAAGATGCTGAAGCTTCGGTGTTCCTTTTGTGACATCGACATCTGAGTACGAATTCTGCAGCCAACTGTGTCTTTCTGTAGTAGCGATATCGTGAGTTTCTTAGCTTCCAGTCAGCTAGATATTGGTTAACTCACCCTATACCACCTAGACCGTACACGGCTGTGATGGGGTAGGAATGACTACTTTCTGCAGTATGTGATTGCAAGCCAACCATCTGCTCAAGTTGTTTTAATTGGTATTCTCGTCCGGAGAATCGGTGATTTCGTAATACAGGAACACTAACGATCGAGAGTGGTATATCATTATCCTTGACCCCAAAGAAAGCTGCTTCTTAAACCTTAACTTGAGATATTAGTTTGATCACTCATCGAAGGTGCGACTGAGATGAATTTAACACTTACCTCTTTTCTGACTAGGTCTCCATAACTTAAGTAGAGCTTTGACATGTGATATAGCAGATCGGCATAATTATGCCATTGCTTGCTCCTGTGGCTGTCTGCGCAGTCAGAAACACCTTTGACAATGAGACAGGGTAGTCCATCTAGTCCATCTAGGTTATCCTAGACTGCAGCTGCTTCCATCTCTAAGGCAACTATGCTCCCATCATGTGCCGATTTGTCACGGTCCTCTCCAGATTTTATTACAGTATCAGCCGAGGTTAAATGTATAAATGTCGCGGTGCCTCCCTTTTTCAACCTGTCTCGCTTCACTAGTTCTACGTCACATTCTAGGCGATCACAATCCGCAATTGAGGAGTCTAAACAGACCGATAATTGCTTGTCTGCATTACACAGAGAACAAGGAGACACCGCGTTCTCCGCTGATCTGCGATGACTGTGTTTATATGATGCTTGGAAGAGTATATCTTGCGTTTTTCCCGGATAAGCCCAGTCGCTTTCTAGACCATGCAAGTAGCTCAAGTGGGAACAAATGTCTTCTTGTAGCTTATTCCAAAGCACTTTATACTTCAGGCCCACAATAAAAGTTTTCAGGTATCTGTCATCGTTGCATTTATCGTCACCTTTTCTTTCGAAGCCAGCCGGATATCGTCTGCCGAAATCATACTCGACTACACTGTCACCGATAACCACATCCCCGAGTATCAGCTCAGTCCCATTAGATGCAACAGGACTTCCTCTGCAGATTCCGACTACAATAACAAGCCGAATACCACTGAAGTACAACAACAAGGCTACGTAATGAAGCCCAATTCTCCCTACCGTGGAAATGTCGTTGTTTCGCAGTTCATCCTCACTCGTCTCTACCAAGATATCATAGCTTTCATCAGATAGTGCGTTCACGGCGTTCATTTCTAATGGAGGCGCGCAGATATAGCAACATCGATTGCATCCCGTCATTGTGAGGGCGGCATAGTCAAACGTATCAAACGGCAAAGATTCTAGGAATATTGCTGATTTGAGCTGAGTAAGCGTTAAGGTCATGAGAATGTTTGTGCAAAAAATGCCAAAGACGCGTGTTTTGGTGAGGAACTTGGACGAGGCAGAGTTTATAATAAGAGATGCAACAAACTGGCTGGTGAATGGCGTGATTGGCGGGTGATTGCTCTGCCATTGACACATGATATGTTGAGGACTTTCTTCCTTATTTTGTCCCTTAACTTTGGCGTTTTACATAGCATTGACAGCATGATACAAGTGCGACAACCACTTATTGAGCAATGCAGAATGTGAAGTTGATTTTCAAATTGCAGAAGCCGCACACTTCTAGCGAGCTAAGCTTGATATCAGTATTTCAACAAAGTACCGGATACATTCACCCAAAGCAGGGGAAATGCTTAGCCAAACACCACATTTGCGAGGCGAGGAAAATTCCTGGCTCATGGCAAAGCTGGAAGTCAAGAAAAAATTGTGATAAAATGATAGAATCAAACAAAAACATACAACAGCTGGGATTCGCTGGTGGTCACCCACCCAACTACTAACCAGCCGGCGTGTGGCTTAAGTACGGCTGAGCGGACGGGAAGCCCTGTTTTCCACACCCTATGGTCGTATGTGCTGGAATGAGGAAAGAAATGATTCATATCCTCTAGCGTCGTGAAATGAGACATCATCTCTTTAGGGCAATGCAACTTTTCGAATAGGGGACGCCGGGACGGTACATTCCTTGATGAGTATCCCAGCTCTGCGCTCATAGATGCGAATGCTTTCTTTGTTGCATTGAACATGTTCCATATTTATCAATTACCCAGTCACAATCTCGCTTTTGATCTATTACTATTCTTATGACATGCACGCCTCAATCTTTCCAACCCAACCGGTTCGCAATCGCTCTCACTCCATACACAAGGCCCAGCAACACCGGCACTTCAATCAACGGCCCCACCGTCGCCGCAAGAGCCTGGTTACTATCAGCTCCATAAGTAGCAACGGCAACCGCAATGGCAAGCTCAAAGTTGTTACTGGCCGCAGTAAAGCTCTGCGTAGCTGCCAGCTTGTAACCGAATCCGAGCTTGTATGTTATAAGGAGGGTCGTGAAGAATATCACCGCAAAGTAGACGATTAGTGGTGCTGCGACGCGAACGACGGAAACAACTTGATGGACGACTTGGTGGCCTTGGGAGGCGAAGAGGACCAGGATCGTGAATAAAAGACCGATCAAAGACCAGGGGCTGATCCATTTGACAAAGACTTCGTCGTACCATCTTGGGCTGGCAAGTTTTCGGATAGTCAAGCGAGTGATGATTGCGGCGCCGAGGGGTATTCCGAGAAAGACGGCAACACTTTTGGCGGCAGGTGCGTAGTCGAAATCGATCTTATCGTGGCTGATGATTTCAATGAAGAAGACTGCTAGAGGAGCAAAGAGGACCATTTGGAGGATTGAGTTGATGGCGACAAGGATGGCGCAGTACTCATTGTCGCCTCCTGCTAGGCCGGTCCAGATCAAGACCTGTTTATCACATCAGCGTGAAGTTCAAATCTTTGCGTATAGTTCGCTAAATATATACCATAGCAATACATCGCGCCAACCCAACGAGAATTAGACCTTCCCGAAGCTCTGGCTGATCAGGAAGGAAGGCCCAAGCCAAAGCCAACTACATCGTCTCACGTTAGCCGAGTTTCAAAGTTCGAGACGGGTGGCAAACTTACCATGAAGAATGGAGCTATGATCCAGTTGACAAAAACACTAAACGCTATTTGTCTCCAAATCTCACGTGCCCGGAAAACATGGTGCAGACTCTCGTACCGAACCTTGCACAGAATAGGGTACATCATGACAAGAAGACCCACGGCTGTGGAGGCAGGATTAGTCCACTGACCGCAACCCTGAGATTGTAGCACAACTCACCGATAGGAACAGATACTCCAACAAATTTACCCTTTTGTAGCGCAGGTCCGGTGTTGGGAACGAAATTTCCCAGTAAGATTCCAATGACCATGGCGAGAAAGATCCATACTGCTAGGAAGCGGTCAAGTAGACCTAGATTTTTGAAAGCAGACTGCTTGCTCTGAATTTCATTATAGGGAATGCCATATTCCCCGTTTTTTTCGACGTCACCATTCTTCCCCGACACATGCTCGTCGATATGGAGAGAGGATTGAGTCATGTTGCTTTTCTTAGCACAACCTATAAGGTGCGTCAAAATGAGAGGCGAATTGCGAGGGCAATTCTACTGAGCGTAGAAAAGCTCCGATGTCGAGAATAGATAGCAAAGTCTCTAGCTATGATCTGGCGGTGGTGTTCCAAGAAGGACCTGCACAGGATGCGATTCAACCAAATAAGTACCCGTGATTGTAGGTCTGCTTCACCCATATCGCCGTTGCGGCGAACGGCAAAAGTCCCCAGATAGATTGTCACCCGAGCTCTCTGATTGGGCACACAGACATGACTAATCCACTAACCCTAGAATCTTAAGTTAATTCATATTCTTTTCTTTTTCCTTTTTTCTTTCCCTTTTCCCCCATTTGCTGTCCATGTTTTCCGGTCAGTGCTCCGGTCCCTCCACTGAGACGTGACCGGGTGAATCATATCATGGATATGCATGGAATTATTACCATCATTTGTGAAAATATGCCCTTTTCGGTAGTCGGTCTACCTCTTCTCCCCGTAGTTTATGCAGCTGGATGTCACTAACAAGCGTTGATTGGCTGACTTGTTCGAGGTTGAACAATATACGTGGGCATTCCCTCCACATGTTCCCACAGCGCAGATATGACAGGTCCATAGTGAGACCAACCAATCTAGCACAACTCGGCCGGATTTATGCATCTTACGCCTTGGGCTTGTGTCAAGCATCATCTAGGTTTTCAGGTAGGCTGGCGGTCTGACCCCCAAGCTTACGTATCACGAGAGTCTCGGCTTTTTGATCTCGACCAGGTCACGTCTATCTTTTGATTTGATCTTACCCCTCGGTCTTTTTTTATTACGCGAGTTCCAAGATTCAACGTTCCCGGACGAAACAGTCATAACACGTTAACCAAATAATTTTCATAATCAAGACAGCCGTGATACCTAAAACAAAGGAGAAACATGGAGAAGCCCAGCGCTTTATTCGTCTGCATCCACAATGCCGGCCGCTCCCAAATGGCCGCCGCATACCTGAGCCATCTCGCTGGCGATGCCATCGAAGTCCGCTCCGCCGGCTCAGCACCCGCCAACACCATCAATCCCATGGTTGTCGAAGCCATGCACGAAGAAGGCATCGACATCACCGACCAGAAGCCCAAGATTTTGACGACTGAATCCGTTGAAGCTAGCGATGTGGTCATCACCATGGGATGTGGCGATGTTTGCCCCTTTTTCCCAGGCAAGAGGTATCTCGATTGGAAGCTTGATGATCCTGCTGGGCAGGGCGTTGAGGCTATTAGGCCAATTAGGGACGAAATTCGGCGCCGAGTTGAGGGTTTGATTGGGGAGATGTTGAAATCGGAGTAAGACCAAGTCGCAATTGCAACTATGAACCTCACGACTATTACACGACCAAAGTCTTCATCGATGATGTATTTTCTCCCATGCGCTTGGTATGTTCTAGTCTATTAGTCTATAATCACTTGTAGCGTGCGATGCTCTGAATAGAGCTGCGCAAGACTTCTTATGACGTTATATCATGTACAATAAATCATGCCTTGGCCTTCGCTTCCTTCACCCTCTTCTCCTCCCGCTCACTATATCGATCTCCAAAGAGATCTATATGTGGTCTCATCAAGATCGTATACTTGACAAACTCCTCCATGCAGTCCACTAATCGGTCACGATTGCTGCTATGTTTCATTCTCTGGTCGTCGGGTTGTCCTTCATCGGGAAAGTGAGTGTATGCCATGGGTATAGACGATTGGTTTGGGATGGTAAACATGCGCATCCACCGACCGAGAATACGAAGAGAGTTGACTGCATTAAAGGACTGAGAACCACCGCACACTTGGGCGATGGCAAGGGTCCGGCCTTGCGTTGGGCGTACACTTCCGGTGCTCAGGGGTATCCAGTCGATCTGGTTCTTGAATACGGCAGTCTATATTCGTCAGCTTTGCCCTCTAGCATCGTAAAGGGGGACAGATACTAACCAAATTCCCATGCTGTTCCGGCGATACCCATAGTTGCCCATCACTCCACGTACTCATCGCACGCAGCTCCTGTACTTTGGTATGACCATGATCGACATCGTTTTTCACCGGCAGTCCCTCCGGATCGAAAACACGCACATCACATCCCAGTCGAAACAGAATCCGGGAAGCTTCATATGCCACTAGCTTTGAATACGACCTCTTGCGTAGACTTCCATATAACACAAGGACTTTGAGTCTTTTATTAGTCGCTTGTAAATTACTCTCTGCCAGATTGAAGACTTTGTTCAACTCCAAGGCGCTGACCCAGTCGTTTTGAGCATCGGCTCCAACGAATGGACGATATTTCTGGCGAATATCGAGATCGTCTTCATTTTCTGGAATAGCAAGAGTTCGTCTTGCAGCGTACACGACATCTGTCAGTGTCGCTGAATCGGCAACAGCAGGATTCGCCATACTTGAATAGGATTGCCGCCACAAATACCGACCTGAGCAACTTGCCGGGCTGTATTTGAGTCTGAGAGACGATCTCAGAACGATGTTCATCTGTAATCGTCTTTAAAAAGCATCAAATGAAGCCGAAATACCCGCTAAGCAACTCTATAAAAATGTATCTAAACAAAAAAGCAAAGAAAACCGACAACAACGAAGAACGAGACTGGCGGGGAGATGAAAATAAGTGTCACTGCTACACTCTGATTGGCTGGAGCATCAAAAAAGGACTAAAGCTAGACCCACTTATCTATCCGCGCCGGCTAGAACGGCTTCCGATTGGTTCGTGCAGTTTTATCAATCTAACCCTTATCGCTGTCCGATCTATGCTCGTCACGACTGTGAACACAGTGGAATACAGTGGAATCTAGCCATAACGGACAGAAGACATCCTTTGCATCGTATAGATGTTAGCTTAAAATAGTATCTTTGAAATATGGAAGATGCTCTCAATCCGGTGGCTTGTCCTGAATATGGCTGCGATAAATGTCAAGAGTCGGTCAGATTCAGACGTCCCGGAACTCTATGAGAACAATCAGCATAAATAAGAAGCCACTCCGCGACTTCTGGTTTCCATGTTATGCAGCTATGATATCATGGATTATTTGGGAAGCAGGTTCACCCTTTTCTGGCGAACTATATGCTGGTTCCGATAAAAGGATAGTACGCTCAAACGATTGCCAGTACGCAACTTTTCGGGGGTCTAGCCTATCAATGTGCCGGATGGAAATGTTGCAGGAACGATGCGGAGGTATGAGACGAGTGAGGTTGTGAAGTAAGTAGGAGGTTAAGACAGGGAAACGCTATTTGCTGGAAGGATCTTAAAGGATCATATTCTGGCGTTGTAAGACCTCCTATTCATCATATGAAGGGTCTAATGTATATTCAATTCGAGCTGACTGACTTGTTCATATTTCATCTCCATAAAGCTTTGGTGCCGGAATAATTACTAATATACGGCGATTCGAATACGCTATTAGACCTATATTTTGAGGACACTTGGATCTCGAATTTGAGTGAAAATGGTGCCATTGATAGGCATGTGAGAGAATGACATGCTGGCTACGCTTCATAGGCTGGCTGATTCAGTGTGCAGATGCATCTGCCCCCTAGCTTACAAATTGCGGTAGTGTCCGCCTGGACGAACATACATCCTTGATACCGACTATATAGAGGATATCGAAGTATCATCAAACCCTTGCCTTTGCCTCCGTACTTCGTAGTCTGATATTGTAATTATATTCTATTTCCAGTCGCTCAGAAACCTCCGTCGAAAATGGCAGACAGTTACAAATTGGTGCAATCCTGCTATGGCGACATAGCAAAGAAGACTGCCACTAACCCCGAGCAAGATGGGGAAAGGAACATCGCCATGGCATTTGGCTACAGCGAAGAAGATCTTATTTCACTACCGGAGAAAACAAATCTGGGTCTAAGCTGTGGTATTCCTGTGGCATACGCAAATGTCAAGGAGGTACGTGATAATGTACTGTGATTTCATCAGTCCGGTGAAACCCCCGCTCAACAAACCTGGATAGGGAGAGATTATTGTCGCCCTCGGTAGTGGAGGTGGTATCGATGTGTTCCTAGCAGCTCGCAAAGTCGGACCTACAGGAAAGGCAATTGGAATAGACATGACAAAGGTGACAAGAAACAACTCGTTACAGGAGGTCTTGACTAATGGCAAGGCAGAATATGATTGATCTCGCGACCAAAAATGCTAAAGTATCCGGCCTTGACAATACATTGTTCATCGAAGCATCCATCACCTCCATCCCACTGCCGGATTCCAGCGTTGACTGCATAATCAGCAATTGTGTGATCAATCTCGTTCCGGCAAAGGATAAAGGTCTTGTGTTTCATGAGATTGCTCGATTATTGAAGCCTGGTGGAAGGCTTGCTATCAGTGATATCCTAGCAAGGAAAGAACTTCCAAAAAACATCGTCGATGATATGGCGCTGTATGTGGGATGTATTGCGGGTGCTAGTCAGGTTGCTGAATATGAGGACCATCTTCGACGAGCGGGGTTTCAAAGTATGGTTCTTTCTCATTTTGAATATTGACCAAGGTGAAAAGCGGGAAGACTGATTGATGATCAGACGTACTACTCGTTGACACCACATCAGACCTCAACCTATACAAGGAGTCTTCTTACCTACAACCAAGTACATCATGTTGTTTCCCCTCGGGTTGCACTAAACAATCCAAGACTGAACCTGCAGATATCGACTACAATGAATGGGCCGGTAAGTCGAATTTCTACCGAGACTATGGTAGTAAATATGCTGAAATTTTCTAGGCTCATTTCAGATATATGCTGTTAAGCCAAGTGTTTAGCTTTACATATTTTAGGACATTGTTTGTTTTTTTCAAGTTGACGGAGTGGATTCTATCACGTTATGTAATAGTATAAACTGACATGAATATTCAAGTAGGCTCATTAACAGATCAGGTAGATATAAGAAATCTACCAAAAGCAATCAGCGCTTATCTTAGTATTCAGCTCTGGTACTTAACTCGACAGGCTCGTTTGCACTGTTGTGGAGGCCGCTGGGCAGATAGACCATAGAAAGGGAGTGTATGAAAAGCGGAAGTCATATTACAGAAGCCCTCTCATGCAACCCTATTTCGTATCTTACCTGGATATAGCACTTGAACTCTGTACGTGAGTCGAAATAGTGACTCCATTAATATAATTTTTAAATGTTCCGCCGAGTTTTGGGCTTAAAGTCCTCCGAAATAAGCTATTACACACTAATCCAGATGGGGAATAATTACTGTACCCCGCGAAAAGAGCCGGGGTTCGTAATTCAGCGACGTCACCTTCCACATCTTCGAATGGAAACGCGTCTCGCAAGTCTGCAAAGTTCAAACGATGGAATTGAAAGACTCACAAGACTTGAAAGACTTAACTGAGTCTATCGCAGATTCAGAACATAGGAACAAATCCTTGCTGTTGCGAGCTTACCTCGAAAAAGCTCGCCTCGAAGCCTCGGCCGCAAACCCCGCAAATCCGAATAAAGACACTACCGCCACGTTCTCCCTGATATCCTCTCTCAGATTTGACCCCGACCTCCCCAGCTCTGCTAGTCTCTATGCGAAAGACTCATACCCCGAACCACACGATACCCCCTACTACCTCCTATGCCTCCACCAAGACCGCCTCCTCCAAGCCGCCACAAATTTCAGATGGCCCAAAGCAGTCGCATTCTTGCAGCAATCGCTGGAGTCGTTCGCCGAGACACTTGACACATTCATTCCAGATCGCAGCAAAGCATGGCGATTACGGATCGTGGTTGATGAAGAGGGAAAATGCGCGGTTGACGTGCACCCCGCAAATGCGTGGCCGCTTCGATGCATGTTTCTGCCCACTTCTTTCGATAATTTGGAGTCGTTGAGCGACTCGTTTCCGTGGAAGCTGGTTATTGATTCCATTGCGATTGCGCCGTCGCATTTTACAAGGCACAAGACTACGTCAAGGGATCATTATGATGCGGCGAGAGAGAGGGCTGGAATTTCATCTCCAACGGATACGGTAGAGGTGTTATTGTTCAACGCAGAAGGCGAGGTAATGGAGGGGAGTATAACCTGTGTATATTTTAGAAGACGTTCGAATTCCCATCATCACGGTGAACAAGAGGAACACAGGACGGAATGGATCACGCCCCCGCTTAGTAGTGGTGGGATGAGGAGTGTTACTCGACAGTACGCTCTTAATCATGGATTCTGCACGGAGCAAGTGATTCGAGTAGATGAACTTGTTGATGGAGAGCGATGTCTTATCAGTAATGGGGTGAGAGGGTTCATGCCTGCTATACTCGCGAGTTCGCCATGAACACATCATTGACCTGCAGTATCTCATTGAAGGACCTCATCTTACTGACTATGATCGCGAACGCTCTAGCTTCGAATTAATAGTCATAAATCCAAGGCGATCATAAGTGCCAAAATGCCTCCAGATGACACTGCCCAAAAGACCTGATGACATGCAGTATCACGAATCAAAATAGGCTATGACACCTCGAATCTATCGCGATTGACAAGCTACGCTTGAAGGAGTCATGGGCTCAGAGTCACATTCTTAGAGATTAAAGTAGCCATTAAGTGATTTCACACAAATGACACCCGAGCAAACAAATCTAAGCAGTCAATCAATCATTCATTCCAACAATCAATCACTCTGCCTCAAACCGATCCTTGTCCCATCCATACACCAACTTCAACCGCAACGCAAGAAGGAGCAGCCCATCCCCATGAATGACGGACCGATACGGACGATGAAGCGTAAGAAATGTAGCCACATCAGCATCCACGCCAGGCACAAATGTGTACAAAGCCCCAAGACTAGGCAAGATTGAAAATCCGATTTCTGTCATGGCGGCGCCAAAATCGAGCCATCTAATGAAGTATTCTGGTCCTGGCCGAGATTCTGACACCCCGTTCGATTCTTCTAGTGCAGAGAAGATCGTTGTGAAGACATCGAGCGTGCTGGGTGAAACTTTGAATGCTTCTGGCATTGCCTCGTCGGCAGTGTCGGACTGGCTGGACATCTCGAGCCCAGCGAGTGCTTCTGATGTCAAGTCGTTGGTATCCTCCGATGCAGACCCCTTTGGTGCAGTACGTGGTCCCGAATCGGAGGAGACATCCGCTGCTTGGAATGATTCAGTGTTTCCGGCTACAAGATCTGACCCAGTTTCTCGCAATCCTTTGTGTATCGCCATCTTAGCAGAAGCTTCAGCTCCCGTACGCAGCTCTACCTCGGTCGTGGCCATTTCGACATTCGCATTCGACGCTGAAAGGGACTCCACCGCGGTCGTGCCAGATTCAGTAGGCGCATCTAAGTCGGCAGAAAGTGCTGGTTCACGAGCTGGTTGTGGCTCAGACAAGTTCAATTCAGCGAGCACTTCCATGATAGTAGATGTCGACAACTGGACATGTGTGTCTTGCCGAACGAATATTCCATCTTCGGCGGTCGCCGTCTCTGTGGGCTTTTCAGAATCCGCGTGTGATTGTGCATCTGCAAAGAATTCTGATTCATCAAATGACGCCTCTTCCAATCTATCTGCCTCGCCTTCTGTAGGTGTGACAGGTTGAGCAGATAGTCCCAGGCTGGCGGACGATTCCGATTCGGCAGCTGTGGAAAGCACGTCAGACGCGTCTACTCCAACAGAGGTCTCCATTTGAGGATCAAATTTCAGTCCTGTAGACACTTGTGCCGGGGAAGACATTTCAGGCCCAGTCCTAGTTGATGATCCCGATGGAGAGAACCTTGGTTGTTCTTCGGATGCTAGTGGTCCGATAGCGTCTGTATCTGCAAGCGTTGCTGACTGTTGTTGCAGATGATCCGAGGCTACTACCTCAGAGGACGGCGGCGAATTAGTAGGAGCGTCTGGGTCAGTCAAAATCCCAGTTTCATTGGATATGTCCGGCAGAACAGACGGTCCTGGGATCACGGAATTTTGCAATTTAATTGGCAGCTTGTAATTCGTCGGGACCTTTGCTTTGGTTTTCGATAAGAATGCTAGTTTCCGGCTTAATTCAGCAAGAGATGAGTCGTCAGAGCGAGCCTTGCCCGACTGTGACTCTTGACGCTGAGTCGCTAAAATATGAGCCCCCGCCGATTTTGTGGCCGATTTCTTGGCCTTCGTCTTTTTCGTCCCCTTTACCTCCTGCAATTGAACCTCAAGATCTTCGAGGAAATCTTTGTTAAGGTTTTGGTATAAAGCAATCATGGAACCACCAGCATAAAATTCGCTGAATCGTTCCACAATGCTCAAGGCCTCTCTAGCCGTGTCCGGGTTTTTGAGATCATCAAGGGAGATAGGCAACCTATGAAGATTGGTATGCGCTTTCAAAGGCTCAATCCTAGTCATCAACTTTTTCAACTTTGAAATGTACGTCATTCCTTTCTTAGGACTACCCGCGGGCAGTTCAAGCGACTCGATTATCGTGTTGACAAGATTGATAGTCAGGGATAGTTCACCCAGTGTACCAAATTCCGATTCTTCCAATTTGTCTTGCTCAAGAGGGTGGTTCTGATGCAGTTGAACTAACATGTTATTCCACTGAACCGCTTGAGTTGCACTAGTCTCAGGATGACAAAGACGGAGAATATAATGTAGTTGCGGATTTTGCTTGATAACACGCTCCGGTATAGCCTTCAATACAACACGTGGCGTACCATTGTCGAACACCTTTGAGAGTCGTTTGAAATGCTTAGAGCCACTTCCAACCTGGGCAGATCGCTTAAAGTCAGTTCGAGCTCGATCGTACTCGTAGTGACAGATGTTCGAAATTTCTTGCAAGATAATATCTCGTGATGGGTCATCTGATGGTTCGATGCAGTTTTGGAAAAGAACGGACAGGATATCCCAGATCGCGATGCCAATGACGGCGTTGTGAACTACCTCGAAAATAGCACGACTGACGTACTCGTCGGACATTAGAGGCATCCGTCGGCCCTTCTCGTCCGGTACAAGACTAGGTCTAGATGAGTACCAGAGCTTGACTGCATTTCCAAGGAACTCAGGATTCGAGCAACAAAGGGCCCATCGGGCTTCGAATGACATCTTTCGATCGGCGGTAACAGTGATCAGATCCTGCACGCAGACTGGTTGTGTTTTCTCATCGTCAGGATGAGTCGAGAAAGCAATACGTGCTTCCTCTTTCGGAGTGATGTACTCTTTGACCCCTTCGTCAATAATCGCACCAAGTTTGAGAATGTTGTTGACCAAGACACAGAGATGCTGAATCAGATAGCACTGTCGTTCTAGAATCAGTTCTCCAACGCCTCGAGGGACGACAATTCCCGCTTTGGCAATCGTCGCTACTTCATCAAATATTTCCTTGTAATTTCCCTCGCCCTTGGCTTGGTGAATATCACCGTATGTATATTCATCCATGAAAAACATGAGCTCAGTCCCAGAGTCCCTTAGAGAGCGTATGTCGTTAATGATCATACTCTCCGCGATGACCTGATGATCACCGTTTGCCCCTTTGAGACCGTTACGGTAGTGGTGCATTAGACCTGTAGCAGCGCGAAACTCGAAATGATCCAAGAAGTGATCAGGCGAGCCCGAGATATCACGAGCATTCATCTCGGGGAGCAATGCATAGAATCGAAATGTCGATCGATCTTTAGGGTCCTTTAAAACATTGCCTCGTTTCACTCCGGCCCGGAAAATCGCATCGCGTTGGCTTGGTGAGAAGGATCGCCAGAGCTCGTCCACCCTATCGGAATGGGTGACCCATTTTTGCTGCAGGTCGGCGTGTTTCGACTTGAGATACGCAGACGTGCCGAATTTGTTGGCGTCTGTGGTTTGAATGAGGGTGAGTTTCATTGTTTGAGTGAGCTGAGGTCTCGAGGACTAATATCTGGAGATGTGAGGCTCCAATCTAGCCAGGTGGGATGTGTTTGTGATATTGAAGATGTTGTGAGAACGGATTGTTAAATTGGAGAGTTAACACTGACACAAGTTCTACCTACTATTTATCCATGTTTCTTAACATTAGGACCGTTTCTTATTGCCGCCTACATGACGTATCATTGAACGTCTTGAAGACAGTTTGCCTGATGATTCCGTGAGCTACGGCATAGTCCGTCTATTGCAGCATGGCTGCCCATGCCATGATTAGTGGTTGTGGTCTTTCTGTTGTTTCGTAGCTGTCATAGTAGCAGAGTGACAATCAACGGCACAAGCCGTCAAGTGCAGCTTTTTGTGTTGAAGCCACTGTCATCGCCGCCGAATTGCTCTGTTTTCCGCTGGAGGTAGTCAAGGTGGTGATATTTTGGCGGGAATGAGCGCCATGCCTGAAATGCGGAGATAAGAAAGCTGGAGACGATACTGGCCAATAGGATGGCGTGGACGTCTCCTGACGTTGGACTAGTCTCAAACAGGAAAGGCGGGCAAAAAGAAGCACGAGCCCAAAAGCCCTTTTCGCCTTCTTCCACCACGAACAATGACTGCGAACCTCCCATCATCTCCATTGATAAAGTCATCATCGCTGTGCTGTTCCATCAAACCCTAGTCAATTTCACTGATCAAATTCAATCTCTGTACGATATCGAGGGGACTATGAGACACTGCTAGTCGATGATTGTCTGAACAAAACCCTCACCATTCCACAACTGTAGTAGCAGCTACGAACCATCGGTCCATCAATGCCAATATGAAATTCTTCGAGCTCGTTTCCACCTACGATTATTCCTTTCCCGCCGTTTCCCTTGCTTATTTTCTTCGCTACCCGAATCCTTACTCCAAACATGTTTTAACATCCGATGTCATCGATCGCTACGTTGATCCGGAAACCCACCGCCTGCATACGACACGATTGCACCTTAAGAAATCGAAAATTCCATCGACGCTTTTGAAGCTACTGCCCAAAGGCATTGGCGGAAGCGAAAATTCTGGTCAATCGTATATCCTCGAGACGACCGTGGTCGATGCGAAGGAAGGATGGATGCAAACCGAGTCGAGGAACATGGAATGGACCGGAATTTTGAGTGTCGTCGAAAAACAGCATTATGAACGTGACACGCCCCCCGAGGGTGAAAAGGTGAACGTACGAACAACCGTCACTTTTGTCTCCCGATTGGGCCAAGCCAAATTACTCAGCCGTGCTCGAAAAGCAGCCGACGATTCTTCAGAAGTCGAAGAAGAGGCACCGAAAAGGGGCATCTTCTCGTCGCTATCTACCGCCGGTATTCAGCGAACAATTGAACTGATTGGTGTCAAACGTACTCGTGATGCTATTCTCCGAAGCAAGGATGGTATGAATGTTGTTCTCGAGCGGCTGCGACACGGCGGACTTGTCGCGGTTCTGGAAGGAATGCGCCGGGATCGCGAAGGGCTTCCTTCCACAATTGCAGCTGGCGGACCAATGCGCTCAGAGAGTACCACAATGTGGCGTCAGGCTTGGTTGGGAGGCTCCGACAAAGCCAATGGCTCGACATATGTTGAGGATGACGATGACTAAACGATAAGCATTCAACCACCTCACTGATGTGTTTGAACCAACTTGAAAACCTCACTATTGAAATATCTCGCCTCATCTTTCTGTTTTATTGCATTTCTGTTTTCCGGTCAACAGCGCGGCGTTCTGGAGTCTACTTTGCTTCCCGGGGATTCCCTATTCTTTCGAACGAGTCTTTCAAACGAGTCTTCAACATCCGAAGTTTCGAAATGGTGTGTTAACGCTTCTTCACCTTGTTATATATTCGATCAGACAATGATCCGCGCATCCGTCACGCATTGTTGATGTCATTTCTTGTTCATCAGCTACAACAGCACTATCAGCGATTTATTAACGCATACTCTTCACCGCGTTTTCCACATCGTGATGGAGCGCTCGGAGTGTAGCATGATGTTTCGGCTCTATGTATTATGTCAATTCTTACTTCTTCATTTGTATATCTTGAAATGCGGCGACAGGATGGGGAATTTGACGAGGAGGATTTTCTTTTCAGTCGGGACGAGGGAACGGTGTAGTTCACTTGCGACTACTACGTATCAACGATGGGGCTATAGTAACTCCATGTTCTATGTATGATTACCTAGCTAGCTTTTGATTGAATGTCATGGATTCTAGTATTATCATGCTGGTCTAAGCATCAATGAGGCCATGTTTCCAATCTTTTCTATATAACAACACGCACTTTTCTGGTCCGAGCTTCACTGTGTATCGGTCTAAATAGGCCAAAAGACCAGGCAATCCAACTCCCAGAACGCCCTGTAACAACACTCTCAATATAAGCCCATTTTTGCCATCGTAGATTTCGAGTAAATCATCCATTCTCATGCTCATCTCTTTCGAAATGTCAAAATGCAAAAAAGCAATACGCGAGTCGATATCTGCCCCCTCATTCCGCATTGAACGGCTGGTGCAGCCAATAATTAGGATCATCCTCATCTTCTTCCTCTTCCTCTTCCTCACTGTCTTCGGCATTCGCTATGGGCTCATACTCGAAGGAAGCGAGCCCGACCTTCTTTCTTCCTACTCGAGCAACGAACTCAACGGTCATGAAATCTTTAATGAGCTGGCCGATTTCGACCTTGACTGGTGCTGATTCGGTTTCGCTTCTGGGGATGTAGGTAGTCGATGCACGCCATTTACGCTTGGGCGAGTCTCGAAGGTGGGAGAAGTCGACGGGTACATGGCCGAGGCGTCTAACTCCTGTAAAAATCTACTTAGATGATACGATGATAGATATTGATGAACAGGTGGCACTCACCCTTATCGGATTTCCAGGTTGGCGCTTCCTCATAATCACACTGGAAAATTTCGATCACGCCTTGGTATCCATATTGACCACCAACATGCAAAGTGGCATTCTTGAGCCATCGGTACTTCTCACTGGGAAGCACTCTCTCATTCTGATCGATCCCCAATTGTCAACAATGATTGGTAGTCATTCGCATCGGATGCATGTCTTACACGTTTTATGTGCCAGAACATCTTTTGGGCCATGATGCCCAGCTCTGGGTGTTTAGTGGCATCCTTTTCGTCGTGCTCACCGTCGACGAAGGGCTCGAGTAGCACTGTGCCATAACTACGCCTCGCTCGTCGACTCGAGATGAAGCTTTTACCGGACTCACGCATGGCTGCACCACAACAGATTGCGGACCATGGACTGGGTGGCACAATAACCTGGGTATCAGGAATGAAGTCCCGACAGAAGGTTTTGAGCTGAGTTTGAATGTATTTGGACTCGGCGAGTCCTCCACAAAGAAGAATTGTCTAATTTATAGATAATGTAAGAAATTCACTTTAGACACATTTAGCCGGCTTGAACAAATCTGACTTGACTTACGGAGATTGGGTATTCGTTATCAGCCTTGGTACTGACGATTTGTTCTTTGATAAGTCCGATCACATTTTCGATGACAGGACGAAACAGTTCGTTCAGGTCCGCACTACAGGACATGAATGTCAGCAAGACTAATCCTTAATAGTCAAGTAGTATTACCTATGCATGATGACTTCAGCCTCATCTGCATCATAGTATTCATTAGTTTCCAGGTCCATATCCAGTGGCAGAACATCGGTTTTCGTATCACTGTCGAAACGTCGTTTCAAGCTTTCAAACTCATGCATGAAGATGCTCTTTGGTCCTATCACTTTTGATGATTTGGTCTTGTACGCTTCCCCATAGCGTTCTTCCATCATTTGCTGGAAATGTCGATCAATTGTACTTGAGCCACACTTGGCACCTAGAAAGAATCAGTTTCATGCAATGGTGTCCGTGATCAGATTATTCTACGTTGCAAAAAGGATTTCAGACTTACCAGATCCGACGCATGCTTCCGCAACTTGAAATGGTTTCAATTGTTTGATGATGTAGGTGATGAGGTCCTATAGTTGCACATTAGTCGATAGCTTCCAGATGACAAGTAAACGGGTCGTTGCGTACAACAGTCCCTCCACCCATGTCGACAATCATGACATTTGTATTAAGCTGGTCAGACTGGGTCAGTATCAGTCGAAAGTGTCTCAGCAGACTATCAGGCAAAAATAGGCGAACCTTGAAAATACGACCACTCTCAAGAGTGGAATCATAGGACTGGAAAGTAGCCAATGCGGCTGCTTCGGGCTCTGCTATCAGTGATATCGTATCCCCTTCACGCTCGACGAATCCTGCGTTCTCAGCACAGGTTTGAATTGCTCGACGGCTCTCATCAGGCCACCCTGCCGGAACTGCAAGAACGAAATGGAAGGCAAGCAGTTCGAAAGTGTCGTCTCCTACCTGGTTCGCTATTTTTTCCATCATATATCTGTAGAAAAGGCGCAGGTAGTCCGTTGCAATATCACGGTGGGTCATGTTGTCGGGGCATTTGATGGTTCCCAAACCTCCACGTAGAAGCTCATCATCAAATGCGTCCTGTCTCTGATTCTGCCCAAGCCCCAATTTGAACCATGTGTATGTATGCTCGGAGGACTTTGTTCCATAACCCCACGCAGTGGCTTTCGGACGGGCCGGGTTTCTCATGTCGTATGAAAGCATGGATGGGACTTTCTCCTGGTATCCTGCGCAATTTGGCCAGCTCTTGTTAACGACAACATCCTTGTAGTTTGTCCCCGTCATTGCTGTAGCAAAACCTTGAGGCGTTGTAAGTCATGAACATTTCCATGAGAATGGAGTACATACCGGAGTAAGTGGTGCCGAAATCAACACCAACAACCATTATCGTTTTCTGCGACTTTGGCTTGGAATCTTCTGTAGGTTTTCAAATAAAGTCAACAATCTTGCGTCAAGAGCAATTCACAATGGCATCATATGTACTTTGCTTGGTATTTGGTCTGGTACTCGGAAGCCTCGTAGTCTTTCTGCGTTTGTTCGGTGGAAGACTCGGGAGACCTTCAAGAGTTCATATTGAGGTCAGAAGGTATGCAATTGAAATTTAGACGCGTAAGTCGGTACTTACCTGCATCCTCTGGTGCAGTCGTCAGATGGAACACAGTTTTTTCGGTCATTCTGGAAGTACATCCGAGGGCCTACTCCAATGCTGATGAAAATGCCGTATAATGTAGGTGAAGAACTTGGAAATGGAACCAGGTCTGAAAGTGCCTTGAATCGGGGATTCCCCTGAAGTTTTCTTGTCTCAATTATGTCACTGGAGCAAAGTATCTTTTATGCAGAAGAACAAGGATGTCAGCCGTAATATTAGTCAGGTGAGATGACAAGAAGAAACGAGGATAAGGTGAATTGCCGAACATTGAACGCACTAGAAATCGCGCATTGAGTGATAGAGTGACAAAAGCATTTAGTGAAGCTCAAATGAAACTGCAATAGAATTTCTGGAACTTAAGAGAGGTATGGCAGGGAAAAGAGAGTAGCAAGCAGGGGGTGAAGTTGGCAAAACCGGGGTTTGGTGGTGAGGATGTCGAGTCTTAAATGGTTGACTCCAAGAAACAGAAGCAAAGCTTCAGATTTGGGGGAAATAGGTTATAAAATGAAATTGAAGAAGGATGGATACAAAGCAAAGTGTGGATTTAGATGACCAAAGATCAGTTGTTCCAATTATTGTTGAGAAATTGGTGTGAGTACTCACCTTAGCGAAGTATATCGAGCCAGGTAGTTGACGAATGATTGACGGCGCATCCAGTAGCTTGGAGTAATCTTCTACCGATAGGAAATCAAGAATGACAGAGGAAAGAGTAAGATGTAAGCAAGTCGGATTGATGGATAGTTCGAATTGTTATTATGATAAGTGTTTAGGGGGATGAGTATGTAGGAAGACAAATGAGCCGAAGGTGTGATAGATGGGTAGGTAGATGTAGGTAGAGAGAAGTTTCATGTCCTTATAGAGGTAACAAACGTGCATATGTAATGAGAGAGACCAGAAGTAGGCTTCAATGATGAGCGTTCGTGAAGTATCGCCGAAGTATAGGTTGGCAAAGAATGGAAGAATAGCCCGTCACAAGATATTCTGCAAAAAGCTTCTGAAAACAGATTTCCAGAGAGTGTTTGAGAACAAGTTAGTTTTTTCATATGAGGTGAGATTGTCTGCTGCTCAGACAGACAGATTGCTGAGAAGACAACAATGATAAGGAGCGCAAGAAATGGGAAGGGAACGAGTCACGGGAAGTGAGATGAACGATTCTCGTCCGGCCCTGCAGAAACACCGTGTCTGATGTAGTAGAGAAGAGAAGAGCATGGAAGAGAAAAATATCTGGTGATCGAATAGAACGAGTGTAGACTAGCCGGAATAAAAAGCGACTAATCTGATCCAACTCTGAGAAAGAAAGAAATGAGGTTCTGGATGAGAGAGATATAGGAAGTATGGAATGAGGGTTGCAAGATGAGATTACGATGGAAAACAAACAGCCTCAAGTGCGACCCGCAAAGCAGGGAAGAGTGATAGGTGACAGTCTCATTTACCAGATTAAGGAATGCAAATAAAATCGTTTAATATACTCGTCTACTCAGAAGATGGGCTCTGTTTGCCAACCTTGAGACGTGAAACAGGTGACTTATGTAGTACTGTGAGACTCAGACGTAGGGCAAAAGACATATACCTAGGCATCGTTCCTCTTGCGGATCTGTATTTTAGATGATAAATGAGCGACTCCAGGGCTATACCTGTGGACGTACAGTTGAAATGTAAATGCATTGACGCGACGCGCGGTTTACAGAACCTTATATCATTGTTGTTACACGCACTACATATGTATTTGCGGAGGTGCAAATGCTTATATTAAAATACCCCTGAATCTCTCTCCTTGAGATGTTTACATTCCCAGTGTACCAGAATTGAACCACGAAGGATCTACTTCAAATAGAGACTCTACGACTATTCAGCTGATTCATTCCTTCCCTAGATACTTAATTAATCGAGTCGTCAAATTGGGGTTACGTATAACGGGGTCAAGAAAAAAAAGGAATCGCAAGGTCCTATTGGGAATCGAACCCAAATTTGCGACATCAGAAATCACCGTGCTAACCATTACACTATAGAACCGATGATGCGATATCTTCTAAAAGTGGTATAGACCGACAAATAAGGATTTTGCAATATTTTTGTGCACTGATATATTGCGTAGTCATAGTTCTGGAAGATGACAGTCTAAAGGTTTCGCACAAGGCGTATAATTAGATCATTGAGGTGGACTAGATCTGTACGTTAGGTATGTACTCGAAGGGTGGGAGTCGCCCCACAAAACATCAAGCAAAGCATGATCGGCATGACCTAAATAGCCCTAATCCGGATTATGAAGGAGATCATTCGAACAAAGCCTGACACGAAAAGCCTTGTGTTGGTGTATCCTTTTCTACCTGAGTATCTCCTTTTGACTTTAAATGAGTCGCTGTTCAATGATTGTACTCTCGCCCAAGGATAGTACAGGCTGTTGACCATAGCTGCTTACATTCTACCGACACATCACGAACCTCTGCAAGCCTCTCCACCAACCAGTCACGATGAATGGGGTCATGCGTCTCAACAGCAGCCATATAGTAACACCAGACTGAGCGACTCTGCGTTCGAAGATCGCTGATTTGTTTGTGGCGATAGTGAATCAGATTGATGAGTTTGGCTACAGCCTCTCGGTGACTATCGTACTGGTGGTTCAGGCAAGGGTGACGGTAGTCATTGAGCATGCGGTGATAGAACAGCATACTAGCCCAATAGAAGGCTGCGAATCGTGTGATAATCTCGATGTTGGATGTCCATAGGCCTTGAGCGGCTTCATCTGCTGTGTGTAGAACATCGGTGTAGTTCTAGAAATGCAACACTCAGAGACAGTGCTTGAAGGGAGAATGAAACATAATTCTTACCTCCCGTAGATCCAGAAGTCGGTCTAGTATAGACAAGGAAGACGCGATCTTATCTGTAACGGAAGCCTTTCTTGAATATAAGTCCCAAATAGCGAAGCGAGTCAACATCACTTGCCACCCCAGCTCAACTGGTCTATACAGCTCATCCGCAGCGATAAGATCACCATCTGACAAGAGGTTTCCCCAGAGCCGATGGTCCCCGAGTCGTGAAATTCGATATAGGCGCGTGGTGTCAAGGCTGGTGTTGTCGGGGCTGAGGACCGACTTTAGTAGAGATGACGACGCTCCGAATATTGTGGTGGCGGCGATGTCAAGATATCTATATCAAATGTCAGATGCAATAATACCCCTGGTATTGGACGTGACGCCCAGGGTTCGATTTACAATGCCCACCCAGTCAACTGGCAAGATAAGACCAAATGACGATTAAAAACTAACTGCTCGTCTTTCGCATGTCGCCTATCAAACAGGGAAGTATTGCTGATCAATGCCCAAAACCCTCGCAAGTGGATTTGCATCCGACTGATCGATCCCGTGAATTGAAGTTCGTAGTGAATCATGAAGATCAGAGCAGCTAGCTTAGCATCAACCTGGTCTTCGCGTGTCGCTGCCGAGATATCCTCCCCAAGCTCTTGAAGCGCTTTTGTATAATGAATCAGACCCTCGTCGATTCCGCCCATCGCTAGCAAACAATTGTTCTTATGTTTCAGACCGCTTCTGTGCATTTCGCTAGCAGACAAGGCAAGAATCATGCGAGTAACCAGCTTGCTGCGCGGCGCTATAATCTGGACGAGGTACTGAAGAGCACCATATTTGAAGAAATCGTACAGACCATAGACGGCGGATGCCGGGAAGTATTTCAGAGAAAGACGGTCTCGTTGCGACAGGATCAGAGAATTGGCGCATGCTATATGTCGGTCTGTCAGAGCACGGTGTAATGAACTCTTTCGCCTTAGGACAACCCGAGAGAGAGTAACTGGCCATTCACAGGAGAATCCATGCCTGATACATTGCTTGCATTTTAGCCGGGTTTCGTCGCATTTGATTTTGCGCTTTCTACAGGTCAGACATCCTATGCATTGTTATTCCTAGTCTTTAAGTATATCCGCAAGCGTAAAACTGACCAGTCTTCGACCTTTTTGCCATTTCTTTAACCATTTGTTTATGTATTGTGATCAAATAAGGCGCAATATCTTTCAGAATTCCTAATTCCTTTCAAATGGTCGCTTGAGACTTGGAGAGATGTGAAGATGTGGATCCTAATCCTAATCCTCAGCTCTTGTTCTTAGCCTTCACCGACGATGACTCACGAACAGTGTTTCTAGCCAAAAAAAAAAAAACAAGCCGATACGGGTCCTCTGAGCCTGGATCTAGTGAAACCACAATGATTGCCATCCTGTTCCGAAGCGACAAAATTCCCCTGATTGGTCCAAAGATAGCGAAACTCGAAAAGTGATTTGTTGTATCGCCAAAATCACCTTGACTTACTGAGGTGGCTATCAATAGATGTCCATCGCAAGAGAGGTCGAATTCGTGAAACGAAGGATAGCATATGAGACTAGAATGTACCTCTTGTGGAAATATGGATATAAATACGCCCATGGACTGTTTGCTGATTGCTGTTGAGTATGCAACGCTGTCAACAAAAAATCAGGTCTCTAACTGGCTATTTCGAGCACAAGTACTCTCTCTAGAGTTACCCCTTTCTTGCCATGTCTCTCCATCAAGCAATCGATCTCGAAAGAGATTTACCAAATTTTTCAACTGAGAATGTCACTTTCAATCAACCAACGGATATTTCGTGCATCGTAGTTGGGGCTGGAGTCGGAGGTTTGACGACGGCCCTCGAATGTCGGCGTAAAGGACATAGCGTGCGAGTCGTTGAAAGATCACCAAGTCCTAGTACTGCAGGTATAATTCAACCTCTACTCGTTCAACCTATGCCAGAGTATACTGATCTAGAAACACAGGCGATTTCTTCTCCATCGGTCGAAATATCATCGCCCATCTCTACAACTACTGGCCCGATCTCGCCGCTGAATGTGAGCGCATCAACTACTCCGGGGTGATCGCCTACCACAAAATCACAGGAGAGCGCATCTCCGGCCCCGAGCCTGTACCCATTGGCAAACCGACCATGACGCTGAACGATGGATCGGAGAGACTAATTCCTTTCAACAGACATCATCGTCCCAAGTTTGTGGCTGCGCTTCTGGCTCAGGTCATGGATCTCGGCATCGAGGTTACCTTTGGAGCTAAGGTAATGGATTATTTTGAGGATATCGATAGACAGAAGGCAGGGATTCTGCTTGAGAGTGACGAGAAACTTGAGGCAGATGTAGTCGTCGCAGCCGATGGTATTGGGACGAAGAGCAACAAGCTCATTAATGGAGGTGATGATAGGGCTTATTCTAGCGGACTGTCTATTTTCAGAAGCTCGTTTCCTATGGGACTGGCCCTGTCGGATCCAGAGGTTCGAGATCGATGGCCATTATTGCATGGGAATGTACCTTGTCTCGAGATTTGGGGAGGGTCGGTATTCTACTTCTTGTTATTGGACTTCTCCTTTCCTGGGAAAGCGCTCACATTCTTCAGTGATAACATGTCCTTCTTCGTACAGAGATACTCGGATATCATGTGCTGGCTAATGACTCACAAAGTAAATTTTCCTCTCGAACTTCCAGAGTCGGACAAATGCTAAGAGATGTATCTCATAGAGCGACGGGAAGGGCATAGAATCCTGGAATCAAACAGTCGACGTGTCCGAAGTTCTCAAAATCACCTCAAAAATTCCCGGATTCCCCTTGGTCGCAGAACAGCTAATCAAGACAACACCGCAGAACGGCGTCATCGACTGGGAGATCATGTGGCGTGACCCCCGAGAAACTTGGGTTTCGCCAGGGGGAAGAGTTGTGCAGGTAGGGGATAGTGCGCATACATTTCTACCTTCGTCTGGAAGCGGCGCTACACAGGCGATGGAGGATGCCATATCACTCGCTACTTGTCTCCAGATCGGTGGCAAGAGTAACGTCTCGCTAGCAACGAAGATTCATAACAAGCTTCGGTAAGCCTGGTTCCACTGCTTTGCAAGCATTAGGTATTCGACTCATGAGGCTGTACAGATTCGAGCGTGTCTCCTGCGTCCAGCTAAGCGGCTTCATGAACCATCAAAAACAGAGTAACCCAGTCTATGATGCAGACAGCGAAGACGACCAGTCCTTCAAAATCAACCTCGGTGACTGGTTGGTTATGTATGACTCGGAGAAGTATACCTATGCACACTACGGCAGCGTGCTTAACTATCTCCTTTTTGGGACGCCCTTTGAAGCCCAAAACGTTCCACGCGGATACACTTACAAGCCATGGACGATCAAAGAACTGTTGGAGAAAATTGAGAGGGGCGAGAAGATATCCTTTGATGGAGATTGGTCTTAATACTGGAATTGATGCATTCAGACAAGGATTCTCGTTGAAAAGATGTGAAGCATCATAATGTCAATCAAGCTTCTCATCCAGATTGATGTCGCCCATAATCTGTTGAACATGTAAATCCGAGGCTTTCTTCTCGCCTCGACTCTCCCTCGAATGGCAGACTTTGTGGATGAGTTCTGCCATCTAGTGACTCTGCCTCTTGAGGATGTATGTGACATTCTCCATGACACAGGCATTGAAACCCGGTAAGTTTGGAGATGAGAGTCAGTCAAGGAGATCCCTGAGAAATTGGATAGTAGACGCGGATCCGAAGGCTCGCTCTTGCGGGGTTGACCAAGTCAAAGCCTTTCAGATTGTGTATACATCATGTGGGATTTTGTTCGGCATGACGAAAAGAGTGCAGTGTACACCCGTCTTTGACGCCTTCTACGACGTAGTGCAAGTCGAAAGAGAAACGAAAATACTACTTACCAACGACATGAAATTATACGATCAACTATACAGCCAATCGATCCAGTCAAGCAGCGAACAGAGTAATCATTGTGATTGCCTAGGCATATTACTCCTGGTTTAAACAACCCGTATCTCGAAGAGAAAATAGAACAAAGGAAAAAAGAAAAGGGAAAAAGAAAAAAAAAAAGTAGCCTTGAAACTCCCCCATGCGTACAGGACCATAATCCATTAACAGCGCATCATCAAGTAGTGCCCGCTCCCATCTTGTTTGCTGATCGTTTCCAGATTGTATTCCCCCAAATCCATCCTGTGAAGCTGAGAAATACCGCCCTAGTCAACGCCCCGATTAACGCCATCTTAGTAATCAGAAAGGTATCATTGTCTCGTAACCATCTTGTTCCGTCCATAGTCATCCAATGTCTCAGACCCACGTAAAGTGCAATCTAGGCGGAGTCAAAAAGCATCAAGACAGACTAATTGAAGAAATCGGCAGGAAGAGAAGAGAGACCAGCAATGGTTCCAATACTACCGACAGCGGCGCCAACGGCAGCAACAGCTGCGTACTTCATGAAGGTGTAAGCTTGATTTGATTTGACACGCTTCCGGCGATGCTCCTCATTGCTAGTGGGAGCAACCTCTTTGATCGCTTGAGTACTAGGAGTTTGAGACTGGGTCAGCTCAAGGTCCTGAATATCTGGCCGTGGCTGTGCATCTGTGATGCTGTCCTGAGTATTGCCGGTCTCTTGAGAGATGTAATCAAGATTAGCCTCAAGCTCATTCGCCTTGCGTTTCAGTTTGTTAGAGGTGAGAGGGTAGTTCTGAGTATAAGTTTCGACGATATCCGAAACCGAAACGCGAGTCACTGGCGCATCTACGGCCTTATCTACGGGCTTTTCGACCTGCTTGACAACAGCTGGTTCTGCCTCGACCAAGGAACCAGTCTTGAGAGGATAACCGCCCGGAACGTCATTTGCGACGTGTCGCAGATAGCCGCCAGATGATCGATGAGGGCCAAAAGGAAACGACTCATTGGCATCCATGGAAGCAAAGCTGTTGGTGTAACCCTGGTTGCGGCTAGCCCAGGCCTGAATTGCAGGCGAAACGTTGTTGTAAGGCTCATATGCAGGAGCCAGACAAGGAGCTACTGCTGGAGCTGGAATATCCATTGGCTTGGCCATTGCTTTGTCTGATGGGCTAGGAGCGCGTGGAATGAGATATTCTGGCCAAGAAAAGTCATGTTGAACCGAGTCTGCGCTAGGACGGGGCTGCACTTGAGGAACCATAGCTGGTGCTGAAGTCTGATTCGTCGGACAAGGCTGGTTGGGGGGCTGTGAATAGGCTTGATTCTCATCACGGGCAGAGGATTGATCTTTGTCGAACTTGAAGCTGCTTGGGCGGGCCACATCTTCCTCGAAGACAGAGAAAGCTGCTGCTTGAACGTCTTCTCCCCAATCACTACCTTCATAATGATCTTCCTCGCTGTCCTCTGAATCTTCATCGAACATTCCCTTTTGTTCTTCCCCTGCGGAGTCCTCAGACTCGCTACTATCCTCTTCCTCTTCCTCTTCCTCTTCAGACTCAGACTGGTTTTCGTCTTTTGACATCTGAGGTGAGGCTGCTCTAAAGGGTGGGCTAGATGAAGGAATCACGGTTCCGGATGCCAGAGTGGTCTCTTGGATGCTAGTAGCAATGTTGCCCTCATTTAGAGGCTTGATGGGCAACTGAGAGACCTTGATTTCAGGAGAAGTGATCGGAGAAGTCAAATCCAGCGGCCGGCTCATGTCGCTGCCGTATTCCATGTCGGACGAATCAGACCATGAGGAGGTCTTTGGCTGAATTGCGACTGTCTTGCAGTCAACTACTTCGATTACGTCGTCATCTTCATCCGGGACGGAAAAAGTGTTCGTAGTTGGCTTAGTAGCTGGGACTATACGCTTTTCGTGCCACTGGCAATCGAGACGGACGGCGATGGGTCGAAAAGTCTCTGTAAGTCGTTAGCCGAAAGAACAAAATAATGATTTTGATCACATACGACTTCCTCGAGAGATCTCACTACCAAAGGTCAACACATCCCCGCTCATGACAACAGTGTTCTGCTTTGGCGTAATCTTGATGTCGTTGAGTTGTGTTCCATGTAGAGAGCCGTGATCACGGACGTAAACCGACTGTCAGAGTTCCCCAGTCAGTAAAAACGATACATCACAAACAAAAAGCGAGAACAAGTTTACCATGTCCTCCATTTTGACACCGATCACGGCATGTTCGCGAGACATGACTCGAGAGTCAAACCAGCCATTATCGTGATTGGGAACGAGGTTCTTGGTCTCTGACTTCGACGCTCGACCGATTGGCACGGTGTTGTCGTTCGAAACGAAGGTGAGAGATCGAAACGGAAGAGTGTCCGGCGAGTAAACCGGGGTAAGGGTGACGACCACTCCAACAACGTTAGCCATATCTGTCAGGTCGCCAAGGAGATGATGTTGGAGGAAAAGGGAAAAAAAGAAGAGAAGGATGGAATTACACACCTTGTTCACAAGCCATGATATTTATGTCGGACTGAAATGCGGATAAATAGGAGGAGAAAGGCAGCAACTTGTTACGAAACAGGGTGAAATAGACGACGGGCTGTCCCTTCTCAGAGTTGCCTATGAAGCTGTATTACCCCGCCTGGATATCGAGACGAAGTGCACCGAAAGACCGAGAGTCAGTCAATAATGATATCGTCAAATACCCTCTCGTCGTGAATGAGACGGACGGAAGAGAATACAAAGAAGTCAAGAGCTCGTCGGAGAGTATAAGAGACAGAGACAGAGAGAGAGAGAGAGGGGTATCTAGCTAGGCAGATAGACCCGTCAGTTTCGGGGTGGAAAGAGGGGGGCGGATGGCCCTGTTTGCTGGCAACTTGGCCTGGGATATAGCCAATAGAGTTGGGCTGGTGGTGGCAGCTCTAGGCTGAGATGTGACTCGATCGTGGGGCGGGGTCTGCGGTTGGCTTGAAGACCTGACGTGTATATTGATCGTGTCAGTCAAGGGAGTGTATCGAGATGAAGTTGAAACGAAGTAACCACCGTCGACCAAAAAATTCAAAATAATGAAGATTACGAGCAGAGGCGAACAAGAGACAGAAGAGAGTGGGTGAGATGACTTGCTTCATGGAGGGAGAAGAGGGAGAAGATAAGGGTAGCCCGGTGTCTCAGCTCCCGATAAGAGCCGACTCCGACTGGCTCCTCCCTCAGATGCAGTACGTAGTACATACGCTGACAACTCTATACCGCTATGTATGCAGTATAAGGTACCTTGTATACTACTTAAATTACTATTGAGTATGTAGTATAAATACTTGCGTATCAAACGGGCAATACTGAAAGTACCCGCGGTATCAGGTTCCGTACCTTCCTCCCCTCCTCCTTCCCCAGCAACTCGAGAGGCATTCACGATGACGCCGACGCTGCCAAACATGCCGGCCTTGTACCACGTATATAATCAACCTAGGAATATACCAAGTATCTTCAATGTATACGGTACACTGTCAGTCTCTCAGTCTCTCGTACTTGTACTTGTAATGACAAAACTACTGTAAACACATTGACTTGAAGCCTCAATTTCCAGGCAGACAGCTCGTCATCTGACGCGATAAGGACCCGCTTTAATGTCGCCGATAAAGCTCTCCGGCGGGTCACGCGTCCACCATTCCGCCAACCGCGTTGAGTGGGTTTTAGCTCGATCGTTAGTTACGATGTACGTACTGCCATACCCACCAGAACATACATAGTACAAAGCAGCTATGTAACTTACTTCGTGAACGACAATCAACTCAATTTGCGTATGGTACAAAAAGTGCAGGAATCTTCAACTATATCTACCGATCGATGCAATCCCTCGAAATCAGACTCATCGCCCCCTATCGATCAATCAAAAGACGATGTCACCATATCCCCACGCTGAACAATAATGAAGAACGACCGCCCGGCGAAAAGTATGAACCGTGGTCACGACACAAACATACATAAAAACGACACGAAGAACCAAGGAACTGAAAAATAAAGTGAAAAAAACGGTCATGGTAGTCGATGACTCACCGCGAGGTATTACACGTGCAAGAAGGATTCAACGATAAAAAGACACATTAGAAACATGGACAACAGCAGATATGGTGATATCTCCCCGAAGATCGCAAAACACGCGGATAGATCGAGTCGACAATGAGACTGTAGGATGCCCGAAGATATGAAGCCGAGCAGAAACAAGGTCTAAAGCTGAGGAGATGAGAGGCAAAACAAAAAAAAAAATATCCAGCGTCTGTGCAAAACTTTTGTCGCTTGACTTGACCACCACTTTACATTCCTGGTGGAGGACCTCCAAAACCAGCGCCCATAGTCTGGAGACGCGCGGCCAGTTGAGGGTACTTCTCCTGGACCTCGAGTTGTGTACGGGTGGCCTCGGCATAGGAAATTGCGTTAACGACCTCGCCTTCAGTGCGGGCGAGCTCCGCAGCTCGGGTAAAGTATTTGAGAGCTTCGGCGACCTTGCCTTGTTGCAAGAGGAGTTGGGCCATAGTTCCGACAGCGATATCACACTCGGGATCAACTGTTTCTAGGGTCAGCACGTGGCACAATTCTACACCACAATAGGGACTCTTACTAATCAAAGCCTTCTGGCACAGACTCTCAGCCTCCTTGAAATCCTGCTTCCACTGGAAAATACCGAGAGCCTTGTTGATCAAAGGCAACACATTAATTGCAGTAGGCTTGGTCTTGCTCTCCATCTCGACAGCCTTTTCGAACTTTTCAATAGCTCCCTGGTAGTCCTGCTGGTCGAGCAGAAGCTCACCGTAGTAGTTGTAAACATCCGGCACATTTTCAAAATTCTTCACTGATCGCTTGAAAGTAGCCATAGCCGAAGCGACGGATCCGAGCTTGTATTGGGTGACGCCGAGCTGAATGTGAGAGTAGATGAATGATGGGTCAAGATCAATTGACTTTTGATAATCCTTGGCAGCTTCGGCGAATTCGCCGAGGATGAAGTGAAGTTGTGCGCGGTGGTAGTAGATGTCGGGGTCATCTTTATTGTGTGCAATGGCGAGCTCGAAATCATCGACGGCACCGTCTTTATTACCTACAATGAATTAGTATATAGTGGAATGGCTTGATACGGTTGACATACCCAATTCTAGATGCAAGCTGGCGCGCTTGATATAGCTCTGGGTCAAAGATGGATCAATCTCGATGCTCTTGTTGAGGTCTTCCAAAGCGCTCTGGGCATCACCACGCAAGTAGGTGAAGGTGGCACGCTGGTTCAAAGCATCGCCTTCAAACTCGCCGAGATCGCCCAATTCAAGCGCCTTCTCAAACGCCTGGGCAGCCTCGTCGTATCCTTCACCAGTCTTCTTCTCCATGGCTAGATAGCCTTTGCGCAATTGTCCTTTGCCAGTTCCCTCATCTAGCTCCTCAGAATCAAGGGCAGCGGGGATCGATCTCGGGCGGAAACTCTGCAGGTAGTTGCCGACGAAAGTAGCACCGGGCAGTCTCTTTCCCTTTGCCTCCATGATCACCTTGGCCTTCTTTTCTGCAACTTTCTTCAACAGTCGTTCCAATGACTCGCGGCTCTGGCGGTTGGTGAATTGGTCGATGATGCAGCTAGCAGTGAAATCAAGAAGTGCATTGTCATATTGCTCCAAATGCTCGTAAGCGATAGCTCGGCGATTGAGGGCTTTGAGATATTCGTTGTCCATAGCAAGAGCTGCGCTAGTATCTTCAACCACTTTCTCCCATTCAGACAAGACATTCCAGCAAGCGGCACGGTTGGAGTAGAATACGGGATCGGGTTTGCACAAAATGGCTTTTCCGTACAATTCAATGGCGCGGTTGTAGTCCTTTGATCCGTAGGCCTTGTTTCCGGCGGCTTTGAGCTTAGCGGCGTATGCTTTTCGTGTCTGCAACAATCAGCTAGTCGTTCCAGCTTGCGCGTTTGGAGATCAAGTACCTCTTCTGACAACGAGTCAACCGTGCTCTCATCTACTTCGGGCAATTCATCGGCATCTTCAACCTTGGCTGTCTTGACTTCTAGAGTTTGTTAATACTTTGACAACCGCACGACACCAGAAGGCAATCATCTCACCCTCGGCAGCCTTAGCTTCCTGAGCCTTCTTCTCCTCCTCAGCCTTCTTCTTCTCGCTCCGTCTTTGTTTCTTGCTCTTCTTCGGCTGTGCGGGTTCTTGTGGTTTGCTGCTGGAGCTCGTCGACAGGTAATATACCGTGCCACCGGTGACGACCACGGCAATACCCGCTACTGTATAAACGACTGCTTTATTTTCGGACACCCAGTTGGAGATGCGATCCCATACTGATGAAGATGTCGATGGCGAGAGGGATGCAGTGTCTATCACGACGTTTTGTGAAGCTGGTGTGGTTGCCATTTTCAACTAAAAGATTTTGGCGATTCAGCCGCGTAAAGGGGGGAAAAGAAAAATGAAATAATACAATTAAAAGTTCTTTATGAAAATATGAAAGAGAGAGAAGGCGCCAATAACAGCCGAAGTAATGGCAATTGGGGATGAGAAGAGGAAGGTTTGAAGAGAGCTCCGGGGGACGAAAAGTTGTTACTATGCGATCAGGGAATCCGGCTTGTCGGCTGACTAACCGTCACTGGATGACGAAGGCGGAACTGCGATTGGCTGCTGATACAATCCGCGGGAAATGATGTTGATCCTTCGTTCCTCATTATTCTTTCTATTCTGTACAACGTACTTATTCAAGTCAACGCTTCAAGTTCTTAGATGCAAGTTCATTAATCATTGGTTGTTTGTCTGACATGAGATGTGTTGCATAATCACGGAGCTCGGCAATCGAGACAAGCGGAATGATGCATGCCATGCATCCAGGGTTGCAAGAGATACAAATCAGGCTCATCGATGACTCCCGGAAGCAATGGGAACGTCACTGGGTATTGAACTGATATGAAGAAAGCTAGAACACAGTTTTGAAAAATTTCCAAGGCACCGAACGCCCCAGAATAGGAAACCCGAAAAAGATCAACTTTGATATCATACAAGCTGCTCCGACAAAAACTCCACCATGTCGCTCAGCATGTTCTCGGAGTAGGTGTGTGCAAGACCACGATATTCTTGCCATTGTAGGTTGTGGTTGCTCCAGCCCAGATATATGAGGCTGTCTACCGTCTGTCGGCCGAGGGTGAAAGGGACGGTTTTGTCTTCTGTGCCGTGGGCGATAAATAGGGGTATGTTCAGTGAGCTCTGTTCGTCGGTATGCGAGGAGGCTGGCATCTCGAGCTTGTCGCGTAATAGGGCAATACCTTTCTGCAAGGGTGTTGAGTGTTCGTCTTCATCGCCTAGCTGAGCAGCATCCATAATCTCTTCCGCGAAAGGCAGCCAACCGCTCAATCCAAACCACCCTCCCAAAGGGTCCCCTTCCCACAATAATGCTGAGATCAGTGAGGCTGCAGACCCCTGGCTGAATCCTCCAACTATGACGCTGGCAGCATCACCATTCAGAATTTCGATCTCTGCCGTGATCAACTCGTGGATGTATCGCACAGCATCACTGAGGCCTGGAATTGTAAGCTCGGAGCGCCACTGTCGAATCTCTTCGTCCAGGCTATTGCGAGAATTGTGTCGGTTTCCTTCAGTCAACGGCCACTGGGTGTCGAACCATTGGTTGATGACACTCTCCGTAAACGTTGCTGCACGCAGCATGGACGCGGTAGGAAAGACAAACTTCGCGTATGGGAATGCCGTATGTAAAGTTGTCGTAGATTGCGCAGTAAAGTTCTGAGTATTGCCAGTGTGTCGAGGCCGATGATAGGGCCTGAACAGCAGAGCTGGGCCAAAATCAATTGCATTCGAGCCCCGGTCATGCAGGATAATGAAAGTCTTTTTATGAGGCGAGCTCTGGGGGTTGATGACTAGTGGTCTAGGCCATCTAGGAGGTCGATGTGTAGGCATGATCACGTTGTCTACCATTCATTCGATAGTTGTCAACGTGAGGCACGGTGTTGGTGGATGTCAATTTTCACAACACTTGAAGAACAGAGGGACCAACAAAACAGTAACGTCGCTGTTTTTAATAATCACCTTCACTATAGCGCCACTCACATGTCAAGCACAACTCTGGTGATGGACACTCCCACGGACACAAAGCAGAGAGGCAGTGTGAAGGGTCGATGGAACAAAACAGAACGACAAATTATTGATAAGAGAGAAGTGGAATAGAAATTACCTGATACAGGTGACTCAAAGCAATACAAATGCCGGCAGAATCAAAATTAACAGAGGGGCAACTCCATGCAATTTGATGTCTACACTGGACTCTTTTTAGGACAGCAACAACAAAAACAACTTGTTGCATGCAAGCCCACTCTTTGTTTGTAAATATGATGTGGAAGCATCATTCTCTAAGAGCGTTGTGACTAACAACAAAAGACTGTGACAACTATATTTGATGTCAGTCATATAGCTGATGGGATGGTACAGCCCTGGACCAAACCCTGCAGTGAAAGGGCTTCTTCTAGTTAGATGTCGGCAGTTCTAGGCCCTTTGTCAAGTGATGTACCTACTTATGTGGTACCTTTTGTTTGCTCCAAGGTGCCAAGGGAGGCCTCGTATAACCCGGACATCAGCCAGAACGGAAAATAAGTACTAGCATATAGTCCATACCACCTGGACGCTCTTCGCCTATTTGGGTATGCTCTTCATCTCTTCTTTTCTGCTGCCCGTTGATAGGGTGACCCGAATCCACATACAGAGACTAGGGACCTCTCTTTGACCTCGCGCATGTACCCTAATGTATCTGCTCCCTGTATGTCAGAATGGCATTTACAATTATTCAGACTCGCTGGGGCTGCTCTCCTTGTTCGACGCGTGTACAGTGCAACCATGCTACAAATACGTATTCATGCATCGGAAGGTTGGAACATCAACTGCGTCCTGCAAGCCACCCAAACTCCTCCGCGAGGCTGGGCACTGTGTCATCGGCGATGCCTCGACAGTCTCTGGCAGATACACCATTGGCCGGAATTCGATTGCTCACGTGCCACAGTCACCACCTTCATCACTGTCATGCATGGCTGTCAGTCTGCATCCGCCGCATTCCGTCCAAATATCATCAATCTAGAAGGCATCCCAATCCTAGACGGAGTAGCACAGCGTCATCACTTGTTCGCCCGGGCAAAGAGACAGTTTGGGTTACTGTACCTATATGGTGCCTGGGTGATCAGACAGGGATCGTTGGCGACACTCGAGATCAGCACATGCCCCGACCGGTGAGTTGAACGACATGAGGACAAGGCGTGATAGTCACCTGACCATGTATATCGTTTTCGCCATTCAAGGCTGCTGCTCACAGGAGCAACACACAACCTCCTCGCCAGAGCTTGCAAAAATGATTGGCACTGGATTTATAGTATACGCAATTACATGGAGGAAGTCCTTGGGCGAATGCGAGGCACCGAGGCTACAACCTTCCATTGGCTGAGATGATTTTCGGCTATCAACTCGACAAGCTGATGTGATACCATAAGGACGCCCTGAGATACAAGGTTGAAAGATTTTCGTTTTTCTTCTCGATCGTCGTGCTCCAGTTTCTGCGATTGGACTACTACCTTTACCAGCATTATTAGAGCGGAGATAGATCCGGACGCTTTTTATTATATTGAAAGTCATCTGGTCGCGGCCTTCTCTTCCAGCTCTTGTAGGGCTTACGCACGACCGCCAATGTGCGATTCTGGCGCTTGGGAGTTAGCATCTGCCATGCCATCATTCAACATGCTTTCTTGAGAGGCACGATTCGGCGGGATACAAGACGCACCAGATGCAATGATTAACAACGATCAACCTATCATACTAGCCATATGAGATTTGTTGCAATGGCGAAAAAGCCACGCAGCTTCGTCCATTGCCGCCGACTTATCGAGCTTGATACTCACTCAATTTTCAGACCATATCCCGCGGTGCTTAAGGTGCGATTCGGTCATGAGTCCTTGTGTGGTATGTACTACGTTATGTATACTCCGGCTGCTAATTGCCTGTCGATGTTATTCTTGTGGAATATTTGCATGCGATCAATAACATTAATTTCATAAGCCCCACGACTCGTATGTCTTGACCCTTGATCAATTCTCCCGGAGAGAGACACGTACGTAGCCAAGGATTTGTTCATATCTAATGTTTAACATGCATCCTGACCCTGTAGCCCCTGACTCCTAGTAATATTCTTACTATTGTCGTCAATCATTCGCGAGTTTGTTATACCCCAAGCCCATGAAGGAGCCTTAGTAGACTTCAACGTGGTCCATGATCTTTAGAATTAGGCGCATGATCCATAACCCAGTCTTGTCGTCGAAAAACATATCGCCTTCGGGTTCTGGGGTTCTGCGAAACGCCAGGATTGAACAATTTTCCAGGAGAAGAGATTATGACATTATGATAAGACTCTAGGTGTTCGATTCATGTGTCAGACGTATATTTTCAGAATACTAGAGCAAATGAACGAGTCTGCTCTCCCAGATAAGACATTTCACGAGCAAATATCTCACGTTTCGAACGGCTCAAAGAATAGGGGTAGGTGATTCTCCGGAAGGTGTGCGGAATGTTAGCACTTACTAGTGCCTGAGGCCCGCCAACCAAGCTATGTGGGCTGATCACGGGCCTTATTACGGGACTCAATGATCCCTATTTATTTATTTTTATCCTCTTGATTGTAAAACAGTCTACAACCAGGGTCTGCTCCCTGTCCGGTATATACTGATTCTACTCTTATTTATAGCACAAGATCTTCCGAATGGGGCCAGGTAGCACAAATCTGCACGTTTCATCTCATTTCGGTCGGCATCATGGATCTTCAAGCTTTTGTTGATCCGAACCTCCCGGAAGCCGATTTGATCCTTCTCAAACATCTACACCACGACATTGCGGAGTATGAAGCTAGCAATGCGTCTTCTTCGTCCAGGAAAGGAGATACGAACGGCTCAACAATCAAAAGAAAATCTGCCACCGCCGCCGCAGCAGACAGCCACGATGAGGAAGCTATCATCACCGAACTCGACGCCCTGAACGACCCCTCCAAATCCTCCTTCGAACCCACCGTTTTCGTAACCTTCGACATGGGCTATCTCCGCACAAAGTTGCATCCTTATATATATCAACACATCCTCGTACCCTACATTGCAATTGCACGCAAAATTGTGCGCGTCGACACCGACGTGGTGATGCTGACGCATCTTTTCCTGTACTTTTCGACCTCCGTCCCCTCCGCGATCCTACTGTATCGACATTTTACATACCTCCATGGCGTGCTGCATTGGATCATGCAGAGCTACTACGTCGGCACATACACACTCATGATGCATCAACACATCCACATGGGCGGCATACTCACCAAAGCCAACCCCTTCATCCACGCATTCGACGTGCTGTTTCCCTACATCACAAACCCATTGATGGGTCACACCTGGAACTCATACTATTACCATCACATCAAACACCATCACGTCGAGGGCAACGGGCCCGACGATCTATCCTCTACAATCCGGTATCAGCGTGACTCAATCCCGGATTTTGCGCACTACGTGCTGCGATTCATGTTCTTCGTCTGGATTGAGTTGCCGCTCTATTTTTTCAGGCATGGGAAATACTTGCTGGGATTGAAAGCGTTCTTTTGGGAGGTGGGCACGTACGTTTCAATCGCAGCTCTGTACCGATATGTTGACGCGCGCGCGACTGTGTTTGCGTTCTTGTTACCGCTGTTCATGCTCAGAATAGGGCTCATGGTGGGAAACTGGGGCCAGCATGCGCTCGTGGACGAGGAGGATCCGACGTCCGATTTGAGGAGTAGTATTACCCTCATCGATGTCGCTGTACGTCCCCTTTCCTCCTACTTTCCTATCATTGTCTCTCCTTGACCCACTAACACTGACTGTCAGTCAAATCGCTTCTGCTTCAACGATGGCTACCACACATCACACCACCTCAACCCCCGCCGCCACTGGCGCGACCATCCGGCCGCCTTCATGCGTGCCAAAAATAAATACGCAACGGAGCGAGCTCTCGTCTTCAAAAATATAGATTACATCATGATGACCGTCAAGCTCATGCAAAAGGACTATCTGTATCTTGCGAAATGTCTTGTTCCTATCGGGAAGACGCAGATGGGGATGTCCTTGGAGGAAAGGGCGGAGATGTTGAGGAGTAAGACCCGAAAGTTTTCGGAAGAGGAGATCAGGGTTAAATATGAACTGTAGATAGACATGATTTCTTCAAAATATATCTAGGGATGTAGAGCATCTATTCAAAGCTTAAAGTAAAAAAAGGGAGGAGGAAGAAGAAGAAGGCATGCATGTCATTGTAAATATTATTATACATCTATTACCCACCTCAGATCGATACGCAACCGGCCAGGCGGGTCAAATGAGTCAAACGGTTCACATATCTTCAACCAAGTTTATTGATCAGCTCTCCTTACCCAATCGCCCCAACGCATCTATCAAAAAGTCAGAGGCGTTCATGAGCTCTGTGCTTCCGTAGACGACCCTCTTTCTGTGAGTTGCGGCAGATGCAGCTACGCTAGTACCAGTAGAACCAGCAGCGCCGCCTGGAGCAGCGCCGGCGCCAGCGGTACCTTGTTGACCGCTTGTACGAGCAACCCAGTCCTGCAAGTTTCCATACTCCTCCATGCTGCCACCGCCGACAGTAAATACGATGGCCTCGTTGAAAGCCTGACGACGCTGTCCAAAGCTAGCGGTGATTCCGGGCGTGGAAGCCGAGCCAGCGCCAACCTGCTGTTGACCACGGGCAGCAGATGACGTGGGCATGGCACCCCGTGCGTTCGCGCTTCGAGGATCAAAGTAGAGATAGTTCTCGGTTTTGGCGATGGCTGAGCTTGAAGCTGACTGGGGATCCATGATCGACTCCGTAATCTTGGTGAGTGTCAGATCCTTGTTGACCGGCAAAAAGTTCTTGACGCCAGAGATAAGAGAGTCAAAGTTGGCGCCGAGGGTACCAGACGTGATCCGATCAGTCAATCGGTTGGAAAGAGATGAGAAGCCCTTGAAGAGATCGGATGACTGTTGTTGAGGAGCTCCCGTCGAGCTCGTCATCATGGTCATTCGCGTAATTTCTCGTACACGTTTGACGTATGCAATCGAGGCTGTATCCTCATTTCCCGCTTTTTGCAATGCTTCCTCAAAGTTCGTCATTTCCGCTCTTGTCAATTCCTGTTCAGTCGTCAAGAACCAAATGATGAACAACCGCAGTTTATCCGACGCATCCGTACCTTTGCTCGAGTCATTTATCAGTTCAAGTATTTGGGCCTTTGTTTGCTTGCTGATGTTCTCCTCAAGCTGGAAAAAGTTGTCGAGTTGTCGGTCTTTAATTCCTTGTAGTAATGCCGTGGCGATATTCATGTGCATATCGAGCGTAGCTTTGCGCTCACGCAGCTCTGGAAGTAGAGTAATTGCTGCCTTGAGATGATGTGCAGAAGCACTGGTATCGTTCTGAAGGTCTTCAATCGACGATGCTCCTGTCTTTTTGGTGATGTCGTTGGCATCTTCTTTATATCTTGTCAATTCGGCGTCAATATCTTCCGCCACTTGAGGGAAAGGCACGTTCGCGTTGCGTTTCCAGAAAAAGTCCGTCGCATTAAGGTCGTATGCCTTTTTGGTCTTTCCTTTCGAAGGGTCCGATTCGTCCACCAGTGTCTCTACCGTGATGCGATTGAGGTGCATCTTGAGCACGTCCTGCACCAGAGACTGATACGTCCACCCGTGGGACAGCATCGGCACGAGGTCAACATTTCGATCCACGATTATCATCACCGGCCGCGACGACGGCACAGCAACTCCCGGTCGCTTATTGCTAGAAAATAGATTGTCCTTCGAATTAAGTATATGATCGCGCAGTTTGCGATCCAGCTTGGTGGCTATGAGCTCAGCAGCGCCGCCTTTCGGGCATCGAATAATCGGTATAGAGCCCATGGTGACACTGACATCAAAAAGCCCGCTAACAATCTGGTCAACGATGTTGTCGAGGTCCTCATCGCTTGTCTGAGCACTGTTTATTTTCCAGTATGAGTCGTTACCCAGGCCCAGGCTGAACAAATCCGGCTCTGCGACAATAAAATTCAAGTATTGGTCAAATACTTGAGCTATATGCTCTGCCGTGCCCGATGTTGCGATCTGTGATGCGAAGTCTTCTAAGAGTTGGCGCGGTACCGACGAAAGAAAGTTGACGTAGGCAGGGGAGTATAGTCCACGAGCTAAGTCGGAATTGATGAGTTGTGCATTCACTGCAGTTGGTTCAACAAGGTAAACGACCGGAACGTCGGGAATGGGATAACGTGCAGAGTTTATATTCCTTGACGGCGTCAGCCAGTGTCAACAAATATCGAAAGGGTGCATGCATACAAGTGGATGGTGACACCCCATGCCCGCAAATCATTCACTCGCAGTACGCTGCTAATCACATCTCGCCCTTTATTATCAAATACCAGGACTTTCCATATCGGATCGCCGTCTTCATTCAGAATGGGTGTAGATTGGGGGATGACAGCCGCTGCGCCGTCAGTCTGTGTGTCACCGGAAGCTTGGACTTCATGATTGAGGTTCAAGATTCTTTGAATAGATGCTAACGGCAAGCACAATCAGTAAATAAACTCCATGCCGAAATGAAAAGATGCAGCTTGGAACGTGGGAGCAGCTCACCAATTTGGCGGTCCCGCAGCGACAGGGCTAGGGAGGCCATCGCGACAGAACAGGTGTCGGCGTCTGTCGCTGGTCAATCTGAACAGAACAAAGAAGGATGGAATTGGTTCATAGGCATCCAAGTTGATAGAAGGAATCAATCTGGCTATGTCAAACAACGGCAGTAGGCAGCTTAATATTTTGATACATCATGCTCGATCGTCCACTTGGCAGCAACGGCAGTGCCATAGTACAGGGCCTCGCAGCTACAGCCAATCAGATGGTAGACAGACACAACAAACAGAACAAACACACGCCAGCTTGGCTGCTTGGCAGATCATGTGCCCCGCTAAGCCCAATAGGGAGACACGACACAAGTTCTCCTCCCGCCTCTTCTCTCTCTGCTCCTCCTTTCATTTCACCTTCATTCAACCGTCAGTCAACTCAACTACACCCATCAACTTACACCTGTAAAGCGATTGATTCTGCTGCCATGAAGCAGCTGTTTTCTAGCTCTCTGTATTAGAGCTTCCTTTTCTCTACTTAATCGGTCCTTTTAAAGGCAAGTTAGAAGGCGCTACTGTTGAAAACGCGTCACTTGAAGTTCTCTGTTCGAAGACAAGGGACTCAGCAGGCTTTGTCTGCCTACTTGGATTTTACTACTAGAGAAGGGGAATTCTGAATAGCTGGACACAGAGAGAGCAGGAGAAGGAGCTAAGAGAAAGACTATTCTCCTACTGTACAAGCTTGTATTGTGATTTTGCAGTGATTTTTCATTTCTCTCTCTGCCTAAAGAGCGACTGGACAGCAGCTCCCACGATCTGATCGGAAAAAGGAGACCTCAACGCCTGAGCAGATGCCAAACACACTACTGCAATTCAGTCACTTTCATTAATCAACTAGCTTAAGCTAGAAGAGGGACATCGCTTCTGGTGGAGTCTGTACAGCTGTGTCGCTGAATTCATCCTGACGACTGCCCGACCTTCGCGGAATCCCTGGCTTGATCAGACAAAACGATAGGCAGCCTTTATTTCCACGACCCGACCACCCTTGTTGCTTTTCGGGAGAATCGCGCGCTCCTTAATTGTGTGCTAATATTAACTCCACTTGCGCTCCATTCATTGGGCCAGCTGGCTTCCTCCTAATTCCACGCCTCTTTCCTTTAAGGACTACGCGCGGCTAATTGCTGTGACTTTCACGTGACCTCAACACGTATCAGTCGCAACAAGCATGGAGCAATCGTCGACACCTCATCCACCCCAGGGTGTTAGTGCCCATTCCGCCATTGAGCAGTCTGAATTTCCCGACGATATCTGGAATAACATGGATGGTATCTTTCCGGAGCTAGATGTTCCTCACTCAGACCAACAAATGCAATCCAACCAACAACAGGGCCCTCAAGGCATCACATGGGACCATCCAATTTTCACACAGACCAACCAGCAGTCCGAACAACAATCTGCTTTTCCACAGCAGAATGATCACATTCGGGACTTTTATTCTGGGACGCCTCAAGCATGGGGCCAACCCCCGTCGTCCTCTCAGACGACAAATGGGCCATCCGGTCAAGGATATGGAGTGTCGCATCAACACCCATATCCGATACAGCAACAATTTCCTCAAGATCAGGTTTCGTTCACTTCGCGAACTATAAGCCCGGAGAATCTTGCTTATCAATATGCGATCCCTGGTCAATATTATCAGCAGACAGCTCTACAGCCTACAGACCTATATGCTCAGCAACAACCTCGACATCAGGCAATCGCTCCGCGACCTCCATCTACCCAGCAGCACCCTATACTGTCCGGTGGAGCCCAGTCTAATCAAGGTCATCAGTATATCATGCCAACCAGTTCAGGCAATGCGCAAGCACGTAATTTCAATCAATTTGAAAATGCGGCAACTTCAAACATGAACTTTCAAAGCACGATTGATCCGCAATTTCTTTCTTCACTTCAAGAAACAGCAGGTGGACCTCAATCATCACAGAACCAATTCCTCTTCTACAATCCGAATATCTCGTCATACGAGCGTCCAAATGACCCAAAGTGCGTATCTCGCCATTCGTTATTCTAGTACATGATATTGATTTCTCTTAGGGCGTATCAAGCTTTCCCGGACAATCTAGCCCAGCTTAATGCGGAACAACTTAATGCTAGACAGCATTTAGCCCCTGGTCTTATGGGACAATTGCATCATCTCGCACCCTATCCTATCGCTCCTGGAAATTTGGGTATGTTCCTCAATTCCTTTGCACCCCGTATATCTATGTATCCTGACATCATTGTGTAGCCCCAAATGGAGCACATAAGCCAGCTGCTCAAGTAGCGAGCCCCAAGAAGCGGGGAAGACCTAGAAAACAGCCACTCAAAACGTCTAGTGATAAGGCAAGATCTGACTCTGAAACTTCGGAATCAGAGCTGGAAGTTGAGGAACCGGATGAACCTTCGCCACTGCCCGCAGTCCGTCCAGCGGATTCGGAAGGAGCTGTGCAATACGATACCATCAAGGCTATCTGGTCGCCACGTAATAAGTATCCCAGCGTCGAGAAGATCAAGAATGCTCTCGTCGCTTTCAAAGATGTCGTTAAGGCAGTCAGGGATGAATGGAAGTCACTCAGTCAGGCAATGAAGGATGCCGAAAACCAAAACAACAACGATAAAGCGTCTGAACTGAGAAACAAAGTCGTCCAGCAACGAAAACTCATCAATGCTGTCATCACCACGGCAATAGACAAGGGCCATCCTGTTATTGTTGAAAAGTACGTACTCTTTCCGCCCCTTCTAATCTCACTAGCACATCATCCCTATCGCATTACTAGAAATTTGATGCAAAATGCACACGTCTACCATGTAATCATCTCAAAATGGATAGTGAGCGAACTTAAAAAGATAGTTAATTGCCAAGCATGGCATGATTCGAGCACTGGTTATACACAGATGTGTACAGTATCGTCTCTACTACCAAAATTCGCAAATAAAACCTTGAGATTGCATTGCTTGGGAAATGCCCCTACCTCGATGATATGCCATGTTAATGCCATAGCAGCACACTAGCACTCTCTCTCTCCATTAACCACTTCACAAGCAGTCCTTGTGCCAAGCTCAACGTAGCTAACATCTTATAGATTAGGAGAGCACCCAATGGCTGTTGCAGCTTTATACTCTTTTCTCCTCGACCGTCACCAGGCCTCCGATTATGAAGGCATGTTGCTGGTCAACATTTTGACAGTAAGGACAATTCTTGAACATATAGGATTGATTCAAACTGATAATGGAATCTAGTTACTATCACGCTTCACAACCATGGATGATGACGTCCTTCTCAAAACAAATGTTTCGAAACTTCTGCCAAGGATAATAAAAAAGGGAATTCAACCTGGCAAAGACCTGGCCCAAAAGATCATGGATAATGCAGCTCAGTCAACGAAACGGAAGCAAGAGTCTAATAGTATCTCACCATCTAGAGACGCCACCCCCGACAAGCCGAATGCATCTGCTACAGGCCTCAAGCGTACTCGGGATGGAGAACCTAATGGCCTACCAGCCACAAAAAAGATACCCGCCATAGCAGCAAAAGGTGGTGGTGGTCCTTCTGCTAAAGCAGCTACCGGTAATACGGTCAAAGTTGCGGATAACAAAGCCACCGCTGCACCAGCTGCCCGGCCCAAGGCCAACATTGCTCCCCCCAAGCCAACTAGTCTCTTTGGTAGTCTGGCTTCTGCATCGAAAAAGCCGGGAACTTCAAATGCGGCACGAGCTGCTGCCGCTGCCGCTGCCGCCAAAGAAAAAGGGGGTCTTACAACCGATAAGAAAGATTCGCCACAGCCAGCACCAGCCAAACCAGTCTTCTCGTTTGGTGACATTCTGGCAGACCTCAACAAAAAAGAGGAGACCAACGTCAAAAAGCCTTCCAATGATTTGCCACCCGAAACTGAAGAAGAGCGTGAGAAGCGTCTCAGAAAAGAGGCACGCCGGAAACTTCGCGTCAGCTGGAAACCTGACGATTCTCTCACCGAGATCCGGCTGTTCACTCACGACCCTGAAGAGGTTGTTGGCATGGGCGATGACCTCAAGAGAGATGTTGACGACATCAAAGGAGAGGGACGTATGCTCAAGCTACACAAAGACTTGGATGAGGACGAGGATGATGAAGTTGAACCGCAAGAGGAAGAGTATTATTCTTGGAAAAATCTGCCAACCGTTGACCAAGACCTAAGTAACGAGGATCAAGCAAGTAATTTCATCAAGAGAGGTGGAACAAAGGAGCCCGACAGCCAAGAGAAACTGGCTCAGGAAAGCAGAGAAGCCACAACCTTAATGGTCTTCTATACGTCTGCTGCGGATGTGCCGGCTTCGCCCAAGGAACCACCCGCGCCAACTGATGACGAGCCGTCAAGCACTCAGCTTCCATTTGGCGAGCCTGATGACAAGGTCAAGGTATGTTATGCGTCCTAATTTCAGACAACTATATACTAACATCATTTGACAGGCTCGTTCTGCTCGCTACTTGGCGATAGTCAGCCCGCAGCCCGCACCAACTCCCGCACCGGCTGCACCTGCTGCGCCAGTCGTTCCCGGTGGTACTCTGGATATTGCCAATCTACTGAAAGTCATTCAGAATGCACCACAACAAGCACGATCCACGCCACCTCCTGTACCTGCTCCACAACCGGCCCCAGCTCAACCGAATCCCCTTGCGAATCTTGAGCAGACCCTCAATTTATTCCGACAACAACAAGTGCAGCCAGTCATACCGCAGATTCCACAAATTCCTCAAATACCACAGATACCTCAGTTGTCCCAGGTTCCTCAGATCCCCCAAGTCCCTGTTTCCGCACCATCAGGACAACCAATCGACTTCCAAAAGATCCTTGCAGTACTAAACGCTCAAAAAATGGCGCAGCAACCGCCAGCAGTCGTACCACAGATGCAGCAAGCACCAGCAGGCATCGCCCCCAATCTTGCAGCACTCTTTTCTCAACTCGGCGGCCAGAGAACAGGCTCTCCGATTTCACAACCACAACAACCGCCAGCCCAGTCCTCGTCTGGCCTGTATGAAGACCCTGAGCGCAAACGATATCGCGACATGGGCCACGGGTATGACAGCAACGGCTACGGTCCTCAAGGCAACGCCAAACGGCCACGAATGTACGTCGATCCCGAAGCGAAAAAACATCCACGCGCTGGCTCAGTGGCATGTCGTTTCTGGCGAGAAGGCAAATGTCTCAAGGGCGATGATTGCACTTTCCGCCACGATCCTGCCGATTTGACCTGATCATCGAAAACTCGTACCCTCATCATTTCAGACTATACTTGAGCAGGCTACAAGTTCGGTCTGCGCGATCTTCATACTCTCTGCATATTCGACTATCATCGAACTATTCAATCTGCTTTTGGCGTTTCCTCACAACTGGCGCGACATTTTACTTGCGGAGGATTTCCTTTCGATCATTTTTTTTTACAGAGCGACAACATCCTGTATAATAACCTCTTCGTGACATCGGTGTTTCCATATTCCATATTTGCTAGCATATATCCAAGCATGTTCTTCCGTGCTACTGTACCATTATAGTCATTCTGCCTGGGAGGGTGTTTCGTGGATGAGCGAGTGTATACTTAGTTCCAATTATGAAGAATATGCCTGATTTTCTAAGTTGATAATATCATCATTTCACCTCAGTATCATCGCAATCTCATCGGTACACGTATAAGCGTGTTTCGAATCGTATCTCCTGTACCTAGTCTGTCTAGGTACTGTAGAATGAATCAAAGTCCCACATTTGACGCGGCATGTCTATCAGTCAATAACTTGGACAACTTTCTCACCATCGAGTTTCACAACCCACAGGGAGATCCAGCTATCGTTCGCAATTGAGCGTGAAATCAATCTGGATTTAGGATATGACACAGCCAGAACTGAATCATTTGATCATTGTATGTTGTCATGCAATTTATCTTGGAGGTTCCACCAAGGGTCTGGATGAGGATGAATGGTACGTTGATGGCGAAACATCATTTCTTTCCAGCTTTTCCCCAGATTCTACGTCTGAGAAATGTGATCTTAGATAAGACATTGTCACGGAACGGGTTTTGAAGCAGACTTCATCCTTGATTGCGCTGACATGTATAAAGGTTACTCGCCCCATTCCAGAAAGGCGAAACTCCCACGTTTGTGAGTCACATCAAAGCAGGGTTACGGGAATATGAGAGGAGCGGAGGAACAGGGGTCCTGATATTTTCTGGGTACGTAAGACGATCTGCTTTTCAGTGTCGTGCTCCTTATCTGTGTTAGGCAGAGCTGACTGTTACATACATAGAGGCGCAACGAAACGAGACAAGACAACTCTCACAGAGGGGGAATCATATCTAGTAAGTCGACGCCCTCTCGAAATGCAACCCGCAGCCCATCTCTGACGGGCTATACAGAATCTCGCTAGAGACAATGACTTTTTCGAAACTGATCAACAACAAAAAGTCAGTGCCCGTTTCGATACATGCAACATCCTCGCAGAGACACACGCAACAGACTCATACCAGAATATTCTGTTTTCTTTACTACTGTTCCGGCAACATACACAATCACCCTATCCAAAGGGCATAACAATTGTAACGCACGCTTTCAAACGGCGGCGGTTTCTGGATTTGCATCTGCCTGCTGTGGGAATTGTCCCCTCAATGGCAACCAAGATTCTGGTTCGATTTCTAGGTGAGAATCCGCCGGAATCTATCACTCCTTTGGCTCAATTGGAGGAGGGTGAGGAGAAGAGGGGATTTGGATTGTGGACCGTTGATCTCTATGGCACGGGGGAGGTTCTGGGAAGGAAAAGGAGGGAGAGAGGATGGACTCAGCTCGAAGAAGATATTATTCTAGAGAAGGAAACGGATCAGACTGTCGAGAGATTAGTGAGGTGGGACGGAGATGGGCTGTTTTCGAAGATAAATGATTTGCCCTGGACATAAGTTACAGATAGATATCGTTGATATGTACCTATGTTCTATCCATTTCACTGTTGTATCGAGTGTCTAGCAGATGAGACGTATCCATTATGAGCCCTACCATGACAACTCTGGCTGCTTCTTTCTCAACACAATGCGCATTGGCATGCAACCATTGTGCGACACGAACAGTCCTGTTGAATAGAAAAGTAGTCCTAATGCCTCTAGCCACATACGCTAAAGAGCGTTCGTTGGGCTACAGTTCTCCAGTCTACTCTTGGGCCCCCTTCAACTCTGGTTCTGAATCGGATCAACTATGTGATAAATTCATTACTATTTTATCTTGCACACTAGGTTGAGATGAACTGACTTGATGCAGATCTTGGTCATCTTGCCCTGCCGCCCGCATGGAAAATCAACCTCGTAGATGATGAGTATTTATGAATGATCCCTCCTTTGAATCTGGTCTCAGGATGAGATGATTTATGTTCAGTGTGCCAAGAATCTGATCAATAGAGATCATAGTAATTCGATATGAATACAATGGAGAGGGTCATCCCAGATGGCCTCGAGCCCTACCCTCGTCAACAGAGCTAGCACACCTCCATACTCCTCCAGCCTGATTATTCATTTCATCAGCCTGCCTCCAGCAAAGCGGGTGAAGAGAAGTACTCAATCTCTAAATCCGAGTTCGGAACAGGAGGAATAAGATAGGATCCTCACAGAATAGGAGGACTTCGTCAACGAGTGTTCTGGTCGTTGATTGCTCTCATCTCTGTAGTTGTTATTGGTGCTTCTGTTGGGGGAGCGGTGGGAGGGACTCTTGCGACTAAGAACTCTGCTTCTGGCTCTGCATCGTAAGCCTCATGCTCGTTGTTTAGTACTTGATATCAACTAACCCAGGCCTAGGTCTACTACATCCGGTTCTTCCCTATCCTCGTCTTCGACTTCTTCCTCATCCACCACATCGACCTCATCATCTGCATCCTCCTCCCCAACCTCAATAACCAACTGCCCCTCTGTCAACGGCCAAGCATACACCCTCAGCAACCCCTCCGGCGGCTCCGGCTCCTACACCTTTACGATGAAACGCGGCGGTTACGACACAGACGGCACAGACCTCGAATCCGCATCTGTACCAACATTCGATGACTGCATGGCTCTATGCTCAAATTGGAATTACTGGGCCGAGTCTCTGACTAGGATACAGTGCACGAGTGTGGTTTATTTGGGAGATCTGTCTTGTTATGCGAAGAATGGGACGCAGACGGTTAAGTCTTCATATAGTGATGCTGCTGATGCTTTGTTGAGTAGTTAGGATGAATGCTATTAGGAGAGAGCGAGGTAAGTATACGTCTTTTGGTACTGCAGATATAGCTAATCAGATTGTACTCGTTTCTCTAGCAGTGTTGGATCTAGTAGTAGAAACAATATATCATCAAGAGCTCATGCCTGACAGGCTGCCGTCGTAGCATCTCGACCCGAAACAACATTATACCCTGCAAACGCCATACCATATATCCATAAACCACAAACCGTAATCCCAAACACAAGCCACGGAATCTAATCAGCAAGCCGATAACTGACCAACGTATCCACCCGATGATTATTCGTACTGAAACTCCTCAATTGCACCTTCTCCCCATTCGTAATCTCCTTTGCGTCACTGTCACCCCACTCCACGGGCACATCTGAATCCGCGTCTGCATAGACGAGAACATTGAATGTACAATTTCCGTCTAGGACCGGTAGAAAGGTCACCGAGGCCGTGATCTGACGGAATATAGCTTGAATTTCTTGTTGGATCTGTACTTCGGTTTTCTCTTGCGTCGGTTCTTCCGCTGCTGCTACGTCCTCACTGTCCGCTGCAGCGGCTGAGTTCTCTTTGTCGGCAGTACTAGGTTTTTTGCGCGCAGCAGCAGCTTGTTTGAAGATTTGAACGTCGAATTGCCATCGTTCCACGTGCTCCCCGGTTTCTTTGCTGGTGATAACGACGACGAGTTTTGAGATTTTGCCGCCTATCATCCATTTGTTCAATTGTGACATTATCTTTTTGATGTATGCTCTGACTTGGTCGTCGGACGAGACTGTGTCGATTGGTTAGACGACGACGGGATCGGACGCACTTCTGAATGACTAACTGAGCATGTTGAGGCCATATTTCTTGACACTTTACAAAGTTAGCATAGGATATCCAGAGGCATGAAGAGACATACTCACGGAGAAAAGTCTTCTGCTGGGTAGACACCTCGTTGATAGCTATGGTTAACAAGGTCAGTTTATGGTCCTGGCCTCGGGGCGAGGATGATAGCCATACAGAATCGAGTTGATAGAGTATTCAAACTGGAACAAATTATTTCAGTCAAGAATTTTCAGCATTGAAAAAGTTCTGGTGAGCTCACGAATTCAGCAACAAGCTTCGATGATCCTGTTGTTTTGCAAGTCAGCCCCCGCATTCGCCTGGTTTAGCTCGATTCGCACCAAACTCACCTTTCAAGGACAATTTGTGAACCTTTGATTTCTCCTTATCTGCTGACATGTTGGCGGTCGACTAGAATGCTGTGTAAGAGAAGAAACGATGTCGTAAAGAGTCTTCAAGGATCAGTTGGTGATTGTTTACTTTCTTCGCAGTCACCCCAGCAATTTGGCTCTCGGCCTCAATCCGCACTAGCGCCCGCATTGTCTTATTTTTTCATAACCGGCAGCAGTCACATTCAATCAGAATTAACCCCCATGGACTAAGCAGTACGCTCACTTCATATATACTTATTGTGCAGTCAATGCACTGATCCCAATGCGAGGATGCCTGCAAGTGCTCCGATGGCTGAGCACATCAACCGCACGGCGCCCGGTGTCCTCCAGACCACTCCGTGATATCCTTTCGAATGGCGATTTCCGGCGTCCGTTCACAAGCACCATTTTACGACTGGCACAAGCCTCGAGAAACGTGACCGATCTCGAGAAGCGAATTGCAGATATCCCGATCGAACGGTTTCGAAATTTCTGTATCGTTGCTCACGTCGACCATGGCAAAAGCACGCTGTCGGATCGGCTCCTTGAACTCACAGGCGTGATCCAACCGGGCTCGAATAAACAAGTTCTCGATAAACTAGACGTCGAACGAGAACGCGGCATCACCGTTAAGGCTCAAACATGTACAATGCTTTACAACCACAATGGCGAAGATTATCTCTTGCATCTCATCGATACACCCGGCCACGTCGACTTCCGCGCCGAGGTATCTCGAAGTTATGCCAGTTGCGGCGGAGCTTTATTGCTTGTCGATGCTAGCCAGGGTGTTCAAGCACAAACAGTTGCGAATTTCTATCTAGCTTTTGCGCAAGGCTTGGAGCTTGTCCCTGTGCTAAATAAAGTTGATTTGCCGTCTGCGGATCCGGAGCGTGCTCTTGAACAGATGAGATCGTCGTTTGAGCTCGACACGGATAATGCGATCAAGGTATCTGCTAAGACGGGGCTCAATGTTGCTCAATTACTACCGACGGTGATTGAGAGGATACCAGCGTAAGTTTCTCCCATTTTTGAATCGGAAGAGGACTAATGATTTGATAGACCCGTCGGTGACCATACGAAACCGCTGCGAATGCTGCTCGTCGACTCGTGGTACTCCACGTATAAAGGTGTTATTCTACTAGTGCGAGTATTCGATGGTGAAATTCGTGCCGGCGATCAAGTAGTCTCCTTTGCAACGGGACTGAAATACTACGTCGGCGAAGTCGGAATCATGTATCCTGATCAAACCCCTCAAACAGTCCTCCGAGCAGGCCAAGTCGGCTATATTTACTTCAATCCCGGTATGAAACGAAGCAAAGAAGCCAAGATCGGAGACACATTTACCAAAGTCGGCTTTGAGAAGAAAGTAGAGCCTCTGCCCGGTTTTGAAGAACCGAAATCGATGGTTTTTGTAGCGGCGTACCCTAGCGATGCGGATCATTTTGAACATTTGGAAGACAGCGTCAATCAGTTGGTGTTGAATGACCGAAGTATCACCGTGCAGAAGGAGTCTTCAGAAGCTCTGGGGGCTGGGTTCCGATTAGGGTTTTTGGGAACGCTGCATTGCTCTGTCTTTGAGGATCGCTTACGACATGAGCACGGTGCCAGTATTCTGATTACTCCGCCTACGGTACCCGTCAAAGTCATCTACAAAGACGGCAAAGAAGTCACGGTCACCAACCCGGCACATTTCCCGGATGAAGATGAGATTCGTGCTAAAGTAGCCGAACTTCGCGAGCCATACGTGATGGCCACGTTGACATTCCCGGACGAATATCTCGGCAAGGTCATTGAACTTTGTGAAGCCAACCGCGGCATCCAACACACACTCGAATACTTCACATCGTCTCAGGTCATTCTCAAGTACGAGCTACCGCTAGGTCAACTTGTCGAGGACTTTTTTGGCAAGCTCAAGGGCTCTACCAAGGGTTACGCGACCTTGGACTACGAAGAAGCCGAATGGAAAGTCAGCAACATCGTCAAGCTTCAGCTGCTCGTGAATAAGAAAGCCGTTGACGCTGTAGCACGCATTGTGCACTACAGCCAAGCCGAGCGTCTAGGGAAACAATGGGTCACCAAGTTCAAGGAACATGTCGACCGACAGATGTTCGAAATCATCATTCAAGCGGCCGTGGGACGCAAAATTGTCGCACGAGAGACCATTAAGCCGTACCGTAAAGACGTGTTGGCCAAGCTACACGCCGCTGATATTGGAAGGAAGAAGAAGTTGCTCGAAAAGCAAAAAGAAGGACGAAAGAGGCTGAATGCCGTTGGAAATGTGGTGATCGAACATAGCGCTTTCCAGGCGTTTTTGTCTAAATAACCGATCCGACTTTCAATGATTGTATAATTATGTGTATATATGTACGATACATAATCCAGGACTGTAGCTACGCTTTCGACATTTGAACCCATTCCAACGTATCCGCATCGAATTATCTCTACTGTCTCCACTGTTTGTATAGTTCGTGGATACTCTTTCGTTGCCGCCAATCTCACAATCATTATCGGCGCATTTCTCTCAGGTTCTCTCGTTCGTCGAGCAATCTGAACATTCTAGTTTAGACCTAGGTCACGTATATTGTTAAGATTCTAGAATATTGGGATAATACTACATAGTAGGCTCAATGTTCAGCTCGCCTGCCACTCACGTACGCAGTACTCATTGGCTCAAAAGCTCTCACTTCTTCAGCCGCACCCATATTGGCATAGAAGAAAACTAGTCTTATCTCCAAGTCTTTTTGGGGCAATTTTGATCGATCGAGTCTGATTGGCTATGGCTTGTATAGACAGCCAATCACAGCATACAGACCAGAAATTTCCGCCTCAGGTTAGTTATGTGATACGACGTGACTAATGATAATGTAAGTCACTACATGGACTTTGTCAGCCCTGCGAATTATTTCTCCAATGACATCGAATTTGAAGAATCTATAAACTAATGTGGTGAAGAACCTTCGAGTCTTGGTAAAGTGACACTAAAGTTTATTTAAGTTCAAGGTAATCGTTGATACAGATAGCTTTAGTGAAAATGTACGTACGTGCACTATTTAAGGAGCTCCATTGAGGCTGGGCCTGCCCAAGAAGCCTTCTTCCGAATGATGACTGAGAGGTTATATGCTCTTGCCTCCGACTTGATTCTCCGAGAATCTCATTAGAATAAGATATCATCATCGACTCTTGGTCTCTACCGTGACATTATCAGATATTTGCCTAGCGGTCGTTAGGACAACTGGAACCATGGCGACGCAGAAAACCCCCCTCAATGAGCCAGTCATCAGCGGCCCATATATTCTGTTTGAAGGAAGCTTCATTGTGGAGTTTTTGCAGCCACACTCCTCGCGAGATGCTTCGTCAGTCTCAAAGCCCGCCGTGCCTTCCACTCTCCACACTGACCTCGATATAGGGTCTTGATGCGAGCGACATACAAGCACGACCACCCGCTTTGTAAGAAGGGCGCTGGTCATCCACAGACGCCACCGCTTCACCTCCATTTCAATCAGTCAGAGACCTTTGAAGTTCTTCAAGGAAAAGTCGCGACGGTCGAGGGATGGTCAGCCACCGAGCGCGTCTGGACCAGAGCAGATGGGGTGCATGAGGTCAAGCCATGGGTCCCCCATTCCTTCCATCCTGTCCCGGACAGCCCGGAAGACACCGTCATACTGGTCTGGGCACATCCAGAGGACGTGGATGAGATGATGGATCGCGTCTTTTTCAAGAATTTGCTCATGTACGTCAGTGACGTGCATGAGAAGAAGGCCGCGCTGAACCCGTTTCAGATTATGCTTACACAGTACGGTCCCTGCCCTACATTAACCTAATATTCCCTGATCAGCAGACTTCTGATACTGACCTCTCGCAGGCATGTTTCCGCCACGGCTCTCGTGTGGTTTCCCACTGCGACGTGGTTGGGTCCGCTGCGCTGGTGGGTGCCGTGGAAGGTGCAGGGGGCTTTTGCTCTGGCAGGCCGGTTGCTGGGGCTCACGCCGACGATGAAGAAGTATACGTCCGAGGAGGAACTTGCAGCATTTCAGAAGACGAAATGATCATGTTTGCGCAGCCGCGACTCCTAGAACTGTCCGAGATTGGTCTGATAGGGATCTTTGATACAAAGTACATATATTCTACCTAAAGGTTTCTATCACACTCGATTGTAGGTTCCGAGGCAGAATCGTTGATTCGCTAAGATGATGATGCATATCATGTTTTGAGCTCATCTGTATTCTTAGATTCCTTACGGAGACACAAGATCCGAGAATCCTTGAATAATGATCGTCCGACAAAGCAGATCGTCAAACGGTCTAGACTCATCTTCCCACGATACACAACCATCCCTGTACAACCGTATCTTCACTCACGGTATTCTCGTACGGAAAAATACACAATGACAAGGATGGCTAGTCCAGGGGTAAATGAGGCCCAGCCCACTAGCCCCAGAAAGGGGCAAGCGTCGGCGCCACATGGGGATAGAATACTAACAGGGGCAGGACGGTGATTGGCTGGATGACAGCGTCAGCGTACTACTACGTACTACGTAGTAGTATGTAATCTCCGTTCCCGCTGGTCTCCGCCTCACAGAGTCAACTGTCTTTGATTTCATTCCACTTGGATGGATCATGTTCTTGATGTATTGTACGGAGTCGTTCGTATGATGTGAGACGAAATGATAAAGAAGGATGGTGGAGGAACGATCCAAGGATTTATCAGGATTGATTTACGCCTTACAGAAATTACTCTATATCCCCGTATGTTGACAGCAGATACGAATCTCGTACGCAATACGGTACGTATGTATGTCATATTAGCACGAAGATCCCTGCCAGAAGGAGACCAGACAAACGGCCGGGACTCGTCGGTGGATGCCTCAGGGCGGCATGTGCATAAAATCCGGCCGGGCGACGTTTCATCTTGCGATGCTCAGGCGGCAGAATATACATAGTACGTACATACATAGTAGTACTCTATACTACGTAGTCAACTAAGCATCAGTCGAACCCTGATTGCAACTGCAACGATACTTAGCTACGATATCACCAGTCGCTGATCTTAATATGGGCAGAGTAACTCATGGTCGATGCCTTAGGTTCATCCATAGTACGTAGTTCATACTCGGATTCCATAATACGCACCTACGTAGTTCTTAATCAGAGTAAGTGCACACGACGTGGCTTCGTAACCATCGGCCGTCATACACAGATACCTCGTGGGTGTGCGTGGCGATAGTCTGCTAGACCCGGTGGAAATTAGGTTCTTCTTAGGTTGAACATCGGACTACGACGTAGTGTGTGGCTAAAAAGACGCAAAAAAGCCGTGGCGGTATGTATTGACTTTGGTCCATTTGCAGCTAATGGCAGGATTGACTTTTTGGCCTGTTCTTAGCGGCTAAAATTAGCGGAGCCGGCCAAGCCTCGCTCTTTCCCCACTGGCCCGCCTGCCCTGGCTTGCGTTGGCTGCGTTGGCTGCGTTGGCTGCTCAAAGACCCAGCTTCCTCTTCTTCCTTCCTTTCCCCAACAACACCGCGCTACATACAATACAACCAAATAATTACCATTCACCATTTCGTCCACAGTCACTCGTTTTCCCTTGTACATTCTCCGTCCGTCTTCGGCAAAAGAAGAGCGTTCTATCGTCCGCCTCACCCTGCGACCAGCTTTTTCCTACACCGCCGACCGATTTGTTTTCCTGTTTCAGAGCTTCATCATCATCCCCTGCGTCTCACCTCCGCCTCTGCGATTTGACAGCCTCCCCGCCGATTCGACCGCGCCATTTTCAATTCATCTTCTGTCGGATTCATCTTTTTATCGGATCGCAGTCAGACATGGGCTTTGCCGGCTAAACTTCGATTGACGGACAACCGACCGACGTGACGCCGTGGTGGAATCCAGACTTCGCCCTCTTCAGACCCGACCTAGCATCACAGGCTGTAGAGGCTTGACGTCTCTAGCCTTCATTCTTATACATATACCACACTCGTTATTACCGCTGTAGACCGGCGACGAAACATCCACTCAATTTACGACCTTGCGTTTTTGCTTTTCTGTTTTGATACCTGCCACAATGACTTCCACAAATGGTATGTCTCTTCTCTTACTACTCTGATATGTATTTGCTAACTCTCAAAGCCCTTCGAGAATTTTCTCACCACCTCACATTCCGTAGCTGTGTTACATGCACTACAGAGCCAGTCTGTAATTGTGCCGCCGACGAGACCTGTGTTGCAACGAGTCGAACCTGTACCGAATGCCCAACTGTATCCTGCTTGGCAGCAGCGTCAACATCCACAACCACACCTAGCTCCGGCGGCGGCGGCGGCGGTTCGGATACCGGAGCCATTGCAGGAGGAGTCGTCGGCGGTCTTGCTGCTATCGCCATCGGCGTGTTCCTCTTCTGGTGGTTTGTGATTCGAAAGCGACGCCAGGAACAAGCTGCCCAGCAGCCCGCCGAACCTTCGATCCGTCATGAACGCAGCAGATCTATGCAGTCTATCGCATCGACAGTCCTCACTCGTGCTTCCAACGTCATTCAAATCGCTTATATTCCTGGTGTCACCAACCGCTCACCGCCGGAAACCCCAGGAACGCTGGTTCCTCCCGTTCCCGCCATTCCAAGCACACACGCTTCAACCTACAGCAGCGACCAGTATCTGTTTACACCGCGTGATCTACGCGACTCCCGATATACTGCGACTAGTGACCGCCGCAGTATCGCTACTAGTCTCGCTCGAAGCAGTGTTGCCACGACGATTTACCGACACGATGCTATCGTCAGCCCTATTCCCGCCCAACAGGTTCGTGCCGCCAAAGCCGCCGTGGTTAGTGTCAAAACGGGAAATAGCACACCCAGCGATTCGCTCTCGTTGCGTACGATCGACGCACCAGCAGTACCAGCCATTACGGAAGCTCAACTCCAGAAAGCCGGCAAGATGAAACCGCAACTCAGTTCTATCGTTGCTCGCTCTGTTGTCGCTCGCCCGGTCAATGTCAAGGCATCAGGATCGAAGCCAAAGGTACCCACAGTTTCAGAAGAAGAAATTCACTCGGATGACACGGATTCGGTTGCATCCCACTCTCGGGGCGAACAGTTCAACAACCAGGAATCCACATTTGATGATTCGTCAGACGATGATAGTGATGGCGAAATCAATGAAAAGGGCCATATCAATGCTGCAAACAATATCCAGATTGCATTCTCGTCACCAAATGAAGGCCCATTCGCAGACTCAAATGCAGCTGGGACCCCCCGAGTAACTGTCAGCACCGCTACGAGCATCGCACCCTCCACAGCAACTGAGGCTGTTTCCACATCGCGCGCCAGTATGGACAGGAATCATGGCTCCCGACAAAGAACCAGCATAGGTTCTACTCGGATGCTAGAAGATACCATTGCTCAGGATGCCACCACACAACGATCATCAAGTCCCTTTGACGACAAACATGAAGTCAGATAACCGACACATTGGAAATTCTTTCACTACCTTCTTGTACGTAGTATATATTACAATCTTTTTTTTTTTCGTCATACAGGCGGCTCATCCTCACGAGTGTCTCTACGAGTAGAGTAATCATTTGAATACCATTTGTTCGCTTCATTGATGCTGAAAACAGTAGCGTTGTTTCAACTAATATCATCCATCAAATCATCTATAAAGACACCATCCTCCCTAACCCAGAAAGGAAACCCCCCATTATCCGGCATCTTTCCCAATGTACTCAACACAGCTTCACCACCCGCCCAGGCATTCAAGTTACTCGCATCGACCCACGCCGAAAACTTGCCCTTGCGCACGACAGCCTGCCGTATCGGCGCATCGCGCTCCCACTGACTCATCATAGATGTAGCGGGATACGTGCGCACATGATCCCGCTGAACCACCAACCTCAAGTCGGGGAACGTGGAGTTCCAGGGTGGCGGGAGATGTGGTTTGAAGGTGGGTGGTCCTGCATATACACCGTTGCCATAACCCCCGCCCCCAAAACTTGAACCCAAAGAAGAGGAGAAGGAGGAGGAGGAGGATTGCCGAGGCGTGATTCCCCAAGTCGTATACACAACCCCACACTCAAACACTTCCTGCAACTTTCTCAATTCAGCTGCAATGTCAGCATAGAGCACACTCATATAGAACGACGTGCGCTCCTCGCGGCTCCGTTGGATCTCTGCGGCTGGACGCCCGATCTCGCTGGTTCGAGCAATTTCGTCGCGCAGACGGTCGGGCCAGTAGAATGCGCTGAGGCTGTCGATGAATATACCGTGTAGCGGTCTGGATCCATCGCGAGAAGAGTGAAGGAAGTACGGGGAGAGGGATTGGAGGGTTGAGAGTAAGGAAGAAGAAGTTTGAGGACGGAAGATGTGGATGTGTTGCATTGCGTCGCGGGTCAGGGTTGCGATCTCGTTTGTGGTGTTGCTGGTGGAGAGGTCGGTGTCGTCTAGAGCGCGTCGGACAGTACTCTGAATAATATCGTATAGTCTCTGCACATCAAGTCGTCCGTCTGTATCGAGAAGCACGACGGCACCCCCGCGGCCATCTATTGTGTGTCGGTGAAATGTCGCGGGGAGAACGCTCATGGCAATCAGATAATAGACGAGCTGAGATTTCCCGCCTCCCGAGCTGGGGCTTGATATTTCTATTACTGGGTTTTTTCTCCTTTGGCTGGAGGAAGAAGGAAGTGGTTGAGGATAGGCATGGTGGGTTTGGTTATTTGGGTCATTTCCAACTTGGGATTGACCCAGAAAGACGTTCAATAATTCGTCGAGATCTCTGATCCCAAAGAAAGTATTCTCAGAGGAAGATGGAAAGTGACTCCGTAACTCGTGCAGTAACTGTACTATCATCAGTCGCTGTACCTCAATTGCGAAAGACAATAAAAACACACTTCGTCAAGAGACTCCTCTTTGATTTCATCTAACAGGCGCTGTCCGAGCATCGCAGCGGCGGAAGTCATGGTTCATCGTCATGCCGTCCGTAATTTCAACTTCGTCTCGGTAGCAGATGGGCGTCTACTTTGGTCGTAGCTCTCAATTGTGCTGTATGTTTAGCTGAAGATGGAGATGGAAGATGAGGGTTGAGGTTGATCAATTTGATAAGATTGGGTTGATAAGATCAGAAGAGTTCGTGCTACGCGCGAGCCCTAATCTGCAACCCTAGGGTTATCCGCTACGGACGCTCGAAGAATTATTTACAGAGCAGCAACGGAACTCTTGCAGCTTATATCTAAGATAAATCCGTTCCATCTCTGTGGGTACCGCAACTTCATAGATTGCTCAAATTGATCCGTAACCTTCCGTCGTCCCAATTCTCGCTCGAATGTCTCGATGTATTCCCTCGTCCTGTCAATCAAGTATGGTCCATCGATCTGGGAAGCTCGTTTATGCCCGGGAACTACAATACTTGGCTTCAACGCGGCGATCTGGTCTAGTGCATCGAGCCAACCTTTCCGCTTTTCTGGTGTATTAGCCTCGACCAGGTATTCGTAACATTCGCCATAGACGATATCACCCGCCACAACGAGGCCTAGATCAGGGACGTGCAAGAAGGACGAGGCGTCTGTGTCGGAGTGCCAAACATCAATCCCGAAGAACTTATGTCCATCAACGAGGAATTCGTCTGTATCCGGGAGAGATTCTGGAATGATCTGTTTCTCCGCTAGAATCTGATCGTTCGGAAACCACCCTTGGTATGTAGCTATCGGCGCAGCAAGCGTCCTCTCGATACCCGCCGCGACAGAAGTCGTCGCAACGCACTTCACGCCCGGGAATCGATCAAGAATAACCGGATTTGCGTGATAATGATCTCCATGCGCGTGCGTCGTGTATATGTACTTCAATTCCGTGCCCGGAGCTAGAGTTGCTTTGATCCATTCTGCGAGTCCTTCGGACTGCTTTATTGTGATGGGTGTATCATCCAGCACGGCTGATTTGGGGCCTTGGACTAGAGTGCATGATATTGGGGACCAATGTGACTTGGATGGATCGTCGTCGAAGCCGGTCTTTGCGGGTGTTACGGGTGCGACGTAGACGTCGATTTGCAGTGAAGAGGCCATTGTTATCAAGCTTGACAAAGTGTTGATCTTTCAAAATTTCTACTGGAAGGCTTTATCGGGCATCATATACGGGAACTCAGCCATGACTACCTCACAAAGGCGCGTAATCGTGATTACTGATCGCGATATCAGCTCCATTGACAATGAAAGAGACCCTGGTGTTGCGGAATAGTATCTGCAGAAATCCTCGGGAAACTTCTTCCCATGTCTGAGTCTACGTGAAGACATACGATTTCATATCGAGAGCTCGGCAGTCGAGCATCTCGAGGCCAGAAGCCTCATTAAGAGCTAAATTGTTCAGTAATACAGGATATCGAACCCTTTGAGGAGAGAAGTAGTACATTGATTATATTTAGTAGATCGTGGCATGCTATATGGGTCTCGTACCGAGTAGTAGTTTCCTTCACATTTCAACTTGGCTGTTCACTAATCACCGACTACAGGGACAACCTCCACAGGGAACAACAGGCAAGATGCCCATAGTTAGACAAAGCTTCTTGGAATAAAAGCAATGAGAGAGCCTTCCTGTGAAATAAATCACCCTATTTATCCCTTGAACAAACGCCCCACTACCATCTAGATTGGTCATGTCAGATTCAGGTATCAAGTCACCGCAAGTGGCAGTGCTAGGAGATCAGCAATCAATGCCCTACTGGAAGAGAGATTCCAAGTCCCCGGCGTCACTCGTAAGACATCAACGGCAACATTACCAGAAGGTGCAACACACATCAGATCCGAATATTCGGAAGCATCATCACGCGAAGCTTTCAAAGATCAAGATGCAGTCATTAGCACGATTAGCAATATAGCACCTGGCGAGGTGCTAGTACTCCAGAAGCCTCTTATAGATGCTACCATCTCAGCTGGTGTTCAGATTCTCTTAGGACCAAATATGTGCAGTCGATGGGCGTCCTGGCTATGAACACCGGCGCTATCTATGGAAAAGGAGGGTTGGCGCAGGTTTCTACGACAAAGAGATTATGGAGTGAAATAGCGGGCGTGCCGCAGGAAGATTTGGATGAAGTCGGGAAGGCATATTTTGCGAGAGTGTAGTGAAATGAATATTTCCGAATTGCCAGTGACCTTCACTATGAAAGACTAGATGGTAACACACATCAACGCAGCTTGGCTTCAAACTCCTCCACAATCTCATCAATTGCTACAGCAAGTTCATCAGGCCGTGACAAGAAGGGGCAATGACCAGCTCCCCCCAAAGTGCGAGTGATCCATCTTTCCTTGCCCCCAGCTCGTTCAATCATTTTGTCCTGCTCCTCAAGAGGGATGGCCTGATCGGCCGTGCACCTGATATAGCCTAGCTGAGCGCTGGACGCCTGATCCTGCCAGACTTGAGGTGGCACAATGCCGTCAGTAGCGGCCATACTTTGAGGTCGTAGTTGCGCAATCGCCCATTGAGCGAGATCATCGGACACATCTGGCATACAGAAATATTTCTTTGGGTCTTTGCTAACGCTCAGACCTTCCACCGGGGTATCCAAGCTGATGGAGTGCAAGGCATCACTGTTGCGAATGAATGCACCCTTGTCAAAACCGCCGGGGAGAATGTACGCACATAGGTTGATCAAACCCAACAGGGAGCCATTGTACTTTTCCGATGGCCAAGTAAGAGAAGCACCGGCGATTGTACCTCCGTAAGAATGTGCCAGAAGAACTATCCGTTTTTCTTTGCTCAGGAGTGTTTCCACAATTGATCGGACGTTTGCAATGTCGTCAAACTGTGTCGCGCCTGGATTTCCACGAGTACTTGGCATGTCTACAGTCTCGGTGGGGTATCCGAGAGCCCGGAGGCTTGGGATAAGACTTTCCCAGCACCATGACCCGTGAAATGCTCCATGTATAAGGAGGATAGTTGGTCTAGTCGCGGTCGACATTGCGGTCATATGCGGAGATATATCAAGCTCAACGCGCCGAAAGGGTACCTAGGAAGAGGCTACCTGTCTGGGGTAGTCTAAGTAATAAGTGTTTTGTTTACTTGTCTGAAACGGCTCGAATTCAAGGGTCTCGCATTGATATATATTTTATACAAGATAACAGTCAGACAAATAGAATATGATTTACCCAATCAGCCTGCATCGTTGATTTTCGATCTACGTATGGCTGCCGATACGTATGTAGTTAGCAGAGAGGTTGTACATGTACCAACGCCAGCTGAAATGTGCTGATGCCCCTCTTCAGGAGTCTCATACCCCTGTTTTCACTCCAGCCTTCAAAACTACGGACAGTAAAAGCACACACGGAGGGGCGCCTCAATCAGCTCTGGATCAAGGACCGGCGTAATTTTACATGAATTCGAAATTCTTTCCAACGTGGACAGCGCACTTGTGATGATCACATATTGTACTTGACAGAGGCGTAGCAAAAAAGCAAAATGGAGCGGGGGGGTGCCGATGGCTCAGCGGATCTATAAACGACTCATGCGAGATGCAATTTGTCGTTACGATCGAAGACAGGAAGTTGCATTTGACTCGGCAGTACAAGAGAAGGAAGACGTTTTGAATATACAGCCCGGATGTTTCCGTATTGGGTATGTTTCATTACCAACACCTGGGCACCACCTCCGCATTGCTAAGATTTTGTGCTTTTTGGTCGGTAAATCTCTCCTTCTAGAAGTCCTGTATATCCCAGGACCTCTCAGACGGAGATGTCTTCAACATACATCAATATTCACACGCCTCCGTTCATGCGAGCACAAACTTGAAATTCACTTGACCTGGATTCTGTTCATCGGATGCAAAATTGCCATTCCCTCCTTCCTTAAACAACTCTCCAAGATCCCCTTTCCCACTTCGAGGAACTATTTCGAACGTGCCTTCTACTCGATACTTTGTAGCGTCAAATTTTCCGGTTCCCTGGGTCATGAAGCTCCCCTTTCTGCCTTCGAAATCTTCGGACTCGATGAGATCAGTGAAGACAAATACAGCAGACCCGTCCTTTTCGCAGCCAGGTCCGGCAGGGAGATATAGCATCTGATAGCTACTGGTGACCGAGGCATTGAGACCGTCGAGGGCCATTTTCACCGAAGCCGGGGTCAAGCGCGGGAAAGTGGATTGAGTGGCAGGAGATCTATCCTCATCCCAAGAGAGAACCCTTGCCGATGCAGCGAAGACTTTTTGCTGGGACATAGCTGTCTTTATTCGTTCAGTTTAGGAGACCTGACGGACAGAGCAATCAAAACTCACTTTTGACGGAGGTTAAGGATGATAGATTTCCGAAATGCAAGTCCCAATATTCAACGCCGTTGCATGTTCCCAGACATATTGATGGGCCTAACCCATCATATATACATTTCCCTCCCCTTCCTCATGAAGCTCACCTACCCAAAACAAATTATCACTCGTATGCTCCAAAGTTAAATCAGTTTTGTTCGCGTAGAATTTCCGCGTCGGGCTAGATCAGACACGCCCCTCCATCGCGAAATGCACACGAAGTCACGAGACTTTGACTTTTCATCGATCGTCGAATTGCTTGTAACCTATGATAAGAGCGTATAAATACGAGAGTCAAATCCCGAAAGATGTGCCTCTTCCAATAAGATAGAGGTGTGAGGTGTCGGTGCCACCCTTGGTACACCTCTACATCACTGACTCATTTCCAAATAAGACTCAAGGATGCTCTCAAGGGTCTGACGGGAAAAAAATAAAATGAGGGCGACGGCATGATCGGTTTATATTCCACCAGATAATAGGTAGTAACACCATCCAGAAAACTATGTCGATGGGTTTCGCATTTGATGTTGATGCTATATGGCTAAGCCCAGGTATTGATGTACCAAGACCATACAGAAGATCGCCTAACTCTAGAAGATGGCGTCGGTACAGTTACTGCCAAATAATCACCTAAGTATCTGAGTAAGGTATTGCTCAACTTTAATGGTGGAGTCAACCATGTTCGATACAAGTAGAATCTGGCTATATCGAAGGTTGCATGGTCTGTACTGGTTGCTACATATATGGCATGACGACGCAAGCCGTTCTACCACACAAGATATTCTCAAATTTGTATAGATCTCAGCCCCTGGACATATGGAGGAAGAAGCAGAACTACGTGTCGCGCATGGTACCGGAGGAAATCGCTCATGGATGTGTCTTTTCTGACTGATAGTATCGTTGTTTCAGGATGAAGCTGACGCGTTGCATATGCCGTTGAGCGGAGAATCTTCCTTGACGATGAGGCGAGGACTCCAAAGTCGCATCAAGCACTCGGTCAATCCTCATTACGAACATGCAAATCTAGTGCGTACTTATACAACTACCTAGAAGGAAACAACGACACTTAAAACCAATCAACGCCAAGGAGTCATGTGATGCAGGTCCGTAATCTTGATATTGTACCAATCGTAATATTACGAGCGGATACAGCAACATGCGATAATCTCGAACGAACTCCTCAAGCACCTTCACATCTCTCAAGTTCAGCTTTACCATGCAAGCTGCTTCTCGATAACGATTATTCCTATATAAATATTGCTCTTCAAGAAGGAGATTGGAAGATATGGCGCCTCTAGTCCCCATCTTCGCAACTGAAGACCTCCCATCCCGCATTCAAATTGTCCACCGCGGCTACAAAGAAAAACGCCGCAAAGGCGACCCGATCGACCTCCACAAATGTGAGTTGATGGAACTGGTTCAGTACTCATGCAACCCGCCCGAAGAGGGGATCGTTGCGCCCGGTGTTGTCAATTGCAAGCCTATTGTACGCTTATTCCGGAGGTTTGTCTTCTTATTTCTGCTTTAGGGAGTGGAAGACGGATGCTAATTTGCTCATTGTGGTAGGTGCGCCGGTGGTCTGACGGTTGAAACGACGAATTGGGAGAAGACGAACACGATCAATGGAGTCAGCACGAATTTGGATACTGCGAAGACACAGAAGGAAGAGAAGTCATGACGTTTCAGACGATTGATACTGTCGAGCAGGTCTCGTCGTATCGAACCAGTGTACAATATACCAATATACAATGCATGGGAGGCGTTTGTTATCGACAAATAAATGCTATTTTGATTATTTTAAACTGAATATGGGTATCTCGCAATGAATCAAAAATAGATAAACGCCCGCCAGATGTTTTGTCAGTTCACCGTGCATGCAATTCAGGTCGACACCCATCGCTCAACCTTCGCAATAGCAGATTCCTTTGCATCAGGCAACTTCTCAGCCTTCTGTGCGCCCGAAGTATTCTTCCTCCAAAAGCTCCTTTCGCAATTCACGATAGGCGCAAGGTCAAGAGTCGCCAACGAAAATTTGGCATCCTTCTGTGCCGCACTTTGCAAGTCGATCGATTGCTGACCGTCCGCCGGGGCCGCCGCGTTGATAGGTTTCCTCTTATTCAACCCCCTGACCGTCTTCTCAAACATCGTCTCTGTGCTTTCCGCTTTCCGTCCCCATAACCGTTTCTCATTCTTCCCTGTGCCAGTAGCATGCGTATCCTTAAACGCCGCACGGGCCAGTTTGCGCAAAGCCTCTTCTCCATGCCGACTATCCTCCATACCCAGCTCGCGTATGCGCCGGGGATCAGTCTCTCGTTCCGTAAATACAGGCGTAAATCGATATGTATGTTTGCTCGGAAAATGTGGAAAATGTGCTGGTATGTACCTGATTCGTTGACGCTCGTCTTCGCCGCTTAATTCTTTGCTGAGGACGGGTATACCGCTGAAAGCGCCGAAAAGGTCCTCATCCTCTTCAGGAGGAGGACTTGGTAGAGTTGTAGGGATATTCTTTTCCGAGTTTGAGGCTTTGATATGTGATTTTAATTCATCGGTGCCGACGTAGGCTCGTTGGAGCGCGAATTCAAAGTCTTGAGGTAAAGGTTGTATTCTTCTGGCTGCTATCATTGAGCTCCGCGCAAATGATGCCAAGCGAAGGATATCTGATGCAATGTTAGAACCTCAGCTAACTAAAAACCCCAATAGAGCTGTACATACACTCTTCAGTTGCCTGCCGAAAAGCCTCCAGCGCCCCAGGTTCCGCAATATCATATCCAGTCTTTATCAACGTCTGCCCGATCGAGCATTCAAGCAGATGCGTGACGGCGCCATCGTCGAGCAGCGCAGGTTCTCGAAGTTGTGTCTTCACAGGGTGATGGAGCTTGTGGTTGTGACGGTAGTGTTGTTTCAGTCGTTTGGTGGCGGGCTCGTTGACGGGCGACTGCGACGCTGAGGGGCGCTTGAGTGAGGTTGAAGTGATGGTATCTTGCGCCATCCTCGCCTTTGACGTTGGTGGTTGGTGATTGTTGAGTGGAGGGAAAGTATGCTGATTCTCGTACATTCACGAGGCGCTTAGGTAGACTGGATCTGAATAGAGGTGCACGTGACCTGCATCATAAAATTCTGGATCTACCCAGCTTGGAATAGCTTCTTGCTAAGAAAGGATTGTTTGAATGTAGTCACCGTTGAAATATATCAAATCAGCCAGCCAGATCCATGTTGAAGCTTGAACAGCCATCAATAACGAGAACAATTGATTGCATGATCATTTGCTTTATTCTTGCCTGAGGCATCACACAGACCATCTCGGCTAACCATATCCGACCAAAGTCTTGGCGCAACATCAGCCAACGTCAAGTCTTCCACTTCCGAGCTTCACCACCTCTTTACTTGCATTCAAGCTCCTCTCAACCCGTCACAACCCTCCCAATCGCGGGATACCATACACTTTTCTACGAAATTTTCAAGTCTGTGAATCCAGCTGCTGGGTTTTCGCATCGCAATGGCTGCTACTATCGCTCCTATCACCGGCGTAAGTTCGCTTCTTGTTTCGGAACCGGGAACCGGGTGCTTGTCTTGCTCTCGATGGGCTGGCAGTGCGGTTGATGGATTATTCGGTGTATGCTAATCGTCATGTAGATGCTCCGCCGGGGTCTCGTCCTTGACCTCAGTACCGCTTTCGGTGAGTGTTTCAATCCTTGAAGAGAGGGAGTTTGCAACGGCCGTCGTTGAATGCGACCCGGAAGCATGGCGATGGCCATTGCGACCGCCAAAACATCAAGTCCCGCGATGATCGGGAAGGAGAAAACTAACGGGTCGTCATCATCAGGTCTTGGAACCACATTCGGCTACCTCTGGTGGTACGGTACGTATCAACATCACCCTTCACGTCACCACTAAACAATCACTCATGGCTCAAATATAGGATACCACCTCCCCCGCGTCCGCGCCCGTGACAACTACTACACTCGTCTCGAAGCCGAGCGTGCCGCTGGCCGTGCTTAAACATACGTCTCAACCCTTGGACAAGTTCATAACGCATGATCATGTACGCTAGACCGCCGAAGCAAGCTGTGGGATTACGGAAAGAATGGATAAGAAATAGAATGGAATATGCTGTTGTTTTATTGGGGGCTAGTCGTTGTACATAACATGAAAAAAAAAAGAAAGTTCCAAGACTGGCACAGAGTTTGTCTACCGATAGGCTCTGTGCCCTTCGTCCACTTCAAGAATCGATTGTTTCCTTTGTTCTAAGTTTCGTTGACACACCGGGTCACGATCCGCGAAGCAGAAGATCCCGGTGATTGTCATCGGTATTGCCTTTTCATACATTCTATAATGAAATGAGCTTCTAGATCGATCCACGCAACCGCTGAAGTAGCAACCACAGCAACCTCATAATTGATGTTCTGAATGCGTCAGCAACCGTCTCAGTATTCTGCTAGGCACAATCGTTATCATGAGTCCATAATCATAAGTATACTATCTAGATACCCACATGCGTCACAGGCTAGAAAATCACGGAAGAAATGTGTCTCATAGACTGTAGCACCCATCGTACTCAAACTATAACCCAGAGCAGTAAGGAAGTGAGTCAAGCAAATGCCGCAGCGCCATGAGCAACAAAACAAGAACAAGTATATCCCCCCACATCCCCTCTCCCAGCGATGCAAAGCTATGGTACGGAAGACTCATTTCAAAACACGCTCGAATGAAACCCCCTTCACACTACCCCCGGCCATCGAATTCCTCACGTTCTTCTTGAAACCTTCCCTATTGAGCCGCAAATCCTCCGCCGCCTCCTTGTTGAGTGGATCCGAAGCATTTGGCTCCAGAAACAAAAACTGCATACCCACGATCACCGCATTCAAATTCAGCACCGGTTTCCAATCCTCCCTCAGAATATTCAGACACACGTTTCCCTCCAGGTCGATATTGGGGTGATATATCTTCTGTGTACATTTCACTTTGGGTGGGTCGTGGGGAAAGTTTTGGTTGATGCTGAATGTGAAATTGAAGCTGCCGCCTTTGTACATTCCTTCGTCCGGTTCGATGGTCAGAGTGAAGTTTAGGATGTCGTCGGGGTTTGGAAAGGACATTTTCATAGTTGAGCCGAGGGAGAGCTCTTGTAGATCTAGCACAGTATTATAATGCATTAGTCGGTCCGGTCCACTGGATCTGGGGCGAAGGAAAGAGAAGACGGCTTACCTCGCTGGACACGCAACTGCGCAGCAGTGACTTTTTTCTTCTTTGCAGCGCCTCCCTCGGCATTCTCAGCTTGCTGCTGTTTTTGCTTCTATCGCAAATAATCAGTCATTCTGAGATCAAGTAGCGAATGCTTAAACGGAAAGGTCATACCATAGACCAAATCTTCAACATCTTGGGCGATTTATGGATTCTTCCACCACCTTTCAGACCGTATATATGTTTTCCGTTCTCTCTCCGAGAAAAATCTAGTATCTTTTGTCTGATATACAGTCGTATCCCAGCGCCTGCCTATGCCCTGCGGGGTCCACGAAGGTATCGAACGTGATGGCAATAAAATCGGTCGTGGTAGTGTCAGCGACGTGACGCGAAATTTGTCCAAAAAGGTCGAAGACAGTAAGAGCGCTGGCTATTTATTGAGAGAATTGCAGACAACGGAAACGCACATGTGGTGTCGAGACAAAGCAGAGCGAGATTGTAAGATGGATGATGTTGGCGCGACTAAAAGCCCTTGGAGGTTTAGTTCGGATTCAAGGCGTTATCGGGAGGCGTGGGGCGGAAATGCCGATAACGACCTTCCTTCTTATCCTGTCGGCCTTTTCTCTGTGTATGCTTTGCTGTGTACGCAATATGCTACCCAATAAAGCTGTTTCGAGTCTTTATCAGAACTTTTCTCGCTGTAGCCTGTTTTGAGTGTTTCATAAGTATGAAGTGTGGTAATTCAAACGCAGTAGAACGGGCAGACTGCGTCGAGACCTCATCAGATACAGAATTGTTCATACTCAGTACAATTGATCAATATTTCTCAAACTATACTAATTTATCCTACGTACTTTGCTCGCCAAGGAATACAAAGCATATCGATATCGTCACGACCATGGATAAAGAAACAGAAGCAGTTCAAATGTATTTAGCAAACAGACGGGACATGAAGACAAATCGAGAAAGAAAGAGAAGGAAACAAGCTGGGGACAGGCAAAGAGACGTGGATCTACAGTACACTACATGTTCAAAAGGGAAAGAGACAGAGAGATCGTAGGAAGGAATCCGAGGGATATTAAAATGCGTTCTTTTGGAAAGGACAAACAGCGCCGAGTGGAGCCACTGGTCCACAGCCAGCTGCATGCAGCAGCCCCTGCGTAGTTTCGTAAATGTTTATCGTTTGGCACACATGCACATGAGACCGGTTTTGCCCAGGAACCAGCAGCATCCGATGAATCGGACAAGGGCGACGGCCGCGGTGGCCCACAGGAGGGCCTGGAAAAAGTGCGTGGTACGAGTAGTGGCTTTGTTCTGGAAAGGCTTAGTTAGCAAGTGAAGACTATATTGCGAGTTGGATAAACTTACTGTGAATCCGAACTGGTCAACACCGTCGCTGGTGATGCAGACTGCCAAAAGAGCGTTGGTGAAGATCCAGAAACTGACAAGCTTGGTACGGAAACTCTTGTAGGAGTCTTCCAAGCTGCGCTCTTCCTTCTCGACGGGTGCCACGAATGGTGTCAAGGCACGCTTGACGGTAGCCTCAAATTGAGAGTCAATATCAGCTTGAGGCTTATCGACTTCTTCGATGACTGCTCCTTTTCCATCGGCTTCTTTTTGCGTTTGGACTGATGGCAAGGCATCTGCCTTGTCGGAACCTTTGGTACCCCAGGAGACATCGTGCCAGTTGCTGAAAGCGTACACGTTGAGGATATTGATAAAGGACGACATGATCAAGAGATAGGCGGGGAATGAGGTAAACATGTGCCATGGGTCCATGTACAAGAAGGAAGCGACGAAGTAGAGACCGAAAGTGGCAGCCAATGCGATAATAATAATACCCGCACCAGACGACGAGAAGAACGATTTCAAGAAGCCACCCACTCCATTGCTAGTATCGAAATCCATGGGTGTGGAACCGGTGAAAGCGTGGACGACCAAGTACATGGAGTCAACGAAAATGTAGAGCTGCACGATACCGAAGAAGATGAATGACATGATGTACGTGTGTTTGGAGCTGTTCAACGTTAGTCATGATAAGTGGAAACCAAGGACAATGAACTTACCCCTTAGGACGATTTCCAAGAGCCAAGATGAATTGAAGCAGCAGCACACCGAGATACCCATACTTGACCAGTGTATTGATGATGGGAGTCGCAGTGTTACCGAACGGGAACCCTTCGTTGCCATTGGAAGTACTAGGCGTTCCGACAAGATCCAAGATAACCGATGTAGTAAGCCAGTAAGACGCTGCGTTTGTTAGATGCTTGCTACCAAAGTCATTTCAAAAGTCACCAGGAATTGACTTACCGAGAGCAAACCATGTCAAAATAGTGTTAAAAGTGTTGTAAAGCATTTGGAAATGTAGAACAAACATTCGAATGATGTTGTGGCCAGACTTGTAGATACGGCTGAAGTGCATAAGACTGTAGATACCGGCAGCGAAGGAACCGTTCAACCAACGACGACGCTGAGAAATAAATTCAGCAGCACCTTCAGGCACATCAGTTTCGGCCTTGGAAGCCTTGACATATGACAAGTGCCACTTAGAGCCGGCCTTGGCAACCAGTTCGAAACACAAAATACGATCCTCGGCCAAGAACATGTTCTTCTTGAAAATGTTCATACCCTCGATACCCTTCTTACCCAATTGCTTAGAAAGGGTGTGATCGCCGTGGAAATACTGCTCAAGAGGCCGGCCCATGATGGCACGGAATCGGTATGCCGAGAAAGCACCCGGCAACACACTGACGTATCCAAAGGATGATTCGAGGGGCTTGTCGAGAATATTCGAAATTTTGTACTCGAAGTTTTGTGCTGCGACAAGAGGATTGACCAGATTCTTCCATCCCTTACCCAACATGGCGTGGATTTCACCACAGGCACCACCGAGATCCTTGTCGTTGTAAAAAGCCTCCCACAAAGCCAAAATGGATTTGGAGCCAGGTTTGGTACCGGCATCGAGCAAGACGCAGATTTCAGGATTCAAGATACGTCCAAAGGCGTTGAAAAGCCATCGGTGAGAGTTGATCTTCTTGCTGTTCTTTTGTTTCAAGCAGAATATCATCTGCACGGGAGGTAGAGTGCTTGGGCCATCATCAGTAGGGCGAATAAGCTGCTGGCTCGGTGTAACGGAAAGCTGGGTGGTATATTCAAACTACTCAAGAGAATTAGCCCAAGAACCGAAAACAATGCGAGAAAAGCGCACTTACGATGTGAGCAACGGTTTCCTTTCCATCGACGTCACGCTTCATGACACCGTCCTGGTAGATACCAACGGTAGCCAGAACATCAAGAGTGTCCTTGTCACAAGGATCGATACCGTCAAACACGAGACAGACAACGATCTTCTGCCAAGCGGGACCACCCTTATTCCAGAATTCTGATTTCTTCAAGTTGACAATGTCGCGAATGTTTTGCATGACACCGTGGAGAGTACGAGAAGTCAGCTGCTTGTCTTCGTTGTAATAGGTAATGGCAATCAGCAATTCGGTGTGACGGTTGTACATGGCTGGTCGCAGGTTATAACCGTTGTGCAGGGTGAATTCGTTAGGATCACAAGTAGCGGCAGTGTCTATAGTCTCAATAAGTCGTTGTGTGAATAACCTAATTGAATTTGAGCTTACATCGCATGTGAGTGAACTCCTCGCTGCCACCCTCGAGATCATTTCGGTATTTGGCCTGGACGGCATTCTGAATAGCACTAGGGACAGGGTAGTCGACACTCAGAACGGAACCTTGCACAAGCTTGACCTTCCTGGTGGCATATCGGCGCAGACCAGTGCTAGGAGCCTGTCGTTGGCGCCAGGCTTCGGTGGAGGAGGTCTCACTGCGTGCATATGGTGAAGCCACACGGCCGGGAACGCCAAAAGCCGCAGCAGGGTTTTCCGCGCTGCCCTCGTGGTAAGGAGGAGCTGCTGAGTCGGCGGCGTAAGACTCGGTCAAACTGTATCTCGAGACCGGGCGCATTGGGGAAGCTGCTCGGCTGTGGACGGGGTCCTCGAAAGGACCGTTAAAGGGACCCTGGTTCAACAGGCTTCGGGAGGCATCGTCTTCACCATATTGCTATGGAGTAGAAGTCTAGTGTTAGCGAGATCAATCAATGTTGTCGGTCGGTGACACATACGTTGGTGTGTCCCAACTCGTTCATTCGATGACTTTCATCACCATAATTTGAGGATGGCGAGTGAGGATGGCCACCTTGGTAGGCCATTTTGTCTTGTCGAGCAGGATCTCGAATATGTCCGATAGATCAAAGAACGAAGAATATTAGTTCGGAAAGTGGAGGTTGTTTGCACAACGGAGATTTGAGGTCTGATATGTATGACAGCAGAGCGAGCGGAAGAACAGTCAGATCGTGTTTCTTTCTTTAGACTGGGTTAAGCTGAAAGAAGCTTCACGTCGGCGCAGCAAAACGAGCGAGCGAGCGTAGCCGCCAGGGCTGAGAGACGTTGGCCGAGCGAGAAATAGATAACCTGAACAACCGCTATAAGCCAGTTATGCCGTCTTCTCCGTTTTGGAAGGAGAGAACCAGATAACGAGCGCAAGTGGTGATCAGTCCGTGGATGGTATTTGATGAAAAAGCGAACAGGTGTTTTGAACAAGAAGATGTGTAAAAGAAAAAGGTGCGGAGCAAGGGAGAGAGAACTGACACAGGGGAAGGACGAGACAGCGATGCGTAATGTTGTGACCAGAATACGGGGTCTGGGTAAGTTATTTGCGTCCATCTGTGTGGATGGCGAGTTGCCAGTGGTCAATTTTATGGTATTGCAGTGAATGTATCATTACGGTACTGTTATTACTTTGACTTTGATGGCGCCGCTTGATTGGCTCATGATTCATCAAGTCAATTGCTGACTGTGGCTCAGTCGCGACCCTTTTTCTATTTCTGCTTTCGTGTTTGCTCGCAGTTGACCTCCCTACTCTTACTCATGAACACGATATAAGCTTGAATTCAGTGTTGGAGCGTGCGGCTGGGAATGATTCCCTGCGGCGCGTCAGTTGACGGGTAGAAACATGCATACCTCAATGACTCCCTGACTCCCAGCTAGCATGTGAATCGGCCAGCAGACCTTTTTTTTTTTTTCCCTGAATTCCGCCACGATAATAGTCGCACTTTAGACACGCCAGGTAGGTACGTAGTACGTAGTAAATGCTACAGAACAATTCTACGACTCTACTCCGCAGACTACATAGTACGTACTTGACTCTGGCAAACAACGTTGAGGTGTTTTTGAAGAACCACCGGACCCATTATTCTCGATGAGGCTGCTTGGCTCTCCAGCCAGCCAATCAATAACGCTGTATGATACTCCGCCACAGAATGATCATCCACTTGGTCCCATCGTGAGATCACAACTGAAACATGGCCGTATTTGTCTACATACGTGATGATACCGTCGGTATTGTGATTTGTTCGATCTATTGTAATTTTTCTTTCACTCTCGTCCCTGTGTGCTTGCTAGTCGCGATCAATTACGTATGTATCGTGTCTTCATCTGCAGTCTCTACCACACAATCGAGGCTTGAAGTCCACCCATAACTTTCCGGAATACGACTCGAGACGTGTCTCGTGTAAATTACACACCAAGTGACACAGCCGTCGGGGAAATCCACTAAGGCAATCCCGCCTGAAACAAAGTTAGGGCAGGGGTCACTTCGCTCGCCACAATGGTGTCTGCGGATTACATGTAACATTTTTTCACTTGGACCGGGCCAGTACGTACGTGATTGATTGATCGATTCTTGACTTGACTTTACACAGATTTCTCTACTTTGCTTCACTCATACAATACTTACCACGTACAAAAAGCTACGATGTCAATTTTACGGGTATTCGGAACGAATAAGATCCGCCGGAACGGGCCCTCTATCCAGATTTCGGAGCCTCTCTTATGGGGAACGCAGGGAAAAGGGAGGACTCGACATTGAAAGAGCTATTTCGCGTCGCACCAAAGTGCAACGTTGAATAGGAGAGATCCTACATTTGTTGGCGCATGCTTTCTCCTCTTGTTTCTCTTGTTTGCTTTTCTCGTATTTGATAAAGCAACGAGAGAAAAAATGTGTAAAGCATTCCAGTTGCCAAGAAAAAAATCAAACAATGATGCGTTGTGTGTGTAAATTACACAAGGACAGCGAATCATAGACAATATATCAAAAGTCCCCACATTCTTTGCGCTCGCTTACTGGTTGCTGGCTGGTAACCTGTATTTCTCTGCAAGTCTTATTGTTGTAGTACATTGTAGACATGGTACCTCAACATACTATAGTACTCGTGGTATGTGAGATTTATTTCATCGTCCTCGTGGCTAGCGAACCGCTTATAATACTACCAATCGATCTTTTGAACAAACCTGTATAATCTCATACGCAGACCGACTAGCCGACGATGATAGCGTATTCAAGATACGGAGTACGTACAGTGATCTGTACAAGGTCCTCCCCACTTGGTTCAATGTCTAAATATAGCCTGTGTCATGGACCATCACCCGGACCGCCGAAAAACTTCGGTGAACTGCAGACATGCAGAAGTGGAATTCGTCGATGGCTTCAGACGTGTAAACGAACTCTAAGCTTTGCAAATCATCTTTTCCGTTGGACGTGCTGATTTTCCCGCGTGGGTCTCTCAGGGCACTGCCGTCAACCATCGACAAAAAGAGTGATTAGACGATGTACTACCGTGAAGGCTGGCTGGCCATGTGTACTTCGATATATCTTTCGGATGACGGCAGTGATTGTTTACAGTTGAGATTGTGACATCTGGAGAATAGTGGTACGCATGTAATTGATTTTACCGTTGTATCGCTTGAGTTAAGAAGATATAATGAAAAAAACAGCTCTGTAATCCTTGAAGGTGAATACCTGATTCCGAAGTCATATTAAAGGAATTGACTGGATGTGCATGCATACATCTATATACCAAAACGACATCGCTCGTAGATGTTTCGGCATTGTATACATCTTGCGGTGTCTGCTCTTGAACAATGCATTCCCCTTTTGCTCTCCAGACCCTGCGTGTGAGCGCCGTCATAACCTGTCGACTTCGGTCATCTCCAACCCTTAGTCTAAATGACTCCATTTAGAATCATCGGGTGAACTGTTCAGCAAGTTCGAACCGCTGTATGCGAAGACATGAGCCGACCAATCCAGACATGACTTATAAAGAGCATGACTCGTGTGCCGCACCGGCAGCCATCAATCGAGTAGAGACTCAGGTCTTCGACTCTCATCGCCAAAACCTGGGCAAAAGTTGTATACAATGTATGTTGCTCAAAGATTGACATACGCTTCAAACAAACAAAACAAAAGTCAAGGTCTTGTAGACAGTGCGATATGGATTCCGAGTATAGCCCTAAGGTGTCTTCCAGCGTCTAGCTAGTGATTGCATTAGAGGCCAGGGTGCGCCTGTCAGCTGCCATGTCAATTCGCATCAGCCTTGTCAACTAGTCCTTGGCTTGTAAACCCCGCTACATCTTTTCCTTTATCTGATCGATCAGCCCACATCTATGCCTACGTAAGAGCGATCATTGCACTATCGCTTCTCAACTCACTTTATTGACGGTCGCGCTATCCCTTCAAAATGCCGGACCACCGCTACACAAAGCTCTCAAATGACTTCGACGTCGAGAAAGAACTTCAGCAAGAACAACAACCTTCCGCCCCCGACTCTGCTCCCCTCAAAGATTCACATCGTCTAAGGCTCGTGATAGCAGGCGGGATTATTACTATGTTCCTGATCGTTTTCGTGGGGTTGGTGCTCTGTTGATAAATGCTTTTGTGGACCATCAAGGGAAGCAGAGTAGGTGTGCATAGCTCGATAATGGTTCGGATTTCCAGGCTAAAGGCTTATTTATGTAGGAATTGGAACACGCTCGTCCTCCAGTGGCGTGTCCATGAGGCGAGGCTTGGTTAATAATTGCGGAGTGAACCAGGATGACCGGAGGGACGCTTTGGACATACTTTGTGAAATACTTTGATGATGAGACCAGTTGAAAGACGTCGAATTTTATAGAATGACGACTCAAGTGATCAATATATGCAGGTACCGACCAGGCCTAAATAGGAGTGCCGCCGTGTTGTATATCTATATACATCTATTTAGAAGCGAACAAGGTTGCAATAGCCTCAACAGTTGTGTTACCACCACTGAACACAATTCCAATATCCCATCCCTCCTCACCACCTTCTTTCTCAACCTTTCGTCTGAAATCTTCATCGAACAGACAAACTGCCAAGCCTACCACAGCACTAGGCTCAACAACCACCTTCATCCTCTCCAACACCAGCTTCATAGCCTTTTTGATCTGTTCGTCAGTCACGCTGTATACACCGGCCACTTTGCTAGGATCCGATATAACCGCCCAATTGTTCAAGCCCACCGGTGTTCTGAGACCATCCGCTATAGTTTTTGACGATACAGCCGACACGCGCTCACCAGCCGCAAGGCCTCGTCGACAATCATCTGCACCTTCAAACGAGGGCTCAGCGCCAAAGACAAGCGTCTTCTTTGCGTCTGGTCTGATTGGCTCCGAAAACCACGTCGCAACGCCAGCATTCAACCCTCCACCCCCAATCGGCGTAAATACCGCATCTAGCACCTTCTGCCCACGCTGCACCTCGTCAAATTGCGCCTCCATTTCCAGCCCCGTCGTGCCCTGCCCTAATATAATATTCGGATGATCATAAGGCGGCACAAAAATCGCACCCGTCTTTTGTTGAATCTCCTTCATGACAGCTGTTCGTTCCGGTTCCGTGCTTCCTGAAAACACGACGTTCGCGCCGAGGGCCTGCGTACTTGCGATTTTGCTAGGTGTGCTTATCGACGGCATGACGATGTTGGCGGGAATATTCAATGTTTTGCCGGCTAGGGATAGTGCTTGCGCATGATTTCCTAGTCATCACCCAAGTATATTAGCCCAGCCCTACAGTTGACAGGAACAGAGGAAAGGATGAGCATACCAGAACTATGCGTAACCACCCCCCTGCTCCGGACTTCCTCCTCTCCCAGTTCATCGATGACTCTGATCAATGCATGGAACGCGCCTCGAGCCTTGAACGCGCCTATCTTCTGCAAATTCTCGCATTTGAACCAGAACCTTATCTTCGGCTTCGCTGGACTCGTAGTGCTTCGTTCCCATGGTGTACCTGCGAGATCAGACGAGGATTGCGGTGTGGAGGCGATTGTGTTGAGAGTTGTGTTGGTGAGGAGTGGGGTGCGGTGGATGTACGGCTTGATGATTTCGTGAGCTTTAGAGATGTTGGCTCGCGTTAGGGGAGGGTGGATTTTAGGGTCGGTCATTTTGGCGAGTTATTCTTTCAAATGTGCTTGCATCTGGGAGGAAGGCTGATGAGATAATTGAATGTTCTCATTTATTGGATGGTGAGGGGTAACATCGCGGACATTGTGCCGACAGATCGGGCCATGCGGCTTATCGTTATCTAAAGCTAGAGAGCTAAACAAAGTTTTAAATCTATCAATGGAAGACGTGAAGAAACAAACACTTTTCATTAGGTATCTACATTACAGGGCCGGTCATAAAAAATATTGCAACACACTTTACTTTTGGTTCTCTGGGCGGAGAGAACGGACGGCCTTTCCAGCGCGCCAGATCTCCAGGTTGCGGATCTCCTCCAACTCCTTCTCATAACGCTCACGGTAGTCGGCTTGGGAGTTGTATTCCAATGAACGCTGTGTCTCCTTTCCGGTCTTGACGCTGGTGTACAGATCATCAAAGACAGGCTTCAAGGCGTCCTTGAACTTGGGAGACCAGTCAATGGCACCACGACGGGCGGTGGTAGAGCAAGCGGCATACATCCAGTCCATACCATTGGCTCCAATGAGGGGGTAGAGAGACTGGGTGGCTTCCTCAACAGTCTCGTTGAAGGCCTCCGAGGGAGAGTGGCCACGCTCACGGAGAACCTCGTACTGAGCAAGGAACATACCGTGGATACCACCCATGAGGCAACCACGCTCACCGTACAAGTCAGAGTAAACCTCCTTCTCGAAGGTGGTCTCGTAGAGATAGCCAGATCCAACAGCAACACCCATGGCGACGGCCTTCTCCTTGGCCTTGCCAGTGACATCCTGGAAGACGGCGATGGAGGAGTTGATACCACGGCCTTCACGGAAGAGGGAGCGGACGGTACGGCCGGAACCTTTGGGAGCGACGAGGATAACATCGATATCGGTGGGGACATCGACCTTGGTCAAGTCCTTGAAGACGGGGGAGAAACCGTGGGAGAAGTAGAGAGTCTTTCCCTTGGTGAGGAGAGGCTTAATCTGGGGCCAGGTCTCGGACTGGGCGGCGTCGGAGAGAAGGTTCATGATGATGGTACCCTTGTTAATGGCGGTCTCAACGTCGAACAAGTTCTTTCCAGGAACCCAGCCATCCTGGATGGCCTCCTTCCAGGAAGTACCATCCTTACGGACACCAATGATGACATTGAGGCCGTTATCACGGAGGTTGAGACCCTGACCGTGACCCTGGGAGCCGTAGCCGATGAGGGCGAGAGTATCGTTCTTGAAGTAGCTGTGGAGCTTGTCACGAGGCCAGTCGGCACGTTCTGCATAATTAGCTAGCTATCACATAAAACGCAGGCAGGCAGCTTACCGTAGACGGTCTCCTTGGTACCAGCAAAGTCAATGGTCTTGATACCACGAGCGGTCACAGCAGCAGGAGCACGGGTAGCTGTGGCAGCGGAAGGGCGAGCTCGAGTGACCGAGACAAATGTGCGACGAGGAACAGCCACGCGAGTGGAAAGGCGCAGAGCGCGAGGGATGGTCTTGGAGGCCATTGTATGCGTGTGTAGATGTGAATGAGATGACAAAAAACGAAACGAAAAGGGATGAAATCAATCAATTGATACACACAATTGACCGTGTAGAGTGGAGAGTGAGATGGATTGGAATGTAATGAAGAAGAAAAATGCAGAGACGGTGGGATGAGCAGCCTTTTTAAAAAATGAATCACCGCTCCGAGGGGAGGAGCTTCCCCCAAAAAAATGCTGGGGTCGATCAGGTGACCGCGGTAACACCGGAGTTGGGCTATTCCTCCGCGGCTCCGATTTACTGACCGACTAGGCGCCACCGATATCGGAGCTGGCCAATCACGTTTTGTGTAGCCAGTAACCTTGGCTCTTTTATGTGGTCTGGGGGATTAAACTCGATCTCCGGCAGAGTCTAGTACTAATACTATGGCTATGTATGGTCTATTACTGTCTCTACATAAAGTGTATGATTCTAGACTCGACCGAGTGCGTTTGAAGCTTGCGGCATGCCGTGGTGAGTCACTTAGCGCTCAGGGTTCTTCAACACCGTGGGAGAGGGCAAGAATCGTCGGATCATAGATGAATGAACCACCCCATATATGGTATAGCGGATCTCAAGACAAACACTACAAACAAACAGCAGCCAGGACATTTGCTGTGTGGCCTATTGCCTCGATCGACAGCTGATCACTGATGCTTATCGTGATTGTTCATCGATATTGTTTTCATGGCAGTTTTTAATCCTATTCATTGTCTCAGTCCAATCCCTTGTTCATGCAATGGGTATTTGCCGGTGTTATGTCGAAATGTTATTCGAGCTTCCACCGTTCTGAAGACTGAAGCGTACGTAGTAGACGCTCATAAACTGTTGAGATGCGTCTGTAGACTGTAGCCCGTTTGTGGCAGTAAATCTACTCTAATTAGAATGGCAGGCCTATTGTGTTGACATTGTGGTTGGTGCGGAAGCGGTCGCATACGGCCATTCCTCCTGGGGATGACTCTGCTCCTCCAACGCGAAGCTCGCGTCCCCCTCTTGTGCGGGCGGTACAACAACTGCTAAATTCTTGGGCATGTGACTGGTCTCACTTGTGTCTTTCGATATTCACTCACCCTTCCAAGTCCGAGCACACCCTCCGGTTCTCTTTGTGTGCCGAGAAAGGATACAACTGTTGCACCTCTTGTGACTTTTGCGGCCAAACAGACCAGGCCATGCGGTCCACGACGCCATGAACCCGCTTGCCCTCTTCTCTTCGTTTTCCAACATTCCATCCATCGAAACAAGGAAAGCGCTACTACTTCTCGATTTTCAAAACGATTTCGTCCGTCCAAATGGCCGGCTCCCCGTTCGCAAGACTTTCGATTTTATTGATCTAATACCCGGCCTTGTCCAGAGTTTCCGCCGTACGGGAGAGATCGTGTGGGTGCGGACGCAATACGAGGGGTCACGTCCGGTCACCGACGACTATGGAAGCGAGATAATCATCACTTCGGCGGGTCCGTTGGATACCAAAAATCAGAAAAAGGGACGACATGGACGACAAGATAGTGTCAGTGATGGGAACGACGTGGTCGATCCGGAAGCGTTTCTGTCAGGGCCGGAGCCTGCTTGTTTACCACAGACGGCTGGCCTGCAGTTCCCAGCCCCTATCCTTGCAGCCATCGACCATGAACATGATATCGTTATTGAGAAATCAGACTACTCGGCGCTACAGTCCCCTGGCCTGGTCTTGTCGCTACGTTCCCGCTTTGTCACCGAGTTGTATATTTGTGGAAGCCTATCCAACGTCTCAGTATACGCCACGGCACTCGATGCTGCACAACAGGGATTTGCTATAACCTTAATCGAGGATTGCATGGGGTATCGCAGTTTCGCACGCCACGAAGAGGCCGTGCGTCGTCTCGCAGATATTGTGGGCGCCAATGGTATATCCGTGCAGGAACTGCTCGAGGAGGAGGATTGGGAAGAGACTCAAGAGATTGCTCATGCATCGAGCCCTGCCCGTACAGCTGGACCCCAACCAGGGCCTATAGTTCAGCCGAATATGACCCCGCCCTCTGGCATTGAGAACGTCTTGGATCATCTTGCTGTCCAGAACTCTCCTATCACAAAACGGCCTTCAATCGGAGAGTCTGCTGTAACACCGTCTCCGAACACTACTGTATATGCAGCCGACATAATCGAAGCAGATGACAATCCCTACGATGACGATGACGAGCCCATAATCCTTCCTCCTTCAAAGTATCCTCGAGCCTCAGCATCTCGCGGGACGAGAGAACCGCGAGCTGTAGGTACAAATCCTTCGAGAGTCCGGCGTACAAAGTCCGGAAAATCGCCTTCCTCCCGTCGACCAGGATCATCTACTGCGGATTCGGTCATCCTTGGAAGAGCATCTACCTCTCCTGTGCTTACTACTTCCAACAAAGTCCCAGACGCTGTTTCACCTGGTTCTCTTCCCCCCACGTCCCTGTCTTCAGATTCCGTGGCGGGAGCAAGCTATCCCAAGAAGAAAAAGAAGCTCGCAAAAGACTACCTAGGACCTGATGACTCCATTGCTGAAGGTGATTGTCGGATTGTGTATAATCTTGACCTCCCTACGGACGCTTTCGGGAAAATACAGAAGGAAGTCAAGTGGCAAAAAATGTATCATCTGTCGGGGCAAGTTCCACGCCTCGTGGCTGTTCAGGGGTTGATAGCTCGCGACAAATCCTTTCCCATATACCGCCACCCGGCCGACGAGTCTCCTATCCTTGCGTCGTTTACTGATACAGTCGATGCGATTCGCCTTCTCGCGGAACAGATTGTGGGCCATCATATGAACCATGCGCTGATACAGATGTATCGTGGCGGTCAGGACAACATCTCGGAACACTCGGATAAAACGCTTGATATTATGCGTGGCTCGTCAATTGTCAACGTCTCGCTAGGTGCTCAGCGAGTAATGACTCTGCGAACGAAAAAGTCTGCTTCTGCTGATGGAGAAGACAGTCGTCAGAAGCAACAAGTGCCTATGCCTCACGGCTCCATGTTCATACTTGGACCTCAGTCCAACACTAGATGGCTTCATGGTATTCGTCCTGACAAACGACCGGAAAGCGAGAAATCCCGTGCGGAAACGGCTCATAATTGTGAACGAATCTCGCTCACATTCCGAAATATCGGCACTTTTATCAATCCAGAGCGAGACACGATATGGGGCCAAGGTGCTGTGTCGAAGCGAGCCGATGCCGCGCGAAAAGTCATTCATGGAGAGGTAGACGAGGCCGAGAGGCTCATTCGAGCATTCGGTACTGAGAACCGAGAGACCGAATTCGACTGGGATGCTGTGTATGGCCAAGGGTTTGATGTGGTCAATTTTGTCGAGCCAGCGGTTGCTCATGTAGCGTTGAGCGGTGATCCAATCGCAGACATGCGAGTGAGGTTGTGTTTGACTGAGAACGGCATGCGATATGTTGCTCACCCTTCCAGAAAGATGGACATTCAACAGATTGTATATACAAGTCCCGACGAGAACACGGTAATCACTGGCGATATTCAAATATTGCTCTATCTTGCTTCCCTCGACCCGGGCTCTGAACTCGCGAGACCCGGCGTAGACGTTGTCCGTGGGGGTAATCACTTGATTCAGATCACTCGATTGGGGACAGCTTGGCACGAATATCTACTCAGTGGCAGCAAGGGTGAGTTCGAAGTACTATCTTCTTGGAATGAACTACTACGAGAAGCCGACCAACATTACATCGCGGGACAAGCCCTGACAATAGACGATATTGCTCTATGGCCGATTTTGTATCAAATCGAGATACAGAAGGGAGCCATTCTGGGATCGTCAAGGTATCAGTACCTATCAAATTATTATCAACGACTCGAGAAGAGAGGCTGCGTCCGTGTAGTCATGGATGAAATAGCCCACGAACAAAGCCCTTGAGATCTTTTCAGTCCCCATTTGTTTTTTCTTCCTTCTTTGATCTTTTCCTTTCTTTCCTTAGCTTACTTCTGGTACCTCGAGCGACACATGTGTAAAGGTAGAGAGCACTGTCAATGTGTAATTTGCCATGATGTGATGATATCCATGAATTATGAATTGCATTGACTACCCTGTCTATAGAAAATGATGTGATAGAGCGCTCAGAGAGCATTCATCGATCTCATGTTGTGTAGATATGTTTGTTCTACTTCGTACTTGATACGTAACGATATTGGGCTCTCATTCGAGGTAGAGACTTATGTACAAGTTAGCAAAAGATTTTGCATCATCTACAACTTCTCAAAGGTAGGAACGCGTTTCTCTAGTCCTGAAAGCACTGCAACAGAGACATCCTTTGCCTGTACAGCAGCACTGTTCCAGACACCTGTATACCGTAGGCCTGTATAAGATCTATGTCAGCCCCGAAAACTACTGCACCATTAGAAAGACCTACCGTCTTTGACCGCATGATCTCTCGAATAATTCAATAATTCTTTTGTCCCCTGCACCGCAACCGGACTCTTCTTCGCCATTACTCCTGCCAAATCAATCGCCTTTTGCACCGTCTCTTGCTTCGTGTCGTACACACCACTTACAAGCCCAACCTTGAGCGCCTCCTGAGCACCAAACACCCTCGCCGTAAGCGCCACCTCTTTCACCCACCCGAAATTGCCGACCACTTTCGGCAGTCGCGTCAAGGTGCCGATATCAGCCGCAAGACCAATATCAACTTCTTTTACGGAAAACGCAGTGTTCTTCGCGCACAGGCGAATGTCAGCCGCGACACTTAGATCTATCGCCAATCCGTACGCGATCCCATGCATAGCAGCAATAACAGGTTTCTCGCATCTCTCTATACTCGAAACACAATCCTGGAATTCGTCAATATGTCGTCTCAGCTGCGTAGCAACTCGCGCTGGATCTGCGGATTTCCCATCTTGAGTGGGAGGCGCCAAAAGACCCTGAGAAGCGGCTTTGACATCTAATCCGGCTGTGAATGCGCGATCACCGGCCCCTGAGAAGACGATGGCGCGGACGTCGGGGGAGTCACTAAGAGCGTTGAAGATGGTGCGCAGTTCGAGCCACATTGCCTCGAAGTAGGAATTCAGTTTGTCGGGGCGGTTGGTTTCGACGTACGCGACATACTCGCGAGGGAATGTGAGGTTGAAGTGTTTGTAGGAGGGAAATTGAGACGCCATCTTACTCTTGTATAGAGCTTGGTCGTCAATGGATTCTTAACGGTTGAGCTTTTTGCCGATATATGTTCTTCTCGATTGAGCTCTCAAAGATATTTTATGAAATGGGAGTCGATGGACAGATAATAGAATAGGCAGATCTGCCACAGCCAGCTTATAGTTTGAACAGTTGATACTGAGATATAGGTGCATCCAACATAAGCTGAACCCCAAGATCGTACTAGCCGGCTGCCGAGGTTGATGTTTTGGTGTTGGTGTGGATCTGTATGATTGTCGATTGGTGTCTGCTACAGACAATGATTTTTTAAACCAAACGCTTTAATCAATTAGTTCCGTGGATATGGTATTGAATAATCAATATGCTATCGTGAAATATCGAGATGTTTGTTGGACATGAGCTCTATCGGTTTGCATGTGAAATCATCTATTGGCCGTTGTCGACTTCAACCAATGAAATGTATTTGTCAAGCTCCACTTGACTTCGGATAGTTCACCATTCTTCGACCTTCACATCCCTCTTATTCAACGGACACTACAGAATTCGATCAACCATGCCTCGTGCCGTGAAAGGTAACAAGACTGTTTTACGCATATAGTATTATTGAATTGCTGACAAGAAGAAGGAGTCCTCGTCGAATGCGACCCCTCCGTCAAAGCCATTATCCTCAAATACGATGAGGAGAGACACGACTACATTGTGGAAGATCTGGACGATGACCGCCATTTGGTGATCAAGGAGAGTCAACTCCAGAACTTGAAGGAGAGATTGGGTCAGGTGCGTTTGCCGGTGGTCGTATGGGGTATTGTGGGGAGCTAATTGTGGTATTGGAATAGGAACTCGACCAGAAGGTCATGCAGCCCGAGGAGTCGGAATCGGAGTAATGCTCATGCCAACCACCTATACATATGCGGTATTCCGATTCACTGAAATGCCAACTCTGGCCCATTGCGAGTTCTGCGAGTCGATTGTTCTCGAATACGCATGTGATTGTGGTTTATACGGGTGAATAAACCATAGCTCACTCCCCCGACACACAGCTATGGCACCACCCTACAATTCAACGCACGGTTCTTCAAGATACGTAATGGAAGTGTCATGGACTAGAAGGAAGTGATTACTGCTGGTGGACAGTCCTCTCAGCTTCCATCGCACCGTCGCGTGGTGAAACTCTGCCACTTAACGGTAGCCGCGGATCAGGAGTGAATAGAAGGCTGAGTTGAGCATGCTGTATGGACTGGAAATTACCACGATTCTCTTAGCTATCTGACTGGACACTCATATGGTGTGCTTCATATGCTTGAAGACCCTGGCCATAATGGATGTGTCTAGACCATTATCTGACGTCAGCCTTAATCTAGTTTCTTATGGTATACATCGTTGACTTCGTGATTCTTTTGCAAGCCATGCCACCACATGTGGGACAGTCTCGGAGATCATTCACTAACAGTGACTTTTCCCGACAGTGGACGCATAACCTTTCTGACGTCGTATCGTATGATGCTCACAGAAATCTTGACACTTGACTGGAACACGCGCAACAATAGAATAGTCCAGATGCTTCAAATGAAGCTGTACTGATTTCCCATTTCGTCAAGCTTCGACCGTTGAGTTTAGCGTGGCCCCGCTCTGCCGCCACCCGCTTTCCCCGGCCAAGGTTCTGGAATGATCCACTAGCATCTAGTTCTATACACACTTACACAGTACGCATCTCGAGGGTTCTACAATCATCACGACATTCTATCATCAACATCATGGCTCATTCCAGAATACCCAGTGCTGGGTATATATATCCCCTTCGTGTCTGGTCAACATGACTTTTCGTTCATCAGAAATCAAACACAAAGCAAAGCAATCAGCAAGCCAGCCATCATTACAACGCTCAACAACACTACCTTTAACTCATCTCTCCAACCCAACTCATCAATCAGGATGTCTCTTTTCCCTCGCACCGGTGACTTTGCCCCCCTCTTCCGTCTTCTTGACGACTACGACCTTCACCGCTCCGGACGCAGCGGCCAACCTTCCTCTGGTTCATCCTCAAGCATCTCAAGCTTCGCTCCCCGCTTTGACGTCCGTGAGTCCAAGGATGCCTACCATCTCGACGGCGAACTGCCCGGCATCGCTCAAAAGGACATCGAAATCGAATTCTCCGACCCACAGACACTAAACATCAAGGGTCGCGCAGTTCGCGAATACCACTCCAATAACATCGACTCCGACACCGACAACACCCACAACCCCAAGCCAGCATCTGTCGAAGACGCACCTGAGTCTAGCGCCGACAAAAACAACGAGCAAGCCGTCCAAAAGTCCTCCGACAAGAAGGAAGTCTCGAAGCACACTTCTCAGAACAACTTCAAGTACTGGGTCAGCGAGCGCTCCGTCGGCGAATTCCACCGCTCCTTCAACTTCCCCAGCCGCATTGATCAGGAGGGTGTCAAGGCTAGTCTGAAGAACGGTGTGCTCTCGGTTGTGGTACCCAAAGCTGCGCCTCCTGCTAGTCGCAAGATCAGCATTGAGTAAGCCTTCAGCGATCTGAGGGTTGTTCTGCTCGGTAGTTCGCTCGCTCGATCTTGATGAACAGTTGATTTCTGTTTTCGACTCCTTGCTTCAGTTGATCCGACTGTCTCACTCATTACGATGTCTCTAAATTGCATTGCGCGGTGCTCTCGGTTGATGTTTCCATATTTGTCTTGTACCACGCAACACGATCCTGGTGTTTAATAGTTAGCTGACAATATCAATTTCATTCCTTTGAATTGATCCTTCTTGATCCTCTAATTTATCTTTGTAGACTGTATTCATGTAACTCGGTGAACTATCACACATTTCATTCCAACTAGTTAGCAAAATCTACACCATTTGCAAGGACCTCTATTGAACGCCAAACCCTCCCGTGTATCAAGGCTCTATATGTGAATTTGACTACAACAATATGTAGTTCGTAGATTAATCTTCATGTTCATGCACGTTGACAGTGACCTCATCTTCGTCGGCTTCAACGGGAGCAGTCGACCCGGTACCAGCCTGAGCAAAGGTCATCAACAAGACCAACGCGACGCCCGCCAAAAACAAGGTTCTAAGCGCATCCTGATATGCCGAAATGGCTGCGTGTTTTTCATATCCCTCCAGTTGCCAGACGAGAGCGGGACTACCCATTAGCTTTCTGATCAATTCCTGTTGATCATCTGGAATGACGCCATCATCGTAGCTGCCGTCGGCGAACCCTTCTTCGAGACGGCGTTTCAATACCCGCGAGAAGATGCCGCCACCGATGGCAGAGCCAAAACTACCGGCGGTTGATCGAAACGTCGAAATAAGACCCGTGACGATGTAATGCGTGGAAGGGGCTGTGAGGTGGAGTACGTGCGATACCGTGTAGTTCAGGAAGGCCCCGCAGGTGAACCCGTTCATGAAGAGAACGATCGCATACAGAATGACGGATGAATCCGGAGTCGAAAGGACCGCAATTAACAAACAGCTCAGCATGAAGAGGATTGAAATGACCAAGGATGATCTTCGAAAATGTCAGTAAAGTTAAACAAAGGGGATGTCCAGACTGAAAGAGACATACATGTAGTAACTAGTAGCCTTCCGAATGTGTATCCAGCCCACTAAAAGGCCGCCCAGGGCAAAACCAGCATTGGTCGGAATTAAGATAACACCGCCCTCTGCAGGACTCCACCCGCGGACTGCAATGCCGTATGTAGGCAAGTAGAATAGAATTGCCCAACGGGCCATCATTATACCGGTCGATGATATACCAGACAAGAGAACTCCTCGGGAACGAACGATTGGAACTGGAACGATAGGTTCGGTAGTGATGGCCGGCGTTGACTCAACTGCTAGAAAAATGACAAACAGAACCAGAGAGATGGCAATGTATGTATAGGAAATGTTGGGTCTCGAAAGGGAATAGAGTAGTAGGACATTCGCTGCAGTCTATGGTCAAGTCAGTCATATTCATTAATTCCAGTGTATAGTGGAAGAACGGACCATTGTCAAAATTCCCCCATAGTCAATTCGCGCGAGTCTCCTTTTGAAAGACTCCTTTTTGGCCCCTTTGTCCTGGCCAGTCGGTGGTATTGCTAGGTATAGAATCGGAGAAAGAACGAAACACATCGGAGACTGTATATAATATAGCAATCGCTGCCTCAAATGTTAGCGGAACGAAGAGGCCATGTACAGAAAGCGCCTACCCATCCAAATTTGGGGGCCATGGCACCGGCTATGATAGCACCTGCTGCGATACCCACGGTCACGGTGGTATACACACATCCTATGAGAAGTCCCCGTCGCTTCTTTGAAGACAGTTCCAATGCGATTATGGTTTGCGTTGAGTATATCAGAGCAGACCCTAATCCAGTAACAACGCGGCCGACGATGAAGACGGGAAATGTTTGCGCGGTGGCTGTGAGCAATAAACCAATTGAAATGAGAAGGCTTGATAGGCATAAGATGGCGCGCAGAGAGAATATTTGCGACAGGCGGCCTCCTACCGGGGTGAGGCTAGCGACGGAAATCTACCACCACAAACGACCCAGTAAGCCGTGTATTTCGTTGGCAATGGACGTGAACCAACCATATATGATGATGTCAACCACGGCGTATTGGAGAAAGCGTCAAGATCTGCGGCAATGTCCGATTGCGTCGTTGAAATCGTCGTTATGTTGGTAGCTTCAAGCAGTGTTAAGAGTATACAATGAACACTCGGATTCAATCATCATACCTTGTATAAACAAAAGACATACTACTGCAAGAGCAACCACTGCCGCGCGCTTTCCTGCAAGAGGAGTGGGAGCAACATCGACATCACTTTCGCATCCATCCTGGCCTACCGATCCTGATGCTCCTCCAGTTTCAGTTTCCGCGAGTAATGGCGTCTCTTCGGACAGTGAAGCGTGCCGAGATTCTTCATCGTTGACCATGGTGGTACCTGTGATGTCAGTTACCGGACGACAGCAATTGTGATCGATGGCAGAACCACAATTAAGGATAGACGTTAAAGAGGACGAAGCTGTGAGGACGCATTCCACTAGTCAAGTTAGTCAACGTGGTGAGTTGATTAGTTAAGTTAAGTTAGGTCGATTAATAATTCGTCATCCAAGCTGGACGGAGAGCGGAGGAAGTGGATGTCCTTATCTTATCGCGATGCTTGTGCTCAAACAGCCTAAGCCTAACCAGGACTAGCACAATCAATTGTTTTGTTGTCTTTGCAGTATACAAACTCTACTCATTCCTTTGCCTGGACGAGAACATCATGAGTGAGATCGTTCACTCTGCAAGGATCTCTCCAGATGGCCATTGGTGTTACATGTCATTGTCAACGCCTCAGCCGACCATGAGACCGGTTACGAACGGGTGATTTGTTCGTGAAACTCGAAAAGGTGGGCTACGAAAAACGAAGATACCTACAGTGGAGCTTGAATTAGATTATGTTTGAACCTGGAAATCCCAGTACGAAGATGAAGAAGAATACCATCAGCTCGAACTAGCTAGTCTACAGTTGACGAAAGGGCTTAGCATCAAGCATATTCGGAGATTTCGTAAACAATCTGTTTTTGTTACCAGGAGATATCACGTCGCACGGCCAGAACATAGCATAGACTAGGTATGAACTAGAGAGAGCGTTGAATTGTATGACTAATTGACGAGTCACAACCCTGCAGTGTACTTTCTGGATGTATTGCACTTCAAACTAAGCCTGATACTTGCTTTCAGAGGGGAGCTTTTATTTCTTTACCACGATCATGTTGTTCATAGGTTGTTACTCATATGGTAGTTTTCCATTACTGGCTGCTTTTTTTTTGGGGTACTCATGGACCCTTAGAATCGACTGACAAGCAATGAGCGCATTCAATCCATTTTTGTTCAAAACATTAAATACTCGAAAACACCTCGACACTTGTCCTGAATGTATCCGAAGATGAATCAACCAACAAATTATCACTGCAACTCGAACCGAGCGCCGCATTTCCGATCCACGCTGGCTCCCAATAGAACAATCCCAATCCATTACTCGTTCCCGACACAACACTCGCCACATCTTTCAAGAATGTCGTTTGACCAGCAGCGGAGAACGGAATACTTGTCAGATCAGAAGGGAAAGAGTATGCCGGATTGGGACAAGCATAAGGCCAATTTGTCTCGGCAACGATCAACCCTTTGCCCCATGTCGATGCCATCTCAGCCAAGGTAGACTTGAGCGACGCCAACGTAGCTGAACTGCTGTAGAAGGGATAGTAGCTGACACCCATCACATCAAAGTCGGTCGTGAGTAAAGGTCCCTCGGCCAAAACGGTCTCATAAAAGTAAGACTGTTCACTCCACGACCAGCCGTTGTCGAGGTGAATCATAATCTTGGGCTGTGTCGCGAGATTTGAGTCCTTGATGCCCCATGCAGCGGAATGAAGTAGTGTAGCAATGTTGTAGTAACTACTGGTTGAGCCGAGCGGCCACAACAGACCGGCTCGGATCTCATTGCCAATCGATACGATTTCAAGGGGTATGTCTTCTGCGGCGAAACTGTTGCAGACATCCAGTGTATAGTTGTAGAGTTGCCAGGATAATGTGCCGATGTCTGTTGTGGACCAGCCGGATGGAGTTGTCTATGTTATAATACGTTAGTCCATCACAACTTCTCAATCATAGTCATGGGTGGATCACAAACTTGATCACTAGGATCCGCCCACGTATCGCTAAAATGCATATCAAGATAAATCTTTAATCCTGCATCCACCATCCTTGCCGCAAGCTCCAGATTGTAGTCCAGACCATATACGCCGTCACTGGGGTTCACCCACAGTCGTTGCCGAGCAGTATTCACGCCATTATCAGCGAGAATAGTCTCAAGCTTTGCGCTGGCGCCATTCGTGTTTTTGTAGGATATGCCGTCATCTTCCTCGACCAGCAAGGAGGAGATGTCTGCTCCGCGATATTGGAGGCTTGCGGAGGCAAAGGAGGTGAATGTGGCGAGTGATGAGAGTAAGATGGATAGCCTCATGGTTCCGATGATAACAGTATGATTTCCAGCAAGTCACCTGTCTCTGCTATCTAGGTTCCTGACTTCCGATGAGATGGCGAACAGTCGTGAAATTTCCTAATCTGGTATCACTTTCCTAAATTAGCAATTTCTGGACGAGCGAAAAATCAGAAAAGCATTGAATTTCCGATAGGGAAACAAAAGTGATTTATATATCCGAAAAGTGGTGAAATTCTACCCGGTAAATTGAAACACCGACGACGATAGAAGATCACCAGGTTTATCACTATTTTCCAGCTTTAACCAGCATTGGTGGAAATTTGATTTATACAAAACTCGATGAAACCTTCATTTAACCGATGCGGGGGCACACTATCCATCGTGAGACGCGGAATCTAGGCAAGATCCCCTTCCCTGATATTCTCATCTGATAAGTGATAAAATCTATTATGAATACTCTGTGAAACATAGGATATTAGCATAGCAGATATGATTGAAGTTTCACGGGTAAATTAAGTACCGGCATAGTAGATATTTTCTCCGCAATAATGGAGCAGGCGGTTGCCGGGAGCTGATGGTATGGGTGCATCCATCCGGATATACTCCGTAATTCAGTACGGAGTAGAGCTACTACGTCTATGATATCTAACGACCCTCTCAGGATGGCGGCCAATATGATAACGCGAAGTGATACGTGAAAAAAGTCCGTTGGTATCCGGTTCGTCCCTGCCTCGATCCCCAATTCTTGCATGTCTTGCATTATCATAGGTCGGTCGAGAAGGACTCTCGTCCTCATATCTAAAGTCGCCATCAATATCGTGGAAGTCTTGATACCTTGGCCGAATCGTTATGACCCTGGCGTACCCTGCATAGCGGGGATGAATTGTTGACCGTCGTTGTTGGTGCGTCTCTCTTTGTCCAGTCCTCTGCAGATCTTCGGACGCTTCACGGCTCAGAATATCATTTCTCATTCTCTCATATGGACCGTCGCGTGTTTGGACATCGTCATTGTTCCGACGTGTTGGTATCTCTCGGTGAATGGAGCGATCAATGTGATTCAAAAATCGGTCCGACAGACCCATTCTGCGTCCATCGGCAATCGCATTCTCCATGCGTCTGACGTATTCTGCTCTGATGAATCCGTCGCTTTTGTATTCGCTACTGATATAAACAAGAGCTTCAACCATCTCCAAGCCCTCATGTCTCGGATTCCCCACAGGTGTGGAATTGGGGACGCTTTGATCGGCAAAAGTGGATTCTCGTATGTCGGTGATCCTGTATCCTGGAGCAGTTGACTGATGTTCTCTTGCATTGGATTCAACCTGATTGGCCATTTCGAGCTCTTTCGCAACATGAAAAGTCTTGATTCCACGGTGCGGCAAGGATGAAAATAGAATATGTAGATAGTCATCGTTGTAGAGTCCCAGCGCCACACCTTCGCTACGGTCTAGTTGTCGTTTGTCCTTGGCGTCTATCTGATATATCAGACCTTCGACATATTCCCCCTTGCATTCGACGATATTTGCGACACCACGCTGGTTGATCTGCCACCTGAATCCATCAATTCTGCCCTTCCCCATGAACAACGATGACGGGCACCGTTCTGCCATCTGTTTTAAGCTCATGTTACTACCGTATGCAAAGTAGTTCCAGCGATTTGGCTTTCGGGCTGACTTGGAACCCATGGTGATGAAATTAGAAAGGACCTGTTCCGAAAGCTGCCAGTCATAAGAACCTCGACTTTGTCGGCGACTGTTAGATCAAGGATTGACGGTGGCGATGTGTAAACTTGTTTCAGTGGCCAATAAATTAGGCCAGTCTGATAGAAATGTGCTGGAAGTATTTTTGATAAGCAGCTGTAGTATCAAGATGTGTTTCAGTATGCGGCAGTTCGGGTTGAAAGGCTGACGGCAGCGAACAAAGTCAGCCCAATGGCAAAGAACAATCCATAGATCAGTAAATTGATCACTTACCTGTGGAACGATTCAAAATAACAACAAACTTATCCTCTTCAACAGATCTTTTTACCGGTAATGAGATTCTTTATTTTCGATTTCTTGATTAGTGACCGGATGCTGGAACTAATTTGGGTTGCTTTGACTAATTCCTACTTTCTGTAGGCAGTAGTCGTCGGACCGCCCATACATAGCAAGTCAAGGTGTTCTTATGCGTTGGCACCTTACCGGTTACCACGCAGAAAAGGTCCGTGGGACGAGTTTCATGGCGAGGCTCAATGCTACTCACCTGTCGGGCTTATCAAATACACATAACCGTTCCGAACCGCAAGGCTGAAGTCTGTTTGTCCACACAGGGACCCAGTCATAGACTAAGATCACAGCCTCGTCGGTCGAGGCGCAAATGGTGTCAACCATCACGAAGACACTTGTTACTGTATTACGTTACATTCGATGCCATATGGACGATGTGTCAGATCAAATACGTGCGGCTACGAAATCAACTGCTCTAGCGGCAGCCTCCTTCATCGGCCAGGTGACGGTAGTAACAAACAAACTAACGGAATACGAGTCAAATACCCTTGGTATATGTGATGGTAGCCTTTTGGCAATGTGCTTTGAAGAATATACGATGCCCACAGCCCGGCCGGGGGCTCTCATGTTGCACTGTATAAGTAGCCTTGTACTGAATAAACATTGAGGTCCTTGAGTCTCCAGCTGCACAAGTCCCACAATTATAGTAATTGATCGAAGAAATTATGGCTTTCTACTACTTCGGTGTCGAGATAGAGGTCATCGTCGAGCCGCACAATAAACAACAGCCCGTACCGGCCCCCGTGAGCGATCACCTTGATTACTGGTACGATAAGATCGCCAAAGCGTTGCGGAACAGAAAGGGCAGTGACCAACGACCGCTGAAAGCAATCGCTGAATCACGGAGAAACACATATCGTGCGACGACGGATCGCCACCTGACTTGGTGGATTACTTGGGATGGATCCTTGATTCATCCAGAGTGGCCCAAACATCCCGGTGGTAGGTCGAAGGTTTTTCTTTCTTTCAGTCGTGGGAGACGCAGCTGATGAATTGGAATCAGTACCTCTTGAAGCTGTATCGCCGAGACTCGAAACACGCAAGAGCTGGGAGGATGAGATTGACGCGTTCTGGAGCGCTATGCGGGCTGTCTTCCATATGCCCCGGCGTGTGCTGCGATGTGGTAGTCATGTTCACGTATCTCCCGGCAGAGGCTCCTTCAACCTCAAAGAACTGCAGGCCATCGCCTTTGCCGTCGTTTTCTACAACGATCAGGTCCAGCAAGTGCTTCCCCAAAGTCGAAGAAACTACCATTATTGCGTGCCCAACAGGGAACATTCTCGAAAACTGAAAGGCAAGAGTATAAGTGCAGTAGCGGCGTTGATCAACGCCGTAAATAGCAAAGAAAAACTGGTCGAAATCATACAGGGAACGTCAAAGAAGGACCGTCCGGTACTTTGGAATTTTCACAACGTTACAAAAATGCCTTTCACGGAGGAGCCGGCGATTGGCACAGTTGAGTTTAGAGGCGGGAGGTGCCTGAGAGGTCCTGCAAGGACGAAGCGATGGATAAGTTTTGCCGTGGCATTCATGATTTTGGCAATACAAGAAGTGTGTTGCAACAGAGCTCAAACGTACTGTATGAAAGCTCTTGTACTGACTTTCATAGTTCAAATTGCCTCTCAAGAGCTCTTATTCCTCCAGCAGCCCGTCACTCTTCTGGCAGAAGATCCGAAACGCTGCGGCAAGCGAGAACATGGCCCAACACTTGCCGGATAGCTTCAAGACCATGAATGAATCCAATCGGTGCGTTTTATTATTTTCACTCTTCTTTCAGGCTCAATGGAGTGACTAATTGCTTGGGAAATTGCAGATCCGATATCACTGACGACCCGGGTGATGACTATCAGTTTGACCTGCCGAATTCCCACTTTATTCCTCAAAGCGGCAGCACTTCAGACGTTGAGGTGTAAGTGGTAAGTGACGTCTGCTGTGCATGGGCGACACGTATGTTGTCTGGTATCGATATCTGATATTATGCTTTCCTTGGGAAAGATGTTGTAAGACCCTTTGATGGCAGTGGATGTTTGACATTGCACGGGACGTTCCAGATGTCTGTACTTTGCATGCAAGTTCATTAGGCACTAATGAACTAATTATTCATTCATGATAAGGTTTTACTTGGATAATGAGCATAAATAATGATACTCCTGATTCTATCACGACCTCCCGACTAGCCTCTTATAAAGACGCTCTTAACAAAACCCCGAATTCGAGATGTCTGTCTCATTTGGGAAGGAGAAAGAATCGTTGTATTGTGGCTGTATTGAGTTCCGCATAAAGTTTTTATTGACGCTCATTCTAAACATTTCGCCATAAGATAATTTGAAAATCTCGAGAAAATAAGCACCAAGTTGATACTTCTAGCGATCCCGAGGAGCATTTGGGCCTCCCTGACTGGGGCCAGAGCCAAACATCGATGAAATGGAAGACCAAAATCCGGTTGATCCTTTGTCTTGTTCTTTTTTTGAAGACTCTCCTCCCTCGCCAGTGGGTAAGTGATTTCTTCTACTTCCTCTATCTTCGCTTCGGAGATGCTGTTTCTTAAAGCCCGGGCCGTGAATTTTCTTCTTGGTGCTATGGGCACGTTTGGAATGATTCGGTAGGTGGCTATCAGCGCTGTCCAAGTCAGATTTGCCTTTTGATCTCCTATTTGTTTCTTCAGGGACGGCCTGTGAGCCTGCTGCATCGCTGCTCGAGAGTTTGTCTTCGACATTCTCTTCTGGCTGATATACTTTTCCATGTACATAAGGTTCAAGGTACCTTTCCACATATTGCCATGTAACACCGAGCTTCATAGCATCGCTTGTTGCATTCTCCATTCTTTGCACATATTCTAGTCGTATGAGACCATTTTCAGCATACTTGGTGCTCAGGTATGTGATTGCTTCAATGCTCTCAATTTCGGCTGCACTCGGAACATCAACTGATGACGGCAGCTTTTTGGAGGCTCCTGGCGGTTTGGACTGCGCCTCTACTGCATCTTCGGCAACCTCAGTGCCGCCGTGTATTGCAATATCTTCTTGTAGAGGCTCATCTTGCAGCCGGTCTCGAACATATGCTGTCTTATTTTCAGCAAAACGTGGATTTCGTTCCAAAAGAATTTTCAGCCCGACTCGTTCGTAGAAACCCAACTTGATGCCTTCCTTGCGATCCAGAACCCGACGGTCTTTATCAGTGATAGAAAACACGAGACCCTCAACTACATCCACCTGCTCGGCTGGCAAACTTGTAGAGTCATCCGTGACCCTGACGATGTTTGCCACATGCCGCTGGTTGATCTGCCATCTATATCCCCGCAATGCGGCTTTACCAATAAAAGTACTTCCGGGGCATCGTTCTGCCATTTGGGCCAAGTGCATGTTGCTGCCAAAGGCGAAATAGTATTGGCGACCAAGTTTTGTGGACGACATTTTGGACAGAGAGGCATTTCACGACCTCGCTTGCCAAGTCGCCTAGAAGAAGCAGAAAATAGCGGGAGAAGGGAGTCAATCCGTGTCGACTGGAATGATTGAATGAATGAAAATTTGGAATTATTTTTCCCGTACTCAGATTTCGACAAGGGTGACAACCCCGTCACACAAGCCACGCGCCTAATATTCTTCCAGTCCAATCGTATATGACCCGTCAAAGATGGTGAATAGTGCAGCGGGTGAGGCGGAATCCGCGTAGTGAATGTTCTGCCTGGCTTTCAGCACAGCCTGATTGGTTCGTACTATTATAACCCCGCCTGGTAAAATGAACGACCTCATTATCCTGCAGTATGTGACATACTCGGACCCGCCTGGCTCTATATCTGTCTTGAGTCGTATGCTCGGTCCTGAATCAGGCAATCAAGCCTGGTCACTAGTCCCGCCATGCGCAAATGGCAGTTATGAGAAAAGTTTCAGCCTCGTCGTAAAGTGGGCTAGTCATGTACACGTGTACATCTTGGACCAGAACAGCTCCATTACATGGAAGTAATAAGATAGAGAGAGGAGGTTTTGTGCGCCTTGGCATACAATGCCACTCGTGCTGCATTTGTCTCTTTATGAGTGCTACACTACACTACGGTAAGCCGCTTACCCTTAGCTTCCGCAGCGGGCTCTGGCTGAGTTGAGTTCTCTTGTCATCTACTTCACCCGGGCGACTTTACTTTACTACTCACGTCTGAGAGACGAGATTGGGCGCTCAGACCCAGCAGACACCATGGGTAATGTCGTGTTAGGACTCGCCCCGGTTCACTTGAGAGGCCTAGTTCAGAGAACGGCTGCGACGTCTGGTGTCAAGCATCAATACCGGTCATTATATCCAAATGGAGACAACCGACGAGGCTGAGAGAACAGATGTGATGGGCAATATATCATCAGGCTTTGGGCTCGTGTCTAGCAGTAAAGGCCCACTGTAAATGCTTGACAAATATTAGGGAGCTCACGTAAATCGAGATCACGTAAATCTTATTGAAAACTAACCCCATGGCAAGGGACTCATTCTTCTTCGGCGTCGAAATTGAGCTCATTGCCGAGCCTCATCTGGTTCGACACCCACTGGTCCGAAAGTTTTACTACGAAAAGCTTGCCGCGTCCCTTCGTTATCATGGTCTGAATGCAGTAGCAGATTCCCTGACAGGCAGGTATCGCAAACATAGCGAGCACTACGACAAGTGGTTTCTCACAAAAGATGGATCGCTGGGCAACCCTGCGCACCCTGCCAGTAAGTGACCAACTGCTCAGCCCGTAATCAGCGTTCTCCGTCATGATCGCAGATGAACTAATGCGCCGGATCCATAGTTCCCATAGAAGCCGTCTCTCCAATTCTCAGCACGAGCAAGTTCTGGGAAACCGAAATCGACACGTTCTGGGCTTCGTGGAGTCGCGTGTTCAAACAACCTCGTCGCTCTGCCAAATGTGGGAGCCATATCCACGTCTCCCCTGGGCCCGGCAAGCGCTTCACCATGACCGAGCTGAAGAAAATCGCATGCGGTATCGTCTTCTATGCAGATAATCTGGATGACATGCTCCCCGCTCCCCGCCGCAATAACGCGTACTGCCAGAAGAACTGGGAGGCTTCGGATTCAAGCGTTGGCATTTGGTATGACAACGGTACCGATAGTGATGTTAGACAAGCGATGGAACGGATCTGGGACCTCGGAAACGAGGTATCTCTGAAGAAGTTCATGCAAGACGACCGACGCGTGATGTGGAACTTCGAACATGTTGTCCCCGGTGACAAGTGTACCGGCACCATCGAGTTTCGAGGCGGACGTGGCCTCAGGGGCCCCAACCGGACAAAGTGGTGGATCGCATTTGTCGTGTCATTCATTCAGCTCTGCATATCTAGCAAAGTAAGCCGTAATGACAACTCATCGGGTCTAATGAATTTACTACTGATTACCTTCATTATATAGCAATTTCCCAACAAAGACGCTAGCGATCGTCCAGGGACGGATTACTTTTGGCAGAAAATCGTCAAAAATGCCCGCACGATTCAGGTACACGACGACCTGCCGTCTGACTGGCGCTATCTGAATGAGTCGTACAGGTTTGTTCAGTCCTACTTTTCATCAAAGAGGATGCACGGAGAGGATACTGATAAACCTTGTAGTAGTGGACAATGGGACGATACGGAGGATAGCACTGAGGACGACTCGGACATATCATCGATCGTGTCAAAGGATGCTTCTGAATACTCAGATTCGGATTGGTCGACAGGAGACGAGAGACAATGGGTGGAGGACATGGAGGAGGAAAGGCGTCAGAACTGTGTTATTCTGTGACAGCGCGGCGAATTGCTCCGGACCAAGATATGTCGGAACCGCTGCGAAGATGGTAGTATGGATCTATATCATGCGGTGAATCCGGACGTGGAAAGCGACCATGGAAGGGCTCACGAAAACCTGCTCAGCGAAGCAAAGCTAGTTGGCAAAGCGCCCTAGGTGTATTCACTACCTAAGAAAAAAATGTTGTCATAGTCCAAAGTTGACATCAAGTATCTTCATTCATTATTCTATTAAGCAACGTTCCAAACATCAAACAATTGCAATGATTCTACCAGGGATGCTCAGCAGACCGGGTAGAGACTCTAATTACTATTAAGTAAGGATTATCATCCAACAACACATATCCGCATCTCACCATAAGCCTCAACGTCGCACGCGCTTGGTGCGTAATGTCGTTTACCTGGATGAGGGAAACTAGACGATTGCGTGACCAGTTTCCTGTGCACGACGAGCGGTTCCAACACCATCGACACCAAGTTCCTGGTTCTGACCCAACCAAGGCTTGAAAGATTCACCAAGTCTGCCCTCTCCAAGGAAGTACACGAACAAACCGAGAACGATCATGACGAAAGCAATTGGATACAAAAAGTGAACCGAGTAGTGGAAAACCTGGATACCGATAATCAAACCCCAGAAGTTCATAGTCAACAACGAAATGTTGAAAAATGTTGCTGATGAGATACGCAGCAAGATGGGTGCGAGTGTGTAGAAGATGAAGAGGACAATGGTGTAGCCGACGATGTACCCAGCAACTTGCCCGTCCCAAACAGCGCCGTTGAATGAGCTGCGGTCAAAGATGGCGCATTGCACACCGTTGATCAACATACCCCAGAAACCCATCTGGCCAATCACCTCGTACATGGGACGCTTGGAGACCATGTACTCCTCAAACAAGTTGCTGAAGGCGTAGATGGAACTAGCCAAAAGGGCGAAAAGATCACCCTTCAATTGATCGGCGGCAGGGTAGTTGGCGCCACGGAGGTAATCGGAAGCAATCAACAGACCCATTCCACCGCACGCAACAAAGACACCGAGGTACTGGGTGATGTGGTACCGAACTTTCAGGAAAAGGAAAGAGATGATGACAATGACGATGATAGTCCAGAAGCTAAACAGCTCGGCGCTCAGCAGCGAGGTGTAGCGGTAAGCCAAAACCATAAAGTAGTTGCCTTCGACGTCCAGGAAGGAAAGGATGAAATATCTCCAGCAATCGGTGTAAAGAAGACGGAACCATTTCTTGAAGCCGTATTTATAGATGGTAATGCTAGTGTAGGTCAAGTTGAGCAAAACATAGACCCACAAGGTCTGGAAAGCCGGAATACTGGTGCCCTTGAGCGAGAGAAGGGACGAGAACGTGGACGAGCTGATATCGGCCAAAGCGATAATTTGTCTGTTGAGACCAGCGCAAATTAGTTCTTGTTCCACTCTACTTGCGCCATCTAGAACAACACATACCCAAGAAGAACGACAATCCAGAAATCGCGCGTCTTCATATAAGTGAACATTCGCGCCATGCGTCCCTGCCTCTCAGGCTCCTGGTGGTCACTGTTGTCCGCCGACTCAGCGACATAGTGCACCTGCTTCTCTTCCCCAGAAAGAACCGCAGCCTCAGGCGGAGTAGGAACAACGTCCTTGTCGTTTGTGTAATACTCAGACATCTTGACTGGTGAATGGGGGTGAGAATGCGATAGGCAGAAAGTCGCTCCGATAACCAGCGGAAGGTAGCCTGTATAGACGGTAAACGAACAAGGTTGGAGCTTTTCGCCAGCAAATGTGAACGCAAAGCTCTGAAGTCGCTCACTGCTAGGATGTCAGGGCGCAAAGAAAAAGAAAAGAGAAGAGAAACAAGAAAAGAAAGAGTGAAATGCGACACGAGCCTTTATAAAAAAGTAAAGAGCAGGCGGGGTTTAGATAGACTTTTTTTTCCTCTGCTTGCACGGATAAGGTAAGACTTGGCTTGAAAAAACTTGAATTACCGTGATTGATTACAGCTAGTATCAGAGTGGATCACTTTAGCTTGAAGACTGAGTGCTGGTTGGATAACGATAGCGGAATCCGGCTCGAGGGTTTTTGCTGTCCGTAATCGCAATACACGCTCGACGAGGAAAATAAGCTACGAGACCGCGTGGAATCTTGTATAGGAGGAGTTTGTGCCGTATTTCAATCGGATCCGGTTCCATAGTAAATGGATTGCAAAGCAGATGCAGGCGTCTCTTGTATGGTCTCACAAAACATGGAGAGTGGCACTGGCTTCCACGTGGGCGGCGACTGGATCTATCATGTCAAGACGGAGTCCGCCGTAGTTGACCACACAGACCCAAATCAAGCAGCTAACAGCACTAGCGCTTCTTACTATGTAACGTGACGGCGCTATCTTCACGAATTGTAACGGATCAGCTGTCGGGAACTTGTATGTGTATGTATGGGATCTCCACTGTGGCGGGAGGGACCTTGAGTCCATACACAACAACTCTGCCGGATCAGCAACACAGTCAAGCATAGCCAGTTGACCTAAGAACATGAATCAGAGGACTTCGATCTCTTCCAAAGTTTCACTGGGCATTTACGGAGCTCGGCTAGTAGTGCCTGGGCCTCGAGTTAGAGTTACACTAAATTCCCCCAGTGGTTAGTTCGAGTAATTAGGGCTATTTGTCGGACCGTCGATATTTTGGCCCTTGAGCCAGGGCCGACTCCTTATCGCCAGAGTTTGAGAGGGAGGAGGGGGAAAGTGACTGGATGGGTATACCTGGCAAGATGAAAATGGGTAAGACGCGCTGTAGGTAAAGAGCACTGATATTTCGAAACCCGGCCAAGCTGCTTCGGTCGCACACTGGTTATTACGTTTTGATTATTACACCCAGACACTCTCATACGCTGGATGGAGAGAAAATGCTGGTCAGTTACTGTTTGTGCGGGTACGTTATCCGGCGGATATCAACGTACGAACGTACGCCTGCGCCGGAGCGCCCTCTGTACGTTTTACAACGCCCAAAGGAGGTCGTACATGCTTTGTTTGGTTACGGGAATAGCTTCATGTCCGTTGTTACGGCACACAACTGTTTCGTGCTTTGTATTGATCATTGATCATTGATTTCATGTACGGACAGGGAAAGAGTTTCTACGCTGTCTATAAGTATAGCCAAGCTTCCCCAAGAGATAGTTTTGGAAGCCAGTTATCAATCAAGAATCCATTCAAGTGTATTGATCAGCTCACACCGGTAGGCTTGTTGGACTAGCCTTACACCATTTCACGTTTCATTACCTTGGAACTTACAGAAGCGATAGTCACTGCTCTGTAGAACAACACGGGAGTTCCTTCCGACCATAGGTGTCTCGCCAGGAATCCAGAGCGTGCGTGATAGTCGGGTGGATACCGAATACGACATCTAGGGCATAGATTCTTACTAACATACAGTACATTTTTGTGTCTCTTGTGTTTCATAGCCACAAACACAGGCGCCGCTGCATTGTCCTAAGGCCTTTGCGGACTGATTTGGCATTCAATCATGCAAGTCCTCGGACACAAGATGACCCGCTTGCCCCGTACAGACTTTCAGAATGCTACACGCTGCAAGGACAGATTCTGACGTAGTAAAAGGTTGCAATTGAACGTCATCTTCATCCCTTTCTCATTCTCTTTGAAAAGGGCCTCGTCTGATGGCTCCCAAGCCTGGGCTTCGTTCGAGGACACAATATAGCTTGAGAACATCTACCGCCTGCGGCCTCCGTTCCTCTGCTTTTATTCCTCGCATGCGCACACAAGCATAAACCTCGATCAGTTTGCTACTTTTGCTACTTTTACAATGGCCCGTACTATCCACGAGACAGTCCTACGTCGAGTGCCCGCCCGTGACGGGGCAACGAAGATCCTCCGAGTTCTGAAGGAAGACGGAGCGGTGATAATTCAGGGCTTCCTCAGCCCAAGTCAGTGGCAGGGACTCAACCAAGAGATGGAGGTGGAATTGGCAAAGAGACCCTTAGTCTGCGAGCATGAGGGGGAATGGAAGTCGGATGTGCCCGAGGCCCAGACACGACGTTTGAACCAACTACCCGCCTTCAGCCCGACATTTCGCCAGGAGGTCCTCAACCACCAACTGCTGCATGAAATCTGCGAGCCACTATTCGGAGCCTATGGTTGTGACTACTGGATGAACACGGCCACAGTGGTGCAGATTGGGCCAGGAAATCCCGCACAGTCCCTTCATCGCGACCAAGAACTGTACCCCGTCTTCAATCCTCTGGGCAAGAATGGCCCCGAGGCGCTCGTCAACTTCTTCTGCGCGCTGAGCACCTTCACCGACGAGAATGGCGCGACGCGCGTCATCCCCGGCAGTCATCAATGGGATGACTTCACCACCGACGTGACTGGATGCACACCGCAGACCTTGCCTGCTGAGATGGAAGCGGGAGACTGCCTGCTCTTCTCTGGAAAGACGGTGCACGGCGGAGGAGCCAACCGATCTCGAGACAGCATTCGACGAGGCCTGGCGCTCGGTGTTCAGGCGACATACCTCACCGCCGAGGAAAGCTACCAGCACGTGCCCCGGGCAATCGTGGAATCCATGACGCCCCAGGCTCAGAAGATGATCCACTGGCGCTCCTCCTACTGTCCACAAGGTGCTGGGCTCTGGCAGATCAATGGCAGGGAATTGGCCAAGGAGATTGGGTTGAAGGCCAACCAGTCTCTGAAAGAAAACGATCTGAGTGGAGGAGAGAGAAATGTGGATATGTGAGTGGAAAGGCTGGGAGTGGGAGCTTTCAATTTCCATTTTGAAGGCTCAACTCGAAGGATTACATGCGGACGACATTAGGAATTCCTTATGACTGGATCTGTCGGAAACTATGGTCGAGTATCTTTGCAGTATAATTAGGATAGCTGTATTGATGGGAGAATTTGACATGCTCTGGGTACGAAAGGCTTCTTACAGTCTTAGTCTCAAGTAAAAGTTAAGTCAACTTAATAGTTATTTCGTTATTGTTCAAATTGTCCGGTCCAAGACCAGCAAAGTTGGATCTGAACAGGGTGCTCTGACTACCTTACAATACGAAGTACAACGGAGTATATCTTGTAGTTCCACTTATCCTGCTTGCTGACTACCAGACGGGGGTGTTGGGGGTATGGAATGTCTATACGGCCTCTCTTTGTTCGCGCTCTGGAGAGTGCTTTAACATATTCCAGCGCGTTCTGTGTCGCAGCAAGGGTTGCCAGCTTGCCGTGGTGTGGATCGATGTTCCGACCCATAGGTTTGATTCTGGCTTAGCTAGCTAAGTTTCAGAAGCCGCTATCCCAGGTGTGCCTATCCGTAAGCTATGTAATGCCCCGGCCGGTCTAGCACGAGCGTAAAGCCCTTTCATTAGACCGAGATTCGAAGGCAATACACAACTCAAAAATCACCATATCGTGAGATTGTGAATCGACTCCCAATCCATGCAGCGCAATTGATGTCTAAGGCCCTGAATTCTTGTGCGTAGTTCTTTCCGAGCCCATATGTGTCCACGCTCTTTTCGTACAGGATTTGGTGGGCCATGTAGGTGAGCAAGTCCCATAAAGGCCGCCGGAAGTAAGGCATCGGAAGCCAGCTGAGTTGCGGATTCTCGTAGTACAAGGCATTCAAGATCTCACAAGTCAGCTGCAGCAAGAGGACTTTAGCTGATCATGAGCCGTTACTGGGGACAATCCGGCTCTAGTACTTGTTATCATCTACGTGTGCAGTTGTTTCTCTTTCTCAGTTCAACGTGTGGAAACGCGGTCACCAATGGCGTCTTCCATACGATAAAGCCCATACCTTTCTGACCGTTCCAACTTCGTATTGCTTGAGACCCTATGTATCGTGTCTTTTAAAATCCTTTATCTTAGAATACCCATTGCGAGCTTAGTCGAGATTAACGTATATTCCATTGAGTACCTAAACAACACCACCTATAGGGATCTGCCCATTGATTGGGATAGGGGTAGGTTGGAGCGACCATTGGAATGAGGGCCAGGATTGGAATTTGTTCCCAACGTATCTTATTGCTCGGCAGAACACTGGGATACAGACCCCTTGTATCTATTGCAGCGTCTCTCTGTGAGGGTCTAACTAATCACCACACCGATGATTCCCTTACTTCATACGACGCGGGGGGGAGCGCTTCTGTAACGGCACGCTGATCTTTGGCGCGGGTACGCCCGCCATTGCTATTGCGGACCCGCATAAGTAACAATTATGCAAAGAGAATGACTTACAATGGAATCTCAATCGTAAGGTCTAGATCTTGCATACTGACGAATATCATGGACGGCCACTCACAAAGCTGTCCAAAACCTTGCCAACACTTTGGACGAGGGCTGCACAATAGATCGTGCCATAGACACTGTTCTCTTTATTGTTGTCCTCTAATCTAGAACAATGGACCAGCACGAGAAGATTGTCCCGACGCTGCCCTACACTCTTCACGCAGTATTTCAAAAAAATGCACTCGAGCGACCGGATGCGCCGGCCGTCTACGCTTGGGACGGTGGCCTGAGTTACCGGGAACTTGACGAGAAGTCCTCAGCCTTGGCTCGTATTCTACGTTCCCGGGGGGTTCGAGAAGGATCGTTCGTAGCGTTGTGCTTTGATCGGTCGCTCTGGACGGCGGTAGCTATGTTGGCTGTCTCCATGGCCGGCGGGGTCTGGTTTTTCTTAGAGCCCAAGCATCCGATCAACCGATTGCGCGAGATGTGCCGTTGCGTAAGTGCACAAATGGTGCTTTGCGGAACATCACAAGTTCAAGTGGCGACCCAATTAAGCGAAGGGCAGATGGAGGCGCCGCTCATTATTCAAGATGCTGTCTTGGCTGAAGATGCTGGCCTGGTAAAGCTCGAGGTCGTCAGCCCAGATCAACCTGCATATATTGCCTTTACATCAGGTTCGACCGGCACGCCCAAAGGCGCTTTGATGTCGCATCAAGCAGCGGTGGCGGGAGTTTTGCACAATGCAAAGCCCATGAAGCTTGACAGAACCTCGCGGGTCTTACATTTTGCTTCTTTCGCCTTTGATATCAGTTTTCTCGAGCACCTTTGGGCGCTGCTCCTCGGAGGATGTATATGCGTCCCATCCGAGCTGGATCGTCAGAACAATCTCCCCGACGCAGTTGGCACCCTGGAAGTGAACTGGACATTTCTCACGCCGACCGTGGCACGTCTCCTGGAGCCCTCGCAACTGCCCTCTCTGCGGACCCTCGTTCTCGGCGGGGAGCCTGTCACCCAGCGCGACCTTGATATGTGGTTGCCCTACGTTCACCTCTCAGGACTCTATGGGCCTGCCGAGTGTGCCGTTGGCATTGCCGTTCAGCCGGACTACCGCCTTGTCGAGTCCGCTGCCAATGTCGGGTTTCCCTTCTCGGTCACGTGTTGGCTCGTCGACGAGCAAGATTTGACAAGACTAGTCCCTCGTGGCGCTGTAGGCGAATTGGTTGCGGAGGGCCCATCGATCAGTGAGGGTTATATCAATGCCCCAGAGCAGACGGCGCGTGCATATTTGACCAACCCTCCGTGGTTGCCCGCCGCGCGTCATTCAACCAATAAGCTGTATCGCACTGGGGATTTGGCTCGCTTCCTACCTGATGGTTCTTTGTTGTTTTTAGGCCGGAAGGACACGCAGATAAAGATCAACGGGCAGCGTATCGAACTTGGCGAGATCGAGTACCATACCCGAATCGTCCTTGGCCACAACCAGCTGCGCCCCCCTCATGTAGTGGCCGAAGCCATGGAGGTGAGCGGACATGCTGTTACAGTGATTGCGTTCTACCTGGCCGAGGAGGTTTGCAAGGATGCCGAGGACACGGACGAGATCTTCTTGCCGCCCAATCAGGGGTTCATCACGCTCAAAGAGAAGTATCAATCGCAGCTCCGCGACTATTTGCCCGACTATATGGTTCCCACTGGCTTCATCCCCATCCGTCGCATTCCCCTCACCATGTCCGGTAAAACGGACCGCAGGACGCTGCGAGAGAGCTTTGCACAACTACCGCAAGATCGAGTCAAGTCGTACTTTGTCGAAGAGTGCGGGAGGGATGAAACGGCCCGGATGGAGGCTCTACCTACTACGCCGCTGGAGAGACAGATGCAGGCCCTGTGGGCAGCGATTCTACGGCTTAGCCTCGATGAGATTGGACGTAATGACCCCTGGATGTCCCTCGGCGGTGATTCTCTCTCAGCCATGCGGTTGGTCGCCCAAGCACGCAAGGAGCGCATCGCTGTCACGGTCCCCGACATCTTCCGCCACAGGACCATTGCGACCCTGTGCCAGAATGTATCCATCCGCGAAAAGCCAGAGCTTGACGAGAAGATTCCACAGTTCTCATTGGTATCTGATCGATGCTTATCGACCGAGACTCTCCGGCAATCCGCCGCTCAGCAATGCGGGCTAACGCCGGAGGCAATCGAAGATATCTACCCATTCACCGCTATGCAAGACGCGGTCGTCATTCCCCCAGCTACCATTGGCGTTAATTACACCCTTCGCCTCGAAGTTAAGCTGCCCACACACATAGATCTCGAGCGTCTGATGCGGGCGTGGGACAGAACCGTGGCCGCTAACTCGATCCTCCGCATGCGCGTCGTCCGACTACCCGACCCGAGTGAGGACATGGTTCTCGCGATTACCCGTACAGAAGTTCCCATGGAACCTCTCTTTGCCGATCGATTTGCTCCTGGGGTTGATCTGTGGGGCCTAGGTCAACCGCTAGTTCGCGTTGGGGTGGCGCCGGAGCGGCTGGTGATGCTGATCCAACACGCCTTATATGACAGCCACTCACTAGCTCTCACTTTCCGCGACCTTGAGCAGGCTTACAATGGTCAGGAACCGGCCAAAATCTCGTATGGGCCTTTTGTACGCTGGTCGACCGGGTGGCAGGCCGCCCAGAAACAGCAATACTGGCAGGAAAAATTTGACGGATTTGATGGCCATGTCTGCCCGCCACGCGTTGCCGACCCTGGAGTGGATTATTCCGAAAGCCGTCATCTCTGGGGTGAGCTAACACTCCGGCCGGATGGCTTCACGGTGACCAGTAAGATCAGGATGGCGCTGGCGGTTGTGCTCTCCTGGCACTTCGACACCTGTGACATCGTGTTCGGGGGCATCTTTGCCCGTCGCGGAGCTCCGCTCCCAGGCATTATGGATGCTGCCGTTCCCACCTCCGCCATACTGCCTGATCGCATTCGTTTGGTCCCGGATCAATCACTGCGAGACAATATCGAACGGGTACATGAGGGCATTTTGAGCATGATGCCACACGAGGGTGTCCGGCTAGGACAGATTATGGAACTGGGCGATGTCGCTCGAGCGGCAGGTCATTTCCAGACAATTCTAGCGGTACAGCAAGATAACACCTCCCTGTATCCAGACATGTTTCGGGACCATGAGATGGGCTACTATGGGCCGGTCACCGCGCATAACCTCATGGTCCAGTGCTTTCTGAATGCGGATTCCACATTAGCAAGGGTCTCACTTCGCCTAAGCGAGCGGACCATGGAGAAGACCACGGATTGGGACTCTTTCTTGGCTCATTTCGAGGCTGTGAATGATGCAATCCACAAAGATCCTGTAATCGCACTGACCCAGCTGCGGGTGCAGCTGGGTGCTTAAAGGAGTTGTCTCATGTAGACGCTCTCTTTGTTCTAAGCTACTATTTCATGCCGTTGAGTCTTTGACATCTTTCATTTTATCCTATTATTGCCTGTTCCCTCCTTTTCTTCCCTCTTCCTTGAATCCATCGTGGGCAGGGCATTCTTTTAGGGTAGGATTGAGCCTTGTGACTGTCGTCTTCATTCGTCTATCTTATATATTAGTCTGCCGATTTGTTGCAAATTAAAATATTACTTCGCTTGACATTGATCAAAAGCATCAATCGCACCGATACGCCTCTGATCCCTGTTTCAGCAGATTCACCTCTGTAAAGTAGTTAGTTATAGATAGTAACTATATTGATCGGCCGCTCGTTCAGGATCTTGTTTGAGTAGCTGTTTATCTCCGATGCTTGGAGCGTAAGTCCCGTTTCTGTGTCGCGGTGACGACACAAATTTAGATACTACGAGATTTTCTCTTCGTTTGAGAAGAATAGGCGCAGCAGTGTGCATAAGCAAGGGGATGATATAAGATACGCAAGAAAGAAGAGCAATACGCGAAACAGGTTATAAAGATCAAGTTGTTCTAATCATCTACTCTACTTAGTGGCTACCCTTGATTTCTCACGTGTCCAGACCTGTGTCACTGCTCCATTCTCCCTGTCTGGAGAGAGTGCACCAGTTACTGCACGTGGTCCTTCATCAGACAGTCGGGGGGTATTGGGCCCAGTAACTTCCCGCTGAATCGGGCGTACCGGTAAGTACTCATGGAATACATGTAGTTACCGGCGAAGCTTTCAATCAACCGCTGGAGATAAATCTTTTGCGTTTGGGTCATCTCGGGGAGACTCATCAGCCTAACATACTCCTCGCGCACCTGTCGCTCACAGTCCCACAGCACAGACCGAAGAATCGCCTTGGCCGATTCTGGCGGCACTGAGAGGGTTTGCTCGATCATGTGCACTGAGTTGTGTAGCGGCGCACTCTCTTGCTGATACTCGCGGAATTCTTTCTCGTAGCTGTACAGGTCGTTGACGTAGAGACAGTGTCGGATGTAGAGCTTCTCAATCCATTCAAAGACAGGCCGCTCAGCACGATCGTAGAGGATGGCAGCGCCAAAACGAACGGCTGTGATCATAAAGCTAGAGACCACGTAGAGCTGGTTAGCCGCCGTAATATGGGTGTCTATTTTCATAAACTTACTCGTAGGCGATGTCCAACTCTCGGAAATCGCGAAAGTCGCGCCAACTATTGTGGATTTTGTCGGCTTTAGTGCTATTTTCTCGAGAATACCGCGCCCAGCGAACGGTGTCCTGCATTAACTCCAAGCCGAGCACTGGGTCCAATGCGATGGCTTCGCGACAGAAGTCAAGGAAGATGTCATTGCGTGACTGGCCCTCCAGTTCGTCCGCTTCGAAAGTGTCTGTGTCCCATCCCTCGAGAATGGAGTTGCCCTCGACATTGGCCTTGGATTCCACAACATCTGCGGTCCACCTCAGCTTCGGGGAACATTGACATATTTCGGGGAGGTGCCTGAAAGGAACGGAGGGGAACGGGACTCACCGTCATGCAAGAATAGAAAGACAATGGCCTTAGTAAGAACACGGATCCGAGCAGCATCTGAGACTGCATACAAATAGATGCAGATGGTCACTGCCGTCTCAACCAATTCCAACATTTTTCGGTGCTTGTCGCTGGTTTTGAGCTTCTCGGGGATCACTGCGCCAGCGCCTCGTGCCACGAGGACTTGTTCAATGAGTTCCAACCCAGCGGCTTCGGCCTCACGCCAGTGGATACATTGCGGACTGCCCTTCATAGTCGAGAACCACGGCAGTCCCACGGCAACCGGGTCAATCAGGATGGTATTCTTCGGGGCTACCGACGTCTTCTGGGGATCGAGGAAGTCAAAGGGGTCATGCTTGAGGATAGGAATCTCGCTCTTCTCCTCAATCACATCATAAGCATAGATAATGTGACGGTAATGCTTCGGTTTGTATCGAGCCGGCTTCAAAGCCTTTTCAGGGTTGTTTAATGGATGGGGCCCTCTCGTTACTGGGATTGAGGACGAGGGCTCGATGCGTTTGAGCCAAAGAGGTACCCGAACGTAGAGATCCGCGAACCAGAGACGAATGATGAATTCAGGGGACATGATGAGGTGGGAATGAACTATGAGCGGACATACACACAGACAGACAGACAGAGACAAATCTGGAAGAGTTTCACCTGCTCAACACACTCGTGCCACCTCGATTCCGCTAGAATAACATATATATTCGAATGAACACCCTCACAGCACAGAGGTAGAGAGCGGTGAAACACCAAGCCTGCGGGCACGGGAATTGATTGCATCATTATCGGGAACCAAGTTTTTCATGCTTTCAGTAGTTTATTCGTGATGCAAAAATCTTTCCACTTCTTGGCATACTAGGCATTCTAGAGGCCACGGCACCGGGGGAGAATGAGCAAGGGTTTGGGAGAGAAAGATCACCGCTGTCTGGAATGTGCATCGGACTAGCTCCACTTGTAGCAAGGGCCGAACCTTACTTTGACAGGTGTCCATGACCTAGTGCAGGCATTCATGATGTGCAATGTGAGTAGGTGATCGTCTGTTCATAACTTCCTTCTTTCTCCACCCGAGATACTCAAAAAGCCACCACTCCATCGAACATGATCAGTCGTAATCTCTTGAGCCCAATGATACTCATTCAATTGGCATTGTTCAGGTCAGGTATTGTATTCCTCAGCTAACCGTCCGATATCATGAGTATCCCCGTGCCACCTGTGCTCGTGCTCTTAGCCACCACTTTGGGGCTCTGGTTTCTCTCTGCCACTTGGCGCGGCAAGCTACCTCCGGGGCCTCAGCCTAAGCCCGTCATTGGCAACCTCCACCAATTTCCCAAGCAGAACCGCGCACATGTCTTCGAACAATGGCATCAGGCATATGGTCCAATCGTGTATCTGAGACTAGGGCTGAAGAAGCTCATTCTTATCGGTAGCTACGACGTGGCACGCGAGCTGCTTGACCGACGTGGAGCGATCTACAGTTCGCGGCCCCGAGTGGTAATGGCAGGTGAAATCGCCAATAGGGGTAATCATACGGCGCTTATTCCCTACGGTGCCAAGTGGAAGGTCCATAATCGCATTCACAGCGCCTTGATGAATCCCCGGATGGTCCAAAGATACCAGTATCTTCAGGACATTGAAAGTCGGCAGCTGATCAACGATCTGCTGACGGGCTCAACCTCGGATTTTGGAGCCCACATACATCGCTACTCCAGCAGTCTGCTCTTTACCCTCGCCTATGGTAAGCGGCTGCTCACCAGCGACGCGTTTGAGATTCAGGAAAATGCCCACATCGCCCATCACTTCATTCAGAACCTGGCAGCGGGTCGGTGGTTGGTCGATGCTTTTCCAGTGCTTAACTACCTCCCTACCTCACTCGCACCTTGGAAGAAGATCGGTGACCGGCTGTACCAGCGCAAGTTTGGGTTGCTTCAGCGCAATTCCGGATTGGCCTTGGAGAAACCCGGCTGGAACTGGACAAAGCACTTCCACGGGACAAAGAGGCCCGCAGACGCCAGCTGGGAGGAGCTGCAAAACATTATCGGAGTGCTCTATGAGGCCGGAGCCGACACCACGACCTCAGCTTTGGAAGCCTTTGTCATGGCCTCGGTGTTACATCCGCAACCTGTCCGCCGCGTTCAAGCTGAGATTGACGCGCTTGTTGGGGGTGCGGCGCGCATGCCCACCTTTGACGATGTGCAGAATCTGCCCTACATGAATGCCTTCGTCAACGAGACAATGCGTTGGCGGCCTATCGCGCCGGAGGGCGTGCCGCACAGTCTGATGGAAGAGGACGAGTACGAAGGTTACACCATTCCAAAGAACTCCATCATTATTGCCAATCAATGGCAGATGGCGATGGATCCGGCCACCTTCAATGACCCAGAGGCATTCCGGCCGGAACGCTGGCTCGAGAACCCCAAATTGCCCATTAGCGCCTTCGGCTTCGGCCGCCGGGCATGTCCCGGACGCCACATTGCAATGAACTCAATGCGAATTGTCATGTGTCGGATGCTGTGGGCCTATAACTTCAACCATGCCTACCAGAATGGGCGGAAAGTCGACATCGATGCGAACAATTTCGTCCGCGAGGGGGTGCTGTCCAAGCCTGCCCCCTTCCAAGCCGAACTTCATGTGAGATCCCCCACTCATAAGAAAACAATTGAATCAGCATACAGGGACAGCGTCAAGGATGAGGATAAAATCCTGGCACATATCGCTGCTGGCCTTGCATGAGAATTGCATGACGTTCACTGATGGATCGAACACTACCGGTGACAATTATGGGGGTAGAGAATGGTTGGGGAGCAGGAAAGGACTCTATCAAAGTACTACACCGTGGATTTGAAAAACCAAGTTTATCCGCTAGTAGACTGTAATCCATTTGATCATGTCTTATGTTATCATTCCTTTTCCCCGGAAACGGCTTATCTAGTACCTCGTGCTGCAAGTGTTGTAACCACCTGGTGTAGAGCAGTTCTGAACAAACTAGTGAGTGACTTAGACACGAGCGATCCAACCGTACGAAACTAGTTTCAAGTGGGAAGGAGACGCGTATATGTTGTCACAGCAAGTAATGGCTCTTTTTGACAACTCGCATTCTTTCCGTGAGGGAGATACAGCTGTCCAGTACCTTGTCGAAGGATAGCAGACGCAGCCAGCGGAAAGCCACCTTCTCCCTTGCGCAGGTCACTGTCAAGCTTCCCATCACCCGCTCTGCTGGCAATGATAAAGGATCGATCCGTCCCGCTCCAAGGATGCAAGGGCTTCGGACTGAGACACATTCTAGCTCGTTGCCGATGAAACACCGCTGCGGGACCAAAAGAGGCTTCCCACGAATCTCACCCAGAAACAGGGTAGAAGTTCATCGCCAAGAAAAGTAGACCTTGCGTCGAATGGTGGCGGTGAGTATATCAGAGCTTTGTATATGAGTTGATCCAAAAGGAAGGAAACAGAAAGGAAAGAGAAGCAATTGTTACCCACAACGCCATTGCATTGCCAGCGACAGCGAGGGACAGCTTCTGACAACAACACACGAAACGCAAGCCAGCTACACACCACGCCAACACACACACTCATATTCACAATGACCAACGATGACAGAAAATCGACCTACAGTGAGGTCGAATTTCTCACAATCGACAAGCTCAAGCTTCGAGGTCGGCTGTACATCGGTGAACCCAACGGCCCATCGTTGGTGATGGCACACGGGGTGAGTTGACTGACCCGTTGCCTGCCCACCAACCCCTTATTTCTATGGTACAACTGACCAACCCGTTCACGCGGAAAACAGTTCAACGCAGTAAAGGAAATTGTTCTCCCATGGGTCGCAGAAGTTTTCCAGAAAAATGGCATCAGCGTGCTACTGTTCGACCCCCGAAATTACGGCGAAAGCGAGGGGACTCCACGGCAGGAGGTGGACCCTGAGAAGCAAATCGAGGACTACTTTGACGCGGTGACCTTCATGCGAAAGCAGCAGGCAATCAACTCCGAAGCCATCGGGATTTGGGGGGTATCGACTAGCGGGGCTACCGCAATCGCAGCGGCCTGCTTCGACAAGCGTATTCGGATGATCATCTCGGTGTGTCCGTTGATCGAGGCGACCTTTCGGGAGGACATAGTGCAGGACGTGATGGCGAATATCATCCGCGAGCGTGAGGCCCTCGTGTCTGCACACATCGAGGAGGGAAATAAGGCCCCTCAGCCCACGCTCATTCCAATGATCAACGAGGTTGGTGTTAGTCCGGTAGGCCTTAATGCGATACACGGCAAGAACTTCTATGAAAAGATGCCATGGTTTCAAGAAAATGCCTCCAACTTTCGGCCGCACACTACCACCCTCACTTATTACAAGATGCTGCGGTGGCATCCGCTGAGCAACATCCAATACCTTTCACCTACTCCAATTCTGATGCTAATCCCGGGCAAAGATGATGTTTGCCCCACCAAGGAGCAGCTGGACTTCTTTGAGACGATTCCTGGACCCAAGAGAATGGAATTCTATGCAGATCGCCACCATCATGGCTTGTTGCTCGGATCAGCCTTTGAGACAGTCATGGAGGACCAGCTGCGCTTTGTCCGGGACGTGATGGCTGGGACTTTCGCAGCGAATAGTAAGATGAGCTCGTGACGATTTATACCAAGTTGAATTTTTTTCTTTCTTGGAGTAATCAGTATAACCTTTATTTGCTTAGAAAGTCGGTGTAGGAGGCGCTGAAGTGAAGACAGAATTTTATAGAAAGTCCTTGAGGTTCTAGCTTGCTGATATGCAAGAACGTTTGACGTATCATCCGTGCTCGACCGTCGATCAAGCTAAAACGTAGAGATCTGGACTAGGCCTAGAGTAGCCAGAACGGCACAGATTGACGTCAAGCCTTGAATAGGGCAGTGATGCGTAGAATGGAGGCAAGAAAGTCCTGAGGACAGTACTTCGATTTAAACAATACGTCATTGCGTATAGTAAGTAAGTGTAATTCTGGTTTATTGCTTAAAGCTCCAACTGCCAGTAAGTGGTTGAGGGCTAATCGTCAGTCTCCCGTCTTTCAAAGTCCAGATTGGTAAGATAGATGATACGGTACAATCCAGAAACCATTTTTAGTTACACGAGGCGCACACTGACATCGACAGCGGTAGTCTACGTTGCATCGCACCGTACCACCGTAGGGCTGGCGAGCGGGCCCATGATGTGGAAGGCCGTGGCAGTATTTCATTAGGCCCAGTGGTCCGCAAGAATCTGTACTACGACCTGCGACTTCATTTCAATCAAGGCATGGTCGAGATAGTGCAACTTAGGGCCGGTGGGGGATACCAGACGTAGATCCCAGCGGCTGAATAGCACCGAAATCATCGTGTACATTTTGAGGTAGGCCAAACTTTGCTCGGTTAGCATTTAACATACTGAACCTTTCCTGACACAGGAATTCTCATGTCATAAGTGAACCTACTTAGTACCCAGGCAACTGCGGCTACCCTTGCCAAATGCAATCATGTTTCGATCCATACTCTTCGCATTCTCCCCCATCCAGCGTTCGGGTAAGAACTTCTCGGGCTCCGGGTATAAATCTGTGTTATCCATGATGCTCCGAGAACTAATCGATATAATTGTCTGAAAAAGAAAGAATTAGCCGCGACACTTCAATTGTCGGAAGGTTGGATAGCCAAAAAGAACACGTACTCCACCTGGAACAAATTTCTTGTCGAGCTGCATACCTTGTGGTGGTACAATGCGAGGCAAACGACCCGGGAAGGGGCTCGACATGCGAAGTGCCTCCTTAATCACGGCTGACAGGTATGGCAGTTTTCGGACCTCTCGGTAGTTGAACTGATCTCTGATTATAGGGGCAGCACTACGTAATTCCTCTTGGAGTAGCTGGAGAACCCGAGGATTGCTCAGAATGTGAAAGACCGCAAAGGTCGTGGCCATACTTGTAGTGTCCGTGCCCGCGATCGCAAAGAGAAAGGCCTGGTCAATTAATTCATCATTGCTGGGGACTTTGTAGTTCTTATCAGGGTTGTCATCCATGAGGACATCGAACAGAGTAGGGCGACCGTTGCTCATCAGAGTGATCCCCTTGGCCCGGCGGGCGCGGACACTACTGATCCACTTGATGCATTGCTATCGTGCCAGAGTTAGCAATATTCCGCTCAGTCACGAGGGACAACTAGAGAAGTTGGGGCGTCTTTTCTAACCTCTCGAAAATACGCATAGCCCGGCACGATTTTGCTTGTGAGGCTATTGGGAAGCATCAAGGCAAACCTGGCGAGCCAAGGGGCATGCACCACTGGGAATTGGGGTCAGCCGCAGTCATCAACCACGAAACAGCGAGCACACGGGATTCATACTGATCCACACATTCTCGACAAAGGTATCCAAGTTGCTCAAAAACCGATCTGAGTAATACCCGTTGTTGACCAGATCTAGGGTCTCGCCGAAAATGAGGTTGCAGCTGACATCCGTCTGTGCACGAGCGTCTAACGCCTCAGCTACGGCTCATTTCTCACGATCTGAGAATCTCATTTGCACTTACCGTAATACATCGCAAAAACTGCATGACGTTGAATTTCTGATCTCCGCTGGTCGACCGGGCCGCGACGACGTCGGTCGCTTTGCGGACCATCTCATACATCTCGTCGGACATACCATCCACGGCGGTTCCTGTGAACATAGGCGCAATCGTGTTCCGCAATGGCTTGTGTCTGTGTGGATTGGTGATAGTGGCAATAGATGTGGCGAAACCAAATGCTTCATAAAAATAGGGAGCCTTGAAGAAATCGGTATTCACCTTGAAAACCCTACCACTGGGAGTAAGCCCATCGCCTTGGGCCTAGAAACGGGAAAGCGGGCTGATGGTGGATGATAACCTACTGATGATAAATGTCGGGGTCATTGATATGAAGATGGTTCGGCGCGATGCGAACCACCGAGGACTCTATACTCATCCGTCAGCTAGAATCGTTCAGACTCAGGCCTCGCTCGACTGAGCTCTTAAAAATTCTCACTATAATTTTTGTGTAAGCCGGCAACTCCTTCTAGAAACGTCCCGTTCCGTACCCAGTCATGCCAGAACTCCCAGAGGTGAGAAGCTGCCGCAATTCGTGGTCCTGGGAATTTGCTAAGTGGGTGAAAGAACAGGCGTTGCAAGTACTTGGTCAGCAAAATCACCAGTATCAAGCTGGCAATGACGGAGCTCATCCCTGAAGACGCCATGGGAAACTTTACCCCGAGGAGCGGGCTCTCACCGAAGCTGACGTTTGTTGACATGGTCGTTTAGCCTGTGGAGGAACCTGTGGAGGAAGTAGAGGATGTTTGTAAAAGTTTGATATGAACCGGCCTCAGGACCCGGCGTTGCAGGGGTGAGGGGTTGTTTCATCTGAACGTTATTATATGAGATCACGCCAGCTGCTGGGCCGGTCCGTCGCGCCAGGCTGTCGGGACTGTCTTCCTTGCGCATACCATAACCGACCACCTTGCGTTTATCCTTGCTTCCGGGCAGCAAGGTGTCCGCTCGGTGACGTGTAGGGTAGAATTGTAGTGGTTCTGATGTGACGAAGCAGTGTCTGACACAAATACAAAGCGCTCTGCAAGGGAGACATTCAGTGGTAGGATTTGGCCGCGCTCTTTACATTCCGGACAGTCTCTGACAGGAAATCCCTGATTTGTTCGTGCCCGTGCAGCTCATAGTGCACAAAATGTTGCAGGCGCGGCAACATGTATGGCTCGATAGTGTGTCTGTGTGACAGATATATTCTACCTCGTCCCAACCCGTCACAAGAACCCGTGTAGTCTGCAAACCAGAGTGCGACAATCTAAACCACAACGCCATGAACGTGACCTACCAGGCTCTTTTGCTTCCCTTTGTCACCAATGCTTCGGGCGCTGTGACCCTGTTGGAGAAGGTGAAGGTGCTGCCTTACGCGAAGAGTCCGTCTTATTTGGAAGCTTTCAGCACCCTTGGCCTCGCTATCGCTTGTGTACGAATATGCCCCGCGCTGCATGGTGAGCTTCAAATAACCCAGGTAGACATTGCTGACTCCATAATGTTTTTAAATCTTCCCAGTACTATGTGATCTATACCTTCTACTCCTTATATCTCCACCCTTTGGGCAGATATCCCGGTCCCTGGTATCTGGCCATCACTAACCTGCCCAACCGATGGTCTACGATCGCCGGAACCTCGTCCTACTGGCTGTATAATCTGCACGAGCGGTATGGACCTATTGTGCGTGTCGCCCCCAATGAGGTTAGCTATTCGGATCCGCAGGCGTGGCAGGACATCTACGGTCCGCAACACAACCAACGGTTAGGGATGCCTAAGGATCCAAAGTTCTTCAGCTCTTTTGAGGACAAGAAGACTGCCGCTTCGATCATCACCTCGCAGCCCAAGGATTACATGCGCATGCGCCACATTTACTCCTATGGTTTCTCCAAGCAGGTGATGCTGGCCAAGGAGGAGATGATCCAGGGGATCATTGACCGGGCGATGGAGGCGCTGCGCCAGACTCAGCAACAGCCCCAGGATATTGTGCAGATCTTCCGGGCAACTGACTTCAGCATTGTTACCGAGATTGTGTTTGGCAAGGCTTACCATATTTTCGACCGGCCCACGTACCGCCCTTGGGTTCAAAGTCTAATGGGGTGGATCCGCTCTACCGCAGTCATCACAGCGACTACCGACTACCCGCTGGCCAAGCTGGCAGCCTGGCTCTTCATCCCTCGTGATGTTGTTCAGCAACGCGAGGTCTACCTAAAGTACGTGAATGGAGAGATTGAGGAACGACTAACCGAGTCGAACGCGGGTCGGAAGGACGTCGTGCAGCTCATGTTCGAGACGTCTGAGCAGCGCGAGTTGGCCGAGTCGGACGTCCGAGCCAATCTACCCTTCATGGTGATTGCGGCGAGCGAGACTACCACGACACTGATGAGCGGACTGATTGCCCACCTGCTGAACTCACCCGATGTATTGCGCCAGCTCACTGCTGAGATCCGGGGGCAGTTTCGCGTCCCCAGCGACATCAATATCGCTACCGTGACCAACTTGCCATTTCTCAACGCCTGCGTCAATGAGGCCCTGCGTGTCTATCCTGCTGCTCCCACTCAGCTACCCCGCGTAGTGCCTGGCATTGGTGCTACGGTATGCAATCGCTGGGTTCCAGGCGGCACCAAAGTCTATGTCGCTCCGTACGCCACCTTCCGCTCCGCCGAGAACTTCTATCAGCCGGACGCCTTTCTCCCGCAGCGTTGGCTCTCTGACAATGGAGAGTGCTTTGATGGCGATAAAAAGAACGCCTGGCGACCCTTTGGGCTCGGCGCTCATGAATGTCCTGGTCAAGTGTAAGTAGTCAGATTCTTACCCCCTCGTTTGCAAAACTGTATCCCGATCCCTGACCAAATCTTTCAGGATCACCAACCTCATCACGCGCTTGATTATATGCAAGCTGCTTCTCAGCTTCGATCTCGAGCTGTGTGCAGATAGCCGCGACTGGCTGGTCGAGCAGCCAGTGTGGATCGTGTGGGACAAGCCCGAGCTGCTTATCAGAGCCAGGCCTGCCGCCGCAACATCCGGGTGAAGTTGAAGACACCCTCAAGGAATGACAATTGCAAACCCCTCGCGTTATTTCCAATGCTATTTCCTGAAACCTCTCGTGGGACCTTGCTGAGGTCGTGCTTCAGTTCCGTGTTTATACTTCCATGACAAATCTTACGAGTTCTTCAGTTCCGCCCGTGAGATTTCCCAATGCCCATTGGTACTGCTCATCGGTCAAATTACTTGTGGCTAGAATCTGTGCATAACCAACCGAGTTGAAACGGAAAGAATCCGATTCATTGGTATATGATAGCGATGTTTACGTCTGTTTTGAATTTGACCGTAACGCAGAAGGCCGTCCCGAACAGGAGATTCACTTATTTGGGGCGAACAGGTCTGGATGTTTTACGAAGTCTGGCGATACTATGTCCAAATGATGTTTTATTTTTGTTGTTTATCACAAAAAAACAAAAAACAAAAGTAGAGACGAGCAATGAACTTGATGTGATTTGATTCAAGCACTATATCAATGTATACCTGTATAGTCTGCGTAAGTTAAGTCTGCGTAAGTTAAAATTTAAAATTGTTATTACTTGTCCATTGTCAAACTATCGTTTAGATGTCCACGGGTTTTTTTACTCATTCTCCTAATCGTCCTTCACGGTCTCAGTGGTCTGTGGAGGGTACCTTTAAGATATTTATGGGCTCAACGAAGGATCAAAGGGTATGTCTCAACCATCTATCAACCGTTTATATAGTATGGTGGTGGTCTGTATTATGAAATAATTACTATACATGATTTGCTTAGGTTCTAGGGTATTATTGTTCTCAGTTGTGTGTCCGCGGACTACAACTATGCGTATATTGATTATACTGATAATGCGTAATACTTAAGATTTTAACTACTTTCCACGCGTACCTATTCCAGACTAAAGTAATTTCTTTAAAGAAACAGTACATTTTACTTTGAACGGAGTTTGATTTAAATATCGGAGAAGAAGACATGTCTCGTTGGGCTTGGTCCTAGTTTCTGATTCATGGACGGACTTTATTAAGATGCGATTCGTAGATAGCCTGCCCACACATTCACCAGGAATATTGAAGCTGCCCAACGAAGTATTTAGAGTATTCAATACTGGTAATTATACATAGAATAAGATCGATCAGATATTAGTAAAAAGCGAGGAAATCCATCGTAGCACCCCAAGTCACTCATGATGAATCCGGTGCCATCTGGGAACCTACCCAGCATCACAGTCACTAACTCTCACTCGAGTAAAATTCTAATCCAGATGATCCTCCTTGAGCGCAAACAAGGCCGGCATCACCTCAGAAGCCTTGGTCTCGACGGCGTCGTGGTACCAAGTGTTGTTAATGACCTGCTGCAGATTTTTGACCTTCGATGCGGTTTGGCAGCCAAGCTCGTAACTGACGTACATGTCCTCGATTGCGGTGGCCACATAAATAGGGACCTCATTTTTAGCTAGTTGCACCTCGTCGTAGAGCTGAGGCCAGTCATTGCTGCGGGCCAGAATATCCGCAACTGGTTTGAGATCCTTTAGTTCATCGTAGGAGTCGAACATATCTGAAAAGATGGCTTCGCCGGTGAACCAAATGCGAGCGTTGCGCTCATTCAGGCTGAAACGAGGATCGGCCTTGCGGCACTTGTCCGCACACCAGGCTCCGGATTTTCTATATGCGAGGTAAAAGGAGGGTTAGCTTAGAGCGGCTCCATAAAGTTCATCGTCGAAAGTAGCAGCAGGCGGGTTTTGAAGCCTTTTCTTACCCTTGACAATACATTGGCTCCTGCAAGAGTGCGTAAATAACGTTGTTGGCCATCCCAAAACCTTCGATCTGATCTAGCGTGGGGGCGGACAAGAATTTGAACATGTCCAGGTCGTTGTCAGACCGCTGGACGATACCTACAGATATTTTGTCAGAAATTCATGCTTTCGAATCGTTGATCTTCGTTGCGAAGAGTGGGATGGGAGAATTCTAAGCTTACCGTGAATATAGTCGATGCCACCTGCACATTACCGACACGTCAAGCACGTTAGTTTTGTTCTTTGGTAACTTAATAAGGGTCAACATTCGACTGACCGTGCAGGCCCAGCATAAGCCCCAGCTGCTGGAAACGCTCGGGTGTGAGAGTTCCCTTGCTTAAGGAAGTCTTGTTTTCCTTCAGGTACTTGATAATTCGCTTCACCCGGGCCACATCCTCGGGGTATTTCTTGTAATATACCTCATTTCGTCTGGCGGCCACCGCTGAAGAAGACAGCTTATCAGTACGAATAGTTCATCGACAAGGAGAAAAGGTTATCAAGGAAACGGAAGCGTACCGAATAGGCGTGGGACGACTTGGCCGGGCTCGTTAACCATTGGGCAGGGTCCACCCCCTATGAAGACTTCGACCAACGATTCAGGGCTAGCCACCGTTATTAGATTAGAGGAAAAGCAATGATTACGACTAAGAAGTAGAAAGCGGGCTGCGACTCACAACATGGAGACATAGGATATGGCACAGAAACCACCGAAACTGGCAGACATTATAGTCCACTTGCTCTGGTCGGCGGGAGCATCCTGGTAGAGATACTTGCGAACTGCCTCACAGTCGCGTACGATATTGTCCGCTCGAAATCGCTTCATCAAGTCTGCTTGCCTCTTGTGGTCGCCTTGCTGGGCCAGGCTCTTGGCTGTGATTGGCGAGCTTTGCCCTGTCCCTCGCTCGTCGAGGAAAAGGACACGATAGCCTTTCTCGAGGACGCTGGGTAGCCAAGGATACTCGAGGGGAGTCTTGCACCCCAAACCCGGACCACCCTGTAGGTAGAGCATCCATGGGAGGTCCGGATCATCTACACCGAGAACGGGATGGATGCTGCGGGCAAAGAGGCGCACTGTGCCCTCCTCAACTTTGCTATAACTGAGAGGGACTTCAAAGCGCCATTCTGAGGTACGCAATTTACCCGGCCCGTCGTGAGAGAAGCGGTCGATGAACTTGGCAGCCACAATAGACTTATCTATGGCCACAGTTGGCGCTGGTTTGTTGAAAAAGGCTTGCATGTTGAGAGAGAGATACAATGAGATTCAATCTTTATCCTGCGTATGTTTGAGGACAGGGAAAGAAGCCATTTGCGTTTTGTCAAGCAGTCGTGCTTTATAGCTGTCCAAAAAGATGCTGACATATCATTCGAACGTTCACTGACTTCAGTATCTATCCGAATGCAGCCAAATCAAAGATACTGCAACAAGTTTCATGGGTGTCATGAATGTAACTGTTGCAGCGACAGGCAATGGGCCTACGACGAGCAACGTTAGAAATAGTTGTATGACGGAAGCACTCTCAAAAACAGGCGTCATAAAGTATCATGGTTCTGAACTTTGAGTCACCTTCATCCAACTCGCGAATCCAAGATAAATTGGATTCAACTTACTCACGAAAGTATCGGTCCGAGGCGGGCAACCTAGAATCTCATGAGACCATGGATTTGCGCGATTATCTCCTCAAAACTTATGCATCCGGAAAGAAGTCGTTGCAACGGCCCACCACAGAACCATGGGCTGCCTCTAACATATTACCTTGACTGTATCTAGTGCTGTTCCATTATTGGAGTTTTATCCCATAATAGCAATCTATGTAGGACATTAGATTCGCCCGTCTGAGCTGGCTGTCTGCAGTCACGTCACACTACCTTAGACTTTAGCAATGCCGCTTGGCTCATTCCGAGGACTGCTCAAAATGAGTCTCTACTGCTCATGCCTCGCAGGGTACGATAGGTTTTTTTCTACGAAAGTCACGAGCTTCTATGCCAATATCTTTTAGTGCATTCTTGAGGTGTTTAATTTAGCGTTTAGGTTTGGGGGTTAAAATTAGTTAGCAACCCCCACCCCCCACATCTTGCAGATCCCGCCGTTAAATATCATAGTCTAATAGCGTCTCCCAAGGCTATTTTCAGATATATCATCCGCAGGAGCTGGTGGATAGGACAGCACATTAATGCATCCTCAGAAACTTTCCGTTGGGGGGGTATGTAATATGGTTAGTCTCGTTTACGGTAGTGCATATCTTGAGATTACATTTCAGATACTGTACGTAGCTTAGTACAAAAGAAATGTCTATCAAATTAAGCTAAAGCTCTAGTTGAATTTAGGAACAGCATTGTTCCAGATACACTAACCTACGATCATGCCAAAGTTCTGAGTACTATGATCGATCACAAGACTTGAAATCGGAGAGCATATGGCCAGATTAGTATCCAAGGGCCAGGAGGCGGCGATGCAGCTCGAAAAATGAGGCTACCTCCACGAAAAGTGCGGCAGCTATACAAATGGAAGTGGTCTGTGTAGTGTCTTACACCTCTCATTCCAGGATACATGTTTCCAAAGGTAAGATAGTCGGGTCAACTTACCGAATCTCCATGCAGGAGCGTAAGCGGAAGCTCATGTTATCACTGCACAAAGCTTGTCCTGTAGACGAGCTGCGAAGTTATGGACGGACGGCCACACCCTACCAGAAACCAGTCCCCTGTGCAAGAAGACAGCTCAATCATGACATGCGAAGGTTCTTCAATTTGCAGTCGTATCTGGTAGCAGAGCCGATGAGGAACATCGAGATGAAAACACTTGAAATTTTTAGCCCGTTTACCATGACACCGCTTGGTGGTGGACCCTGGGGAGAGGAGGGGAGTGGAGAAAGACGCATCATACATATCAATATCCACCAAGTGCCGGAAACATACACCAAAGCAGGCGCATACATGCAGATTGTGGAATATAGTTCAGCACAGAACGAGTTGGTATAGAAAAGGGGATCTTTCTAGAAGCAGCTATGTGGGAACTGCAAACCACAACCTAAGACCTACTCTTTTATATCAGGCACAGATTTCCAGCAGAACTTATATTCTGGAAAGCTGGCAGCGACAACAAGATACACATCAAGTCTATTGCTAAGAAGAAAGAGGTTCAAGGTCACGCTACTCACACAACAAGGCGGCAGAACTCATGCTAGAAATTTTTCAATCATAGCCATAAGAGACACGTCCGCTGAAACTACTACCTTATAAGCATAGATCTCCAGGAAAAGGTCGACAACACCATATGCACATGATATCGAGCAGCAAATAACAAGGGCTTGCCAAAAACCTAAGATAGAAATGCCAAGTCAATGGATGCATCACTCTCAAGGAAACGTAGCCGGCAACTCTATGGTCGAATGTCGTGGGGAATAGCGAGCGTGCTGGCTTAAACCCGGGCCTCACGCGATATTGGCAGTTGAGAGGTCGATGTTGTCGAATCGGAGTCGCCAATCTTTATTGCGGAGAACGAGATGGGAGAATCCCAAGCTCTCTGTAAATATAGTCGACGCCGCCTGTACATTACCGGCGTATCAAGCACACTAGTCGACTGTTCGAGTATCTGTAGGCTTCTTTGCTGTAATTATGACATTTTTTTTGGACCATTCCTTCTATGTGTTTCAGGTTGTGTCTTGTTATCTTTCTTTTAAAGACAATCCGGGCTTATATTGTACCCCTTCCTCGCAACGATGTTCCAGCATGATCATGACAGAGCTCCTCGGTCTCGCGACAACTGCCGGAAAATTGTAGCAATGGCTCTTCAATATTTGATGTATATAGTGATCGACCTCGCAATGCAATTGCTAGGCTCGCTTTCGCTTCTCCTACCACTAAAGATTTATGAAACGGAAGAACGAACAATCACTTTTTGAAACCAACGCGCAACAATGCCGTTTATGGACTTACCCGTTGATGTCATTCTATCTATAACAAGATATTTACACTTCATTGATCTCGCGTCTCTCGTATGTCTCAATAGAAGCCTCGCGCAGCTACTGATACCGGAGCTCTACAATCCGATTCTTAGGTCAAGACGCACACCGAAAAATCCTTTCTATGGACTGCCTTGGCCATCATGGATAGGTTATATACAACACTGGCGCTCCCCGTTTCTGATGAACCATTTTAAACAGACCCCGATTAAGAATCTGGAATACATCGGTCTTTATAGCGCTACTTTGATTCACCTAGCTGCACAGGAGAATAACATCCCTCTGGCTGAGATCCTGCTAAATCGTGGATTCTCGCTCGAACAGAAGGACATTTTCGGGAGGACGCCTCTCCATTACGCGTTAGACAGTGCTCGAGAGGAGACGGCCAATTACTTGCTCGACATCGGAGCAAACGTGATGTCAAAGAAAGGTTATAGCCTCTTGCTTGCAGCGGAGAGTTGTAGTCCACGCATGGTCATGCGCATCGTCGAGCATATGGATGCATTAGAAGCACGTTTCTTGCCCTTTCAATTTACCGGATTCAAGACTGACAATACTGTGGACTTTATGAAAAACCTTGCTATCAATGCAGCCACGATACGGGGTCACAGAGAGATAAAACGTCTTCTTGTTCGCTATGGGGCAGACCGCGACTATGCTTGTGAATCTGAGGTGTCAATTACTGTTTTCAGAAATTTCGTGCTTGGAATGATGCAGACTTACTAGAATAGTACTTTAAAGTGGAATACGCGGATTGCAAAGATTGTGTACGATACAGAATCGATTGCAGAAGAGAATGGTACTGGAAATACGGACGGCGATATGTCTTTAGGGACACAGGGAGTCATATGTGAATTACGATACCTACGTACAAAGTGATCCTTCATTGTCACTTTTGTAAAAGTACTTGGGACAATCTCAATCGTTACCAGATAGCATCCCTAAGTAGTTATGTTGCGGAAACGAGTGGATCACTCCTTCAAGAACTGAGTCTGCCACGCCACAAGTGAATTCTTCCCTCTAATCATTGCCGCTCTTTCGCCTGGCTTCCTCTCATCCCCACGCACCAAACAAGCATGCACGACACCTGGAAAATGCTGATAATCCAACGGCACCCCATTAGCCGGCACAGTGAGGAACGTATACAGCTTCAATTCCGGCGTATAGACCGGATCAAGCTCAGGCGCAAGAACCTGCACGGGAACAGAAAGCGCGTCGATATCCTCCTTCGTTACTAGGGAAGGGTGTCCGACGCTGACCACATCCACCAGTTTCGCGGCTCCTCCTAGACGGAACGCTGCCCATCCGCCGTAGCAATATCCCACAGCACCGAGTTTCTTGTATTGCTGCCTTAGCGCTTTTGCGCATTCGAAAATCTCCGGTTCACGCACATCTCGTCGGTTTCTTTCCCCAAATCCGGCAACATCGATCTTATCCCATTGATCATTAATGAGGAGCGCGGAGTCGATGACTTCTCCGGCAAAAAAATCAGGCACATAGACAGTTGCACCGACTTCGCGCGCAATATGATCAGCAAGCAGGCGGTTATTCTTAAATGTCCAACCAAACATGTCCGCAACGAACAAAATGGCAATTTCGGATGCGCTGCTGTCGCCGGCAATGTAGGCGTCGTTGTTGGCTAGTCTGCTAATCTGTCCAACGGGGGTGCCCTCCCATTCGAAGCCTTGATAGCAGCATCTTTGTGTCGACATCTGAAGGTCTTCCACGTAACTTGTCTACTATATGTTATTGTTGATTCGTGAAAGATGCAATTCATTGACGTGAAATCCTCTCGTATGGCCATCGAGACTTTCAAATACTTCAAGTCCAAAAATCTGCGTGTCTCCAGTAAACCCGCATCTGTAGGCAACCATACGCATAAATTAAACCACCAAATCGTCGAATCATACCACACCGCTAGCGTAAGGAATTGAGGGGTCAATGGGTCGCGGAGTTTCCGATGTGTTCCAATTCGTACCAATTGATTTGGTGAACGAGAACCCAAACTCCGCATCGCCATCATTCAATGGTAACGAGGTACCTTGGTTGTACATATAAAGGTAGCCTGGTTGACCATCATTTCTGACATCCACTATGACCACCTATGAAAAGCCGTGAAAGAAGCACATCTTTGACTATTTCTCACTCATAATGAATTGGTGAAAGAAACGGAAACGAGGTAAGTCCACCCATGTACTCACACTTGTAGGTACGATACCACGGTATATGTTGAATGGCGATCACTCGCCACTCCCGGTTTAGTTTATGGTCAGACGTTCGGGCAGTCTGTATAAGTAGCGATAACTAAGTACTGAAAAACTGAATGAGTAAAAGGTCTCGAGATTTCAAAGCCTTAAATTTTAACCCTAAATATGCCGCATGATATTACCACGCTCATCTATTCTAGGAAGCTCTCTTCCTCATTGACACATGAGGTGTATTGAAGATGTTCAAAATCTTGACATCCTCAAATCCCGCAGCCCTGTACAATGGTACTCCAGCAGGTGTAGCAACCAGATAACTATCCCGCCCTTGTTTGGATGCTTCCGCGACGCCCCAATCGAGCAACATCCTCCCGATACCCTTTTTCTGGTGATCTGGGTGCACGCCGAGAGAGTCGAGTGCTAATCCCGAAGTCAGTCATCACAATTGTCTTGCGGCCAAATGAGTAGGGAGACAGGAAAACCTTACTCCAAACATTCACCGTCCCCTTATCGCCAAACTGCTCCCGCGCATCTTCATCAAGTATACGGATCAATTCCATAAACGGCGCTTTGTCCATTCCTTCTTGTGCCAGAGGCGGCAGTCTGATTGCCTCTTCTCCCCCCTCATTGTCGTTCTCTTCTGGTGGAAGCGGAATTTCCCACACCGCGTATCCCACGATCGTATCATAATCGTCAACGGCGACCATCATGACGGTACTCTTGAGTCCGAATTTGACGGCCTTGCGGGCAATGCGGGCTTTTCTTGTGCCTTCCGAGTAGTGTAGATCCCCCGGAAAGAGATGCCGGACAATTGCGTCCTTTTCTGGTGGGAAGGCGGCTGTTGAGAGGTCGACGATCGTCGTCAGATCAACCCCTGACGCCGGGCGGAGATGAATTACCATGTTGGTTTTGCTTCGGTTAACATGGACCCATTTAACGTGCCGTGTAGAGTTCCTTGGGAAATTAGTTCCTATATATATGCTCAAGTACAAGGCAGACTGCGATTCTGACGGCTTCTATCATTGAGGCTTAGCTGATAAGCGACCAACAATACAACATCCTTATCGCAGCCCTAACAAATAGCCCTAATATGTACCTATCTACATCGTCATAGCATCTTACTCAATCTCTAACACCCTCGATCAGATTCTTGATTCCCTCCCCCTTTCCAGTCTTTTCCCACGCCTCAGGCGCCTTCTCAAACGGCGTCACTGAACTAATCAACTCTTTCACCCCAACTTTACCATTGGCCAATAGCTTCATGGCAAGTTCATAGTCGCCCGCACCATACCGAAAGCACCCTTTCAGATTCAATTCTTTTGATGAGAAAGCATTGATCGGGAAGTCGACTCTGGACCGCCCGGACATGCCGGTCTGGATGTATGAGCCGCCACTGCGGAGGGCGAAGATGCCGATCTGAATCGCCGAGCCTGCGCCAGAGGCTTCAATCACGCAGTCCACGCCTCTAGTTTCTGCCGAAGCAGGAAACAAAGAATCCAACAATCGTTCCGCCTCAACCTCCGCGCTCGCCTGCTCCTTATCCAACAGAAAAGTCTCGCACCCCTGCACGTACTGCCTGGCAAAGTCCAACTTGCCCGGCAAAACATCGCAAAGCACGACCCTCTCGGCCCCAAACGCGATCGCAACCTTTGCACACAACAACCCGATCGTCCCACTACCCATCACGGCCACGATCTCGCCGGCCTGGAGCCCCAGCGTCCGGACCGTATGCACCGCCACACTCAGCGGCTCCACGAGCACGGCTTCCTCCAACGACATCTCCGGCGGGATAACGTACACAAAATCCGCCGGTGCAACAAAGTATTTCGTCAGCGTGCCGTGCTGCCCACTCGTCGGATCCGCCGCAAACCTCATCCCAGTACAGAGATTGTACTGTCCGCGTTTGCAGAACCGGCATCTTCGACACGGGAAACCGGGTTCGATGGCGACGCGGTCGCCCACGTGGATGGTGTCGACATTTGAGCCTACTGCGGCGATGACGCCGGAAGCTTCGTGGCCGAGGATTATGGGTGAGGTGGGGGAGACGAAATTAGGTTGAATGCCGCCGTGGTTCCAAAAGTGGACCTTTCAGAACAGTAGAATCAGTATTGAGTTTTGGTATGTTATGGATGAGCATGGACGGTATACATCACTGCCGCATACACCAACGTAAGAGATTCGGATGAGGACGTCGTATGGATCGGTGAGGGTGGGAGTTTCGTCTTCTTCTGCTAAAGGGTGATCTCGAATCTCAGCCGCATGCGGACCAGAGAGGAACCATGATGGATTTTGGAGAGTTGTAGCGGACGCCATTTCATTTCTGGCTCAAGAATGAAAGTTGTGTTTTGTAAGGATATTGATCGATTAAATACCTTGGCTCATGTCCATGTAGAGCAGACAGACTACTGCGAGATGGAAGTTATCCGTCATATCTGAGATGCGGGGAAGCATCAAACCTGTTATGGCCCCAGTCTTTACTTGTTATGACAATGATAGGCACGATTACGGGCTGAATTCGTGTGGGCCGTTTTGCAGCGACTATGATTATCTGGTGGTACAGAACCGTGGCTATATGGGTAGTCATAGAGAATCATGACCCTCTGCCGCTTTGCATACACGTATATTCTCAACCCACTCGGACTTGACCAAAGAGCCTGTACTGGGTCTATTCTTCCAGTTCAAAGCTAGCATAGAGTATATCGTTGGACGACAAGCTTCCTATTAATGGATTAGTAATCATCAGAACCAAAAAAAAAATGGGACGGCAACATACTCCCGGAAGCGACTCTATAGGCCCCCACGTCCCCGAATCCTGAATCCTCCTCACGTACTCTGCAAAATCCTCGTCTTGTTCATACACAGCAAATCGCCATGCATGTCTACCCGTCCGCATATCCAAGTACACAATCCCAGCGGACCAGACGTCGGCAGCCCGGGCATCATAATAATACCGTGACGAGGAGGAGCTTCGATCACGATAATCCAACGTCACATACTGCTCGGGACTGATATATGGAAAAGACCCACAAAGCCCAGAAGATAATCGACTGCTGTTTTCCCAGGGTAGTCGCACACATTCTGCATTTCCGAAATCGGCAATCTTCAAACATCCACGACACGTCAGCAGCAAATTATCCGGTTTGATGTCTCGGTGCGCGACGCCGGTTGTGTGCAGATAATCCAGACCGCGGAGGAGTTGTTTGAAGTAGCAACCAGCTTCCGTCGCACAGAGCTTACCCTGCGATCTGACACGGGTAAATACATCGCCTCCAGAACAGTATTCCATGATTTGGCAGAAATTTCCGTCTGTATCTTGCACCAAGTCATAAGTCTGAATGATATTCGGATGGTGGAGACTCGACGAAATGCAGAATTCCGCTCCGACTCGCTTCAAATGCTTTTTCTCCGAGTCTTTCTCCCGCTGAGAGAACTTCTTTACTGCGAAGAGCTGTCCACCTGACGGGTGATCGACGGAGTGAGGTCGGAATGTGACGGTGACGATTCCTGAAGAGCCTCTGCCAATCTGCTCTTTATTCGTTCCGTACCGATCTATCAACGACCCCGCTTTTCCACGATTCGCAGTTTGACGACGAACTAATGAAGGCGGTAGTTTTGATTCCGATCGGGGGCAAGACGCGGTAGGCTCAAGCTGGATGAGTGGTAGACTACTTGCTCCCACAGTGTCCGGCTGGTTGCCGACATGCTCGCCGTGATCACTTTTGCTGCTATTTTTTCTGAGCAGTCTGGATGCTTCTCGTAGAACCTGAAGCTTATCATTCAGCAGCTCCAGCATTCCATCCTGCCTTCGTCCATCGTACAGTCGATGGACATGCGTTCCGTCGCCACCGATGACGAATCTGTTGTCCCGGCCTTGCGGCTGCGGCGGTAGACCTAATTCCACATTGTATATTTCGTCGACGTGGACTGCTGTTCTGACTTTCCCCATTCTTTGAATATAGTAACTGCCGATATTCTTTGAATTGGTTAACAAATAGAGAAAAGAAGTGCGATGAATCCACAGTAGACGAAGGTGAGTGTTGTGTCGAGGTCAAGAAGCCTCTGACGAAAACAAGGAAGAAGCGGCCAGTCTGTGCGACGCGACGACCTTGGAGGAAAAGCAAGCAAGGAATGAAGGCGTGTAGTAATCCATGTCTCTTTCTTATACGCCATGAGACCACCTAACGACATCCTCCAGCCTCGTTTGATATGATATTTGCCTCATGTATCCGCGATCATCTAGGTACTTGATTGAGGTACTTGAGGAATTTTCGTGAGCCAATCATCGTGCCACACGAGAATTTCCTAATGTGGAAATGTTCGACCAAATCAGTCACCTCACCGAATGTGAGCATATCAAGGCTGACGGGCATGTACGAGCGCATGTGACTAGCTCGACTACTCGACAGTATTATGAGGGCTTTTCTGGCCTTTTCTGTCTTGTTCTTGGTACCGGCGATCTTGACAAAAGGTACCCAGCAGCGATCCGTGGTTGAGAAGTATGTTGCATGGAGGGATAATCTTGACCAATGAATGACACGATAACAGTCGGACTGGTATATCGCGACTCATGTACTCTTTGTACGTAACCAGGTACTAAGCACTACCTATGCGCATGTATCTAATCGCCTCAATTCATCTTTCATCGGGGCTGTGCATTGCCTCTTTTGGAGAAAAGTAAGCCACTTTTGATGTGTCGTTACATAGATGACATCAACCATGCCCGACCATAGACCATACTCAGTGATTAGTTGGATGGCTTCCAATCCATCGGCAAATTCTACTCGTACGGTGCGAAATCATATCTTCCCTGAACGATGAGCATGATGCATGTGCCGCTCTCCTGAAAGGATACCTAGGCCTTCAACGTGCCAGTGACTCAGGCAACACGAATCCAACGGTTGAGCGGTCTGCAACTCCCACCCAAACGAACAAAACCGAGCAAAACGTTAATTGAGCAGCAAATCGGTACACTGGTGTGCCAGTCAGCGAGCTACTTTAAGACTGCGTAGACGTACTTCCACGGCCAGTTTTTAAATGGAGAAGATAAATGCCTCATATTATCGTCTGCCGCCGGTCCACACCTTATACTTCATTTGCACCCTCACAAGAATACTAGTGATTGTGACAAGACAAAACGTGATGGAGCCGACGATGGTGCAGTGGACCTGATCATCGAAAGTCAAAAAGAGAAAGAAAAAAAAAAAGAAGAAGAAATTGTGATTTTCCCGTTCGAGTGACCTTGCGGATCCATGAGAAGAATTTTAAGAGATACTCGGGTTACATGTGCACGCCATTCGGGACACGCACCCATCGGCATGTCCCTCGGCAGCAATCGTCCTCGTTTCGATCTAACGGCCCTACGACAGAGATTTATTTCCAAAAGAGTATTGCACAACATATCTGGTTGTGTAATTGAGATGTACCGCTCTAAGAACAGTCTCGTCTATCGCATGACTCTATAGCCCTGACAAACATTCCTCTAGAAATAAGAGAAAACAGATCATCCGCCGGACCCAACTCTCAGAAGACAGCTGCCAGGATGCACTAATGTACATCCTGTAGTTCAATGCGTGTAGACAGAGAGAACAGGCCGTAAATCATGAAGAACACACAAATGACACTTTCAAAAGAAAAAAAAAAAAGAAAAGAAAAGAAAAACGTATACACAAAGAGAATCGTCAAACATGTATTCATGAATCGTTCCAGAAAAAGGTCGACCAATCTTCCGGAAGAGCATCCATATCCTCAAACCCAGTATACATCGAGTCCGACGCAAAGCCATTGTCGGCTGCGAAAATCATGTCGTCCGTAAAGGGGTATGCAGAGGAAGTTGGTAGCAAAGACTCGTCCATCATTGGTAGAGACACGTAGGGATACCCCATAGGGTTGGTGGTGGCGCCTAGCGGTGCGGTGGTCGTAAATCCCGGCATATACGTACCGGTCGAATGGACTAGAGCTGGATCAAAGGGAGGCATGTAGCCATCACCATTAAACATTGAAGCTGTCGGGGTTGCATTCGCTGCGATCATTGGAGATGAAGAAGTCGGGGGAGAAGGTTGCGACGATCGTCTCCGGCTGGACGGCGAACGGCGCGACCGAGATCGAGATTGGCTGGCGGCAATTGGCTCACTTGAAGACGGGAGTGGTGCTGCAGGATGTGGTGCAATGCGTGCAAACGAGGAGGGCTGGATTCGACGTCGAGCGGATGGCTTCTATTCGATCGAGTTAGCGAAACAACAACTGCCGTTCTTCTTTCCGGTACAGGAGTATGAAGCCACTAGTGGTGTGGCGTGTTGCCGTTTTCTCAATACTTTTCCAGAGGATTTGCTATCGCTCTCACCATCAGACTTTTTGTCACGGTTGAGCTTGCTATGCTCTTCTCGGTCGTTACACGGTCCGCGACAGATGATGCAGACCGAGAACGGCCGGCCCTTTTTGTTGATTCGAATTAACGGTCGATCTGGTCTGTCAGACAACGGCCGTCTATTCTAGACACGGAAACCAAACGAACCATGATGTCGACAGCTTGACACGCGGTGGCCTCGCACGCAAGCTTCACAAGCCCACTTCTCACCGTCGATGAGCATCCCTTTAATGTTATTCAACGAGGAACATGATGACTAGACAATTGAGGAGTGAGTTGAGGAAGTTGTAAAGAACAAGAAGTAAGAAAGCAGAGGGAAGTGAAGCAGAGATATCCCAAAAAAGAAACAATCCATGAGACAGGAATTTGGAGAAAGGTCCCTCCCTCCTTCCGTAGGCGAGTGGAGGCGGTGCGCGAGCTCCACCTCTTTCTTACCTCGAGAAGGGAGAATTGGTACGCACGTACGTACAATTACGGAATACGCAGCCCGCTCTGATTATTTTTACACTAGAGATACCGTATCGTAACAGGTCCACGAGCTGAACGGATCATCCTACCTTCAGTCAATTCATGCACGTCTCTACTAGTAAAGGAATAACAAGGCAAGCTGCCTCGTTGGTCAGCACGCGCATTCGTGGTCTGCATGGGCCGTAAGTTACGGGATCATACCTCCAACTACAATTGGCCAATGGCAGCTCTGATTTGCCGTTGCTAAGCTATCTGATCGAAGCTATCTAGAGCTATGGTAAACTTATCTTCTCTACGTCATTGGCAAACCCCTGGACACAATCATCATGAGATCGAAGCAGGATACAGGGTAGCTGGATTTTCAGTCGTAGCAGCAGCACTAAAAGTAAGCAACAATACGAAACGATAAATTTCAAGAGGGAGGGGTATGGACAAGCGGAGTGGGAGACAAGAACCACGCTTTGCCAATGTGTGGCTGAGGAAAATCCCTCATACATAGTTGCTATACTCCGTATACTAACTCCTACGTAGTATGTACTATGTACTACATAATGCCGTTGGGTTTGACGTTCCCGCCCCAGCACGTTTTATTACCTAGCAGTGATTACCTCGCACAATCCTCGGATAGCCTATTCTGGGACGCGGGACTATTACGAAATGTTCGCAAAAATGGCGCAGGCTTTCCCTCATCTGGTGAACAACCTGAAGAGGAACGACGATATGACATTAATGACATGTTCAAGAGCAAAGAGATGAAAAGGGAAAAAAAAAAAAAAAAAAAAAAAAAAAAAAAAAAAAAAAAACAAAAGCCAAGAAAAGATGAGGTTGATTTTCAGTTGAAGGAAGGTGCTCGGGTCACTATGGGGCGGTGCGCTGTGGGGTTGCTCCTGCCCTGTGCTGGTCCTCCTTCGCTTCTACGTCCTACGTACTAAGTTACATACGGAGGTAGTGAGTATGTAGCTACTTTGATTCTATCTCTTCAGCTCCGCCTCTATGTCAACCGGATCCCGCATGCTCTTGTCATTGTTCTCGCCCACGTCCAACGTCACCAAAAACCGACTGACCATATTATACGCTCCAATGCAGACCGTCAACTCCACCACCTCCCTCTCGCTGAACCGGTTCTTGATTGCCGCGAATATCGCATCGTCGACCTTGATGTTCTTCGTCATGGCATCCGTGAAAATCACCACATCCCACTGGAAATCCGTCAGGCTGCTTCCCGCCGGCTTCTGCCCGTTATTGACGATTCTCCCATCGGGCGAGAATGCCGAGATGGGTAGGCTCTTGACCTCTTGCAGCTGAGCGGCGGTCACGCCGGCTTTCAGAGCAAGTGGCGCATGTGCATTCCACTCGTACACGGCGCCATTCAGAATCGCGACACGACAAACCGACAGTTCAAGAACATCCTGCGGCATCACGGCCTGCGTGCGGATCGCGCCTAACAAGGCATTGTAGCCACTGGCAATGGGAGGACTGTGAAGGAGAGCGAGATCAAGGGGGATCAAAGGTCGAGGGTTTCTTCTGGCTGCCACGCGCTCGTAGACCTCTGCGGTGGCTTTTTGTTCTGCCTCGGGGAGTGGTGTCCCGTCGGGGGTGGTGGTTGGGGGAGTCGCGGGAGCGTACTTGATGCGCATGTTGCGTTGTTGGTTGAAGGTTGTAGACGTGAGTTGTCTGTGGGAAAATAGTTGAGAGGATCGTAGAGGTAATCTACGTATATACGTACTGTTTAGTCAGGAAAAGATTCCGGCGAGATGGGGTCCGCGCGGGGTAGTACCTTTTCATACGTAGAGTGCTCTTTTTCTCTTCTTTCTGTCTTTCTTTCGTTCTTCAAGGTCTCAGTCCTGCGATTGATAGACAGCGCAAGGCAGAAGAATGATGATCGGTTATGGTGAAGCAGTCATCGACCGGAAGATGTACCGAAGTCGGCACAGTGCTTTTCCGCACTCGTTCCGCGCCGCAGGAACAGGCTTAGTGTACCCCGCAGTCTACTTTCTGAGAAGATCCTCCATGGAGTACAACGACGATACAATCGACCAAAAGCACTATTTTACCCTTGCGTTCCGGCGACTGCGTCTTACCATCATGTGTCTGCATGCAGAATAAGCAAAAAAAAAAAAAAAAAAAAAAAAAAAAAAACAAGGAAGGTACCTAAGAATGCCAGCAAACGGTGGTTGCATGCCTGTTTCGTAGAGAAGGTAGCCGGTCCCTACACAATGACTGTTACTGGACGATGGACACAAAACCAGTATAGCTACTATACTTCAAGATACAGAAAGCAACACTCTCCGTGCCCTGAACAACCATAGACGCGATGTACTCACGTGTACAGGTCTGTATCTGCCGCCTGTGAAAATCGGCACTTCCTTTCCCCGCAGTGTGGGGCTAGCTGTTATCGGCTCTTGTTTTCGGATAAGGTCCGTCAACCACTTCATATACACAAATCGCCTCGAGAATAACTTTGTTTTCTGTATTGCGAGTCAACTGATTTGTAGCCAAACTGTTATGCGACTAAATCTTCCCAGAAATAGTGCCAAAATGATCCATCACCTCATGATCGGCACCTGGACGCCGCCAGGAAGAATCTATACAGTCGCATTCGACGATCAAGAGTTGACGTTGAAGCTGGTCAAGAAGACCATGATCCCCGAAGATGAGCCTATTTCATGGATGACGTTTGACGTGAGTCGTTCATCCTTGTCAATTGAGTTGTGATTTGGGTGCTGATCGGAAACAGCATGCGAAGAAGAATATCTACGGCGCCGCCATGAAGAAATGGTCCAGCTTTTCGGTACGCAGCCCCACGGAAATCGTGCATGAAGCATCACACGAAATGGGCGGAGATGGTGAGTTTTCAGTCCCCAAATGAGTCTCTTTCAGCACTAACTTCCGTAGCGATGGCCAAATCCGCCGACACAAACACGCGCGCCATCTTCGTCCTCGCCGGCCACAAGCCACCCTACAACGTCTACGGCAACCCCTTTTACAAACACGCAGGCTTCGGCAACGTCTTTTCCGTCACCGAGAGCGGCAAGATGGATCAGAACGTTCAAAACTTCGAGATAGACCCTCACTCCGGTGTTCACGGCATGGTCTTCGACCCCACCGAGACATATCTCTACTCAGCAGACATGGGCGCAAACAAAATCTGGACTCACAAGAAGGACTCCGAGACTGGTCTCTTGACACTGGTCGACAGCATCGATGCGCCTGCGCCAGGCGATCACCCCCGCTGGGTCGCCATTCACCCCAGCGGCCACTATCTGTACGCTCTGATGGAAGCAGGCAACCGGTTAGCCGTCTACGTTATCGATGAAAGGCGCCACGTCCCCGTCTTCACACGCATGATCTACCCCTTAATTCCGCCGGGTCTCCCACCACGCAACAAATACCGCTCAGACGTCGTCTTCACTACCAAGAGCGGGAAATACCTCTTCGCGACCGCGCGATCAAACCATAACGACGTGCATGGCTATATCAGCGCGTTCAGGCTCGGACCGGAGGGCAATATCGAGAAGCAATTATTCATCAACCCGACGTCGACGAGTGGTGGACATTCCAATGCGGTTAGTCCCTGTGACTGGAGCGACGAGTGGATTGCGTTGTGCGACGACCAGGATGGCTTCGTAGAGATCTATCGGTTCCAGGATGAGCTGTTGGCGCGTGTTGCGCGATGCGATATCCCCGAGAAGGGGTTTGGTATGAATGCTATTTGGTATGATTGAACAAGACTTTTAGATATAGATAATGTCAAAAACGTTTGAATGAGCGGATAAGACTACCAACGTCAGACGGCATTAGTTCCTAAGCCGCGGGAAGAGGATCAGGGTTGGTGGTGGCGCGTGTGCATTCCAAGTCGTGGCTCACATTCTTCGCCGGACCAACCACCTTGCAATAAGCTTGTCCCAACCACATTGATCAGGTGTCTAATCTTACTTGAAATGCCATTGGCTGCGCATTTCCTGCCCATAGAAAACATGGTACCCGCCAGATGCAAGAATGAGAGCCCACGTGCATGATTGCCTATTTAGGAAAGTGTCTTCAGGGAACGCAGAACTTCAAATGATCAGGGAAAACGCCACTATGGATGCTTTGAATTGAGATGAGAGCTTATATAACGGCATATTTCCCTCGTTGAAGGCAATTCTCTGAGCTCTTTTGGAAGCTTGATCCATCACAGGTACAAAAACAGCATCGTGACTAAACTGCCTGAGCTCAAAGGACATTTCAATATGGCTCTGAGACTTGGTTGGCTCAAGCATTGGGCATTTGTCCTACCTACAATAACCGTTGCTTCATGGCTAGGTAAGCGCGCTGCTGCTATGGAAATACGACATGTACTGACGCAGCAATCTAGCAATGCTTGGAGCACTTTTAGGGTCGTGGTTCACGTCTGGTCAGCCACGATACGTATCCGAAGAAAACACCCAAACCATAGCGTATGTATCTATTGGAGAAGAAGAAGAAGAAGAAGAAGAAGAAGAAGAAGCTAAGCCCTGCATAGATTCATATCCGACATTGGCGCGCAACATCTCAAGCCCGTCTTCGTCACATGCACATCGATAGCAATGACGACGTACATCCCCAGCCTCATCTTCTACTTCTACCACATGAGCCCTACCAGAATGCCGCTGTCGTCAAGCTCCGAATCCATCGTTCGCGTCAACTCGCTGCCATCAATCTACTCTACCCCACCGCCCTCGTCACTCGCATCGCGATACCGTCTCGAACAAGGAAAGAAATGGCATCAATCCCTAGTCTTCCAGATCAGTATTCCTTTACTCAGTGTCCTATTCTCGCTCATCGGTGCCACGAATCTTGTCCTATTGACGGTCTTCGACACAGCCCGCTACACTTCCGCACACCAACTGCTCCTACCCACAAGCATCTCTGCACACATCTTGGGATGCCTGATCCTCTGCATCTGGACTACCGTCTGTCTCCATCAGTATAGATCACAACAGCAAACCCACAAATACGGCAACGGAATCTACTCTGGCGACAAATTCACGCTCGAGCTATACACCCCCCAAATCCCCATCTCTCTGCCGAGTCTCGTCATCAAGTTTGTCATTGTAGCCGTCGAATTCGGTCTCGTGACCTTGTTTGCGGTCATGACCTGGTGGCTCAAGACGTATGATGAGGCTGCCGTTATGGAGTGGGTTGTGGTCTTGATTTTTGGTGGGTATATCTTGTGCTTAATTGTGGACTTGTGGATTTTAGGCAGCGCGTCTGAGCCTAGACGTGCGGCAGATAAGAATCAGGTGTGATGGGCAAAGAGGGTATTTGATCATGATCCAGCAAATAATATAGGTAAATAGTGGGAATATCATACATATGCGTTGACGCTTCCCACCACAGACAGACCCAAAAAGCGAGAGAGCAGTGGCCCCCGTGCTGCGACGAGAGACTAGTACTCATTCCAAAGAACTTGAGTCCTGTCTGTACCTGTGATTCTTCATCAAAGTGTCCTATTGAAATGGTGGCTTGACTCGAACCACTTACCGAGGGAAGTCATACACGAACTGCGGAACATCCAGAAGCCGGGTTGATCCCCGCAAGCTACCAACCATGTGTCGAAAAAAACATATCCAAAGGAATGTCCCGTCCGCCACTGAACGCAAACAACTTGCTCTTTTGAATCACTAGACCATTACGATTCATGTAGGCCTATAGAACTCTTCCCTGTCTGTTGCGAGTAAAGGAAAAGGCCTGCACAGGGACGATATTTTCGTCTCGAAATGAGTTGTTGAGCAATCGGATAATCACGAGTGATGCGATGACCCGAATTTCGTTGACGAGAAGACTATGATTGTCGCTTTCGTGCATATTGGCGATCGTGACCATCATATGTGGCTTGTTCGCCGCTGCCCAGACACACTCAGGCGTCGACGTATCAGGCCTGCCTGCCCAGAACCACGACGTGTCACAGTTCTCAAAGTGAAATGCCACGTCGTGATCACTACAAAATAATGATGGATTAGTAATTGTATGTATCGTGTATCAAAGCTTTCACGAGATTTCCTTCTTCTCTTGCATTTCTCTCCAAACTGTTAGATCTTGAAAGTAGTTTGATTTCTCCTCACTGTCTTTCCTCTTCATCGGTAAACTTTTAAAGCTGACTGCCAACAAGGTACATAATTCTGCCGCAGTATCGATGTCGTATTCAGTTGTTTTGCCATTCTGCGCAGTTTGATCAACCCATGAACACAAATACTCTTTCGCGAATCTCCGTGTGTCGTCATTGGCCATATCGACGGCGTAAGTATTGAACTTTTTCAAAACCATTGGCTGAAAGAACTTGGGAGTGTCTTCTCCATGGACGTCATCATAAACATTGACGGATATCTGGGTCTATGCCATCGTCCAAACTATCGATGTTCAATCTTCCGCATTCAATGCCCAGACTGCCGAGCTCTTCCAATCTGAGCTGTTGGTCGTCTCCCACTTTGTACTGCAAAAGGTAGTTCCATAGATCCTGGAGGTATGCCAAAGAAAAAACGTCGCTCACATTGTCTATTTTCGTGGCTTCAGTAACCGATAGACTCTCACTTTTCTGAGCTTCTGATTCGTGAGACTCAGGGTCTAATGACTGTGGCTGCGGTGGCCGCGGTGATAGCGTTGACTGCAAAGACCTAAGTATCCTGAACAAAGTGCCGAATATTCTCATGATGAGCGCTCCGTCGGTGGTGATGAGTAAGAATGGTGAGAACAGTTGATGAACCGAAAGCATCCATGGATATATAGATGATCACATGACGCGAGATGGGCCAGCACTGCCAAACCCTAAAAGCTCCATTACACTTCGCCACTTCGGGCAATCGATTATTCTCCGACGCAAACTCATCATGTTTGTCTGTGTTTATAAGTCACTGAGCACTTGTTTCAGGTGACGGGGTGGTATCAGCTCCGTCTCGAAACAGAAACGGCACAACGTCATTTATAGTCTGGGATCCGTATGGCAGCCTGCTCCAGTGCACAGGAGCTGGTTGTGGCATGCTGGTCATAAATATAAAGCGAGACGCCATGGACATGACCTTGGGATAATACTTGAAGGAGAGCTATCAGCTTTGAGTCCTAATAATCCGGTGTTCTACTTCATTGCTTTCATTATACATGGTCAAGGACTTTTCATGATATTATTCAATATACTGTTGTCGAAAGACTGGATCGATGATGACATTGGTATTTTTCCAACGTAAAGCTCTGAATTACTAGAATCTATCTGAGTGAGAAACCCGGTGGGCGTCACGTCCTACGTTCTACTTTCGCTTTGTAAACACAACCTCTTGTTTTGGGGCACCAGCAATGAAATGATCTTTGACTCGATCAAAGTAATTGGCCACATCGAAATCGATTCCTTCAGGGAATGAAACATCGAATTCGTGCACGACTCGTGCAACAACCGAACGCAGTTCCATCATAGCCAAGTTGCGGCCCGCGCAGTTGTGCGGACCGATCAAGAATGGCATATGAGCAGTTTTATTGATGGTCAGCTCGGGCTTGGAGTACCACCTTTCAGGAACAAATTCTTTGGCTCGGACAAAGTTACGCTCATCTATAGAATGAAATCAGCCAGCCTTTCCCACCGAGTCTTTGAATTTGTAGGGGAACATACCTCTGGCAAGTTGATAACCTGGAATGGAGATAATGGTATTGCCGGGAATGTACGTCTCCCCAATTCGCATTCCCTGCGGCGGAGTCTCTCTCTGCGAACCGAAGAAGACGGAAGGATGAAGTCGCATACTCTCGTTGATGACTGCATCGAGTACGGGGTAGGCTCGAGTACATTCATAGCTCGATGAAGCAAAGATTGGGTCCATTTCGTCGCGCAGATGCTGTATCCACTCAGGATGTAATGCTAGTTGCACGAACAAAAATGTCAAGGCGGTTGCGGTGGTGTCACTAGCCAACGTGGTCAACTGATTGCGGCTATCAATGAAGCCAAACGAACGATGTTGCCGATTACATACCTTCCAGCACCTACGATCAAACGGCACTCTGAATTGAGAAGAGCTCGCCCGGTGGCATTTTCCTCGGTATTGTCCAAAAGGTGACCGAAAAGATCTGGCTTGGGGTTTTTCATCTTCTCGCACTGTCAGAATATTCTCACCCGAAAAACGAACAAGACAAACCTCTTTGCGTAGAACAACGAGTTCTCCGGAATATTCATTCCAGAGCCGCATCGGCCCAATCGCCCAGGAGAACGTTGTCAACGTACCCATCAACCAAGGAACATGCAGAAGAAGACCAATGGCATCGACTCCTTTCTGGATGTTGTTCAATACGGAATTTGCAACGTCATTCGACTCGCCCGTCACAAATCCCATGGGATCGCCGAATGCTAAAGCACTCATAACATCATAGCTATAATGAATGCAAATCTCATTCAACAAAAGCGGCTTGCCGTCACTCTTTCCTATACGTCCGAGAAGTAGATCTGTAAACTCTTCGATTCTTGGGCCGTAATCCGAGAGTGCTTGAAGTACATTAGCTCTCGCAATGGCTCAACTTGGGGCTACGGCACTCACATTTCTTGAAAGCATTGTCCCAGATCTTGCGCCTCTTTCGGTGAAAGTCCTTGTCGCGTGTCGTGTTGACTGAAGTCTCCATTGAGTCATAGAATGGACCTTTGCCTGTGATAGAGGCAAAGCCGAGCACCGGCGTGAGAGCCGCCGGGTCGAAAATCACGAGTTCGCGAGGTCCTAGCATCCCGAAGGTTGTGAGAGTTGGTTTTGCGCAAAGCTTCAATGACAACTCACCTGTGCGAATGTAGTCGCCATATTGTTCATGGAGCTGATCTAAAATCTTCCACCATCGGAGCTTGCTGTCTATGACTTTTTTCAAAGTCCAGAACTTGCTCAGTCGCGCGCCGAAAGGGCCCGGGAATCTCTTCAGTGGGTGGAAGAAGGCGCGATAAACCAGTATGCTGGAGAATAGTGAAATGACCAGGCACCACCATGTGAGCGAGGAGACAAAAAGTCTCCAAATCATACCATCGTATTCGTCGCTAATTTCGGGCAGTATAACGAAAATAAAAGGATAAGCTGCAATGAAAGCAGCTGCTGTCGATACTGGGCGCTTGTCCACCTCGACATTCTTGAAAAAGAGCAAATGAAGCGCAACACCAGTGACACTGGCAGTCGCAAGTATTGTCGCCGTGGGCGATTGTTGGATTTCTGCCATTACTGACGCTTTGCCTCGCGCCCCGAGAACAAAACAGAAACGAAGAACACGAAAGACTATAGTCGGAAAAAGTGGCGGGATCTAGGGCTGTAGCAGCTTTAGACTTCGGTTTTTTGGTAGTCCGGCATAACTGATCCATGCTCAATTGATGCAACTACCCCTCTGAAGCGCCGTGATTCATGATTCATTTTGGGCTAATGCATTACTCAGGAGAAGGTCTCTCCGTAGTCCATAGTCAATGCATCCTTTTCCCCGACTTCAGAGTTTCCAGCCCTGATTAGCACGAGTCAACCGACTCCGTCTCAGTGCATGCGGCACAGTCAAAAGTGGATTTAAGACGTTCGGGCCCAGCACACCCGCGGCGTAGGTAAGTTTAGAATCTTAATACGCTTGAATATAGCCTTTTCCAAATTTCAAAAGGCTCAAAGCAACACAATGGCACCAACCACTAATTGGGCTTTTCGTTCCGCTGTTGTAGGGAACGTTCGTATCACCAAGCCTCTCCCGGCACGCCACCAAGAGGCCCAACGCCCAAAAGGTGCACTACCCTCATGCAGCGCCGTTGCGACCCGAGGAAGAATCGAATTTCATTGGCCAGTAAGAGTATATAAATACACATTGGTAAAAGTGTCAACGGCTGGCGGACTGTCGTCGTTTCATGTATACTAACCAAGTGGCTTTCTTTTCGGGACAGAGCACTAATAAACCTATTTTCGATTTGTTTGCACATGGCCACATGCATGTTTTACCAGAATTCATGTTTGTACTCTTTGATATGAACCTCGGAGAATTATCACAGATCAATCGGTCTAGCATCGCATGTTCAGGTATCTTCCGGAATTAACACTGAGAATCGAACACTAAGCTGAGATTCTATCCCGTGCTTAGTGATCCAAACCCCTGAACGACAGCGTCTAGACCCGATGTCTCGGCAGGATTCCCTAGGGGCCTGAGCACCTAGGCCTGTTAAGGTTTTGACAATGAAGATCAAGACCGACCAACCGTGTCTCACCAAAAATTTGGATTTCTTTTCCACGTAGCTTCAGTCATTTTAGGCATGGCTAAATCAAGTTCCGTAGCCCATGACTTAATACATGCTTAATATCAGAGACGGCAAGACTAGGCGTTTGTGGGAATCCAGTACGGGGTAGAACGGTGCTTGGGGTCAGCTTGACCCGTGTGATTGTCAGTTTCATTGCCTGAATGAGGGGATTAATTGGTTCTTTTGGGGGAAATGCCAAATGCGAAATCATAACGGTAAGCCTCTTCGTATGTTGATCACTTGTCAAATAACTGGCAGCAGTAAGGATGACTATATGAAAATTTGCCCAAGAGCTAGCTGAATCGAGCCATACGGCCTTGTGCTGAAGATAGATATCAATATCAGTTATTCTTCTTGACTTCTTCACAGATGTTGCACTTTTCAACTTTTTGCTGTCGAACTCGCCCACCATGAGTTCAACGGAGATTGTCGGCGTCATGCCGGCACCAGAGGGAGTCACCCCGGACTTTTCTCTGACCATGACAACTGTTCAACACAAGTTCATAGTCGTTTATTCAATAACCTTTGGTATAGCAGTGCTACTCCTTGTTCTGCGCCTGTATACGCGGGCTTTCATAGTTCGTTCGCTCGGGTTAGATGATTGTAGGTTGCTACCTTGGGCGCTTATTGGGTGAAAGCTTGCTGATACTGTCTCTGCAGATGCTGTCATTGGCTCTGTGGTATGGCGCTGGAGTCCAAAAACATCTGAAATAGTGATCACTACTAAGAAATTGTTCAGGTGTTTTCTGCGGCTTTCTTTGCGCTGTGTGTCGAATGTAAGTGCCTTTTGTCGATGTTTAGGTTTATAACTAACAGTTGGACAGCCATGAAATACGGGTTCGGACGACACCTATGGAATGTTCCTGCCACCGCGATGGCGACGTATCTGAAGGTAACTCACTATCATGATTCTCTTGTGTGCAAGATGCTGACCATACACCCAAAAGTTGTTGATACCGATTGTCATCACATACTGTTGGGCACCGTTCATGACAAAGTTTTCTATTTTATTGATGTAAGACACCCTAACATGTACAGAGGTCAGATCTGACATCAAATGACAGGTATCACCGACTCAACCCATCCAAATACTTCAGATACGCCATCTATGCCCTTATGTTCATCATTAGCGGCTACACGCTGGCAACCACACTCGCAACAGCGGGCGGATGCAACCCTACGAACACCGATAAAACACCATGCATCAACAACCTCGCCATGTGGCAGGCAATCCTGAACATCGCCACGGATTTCTTAATGCTACTACTTCCCATCCCGTTGTTGTACAAACTTCAAGTACCCATGACGCAGAAACTTGGACTGGCTCTCATTTTTGCCCTGGGATCTGCGTGAGTTGTCCATTCTTTTGCATTTTGCGGTTGAATGTGACTGATCAAGATTGAGATAGCGTTGTGGTTACGAGTATTATCCGGATCACATATATTATGGAAATCCTCCATCAAGCCGACTTCACCTGGTCCGAAGCCACAGTCTGTGTCTGGTCGTAAGTACTTTCCAACCAGATTTCCAGTAGAAAAGACAGGATCCCCAAAGCTAATGCAAAGCTGACAGAGCAATTGAACTGAACTTTGGCGTAATGTGTAACTGTCTCGCCGTCCTCAAGCCCTTTGCCCGCAAAATGTTCCCGCTCCTCATCCCCTCCTCCAGAAACTACGGGCAATCCGACGGCACAGACCTGAAATATGGATCTCGCCGCAAACAGCGCAGCGGCTCCCATCCCCTGGCGTCTTTGGATCACATCAGTCATCCACACCACGGCCATCGGACAAAGGGTTCCGATGACGGTGCGATTATCGTGACCAATACGTATCAAGTGGATACGCGGAATGCAAATGCGAGTGATTCGGAGAGTACGAAGAACTTCATTGCGGCGGATAAGGTGTCGAGGGAGTATCACCGGAGGTAGCGAGTCACAGAGCTGGTATATAAGGAGGAAGGCGCAACAAACGGATTGTTTTTGGTTTTGTTTTGTTTTTTCAAGTATACTGGGACAAGGGGAAATTTGGGGAAATCCAACGTTGAATGGCAACAAGGACGCGGCGGTAAGCCAGGCGCTCTTTTCCGGTCGTGGTTACTCATTTCTACATGTAAGATATTAACAACATGAAAACGAATACATTCAGGTAAAATCCGATAGTCTGGAATTTCCGTCAAAAATTGTAGTATGTCAAACAAACAACAGGGGTGGGTATTCGGCTTTGCCGGAGCCCTAACGTTAGAAATTTCGACGGCGGAAAATAGTCGGATCTATCAAAAGTCAATTCTCTGCTCTAGCTGTCTCGCTTTACCTTCCCAAGAATCCCACTTGCAATTGCATCGAAGCCAAGTGATCATCATGTAAAGAAACACATCAGTTCCAAGGAAAAGCCCCATAAGATTTCCCCATCGTCAGCTAAGACATGCATGAAATCGATGCAACAGGTGTCGCTCCGGGTAGTCGAGCTAGGCTCCCCGCAAGATGCCATCTGCGTCTCTTGCAGGGCCTACATAGACACCCAACCAATCAACCCAGCCTAGGAGCCGGACATAAAACCCGTGAGTTGATGTTGTCTCTACGAGGCCAAATACCGATCCCAAGATTTGTTGCTTCACTCTGTTCGTAGAGACTTTCTTTCTCATATTCAATACACATTGTGTAACTACGCATCGTCTGTTTCTGTATCCCCGCGGGGCTTCTTGGACGAATCGTGTACTTTCCTAAACAGGAAATGTCTACGTTTTCCCCGGATAAACGCTCGACGATCTCCCCCGCACATCGGGAATTGTTTACGGCATAGTATGTATCTTATATCGAATAAGCATGGTATTTCATCTACTTGCAAGGTGTTGTTCGACGTGATCACGTCATTGCTTCACTTCATATGACTTCATGACTCGAAAACACGCATGCAATTCAGTGGCTGCTTCGTGAAATATACCAACCACCTAGGTCTTAGTTTTTTCATTCCTGGGTGGCCGACGGCATCGGCTATCCCGATCATATGTCTGTTCACTCGATTTCCACGAGTTTCGTTGGCTTTGACGAAAGAGGGGAAATATGAAGGGGATGTCGTACGTCAGTACTGAGCATATGCTCGGATGTCTGGGGATGTGAGTCACGTAGGCTGTTCCTGGTCGCTCATTTATAATGCAGCCCATCTCTCACGAAAATGCATTGTAGGAGATCGTAAAATGATCAAAGCGATCATGGTTCGCTCGACGATTCTCACAACTGTTGCCCTCGGGGCACAGTTGATCCAGAGCCAGTACATTGATGAGCAAGTCTATCCATCCCGTAAGTAACTCTTTTCACCATTCAACACACCATACGCACCCACCAACCAATCAAGTACAGCCAATGCAACTGGAAGCGGCGACTGGCACGCAGCTTTCCTCCGCGCAACCAGCGCCGTCGCAGAACTCAACATCACCGAAAAGGCCTTCGTAGTCACCGGTGTGACTGGCCCATGCGTCGGAAACATCGCCGCAATCCCACGCATAGGATTCAACGGTCTATGTCTCCAAGATGGACCATTGGCTATTCGCGAGGTCAGTTATGCGAGTGTGTTTCCCGCCGGTGTGTCTGTTGCGGCGACCTGGGATAGAGGGTTGCTTTATCAAAGGGGCGTGGAGATGGGGGCCGAGTTCAAGGGAAAGGGAGCGCACGTTGCGCTAGGGTACGTTCTTAGCCTTACTACCTAGATAAGCATCTATTGATCTCGTTTGATTAGGCCCGTTGCAGGTCCTCTCGGACGATCTGCCCTCGGCGGCAGAAACTGGGAGGGTTTCTCGCCTGACCCGTATCTGACAGGCATCTCCTTTGCTGAGACCATCAAAGGGATGCAATCTCAAAAAGTTCAGGGTAAGCCTTAGCGCCAGTCTTGCTGTTCAAAACACTAACGAGGATCAGCATGCGGCAAACACTACATCGGCTACGAACAGGAAACCCAACGCAACCCCTCAACCTACCCCAACGGCACAACGGAGCAGGAATCCGTCTCTTCCAACATCGACGATCGCACAATCCACGAATTGTACCTATGGCCCTTTTACGAAGGCGTAAAAGCCGGCATGGCGTCGATCATGTGTAGCTATAACCGCCTCAACGAGACATATGCATGTCAAAACAGCAAGACTCTCAACGGCCTACTTAAAGAAGAGCTCGGGTTTCAGGGCTACGTCGTCTCGGACTGGGGCGGAACGCACTCGGGTCTTGATTCGGCGCTGTCCGGGCTGGATATGGATATGCCCGGCGCAATTGATTGGGTTGATAGCGCCATCGACTCGTACTTTGGGAACAATCTGACCACGATGATTAGCAATGGCAGTCTATCGGAGTCGAGACTCGATGATATGGTGAAGCGTATCTTGACACCGTACTACTTCCTCAATCAGGATTCGGAAGATTATCCAACTATTGATCTTGATACGGCGCAGTTGTCATATGGACTCTTTGGAGATGATTTGCCGTCTTTCTCGTATCCTTTCAATATGGGAAATCTATCCGATCTCAACCGTGACGTGAGAGAGAACCACCGCGACTTGATTCGGGAGATTGGCGGTGCGAGTGCAGTCCTTCTCAAAAACACAGCCAACACTCTCCCCCTGTCAAAAAACATCAAACGTATCTCGGTTTTTGGTAATGACGCAGCTGATCTTTCCGGTGGACCGTACGATCCAGCAAACACAAACGGCGTCCTAGCTGTCGGCGGGGGGTCAGGAACCGGTCGATTCACGAATCTCGTCGCACCGCTAGAAGCAATCAAATACCGCAACCCCCAGGCTTTAGTGCAGTACGTCACGGACAATACCCTCCTCACGCAAGATTCCTCAAGCATACTGGACACCGTCTACCCAGCCGCCGAGGTATGTCTCGTGTTTCTGAAATCATACGCAACCGAAGGCTACGACCGCACCACCCTGATTGCCGACGATAATTCCACCGCTCTCGTCGAAGCGGTCACCAGCTACGGCGGCTGCCCCAGCACCGTCGTCGTCCTGCACTCTGTCGGCGCAAATCTTTTACCTTGGGCTGACAATGCCAACGTCACCGGCATCATCGCGGCGCATCTCCCCGGTGAACAAGCCGGCAACTCAATTGTCGATGTGTTGTTCGGAGACGTCAATCCGTCTGGAAAATTACCCTACACAATCGCGTACAACGAGAGCGACTACAATGCGCCCGTTGTGAACTTCACGGACGTCGACAACAGTGACGCGAATCTGTGGCAGTCGAATTTCACTGAAGGCCTGATGATTGATTATCGCCATTTTGATTACCAAAACATCACGCCGCGTTACGAATTTGGTTACGGATTGTCGTACACCAATTTCACCTTGTCGAATTTGCTGGTCTCGACGAATTGCAGTGGCGCAGTATCGGCAGCTCCCCGCGCTCTTAATGGGACGGTCGCGCCGCCGGGGGGAAATGCAGATCTATACACCGTCCTGGTCAGTGTGCAAGCGACTGTCCAAAATGCCGGCAAAGTCGCAGGTCGTGCCGTGCCGCAACTTTACCTCTCGTTTCCTTCGGCTCAGACCAATACCTCTGACGACGGACTGCCGACGCCAGTAAAGGTACTGCGAGGATTTGATAGGACCGACGTACTAGATCCAGGTCAGTCGATTACGCTGACCTTCAATCTGAGACGTATGGATCTTTCGTCGTGGGATGTGGTGAGGCAGCAATGGGTGATTCCATCGGGGGCGTTTAGTGTGTTGCTTGGTTGGAGTAGTCGCGATTTGCCTCTGAGTGGAAGTTTGACGTTGCTGTAATCACATAGCCTGTCCACACAACGACATCTATTTATCAGTAAATCTGGTATCGTGCTCTGAATATTTAAGCATACTGCTCGGATGACTGGTGACTGTTTAATTGTAACCGCTATTTACTTGCTGTTATTTCCAGCCAGGTATCATAGGCAAGTCCACAAAAGTACAAGCAACTTGTATGAATGCAAGAACACTGATGCAATTTGAAATGCTTTCAAAACTGGGATATCATCGCGATAAGACTCAAACAAGCAAAAAGAAAAAAAGTCGTACCGCACAAAGGTAAGAAGGGCGGAAATCATCGAAACGAATATTTGCAGAAAATTTGAAAGGGAAATGGCCACCGTGGAGTAAGGGAAATCATAAGAAGAGAGAAACTACTTGGCCCAACCGTGTAGCAACTGCCCGATCATCTCCTCGTCCTCTTTCTTCTTCTTGCGCTCGCGCTCCTGTCGCTCGATGGTCTTTTGCTTCTCTTCCATCAGCTTGGCATTGAATCGCGGATCGAGTTTGTTGAGCCATTTGTGCTTGTGTGGTGGCACGGGCATCGGCACTGCGCTGCAGGGCGCGCTCGGCAGTTCTGTTGGAACAGAGGCCGACAGAATCGTGGATGTTGAGCGGGTATGGGTGTTGCCGTTGAAGCTCTTGTATTCTGCTTTTTGTCTCTTGAGATCGATCGGACCCGGTGCGGACATCTTTCTCATTTGTGGTGGGACGGGATACGGCGCCTCGTCGCAGTCGCGGATCTCGTCGAAAATTGGCTCCTTGTCGCTTTCAGGAATGGGAGGCGGTTCGGTGACGGAGCGCGACTTGTTGAAGGAGAAGGACGTAGAGCGGACGAATGCGAATGTTTTATGGGTGGATGGCGCCGAGGACGGGCTCAGTGCCGAGTTGTCGTTGGAATGGCTGCATTGTCTAGTCAGACCTGGCGTGTCCGAAAGGCCTGGCATTTTGTATTGTCCCACGTAGAAAGGAAGTGTGTGGTTCTCTACAATTGTCGTGTAAAAGTAGTCTGCTGAGATGCTGTTGAAAGAGGGAATATTGTAGTTCTCCAAGGCGCGGGCACTGACAATCACATCACCTTCACAGTCGCGCTCATTCCGACAACTCAAAACGTGGAAATCTCAGAGTGCAAGGGCAAAGTTTTCACCTCCTTAGAATAATAGATATGAGATAAGCATATTCCTGAGACAGAATGAAAAAGCACCAAAAGACAGTCAAAGGCAAGTGTGACGGCAAAGGAGCACTATGAATTGGAGGGGAAATGACGAACCGACGTTGAGTTGAGGCTTTTTTACTTTTTGCGACGGTTTCATTCACCGACGTCAAAGAGGCAAGTGGAACCCGCCCCCTCGTGCAAGGTGCTGTGGCCTCTGATTGGTTCTATCCCTGTGACGTCACTCAGGTTTGACATACTATTCCGCTTTGGACTAGGTGGATGCCTGGGGATGTCTGGAGATGCCTGTGAGATGCCTTGCCAGGTACCCCGGATTTCTCCGCCAATCTGACAGAAACAGATTAGAAAAAGGAGAATCAGAGACGGTTGGCTAGTCAACCCACTGCAAACAGATGGGAAAAAGTCCTGCATGGTCAGCAGGGACCATTGCCCTGAAAGAGTTGTCTGTATCTGCTCTGCAGAAGGTTTAAATCATTAAGCGCGCCTTGCGCCCTGCCTGTGCGCCTGCAAAGTACTGGACCTTGACCCATACCATGCATGCTAAGTGCGTACACCTACAGAATTGTATGCGGAGAATATTCTGGATTGCATTGCTTAGCGTGGCTGGTAGAGGAATGAAAAGACTCCGAGAGTGAGCCGCCTAAACGGTCAATGTCATCTTGCAAACACTCGATTTTATTCGACTTTATCGTCAATGGATCTATAGAATCGGAAAAAGAGAAAGAAGAAACAAACAGGACGTAAGTCTTCGCGGCGACTGCTCCATGCAAGTACAACTCCCAAGAATTAAAGATATGGTTGTGGTAGGGTTAGAGCGGAAGCAACCCTAACATTAGTCTCCGCATCAGAGAGCAGCTTTCCGGCTTAAGTTTCTATATGTGCTTAGAGGCAGTCGAGGAGGTGTGTTTTGTATGGGGCTGAGATGCTGGGAATCGAAAGTCCGAGGAAGAACTTGCTTCGACGTCTTATGGAACTCATCGATGGCAGACCTGATGCCTGATGATTCGATAAATCACACAGCGGCATGGCAGTGCTATATTTATCTCAGGGATAGCGGAGGTATTAAGAACTATTTCCCACGCTCACGTCATATTTGTTGCTCTTGCTGCACATATCCATACCAGCACCAGAGCCGTGGAACGAATCGCCTGCTCCGCTTACGTATGTAAACTACGTACGCATGCACGCCTAGCAAGGCCAAGCCGAAAACAAGCCGAAAACATGGACAGTACTGTTGTTAAGAGGAAGTCGATGTGATTACAGACCCGACTGGCCGCTATTTAAGCTTATATGATAAATTAAACCACGGAAAAATTACTGCATAAGAAAGAATGATCCGATATTTGAGCACACCAGTAGATAGTATAAATCAGCATGATGTTCTAGATTTTGTTGCTTTGCGGTCTAGATTCCTGGATTACCTATGTATCATACCACAATACTCCATCAGCTTACGGAATTACGGAAAGCCGGCTCGGCCTTTCGGGACTGTGTACCTCGATCACATTCATCCATGTATCTGTACAAAACATGAATGCAGACCACATACATCAGGCAAGGCCATGCGATCGTTGCTCCCAGATTTTCAAGACGACGCAATTACAACGACACAGCTCAGCTTCGGATGCTCTGTAGCTGCAGCCATCTGCAAGGACAAGGATGATGCTTACTGTAAGCCATGTGTACATATGATGACCTGCCCCGTTCAAGCATGGCATGCATCAATCGACCGTGGAAGGATCCTGTAATCTATGGTCCACAGCTGAAAGCGGGGGCACTTTAATGAACTGCCGTATCGAGGCATTTACGCAGTTGAGCGGATAAACAAACATCTTGAGTAATGTACTTTTTTTGAGCTTCCTCCACCGCTGTGGATTAATCATCGAAACATCCAGCCTATCGTGTTGAGGGTACTGTGAAGCTGTGCGACGGCAAGGATGTACTCGACCGTGCATATGACATGTCATCCCACTCGATCGTAGTTGATTACGGAAACATCTGGCCGAAAGAGGGAAAAGCGCTGATCCTTGGAGGTGAGCCCTGTCGATTGCCCGTCGTAAACAGAGCTCAGCCGCTAGTCGTGACGGTGAGACTCTCGTAAGATGAATCATCCACAAAACAATTGAGGCAATTGCGTCTCTCGGCAGGACAGTTGTTCTTTCCTTTCCGACCGCATGTGTCCGCAGGAAACACCGCACCTTCCTGTTTCGTCCGTTGCCAAGTGAGGTCCTTCCTGCCTCGGAGTCCAATCATGAGGTACATAAAGTAATATTTCTTTCTCAACGCTTCGGTTTTACTCTTCTCTCTCCCACGTCTTTGTCTCGCTGACAACGGACATACGACGCACGCGTAGTTGCCGCATGTCTTATATTGCATTCTTCTCTGCTCCATCTGTCACTTGACCGACCCATCTTAGCAACCCTCTTCCCGTCGCCTTGAGGTACCAGCACGATGCGAGGCCTATACTCCCTCGGCACCCTGGCCGGTCTCATTGCGGTGGCTTCGGCAGCATGCCCAATGTTGACTGGTGAAATCCCAGTAGGCGGCGTGGCGAGCCCTCATCATCTCGGAAAGCGTGAAGATTCCAACGCTTCCTCTGAAACGGAAGCCTTTTTGTCCGAATTCTATCTTAACGACAACGATACCTACCTCACCACTGATGTAGGTGGCCCGATTGAGGATCAAACCAGCTTGAAGGCCGGTCTCAGGGGTTCAACACTGTTGGAGGATTTCATCTTTCGCCAAAAGATTCAGCATTTTGATCATGAGCGTGTAAGCCCATCACTCCATCACGCGTGCCAAACGGAGCCTCTGATAGTAAATAGATTCCGGAACGTGCTGTGCATGCTCGAGGCGCAGGTGCTCATGGTGTATTCACTTCGTATGCCGACTGGTCAAACATTACTGCTGCTTCCTTCCTGGGAGCAGCTGGAAAGGAAACGCCCACATTTGTTCGCTTCTCAACTGTTGCAGGCAGCCGAGGAAGTGCCGATACCGCTCGTGACGTCCACGGCTTTGCTACTCGCTTCTATACCGACGAAGGAAACTATGGTAAACTTCCTCTTCGTCTCAACCAGAGATCAAAATTGACTGACTCTGGCAGATATCGTTGGAAACAACATTCCCGTCTTCTTCATCCAAGACGCTATTCTTTTTCCAGACCTCATTCATTCGGTCAAGCCACAGCCAGCCAATGAGATCCCTCAGGCTGCTACTGCACACGACACTGCTTATGACTTTTTCGGCCAACAGCCAAGTACTTTGCATACCCTCTTCTGGGCAATGGCAGGCCATGGTATTCCACGGTCTTTCCGTCATGTCGATGGGTTCGGTGTCCACACCTATCGGTTCGTGACCGATGATGGGTCCTCAAAGCTCGTCAAATTTCACTGGACATCAATGCAAGGTCGCGCAAGTCTGGTGTGGGAGGAAGCTCAGGCTGTTGCTGGCAAGAACGCCGATTACATGAGACAAGATCTGTATGACAGTATCGAGGCTGGTCGTTATCCGGAGTGGGAAGTACGTACACGTCGCACCTATGAGGGGTAGTCATTTGACTAACGTGAACAGCTCGGTGTACAAATAGTCGATGAATCGGATGTTCTGAGCTACGGATTCGACTTATTCGATCCGACCAAGATTCTTCCTATCGAAGACGTCCCCATCACTCCCATCGGGAGAATGCAACTCAACCGCAACCCATTGAATTACTTTGCCGAGACAGAGCAGGTCATGGTAAGTCGCCTTTCCGATCATGCAAACTAGTTTCTACTAACGGATAAGTTCCAACCCGGTCATATTGTTCGTGGAATCGACTTCACCGAGGATCCTCTTCTCCAAGGTCGTCTCTTCTCCTACCTCGACACTCAGTTGAATCGCAACGGTGGGCCCAACTTTGAACAGATTCCAATCAATCGTCCTCGTGTTCCTATCCACAACAACAACCGCGATGGATTCGCTCAAATGTTTATTCCTTTGAATCAAGCAGCATACTCACCCAATACCCTGAACAATGGGTCTCCTAAACAGGCCAACGAGACTGTCGGAAAAGGTTTCTTCACCACTCCAGGGCGCTCTGCAGACGGACATCTTGTTCGTGCTACTAGCCCGACGTTTGCCGACGTCTGGTCACAACCTGGCTTGTTCTACAACTCGTTGACCGCTACCGAACAACAATTCATCATCAATGCCTTGCGCTTCGAATTGTCTAATGTAAAGAGTAAGTACGTCAAAAGCAATTTTATCACACAAATTAACCGCGTAAATAACACGCTGGCGACACTTGTGGCTTCTGCAATTGGGGTCGATGCGCCCAATCCCGACTCAACGTACTACCACAACAATAAGACGTCTAACGTTGGAACATTCGGTACTCCATTGAAAAAGATTGATGGTCTTAAGGTTGGAGTTCTGGCTTCGGTGAACAATCAAAGCAGTGTTGCCGAAGGACAAGCATTGGCAAAGAGTCTAGCTAACTCTAACGTGGACGTCATTCTCATCGCCGAGCATCTTACTTCAGACGTGTCAGCCACGTACTCTGGGTCAGACGCAACAAACTTTGATGCTGTTGTCGTCACGTCTGGAGCTGAAGGCCTCTTTGGACCTCAGACGTTTACAACGCAGTCCAACACAACCCTTTATCCGGCCGGCCGTCCTAGTCAGATTCTGATCGATGCCTTCCGCTTCGGTAAGCCGGTTGGAGCCGTAGGTGATGCAAAGGCGGCTCTGTCAACGGTGGATATCGACACTGATCGCAGTGGTGTGATTACTGGGGGTTCCGTCGGTGACGATTTTGTCAATCAGCTGACAGATGGCCTTGCCACATTTAAGTTCTTGGACCGATTTGCTGTGGATGCGTAGGCTTCAGTCTGAATATGACTATGATGGGATGAAGTTACATTCAGCATGATTATGTTGACCCATTTTAAATCGATTGTGTTGCATCGTTAGTTCGTCCTAACTGATCTCCACAGCCAGATTTGCACGATAGCAATAAAATTGGATCAAACGTACCAAATCTTTGTAGCCTGGTGGACCGCCGAGTAGCTGTCTTCTTCACTGTTGCTTTCCTGATGTGAGCCGGACTAGAATCTACTGCGAGACCCTTCGTGACAAAGCACCCAGGTCGCGAAAGTCATGTGTATCGCTTTTGTGTAGTATGCTTATCTTCTGCCAAGCAAGGCGTTTGACTAGTCTTCTCCATCGGTAGAAGCTGGATGTTACAGTCAAGGAATGAAAAGTGAAGCAGGCGGAAGAGAGGCGGAACAGATGAGGCAGGAATGTTTGGCGGGGACGTCGCCAGGAAGGAATGCTGCTGCTGTTGGGATAGACCTCACCACCAGATACATATATAGTCGCAGGTACCTAGATTGGTTCGTCATCTATTTTTCTACAGGCTGTATGTAATTCGACATCCCACCTGTCGACACGGAGATCTGTATTTCGGGGAACGATCCACCATATTATACCGTCCATATGGATTAGATTAGCCAGGAAGCTACAATTCAAGGCCGACGAGCTCGACAATAATTTTGGAGATGCAACAAGCCGCGAAGAAGAGCATCTCATTCTGACGGCTGCACAAGGAAACTCGAGTTGATCAACAAAGTCGCCTCTCATCAAGAAAGAAATGAAAGCGACGAGAAATCACGCCATCGACACCCTGGATGTGCGATAGATGATGCTATCGTCTCTTTGCATGACACCAAACCCATCCTCTCATAATCGCTCGAAACGAGAGAGTATCGTCTTATCTGTGTGGCACAATCTATCAGAGTTTGTGATCGTCGTGGGTTGTCGACCGAACAGGACTGAAAAAGGCATGTGTAGCCTGTCGCTAGCCCTACAATTGCCGGACTCAACATCAACGTCGATTTCACTCCAAAAAAAAGCACGCCATCCACTACTCGTCGTCTGCTGATTTGCGTCTGTGTACACTTTCCAAACCCCGATTTGGATTGCTATCTGTGTACGAGTTTAGGCATGGATATATAAGTAAGCGGTCTCTGCACGTTGATAGTCGGCTCTAAGAACCAGCATCTCGACTTTGTCTTCGCCTGTATAGAAAGCCAGCGAACGAACAATGGCGGACAAAGAGGTTCTCTCCGGCTCAGTGCCCACTGACAAAGAGACAACCTTTGCAACAACGTCCCAACCCGCCGATGAAGAACTCGCAGCCCGCTCTAAACACACGCAGAAATACCCAGGTAAGTCGTCCCCAAAGCTTTACAATCGTATCACGCAACAATTGCTAAGAAGAAAAACCAAGTAAAATGGTACCACTCCACATTTTACAACGCCCTCATCCTCGGAATCTGCAACTTCCTCGCGCCCGGCATCTGGGGCGCCATGAACTCGCTCGGCGGCGGGGGCGACGAAAAACCCTACCTCGTCAACGCCGCCAACGCTCTAACGTTTTGTCTCATGGTGCTTTCCTGCCTCTTTGGGACCGTCATTGTGAAATATATCGGCATCAAATGGACCTTTATCGTGGGCACGGTGGGCTACGCGCCCTTTGCGGCGGGTCTGTATACGCACAACCGATACGGCACGGATTGGCTCGTTCTCTTCGGCGCCGCGCTGTGCGGGTTGTCGGCGGGGATCTTCTGGATGGCCGAGGCAGCGATTGCGCTTGCGTATCCCGAACCGTATAACCAGGGCCGGTTCCTGGGGTTCTGGCTCAGTTTCCGAGTGTCGGGACAGATTTTGGGAGGAGCCGTCAATCTGGGTATCAATGCCAAGGATAGCCACGCTGGTAAAGTGTCGTATACCGTGTTTGAACTGTTCATTGCGCTCCAGGCCCTTGCTCCTTTTGTGGGACTGCTCCTCTCCCCCCCGAAACAGGTCCAGAGAACGGATGGGCTACCCGTTCGCCTGCGAATCTTTGAACAGAGCTGGACTCAGGAATTGAAGGAAGTCGTCAGGCTATTCGTCAGCCGCGACTTTCTGCTGATCGTACCTCTGATCTGTCAGGCCGTGTTCAGCGAAGCCGTCATGTTCACCTACCAGGGCCTCTGGTTCTCCGTCCGCGCTCGCGCATTAGGATCGTTCCTGTCCGGTATCGTCGCGCTGATCAGCGGAAACCTACTCGGCGCGTACCTCGACTCTAGAAGAATCTCCCTCAAAACTCGAGCCCGGACTTCATTCGTCGTGGTGCTGGGTCTGCAGGGGGCATGGTGGATCTGGGGCACTGTACTCGTCACGCGCTACAATCGTACGCAGCCGGTATACGACTGGACTGATTCCGGGTTTGGCGCGGGGTTCGCCTTGTTCCTGTTTTGGGTGATCGGGTTCCAGGTAAACTATCTCTACTTGTAAGTCTGGTCCGCATTCTTCCACCCCGGCCGATCAGACGACGTTGACGCCAGCAGGTACTTCGTCATTGGCAACCTGGCCAAAAACGAGCAGGAGGTCATCCGTATCGCGGGTCTGCTTCGCGGCACAGAATCCGCCGCGCAGGCTGTCAGCGTAAGTCTTTTCTTTTATTATCCCACAAAGAGAAAAAAAAAAAAAAAAACAAAAAAAAAGAGGGCCGAAACTGACAAAGGGAACAGTACGGCCTGTCCAGCGTCTCCATCATGGGTGCCGTCGGCGACATCTATCTCAACTTTGGCCTCTGGGCTCTTGCCCTTTTCCCGGCTTGGTTGGTCATCAAGGAGATTGGCGTGACCAAGGGGGACTTGAAGGTTGAGCGCGAGCAGGCTTTGAGAGATGTCGACTCGAAGTGATTGAGCCAGTTTGACGCAGTGACATGTCTCGAGAGATGCTGCTGAGCAGAATGATGGTAGATGCGTGACGACGTTATGTTGATATGTGTAGAGTTGATGGATGTTTTACTCAGTTCATGTATGCCTGCCTATGTAGATACAATGCTTGATAAAAAGAATAAAGATGATCTACGCTTCTCCTACCTAGCTTGGTGTGCGCATTTGACAACAAGCAGAAACAAAACAGTCGAATATCTGTACTTGGACGTGTTTCAAAGAATCTATACCATGACCATATAGATAATTCGGTAGGTGTCTAATCATAAACCTACAATATATACAGTAGCTGAGAACACAACCGCGGTTTTTTGTCGTAAAAACGGATTTCGTCTCGTCAGGCATGCTAATACTTAGGCTCATCATCAAAGTGATCGCGTGGAGCCATCTTCTTGGGCAAGTGCTTCGCAATTCTCGGAGCATCAAAGATATTGCGCGACTCCATGAAAATCTCATCCATCTCTTCCAAGGATCTCGCGTTGGTTTCTGGAAAGAAGAAATAAACAGTCGCCACGATAGCAAAGTTCATCACCGCCCAGATGATATAGTACTTGTAACCGATGGACTGAAACCCGGTCGGAGTCACTTCGACGACGACAAAGTTGAACAGCCAAGTCATGCAATTGGAGATACCGCTGATCTTCGCGCGTAGATGAGGAGGAGCCACCTCTGTCGAGTAGAGGAACGGCAGACCAAGGAACCCAAATGGATAGAACAGGTTGAAGGCGTAAAGGGCAACGACGGCAACAATAAGAGCGGCCTGATTGCCGGTCGTCGAACTTGTGCCGGCGAGCACACACATAGCTATGCACATACCAGTCGCACTAGTAAGCATAAGAGGGCGACGACCCCATCGGTCAATGGTAAGGATAGCGGAGAGCGCGCCGATGATCTGGATAGTCACCATTCCACCGCTCAGAATGCGCGAGTCCGTGCCCCCCATGTGCAAACGCTGGTCGAAAATGACGGTCGCATAGAAGGTGAGAGAATTGATACCGCAGAGCTGTCCGAATGACTGGCCGGTCATTCCGAGCGCGAGTCGGTGCACATTGCGCTTTTCACCCATTTTGAAAAGGTCCAGCCGGCTGGCATTCTGCACTAGTTCGAGCGATCTTTGCACGTCGGCAATTTCAACACGCACGGTCTCATCTTCTGGGTCAACATCACGGAGGATAGTCAATATCTCTCGAGCTTCGTCGACTCGGCCTTTGCCCATTAGCCAGCGAGGTGATTCGGGCAGCTGGAAGATGAAAATCATGACGAAGATGGCCAGTGAGGTTTGCACAATCAGTGGCACGCGCCATGCGACCGAGCTTGTGTCGATGAAAGAGAATCCCAAATCGACCCAGAGAGAGACTGCGATTCCCACAGACACAAAGAGACCCTCGGTAACGACGTGCGAACCACGGTGGGACGACCCTGAAATCTCTGACTGCCATACGGGCACAGTGGCAGTTGTAGCGCCAGTCCCAAGTCCTTGCACCAATCGAGCCACGATGAATTGACCCAGAGAATACGAGGACGACATAAGCAGCGAGCCAATGATCACCAATGCTGATGCGATGAATATCACCTTGCGTCGGCCCAGCATATCTCCCACGAAGATGGTCGACAACGCTCCGAGCATACCTCCGACGGTGAACAATGCGACAACGGTGCCTGAAAACGATCCAACTTAGCTAAGGTCTGCAACATTCCCAGTCAATGGACATACCTTGAACGTTGGAGTTGAATTTGCTCGAGTTATTGACAGTGTCCATCTTTGGAAACTGCGCAATAAACGACGGCATCGTGAGCAGTCCGCCGGCAACAGCCAGATTGTAGCCAAAACACATGTACGCTGGCAGCACGACCAACATGATGGTGGCATAATTCAGCCGGTGGCCTCTGAAGCCCATGAATCGTGCCATTGTGCTTTCCCTTGAGCGGCGACGGGGTGAACCAAATGGAAAACGCGCGAGAAAAAAGAAACACAAAAAAGAGCAGGGAGCAAGGGGACTTTGCGTCTGGATATAACCGGTCGAGTCGGTGTGCTGTTAAGTTCTTTTCCCCCGGTTAGCCTCGCTTTTTTCTTGTAATCAGCACCGCACCCCGCCCTAAGTTTACTGTACACATGAGTAATACGAACTGCGAAGCGGAGAAAGAGAGGGAACGAGGCCAGTGAGAAGTGGCGAGAGGTGGAGCAGCGAGGAGGTCGGGGAGCCGATGGACGACCAGCGTGTCCGGAGAAGAGGAAGCAGTGACTGCCGAGTCGAAAGTTTCGGTATGGCGAGAGAGAACAGAAATCGGCTCGGATAGTGGATACCTGATTCGGCAGGCAATCAAGTCTCTCTCTACCGATGGAACTCTCAACGATTTGGTTCGGTGCTTGTTGGTTTTTTTTTTTTCCTTTCTTTTTCTTTCTTTTTCTTTCATCACTTTTTTCTTGATTGCCCTCTGTGCTTGGAATAAAGTATGTCGCTTCCCCTTGAGACCTGATGTAGTACGTATACTCGTGATCATCAACTGTGTTTCTAAGTGGCCGACGAGGTTGTGCAACTGGACGCCCTTGAAGCTTAGTCTCAGGCTTAAAATGCTTATTTTCTCAGCAGCCAATCACACTGCCGACAGTGCACCTTATATTTGTGTGGTTCCTGATTGGGTGCTGACTAGGGCTAGGGCTAGGGTTTGCCAGAACCAGAGCTCCCGGTTTCGTTCAAGTTTCAGTATTAGTCATCTAATCAAGTACTGAGAAAGTAATCATCAACTACAAGATGGTAGAGCTCGGTGCTCTTCAGACGTCAATGTCCTTTCATTTCATTTGATCAAGTTGCACTTGAAGCGAAACAATCTGCAGGGCCTCTCGTCACCAATGATGAGATCCATACCAGTCCAAATCAATCGTCAAGGATCGCCGCTTCAGGGACGGCAAACTTCTTGTCAAAATTCTGCATTGCCTTCCTGCTCAACGTGGCGCCCACCCAGTAGTTCCCCTCGCTATCCTTGCCGTAGAGATTGAACACCTCCTGGTCAAGCAAGGCGCTCTTGCTCAAAACGTCGGAATGAAAGTAGCTCGGGCGGCCGACACCCTTTCTGATTTGCACATTCCCGGTTGCCGCTTGGTTTGGGGTCTGGACTACCGCCGGACGAAAGTCGATGGCCGCATGCAATCGCACATTCGTCCACTCAACGAAATAGACATGATGCCCGTCGCGGTCTCCGAGGACAGGCAGTTGGAGAGACATAGCCGAAGCTCGGAGGAGTTTGGCAGTAGCGATGAGTTGGTGGACAGGCCTCTGAAGTTCGTAAGCTCGATGAATAGCGATCGCAACCTGTCCAAACGTAGTGGCGGCGATGGTCTTCAGGGGTACCAAAGCCACGTAGGGCAAGGTCGCGTTCTGGATGTAAACCCCGGGTTTGGAGGCGAGTGTAGGATAGTGGCGTCGGAGATCAAGAGAACCGTGGATAACGACATTTCGATCTGACGAGCCCAGGTGCGCACAGGCAATGCTCACCAAGTACTCTTTAATCACATCCATCTCGGTAACGCCTTGATGCAAGATCATGTCGTACGTCGTCTTCTCTTCGAGCATGTTGAGCGTCTCGCGAGGGATGCAGAGCAGACGGGATTTCGGGTCAGCCAGACGAAGAGCATTTCCAACTCCACGGCCGAGCGTTCCGACTTTTGACGAGAACTTTCGCTCAATGGGCTCAATCAAAGAACGCTCAGCCAGACGAGTCCTGCCAAAGTACTCCAAGACGTCCGAATCGTAACCCGCCATGTGTGGGATTGCGTTGTAGCTCTTACCGGCCAAAACAGCAGACCATGCTCTGAAGATGTGTCCCCATCCCGCGATGTCTGTCATGGTGTGAGGCCAAGTAGTAGAGATCAGTGTTCCGTCGGTGAAGGTCACGATATGAAGAAAGATCTGAGGCAAGTAGCGGTCGAGATAGTCTTTGAAAGAGGTGGGACGAGCATTGGTGCCTGTGAGGGACCGAAACTGTTCAACGCCGGGCTGTACGGATGGATAGTACGTGGCCCGATGCAACTTGGAGGCCACTGGATGATCGCCCATGGATATATCGTGGTGGGCTTTGCTGAATTTCACCACAGGCTCGCCGTTCTGAATCTCACTCAAGCTGAAGACGTGTATGACATGGCCCTTTGGCTATGGGTCCTCGTAAACACGCGTTAGTATTTTTAGGCATAGATAGAACATACCACTTACACCGCTGCGAATTTGCCCACCAATCTTTCGCCAGTGGTCGTTCTTGATCAACTTGACGAGTGACTCGTGGAGCATGTCTGCATCGAGAACGTCATCAAACTTTAGCGTCAAACACATCACCATACTCTTCAACTGATGGGTGTTGTCGAAATAGTGTAGGGGGATTTTCTTCGGGCACATTTTCTCGACGTGGCCAACCAGGAATGATCAGTGTGCCGTGAAGTCTGCAAGAAGCCCGTCACGGAAGTCAGTCTCCTGAAAGATGAAAGCGACGTGCTAGAGCTATGGGTCAGGGTCAAAAACTTACTGCTGTCGAGTATACTCTCGAGATTGAACTCTTGATCCGCCCCTTTCTGGTAGCTCGAGAAGAGATAAAATGCACTCTCTCAGTATCGCGTGTTGATGAACGAGGGCACTCAAAGAGGTGACAATAAATAGAGAGACAAAGATGGCAGACGAAAAATAATGAGAAAGAAAAGATTCGTGGTCTGAGGACAGTAGCATCGTTGTGGTGTCTTGATGTCGCCATGGCGATTCAACACCAACTAGACTATTTTGCTACAGGAGCTCTCACCTTCATGTGAGTAACCCTAACAATGAGGCTTTTTGAAGTTTCTTTTTCTGTGATGAACAGTCCTTAACACTAATATAAGACTTGTGAATATGCATGTTGTATTGTGTCTATCTCTGTGGTGTGCCCACCTAGGTAGGCGAGAGACTATATATGCCCTCGCCTAGTGGAACTATACCTAAGTGGGCACCGACAAGCTGTCTACACCTCGACGGGAATTTTCGTGAACACAAAGTAGTGTTTGAGGAGTGTTGGTAGTGTCTATCACAAGGGAGGGGATGATATAACTCATTCACAAGCTGAGTGTCAAATTTCACAAGAGGGCACCATTTGGATTGGTTGCCCCGTTAGTCAACCTCATCACAAGTCTGATGTTCGAAAAGCTAACTAGCAGCAGCCAGCTTCTAGTACGGCGTACGATATAGGCCTTGCCAAAAACCAGACTGCTGTGTCACAAGCCACGGCCTCGCTCGCAATTCAACCATCAAGTGGAACCTACTGTGTGGGATAGTTGGAGGAGACTTGCCTTGTGGAATGCAAGTTGTGACCTTTGTATCTCGATCAAGCATGGACTAGCCATTTGAACATCAAACTGATATATCGGCAGCAACGGGTCTATGTGATACCCAATCCTCAACGAACACACATATTTTCTGATACAATATTGCTACCACAACACCTTGAAACTTCCATTCGATTCATATTCTTTAATAAACAGCTTCCTAACACGAGAGTCTCAATAAAATTCCCGTTTTATGTAGTCAAATTTGCTCCGACATCAGTATTGAAGACAGTAAAATCGCAGTCACCGACGCCACAAAAGATCTCTCTCAAACAACGTGACGTTCCCAACCAAGTCTTTGTTCAATCATCAGCGTCCAGCGTAACTATGCCAGAAAGGCGTCTAATCTTGCGTAGTTTTTCCTGCAGTTCATCACGCTCAGCCTTGAGCTGTTTGACCTGCGCTTCAAGATTCTCGTTGTACTCTTTTAGTTCCCAGCTTGTCTCTTCTCCGGTATTGGCTCGTTCCTTCAAAGCATTGTTCTCCGCGGTGAGCTCTGCGTTGCGGGTCTGGAGAGATTGAGCGTGGTCGAGGTGAGTTTGGATGGTATGCATTGCCGTCTGTAGCTCGTCTGGCTGGTTGGAACTTGACAACTGCATCTCGTTAGGACTAGCTGTCGGTTTCTCCATGTCCTGTTGCTGCTGTTTCGAAGATGCAGGAGACTCCTTTTGCTGACTTTTGGAGGGTTTGGATGACTTTTTTTGACGTTTTGAAGGTGATTCTGAGTCTGACTTCTTCTTGGAAGTCTTGATAACGACCAAGGGGGGTGACGGCGGCTTGGACGTGTCCAATGGACGTTTCGAAGTCGTCTTGGGAGTCATCTCCAGCTTTTTAGTCTTCATGTCACCGCATTTGGGAGGAGGGGTTGAGACTTTGCTGGGTGAGCCTTTCTCGATAGAGCCAAAAGATGATACAGAGGACGAATCGATGTCCATGACAGCAGACAGCTGCGTACTAGTCTTACAATCAGGACACTGCCAGTTGGTTGGAATCTCCTTGTTCGAAATGTCCTGGTCTTTGAGCCACGCGCAGACTGTGTCGCAGTATCTACCACAAGCGATGCATTTCAAAAGGGGATCTTCAGTGCTCTTGCAAATATAACAGCACTTGTTCAATGAGGCGCCATCTACTGATTGCATATGTAGTGTTAAGAGGCATTGAAAGTTTGTTTGGGAGGAGCCAGTCGCGCTTACCTGAGGTCAACTTCTGTCCCATGACGCGTTGACCGTTGCTGGTCTTCTTCTGTGACATGCTGGTACGTAAGGAGGAAGATTTGATCAGATCAGCGAGCATGCCATTTGAAAGATTGATTGTGAGGTCGATGAGAGTTTGGCGAGACCTCGATGGAGGGGTAGTTGTGGGATTGACAGACGAAGGCAAAGAACGATTTCCAAATCACATGCGACTCAAGAAGTCACTTCACCTGTCAGTTGTTTGTCTGGTTTGTTTTAGTGATTTGTTTGCTTTGGTGTTTGTGTTTCGTGATAGCAACTGTTTTCAATCGTTTATTCTTTGTTGGCCTGGATCTCATTCAACGAATCTCTGCATTACAACCAGCAACCTTTTAAGCCTCATTAAAGTGTCTTCGTTGTGGTATTCCTGATTGCTTCGAGGTCCCAAGTCCGAAAATGTCAGGTTAGACTTCAGGTTAGGGTTCCCATACCACGTGCCGAGTGTAACTCCACCACGTCGCAAATTCCTTCTTGATTCCTTCGTTTCTCATCCCAAACAAGCGTCAGGTGGATGCGGACTTCTGAAAAACATATTGATCGCGGTGCGATGCCATGTATTCGGCTAAATTACTTATTGACAAAAACGCTACCACCCAAGTCAGGTATCATATCATGCGTAAGAAAAATCAAACAACCCCAGTATTCGTATCCCGTGAATTCTATTTTGTACAGTTATCAGCAAGACTACTGATCAAACGTGGACGGTCTTCGGGCTATCTTGCATATGAGTTATGCAGAGGATCCTCGTCCCGATCGAGGTCGTTGCTATGTGATGATCGTGTAACCTGCCAAAACAACATCAGCCGGGACTGGAAGATACAAAATGATAATGTATAACTCACCTCTAATGTCCTCGTAACATTAATCGCATTCAACTTAATCTTCTGCGCCGGGTGATAGATGCGATCACTGCCTGAGCGATAGCTCCTCGTCGGGGCTCTTTCACCCGTGCCATTTGGATAGCTTCCATAGCGTCTGGTATGTTGCCGACGCCGGAAAAAGATTGCAAACGCAGGCAGTGTTCCGACGACGACGGCTGTTCTAGAGGTTAGAGCCAACTCTTCATTGCCCAGGTATGGGTGATAAAGAAACCCACCTATAGCAGTCTCGATCAACCCCCAAAACATCAGCCACGAACTCGACGGTGTGTTGTCACTTCTGGATTCCATTCCAACAGATACCGTTCGCACAATCGCCATGATCACGCATACCAGTCCAACGCCGAATACCCCGCCGAGCGCAACTTTTTCCATAAGAGGAAGGCGGAGCAGCCATATTAGTTTCCAGGGAAGAAGCATGATCATCAAGTCGGTAATCACGTCGACGGCGAAGGAAAAGTATAGACTTGCGACCTGGGCGACGGCATCTCGGTGCGTGGAACACAGACCTAGATATCAAACACGTTAGGCTCGTGTGCCGGCAGTTTCGGAACCCCCTGTGGTACGTACCAGGCGTAAACCAAGCGTGCATACTGGAACATGATGTAAAGTTCGAAATGACACAACCAATGAACATCTTTATTTTATCAGTCAGCCCAGTGGACGTTATGGAGGGTCACAGTACAAACCAGAACGGTAAAGATCAAAACAGCCCACCAATATTTCATTTGATCCGGCAAACCCACAAAGAGCCTTCGATAGAGAAACAACAGGCTCAGTTTCACTGACCAGAGGACGATCCAAAAGATGATCGTATTTGCGAAGAATATTTCGGTGACGTACAGCGAATCCTTCAAGAGATCTGGATACAACTGTTCCGTCGATACTGCAGTGTCGACCTTAAACAAGACCGGCGTCACGACGATGTACAAGATTGCCATGACCAGGAATGACACCCAAGAGAATACACAGATCCCATCTTCAATCTGGAATTCTCGTTTTTGTTGCGTCCACCGGACTGCGAATCGCGCAATTGTAAAGACCGTGGCGATAGCAATGGTTGCATAGCCGGTGGAAAGCACTTGATCCTCGGACACCAGCAATTTCGCTGCCGTTGCGCTCATTTTGCCGGTGTCTTATGCCTAGACTGCCTCTATATGCTCAATTCCTCGTTGCTTATTGTTTTGCGATGAGTTGTGGTAATCCGCCTCCTCCTCCACCACCGACACCACCGTCCGCGACCTCGGCTGTTTCGTTGTCTTCCTGTGTCTCAAAGCCCTCGATATCTGATGTTGAAGAATAAACCCTTGCTGAAAGAACCCTGTCGCGACCAGTATTCGCCACACATAGCAGGAAAGCAACACCTCGACAAAAGAATCCACAACAATCAAACAGACTTTGACACCGAACTTCTGGTTGCTTGAGAATTTATTGTCGCAAGGTTTGAGTGACAGGCTGGTATGACTCGGAATAGTGGGATTAAGCCTGACAGTTCCACAATGGCGTCCGGCCCGTAGGCAAATCGTTGGAAAATATGCTTTTTTCTCTCCAGGAGAAGCACGAACTCAAGATAAGTAGCACGTACGTCGTGAGACGAATGATCGCCAACGGACCCGCCAGCAGTCGGCACTTTTAACAGAGGACAAAGTCTCAAAATCCGGTGGAACACCTTGTACGAAGTGCAACTTGCTGCAGCACTACAGAGCAGTCGCTCCACCCCTCCATCGAATCCCAGCCTGACGAAATATGCGCCCAGAGTGTGCTAGTGTTGAAGTGTAACTGGAATAGGCGAAGCGCAACCTCATTCTTGACGCCAAAAGCTACTAGTGCCAACATCTACCCAGCCGGGGCGGCTATAGTTTCGTCAGGTAAGTGTTAAGTCGGGGGGGCTGGGATTGCTACACGTTACTGGTGTACGGATAATTCTCGGTAATAAGAAACAAGCATTGGAAAATCGTGTCGATATGTGGCCTGGAAATCAGTCGTGATCTGTCCCAATTATTGATCTCAACCCTTGCTCTTACAAGCCTCGCATTAAGCAAGTGCATGGGGGTTTAAAATCTTGAATATTGCATGGAAATCAATTCGGGTGCCACCGATGTATCCGTGCTGACCTGCGAGATCTGACAGGTTTCCAAAAATGCGTTCCATACTTGCTACGGAGCATGCTACACATCCACGAGTACTATCACGGGAATGTAGATCGATGGGGTACAGTGACTTTCTGGATTCTCCACATGCTTTGAGTGGGTTTCGTTACTGATAACAGCAGGATATAAGTTGGGTGGACGCTCCGGGCCGCCGTCAACGAATAATTACTTACTGTCTTTATAGACCTCTGGATCCGCCGTTGGCCAGTCGGTTAGCTAGGAAGTCAAGCATCTTGCAGACTTGCACGTGTTTGTCTGTGTACGTAGTACGTGCTCCGGGCGTTGCCCAGAAATATGTGACATGTTATTGCTAGGACGTTTCTTGAAAGTAGTTGTTACGTATCTCCCTTATCAGGTCCACTCCTCGTTTTCCAATTAGCGATGACATCGGATGCACGGTTCACGGACGAATATGAACTCAAGTTCAGTTCGTTGATGTCGGTGACTTTTGATGGGAGACGTTCCGGAGTGTCATTCAGTCACTAGTCTACGCCGTTAACGAGCGGAGTGTGTAAAGAACCGCTAGACCCGGAGACCTCTTGATTCAAGGAAGAAGACCAGAAAAAGACTTCCTCTCGAACACGGGAGGGAGTGCTACCACGAAGACGGCCTAACTGAGCCTGTACAAGCACGGATATGCTAGCAACGCAAGGGCGGGCCGAGTAGCACAAGCTAGTCTAGTCTCGTCGTGCCAGGGATACGTACTCGGGCCCATCGTTACATTTGCCTTGGGCCATGTTACTGCACGACTGGACGACGTGCACATGAGACTCGCACCAAGGTCTGGATGTAACGGCCTGCTCTGGTGATTTGTTTCATCTTGGATTTTGTTTGCGCATTCGAGCTTTCAAAAGAAACTTGAGTTATATTGTCTGATTAAGGGTCTATGAATGCACGTATATTGAGTTCCGTGCCTGCGAGTACGTAGTGCACTTTTAAATTGCTTTTGACGGCGGCGCAAAAGCATCCGGATCCTTCGGCTCGACGCTATAAGAGTCTCGCAGCCCTCGTCCAACTTTCGCAATGACTTCGAAAATTTGACTCCGTAATTATTACATTGCACACGTTATCCTTAAATGAGAAGAGAGTAGACAAAGTACAACTTTACCCTAGGGGACATATGCCTAATCAGGATGTCTCTCCGTACAGTGTATCCAGGAACTGATTCCTGCCGACGAACTCCTTTTGAGTGTTTAAGAACCATGGGCATCTCTTGTGCTCAGTAAATCTCTAGACTTATTGTTTTCATCCCTTCTACTCTGTATGTTTGTTTCCCAGTAACTTCGATGGGAGATCATACATCAGTCGCCTTCTCTGTGCCTTCTTTGTCCTAAAACTCCCCGTGGGGCTGCAAGAGAAACCCCTCGTTCGTCTCTTCTCTTCGGACCTAGCTATATCCATTTCGACCACGCGTTCTGTTTTCCGCTCATACATAAAATTCACGCTCCTCGCCGCCGTGAAGTCCGTTGGGAAACAGGCACAAAATGATGGGGGTGGCAAAGCTAGTCGCGACATTGGTGGTGACAGCAAGCCTCGTCACAGAGGCTGTTGTGGCTCAATCGACTGCCGATATTCTGAATCAACTACAGGCCAACGGCGTCAATATTACCCTGCTGAATAGTACAAGCACTACTACGCCACGATCGCAGAACGGCTGCTCTCTGCTTGTGAGTTCCTTCCAATTTGCTTTTTCCGTCCTATCATTGCCTGCAGACAAAACGGCCCCCGTTCGCAAAGGGTTTAGCCAGCCCCTTGTTTGGTAGTCTAGAAATTACTCAGACTAGCGACATTCATGCAGTCAGTCTGTCAAAGCTCATGCTTAGCACGTGTTATACCCCTGTCAAGCTCTGGAGTGTGCTGGAACTTAGTCTGGTCACCGTATGGGTCACAAATGTTGAGTAAGAACTTTGCTGATGAGCTTCTAACCAACCCTAGTCCTCCGCCTTGGTCCTATTATTCCCCAGCAAGACCTTAATCTCTAGCGAAAGCGCTTTTGCCAATTGGACGGATTCATTCTGGTCACAACAGCAAGAAGAGGTTACTCCTCAATCAATCTTCAAACCAGCCAACGCTATTGACGTATCGTCAGCAGTGCTCTTGGCAGAGCTGTTCTCTTGTCCTTTTGCTGTGAAGAGTGGTGGTCATGCTGCTTTCAGTGGGGCTTCTAATATTCAAGGAGGACTTAGCATTGATCTCGGCGCGTTGAATAACGTAACCCTAAACGAGGACCAGACCGTCGCCTATGCTGGAGCCGGTAATGTCTGGGTCGATGTGTATGACTATCTTGAGCCGTATGGTCTCTCGGTAATCGGAGGCCGAGTCTCAACCATTGGTCTCGGTGGTTTGACCACGGGTGGTATGTTACAGATCAATTCAAAATCTTCTCCTTTTCAATTACGATTGCTAACGATGCATAGGTGGAATCTCATTCTTCTCTCAAGAGTATGGATGGGCCTGCGATAACGTGGTCAACTACGAGCTTGTTGTTGCATCTGGTCTCATCATCAACGTCAATCAGACTTCCTATCCTGATCTCTACTGGGCACTCCGTGGCGGCGGTAACAATTTTGGCATCGTCACTCGCTTCGATCTTAGCACTCACGTCCAAGGCTCGCTCTGGAGTGGATCCCTAATCTATCTGTCTACTTACAGCGATGAAGCCATTGATGCCTTTTACAACTATGGACTCAATGCGGCTAGTGATCCCAAGTCGGCCGTCATCATGAATTGGGCATACACAGAGGGTCAATTCCTCGCTGTAGCCGACCTGGAATACGCAAATGCCACCATCGATCCACCCATCTTCCAGAACTTTACTGCCATTTCAGCATATGAAAACACAATGCAGGTCCGCACTCTTCCGGAAGTAACGGACATGTTCCAGGAGTCCAACCCGGATGGCCTGCGCGAAAGCTACTGGACTGCCACTTTTGCTTTGACCAAGGATATGATCACTTACTGTGTCGAAACCTTCGAGACAGAGGTTATCCGTGCCGCCGACGCGTCAGGCTATTTGCCCGCTCTTGTCCTGCAAGTCATTACCACTGACATGACGACTCAAATGCAAAAGAATGGTGGCAATGCCCTGGGCCTCTCCCCCTCAGACGGCAACCTGCTGCTTCTCAATCTTTCATTCATGTGGGACGACATTGCAGATGACGATCTCATCCTCAACATCCTCGGTACGATTACCAGCAACACGATTGCTTACGCCAAAGCCAATGGTCTATATAACGAGTACCTGTACATGAACTACGCCAGTCAGTATCAGGCTGTGATCCCATCTTACGGCACGACCAACTTTGATAAGTTGAAGAGTGTTTCAGCCAAATACGACCCGTTCCAGGTCTTCCAGAAACTGCAGCCAGGTTATTTCAAGCTGAGTACCGCGGCTCCCAATACGACGTACCCGGCTTAGAGGGGTTGACTGGTCTACTGTATAAAAATATCGCGTGTATAGTACACTTGAATTAGAATCATAGTAATCACATATTAATTCTAAAGAATCGCGGTGTGCATTTGAAGAACAAGCAGTCGCCCAATTTGATAAGAAAACGATGCATCACAAAAATGTCGGAGCAATCGACAGGGATCAGGCCTGCTCATATTAATTCCCCAGTCGTCTACCTGAGCTTCTCATTGGTATTCTATTCGTAATCTTTTGCTACGTGTCTGAGCCCCTCATTCTACATCTACCTACCATAAGGTTTGACTCGGTCCAATACGGACCAGAAATCTAGTATAGCTGTACGAGCTGCCAATCTGATGCCGATGGTCAAAAGTAATTTCGTCCGATAACCTCGATTGTAGGGTCATAATCAATATGGTCGCACCGTCATTGATCGTCACTGGATTGGCCATCCTGACCTGCTACATGATTCATCACGTTGCCGCACGACTTCTACTCAGTCCTCTGGCCCAATTTCCCGGTCCCAAACTGGCTGCCTTGAGCAGTTGGTACGAATTCTACTATGAGGTCCTGCAGCAAGGCCAATTCACCGCACATATTCAGAGGCTGCATCAACGCTACGGTGTGCCCGGCATTTCTATTTGCTTATCCTACTCTCGCAGGCTCCTTATGCGTTTGGCTTGATTCATTGCTTCTATTGAAACTTCTGACACTAGCCAGGACCAATCGTTCGAATAACTCCCACGGAGCTGCATATTGATGATCCTGAATTCTTTGACGTCTTGTATGCACGCGATGGGCGCCGACACAAGTACGCCTATTTCTCCGGCCGATTTGGCTATGCGAGCGACACCTTTTCGACATGGCAGCACGAACTCCATCATCAACGCAGAAAGGCACTCAGCCCTTTCTTTTCAGTCAAAAGCATCAAGAACTTTGAACCAGTGATTCGCGCAAAAGTCGACAAATTGTGCACAAAAATTTCCACATACGTTGACGATGGCCGCGTACTCCACCTGAATCGAGCTTGGATGGCTTTGACTACAGATATCATCACTGAGTATGCCTTTGCAAAGTCTTATGATCAGCTGGAATCCCCGGACTTCGAGGAGACTTTACATGATGCTTTGGTGGCCATCTATTCTACTGGTCAAGTTGCTCTTCATTTTCCCATGGTGTTTCCTCTCTTGGATGCCCTTCCCGACTGGATAGTAAGCAAAATGGAACCGCGATTATTGCCAGTAATTGGTCTGAGCAAGGTACTTATCGAAAATTTGTTAAGCGTACCAGAACGACCAATGGAGTAGAGTAGCTGACATCGAAAACAGGACCTCGGTCGCAAGGTTGAGGAAATTCGTACGGGATCAAACGATCTACACAAAGACACCAAACATGCAACAATTTTCCATGAATTGCTAAACAGTGATCTTCCTGAAGAGGAAAAGTCCAACGCACGACTTGGTGACGAAGCACAACTGATAGTGGCAGCCGGCTTGATTACTACTTCATGGGCCTTGAGCGTAGCCAGCTTCCACATTATCAACAACCCTGATGTGAGCAAGAAACTAAGACAGGAGCTGCTGTCTGCCACTTCTGCAGTTCACGAAGCCGATTTGCATCAGCTCGAAAAACTTCCGTATCTACATGGATGTGTCCGTGAGGGAATCCGACTTGCCCACGGAATTACTACGAGGAATCCACGACTCATACCGGACGCCAACTTAAGCTACGGCGACTGGGTCATCCCGCGCAATACACCCATATCAATGACCAACGTCAATATCTTGATGAACAAAGACATATACCCTGATCCAGACAGATTTAAGCCAGAGCGATGGATCAATAATTCGGGTCGTCTGGATCGCTACTTTGTGCCATTCGGCAAAGGGTCAAGGATGTGTCTAGGTGTCAAGTGAGTGACAAAACTTCGATCTGGCAAGCAAGTTCTTTTCAATTGACGGCTTTGTGTAGCTTAGCTCAGGCCGAGCTTTACCTGGCCATTGCAACTGTCTTTAGTCGCTTTGACTTCGAGCTGTATGGAACCGATTTGTCGGATGTGCAGATGAAACATGCCTATCTCATACCCTATCCGAGGTGGGACACAAAGGGAGTGCGCGTTAGAGTCCACTTACCACTGCCTGGTTGATGCTTTGTACTGGCTCAATTTCTTCTTATATACCAGGGGCACATGGCCTACGGGCTTTGAGCGACTAGTACTGAAGAATCACTACAATCGTTATGTTCTCTGAGCAATTCCAGCAAAGAGTATGTTCAAAGACTGTCGCAAAGTTGAACACAACAATCAGCAAGTACAATGCATAATTGTTATGAAACTCTTCCTCGAATTGTTTGACATCTGATGACAGGTCATTCTGTAAATCACGACAGATACGGTAGGTAGTGAAGTGACAGATACTCGACTGTGACATTATTTAAAGGCTTCTATGAGCCCAAAGCCCAAAGCATAATTCAAGTCTCATTTTCTAAGTATACCACAGATTCATTTTTCAAAATTGACCAAATGACTAACCTTGATATGTCTGAACAGAGCAACCGTCCTCTCGACAACCTCGATCAAGAGGAATTTGATGCTCTCGAAGTTTTGACGAGTCACAGCACAAAGATAGCGAGTCTGCCGAAATGTATTGACATGGTTCGATATCGAATTGACGCGGATGGGCAGGCTGCCCTGGGATTCAAATGTCACAAGTGCTCTGTCTCCAAAACAAAACTCGGTACTTTCGTTTTCGCGGCCATCGAGTACAGTCATCCAAATGCCTCAACGACCATCACGAAGAACACTCTTTTTACCGTTGAGATGAAAGTCAAATACCAGACAAAGATACAAACCAAGAGTGGTGTGAAAACACAATGGCGGAGATACCGAGACAAGGATCTCTTCGAGAATGTCCCGCTGGTAGATCTCATCAATTGTCAGTTTCGGGATGGAAGCCAGGCCTCTCTTGGGCTGCTATGCATCCCAATCCAACCTTGCTGGGAAATTGCAGCTGAACACTCTTTCAAAAAGCTCGATCCGCTGTTAAAAGTTGGTGTTGCGATCAAGAGCTGGCATGAACCGAGCGAGGAAATCAAGTTTCCCGTCCCTGAGAATACAACTGAGAATCGAGTAAATGACTCTCGAAAGAAAGAAGCTTGGAATTCTCCCTCCGTGACTTCGGGCCTATGGCACCTTCATAAAAAGAATGATCAAGAGAATTACCTACTCATGTGTGTGACGCATGGCGACTCCCACGACAAGCCATTGACTTCCACAGCACCTATCAAGGCGAAGTTAATCCTCAGGTCGATAGCAAAGTATAGCTCGCGCCTCGTCCCCCCTTACCAGGCTTCGATATCGATTGAGCCTTGGTATGTCAAGAAAGAAAATGGATTCTTCCACGGATTGTTGGCAATCCCACTCCGCGTATCCACGGAGAAAGAAGCTCGATTCTTTGAAGAAGTTACCAAAAACCCAAACTCACTCCGGTTGGAGGTTGTCACCTTAGAACGCGAATACTAGATGTATACACTGAGAATACAATGCACTTGACAATTCCATACAAATGAGTCATCATCCACTATGGGAAGCGCGATAGGAGTAGAATTCTCGGTAAGACTGCGGTCCAAAGCCAACGTAGTCGAACCAATGCTCTTTATTTCTAGTTGTAGCACAACCAATTGGTCTGTTTATCCAGTTCCCGATTATGTCATTGTATTTGCCGTGGATTTGTCTCGATGGTCGGCAAATCCCAGAGTTCAAGCGGCCTATTCATGACTATAAAATCACTCTTGGATGATTTTCGCATCGACATGCCTCCCAAGTCTGAAGCGAGCTGTGTTCGAGGGACAGTCAAATAGATTCTTCTTTGGCCGTGTAGCTCTTCCATCATCCATCCATCACAAGACTTTGTTCCAACCCTGACACACTACTGTACCTCACAATGTCGGACGCAACCCAAGTCGTCGCGGTCAGTGACAACTTCGATCCCCTACGGGTCTTACTTGAACACAGCAAGATATGGCGAGTTGGCACAGGTTACGAACCCCTGGCTCCCAGTCATCCTCAAACCCACGATCAAGCTCGAGCAGGGTTCAAATGCCACGATGTATTCATATTTAGAAACCCGTTCTGCTGTTGGATCTACACAATCGTTGAACAGCGCGTATCTGACACCGCGAAGACAAGCACGATGACCGAAAACTCGCTATTCAATGTCGATTTGACAATCAAGGTCAAGAACGGAGACGGATGGCAAAAGGCTACGAGGCCCATCAAAGAAGTCGGTGTGGTCGATGTCGTAGAATGTGAGGTCAACAGTGGAACTCGAGCTTTTGTCGCCGTCTTGTGTATTCTCGTCGATTTCAAATGGCACAGGGTGCAATATACCAACCCGCGTCCAGGGAAGTGGTTTGAACGCCCTACTGAGGAACTCAAGATAGGGCTTAGCATCGAGCTAGCATCGACATTTCATCGCGACGACATGCCTTTTCGGTATTCTGACTCTAGCACCGAGCCGTATTACTCCGTGGCGTCAGAGTATGCTATGCGGAAGATGGCTCGCGAACACGGGTTTATTCGAGTCCTTCTAGTAGAGCGATCCACACCCGATGAGTCTCTGGTTCTCTATGAAGATCTCTACCTACGAAAGGGAGTCAGCGGCAAGGTCTATGTTCGGTTCTCAATCATGAACAAGGATACCAAATGGCCTTTGACGACCAATACACCGTTTACGATGGAATTGCAGATTAAAAAGGGCACTAGAGCAGAGAAGTGGATGGCAAAGCCCTACCACGCCGATACCACGGCCTTTTATCCATGGGGGACCCAAACTATGTCTGATCGTAGCATCGCCCTTTTTGGCTTTTCGCTTCCTATACGAGACAACTACGAAACTCGGTTCTTTGAGGAGGCATTTGCAGACATGACTTCAGTGGAGGTAAAGTACGTCTTGACGCGACAGAGTTTGGCGTGATGTCAAATCACCAGTGGCTTCAAGTAGAGTAGCAGTGGGCGGGACTTTCGATTCAGGCATCTCATCTCTAAATCTAATATTTCTTCTCATTCCGGCCAGATACACATATCTTTAAGACACATAACACTAAGTTGACAGGCTCTCATAATGAAGACACTATTCATCAGAGGTCCTCTGAATCTTGCACAAGCAGTCTTCCGCATATATTGAGTATAGTCATTACAAGCCCCCCATTCAACCTCTACGAGTGGATTGCATTTGACTGTATTCCTTTCTGACTCCTTTCTGACTCCTGTGTGACTCCTGTGTGACTACTATTCTAAGTCAGGCCTAACAGTCATAATATCTGTGATGTAGTATATTAAGTGCAATGCTATTGTTGAGGCACAAACCCGACATGCTTCCTAAGTTTCAACGAATCCTCGCTCTCAAAATGTCCAAAGAGAAGCAAAACATTACATCTCATTGTCCGACTACAGATGGATTCGATCCGTTCGGTATTTTCAAGGCCCATAGTTTGAATTATAAAAGGCTTCCAAGACACACTCAGTTGATAGAAGACCATCTTGACGGTGACGCTCAAGCTGAAAAGGGATTTACATTTCACGAAATTTTCGTTTCCAAGACCACCTTTTATGAATGGATTTTTTGCAATTATCGTCCAATGGCAAGCAGAAGGCGTAGAGCCCATCACAGATCGTACATCGTTTAGCGTTGATCTGGAAGTGAATCACGACGCAGAGGGGTTGCCACCGTTTCAAGATCACTTCACCCGTGTCCCGTTGGTGGATGTCGTCGAAAGCGAATCTCACGGAAAGCAGATTCTCGTGGGGATGTTGTGTGTTCCTATCCAACTTCGAATGGTTGAAATTGAAAACGAGTTCAGCCCCTGGGGGTCACGGTTTCAAGATCTCACCGGGCAGACCAAGGCTGGGGTCAGAGTAGATAGAATGGAGGAATTGACGGATGCGGATATGCCCTTCGACTACATTGGCAATGACCTGGAGACGGATTATGTCTTTGCTCTAGAATACGGCGTGAAGATGACAGCCAAGAAGAATCGTTTGGTTCAGGTAAAAACATTGGAAGTGTACTCTGTGGACAAGGCTTTGGCGCTATTCCCAGAAGCTTTCCTACGCCATGACGAGTCGGGCATTTTCCTGATCATATGGGTGGCCCACAGAAATAACGAAAGAATGCCTATGACGACCGAGACGCCTTTCACCATAGACTTGAAGATTCGCAAGGGACCAGAGGCAGACAAACCGCTGGTGAAACCCTATCAGAACGAGATATCCGTGAAGCCTAGCAGGGTGGACGTCGTGGAGGAATTCAACTACGGACTTTTGATCGTTACCGTTGAGGTCAGAAACGAAGCAGAGGTAAAGTTCTTCAAGGAGGCCTTCGAGGATGAACGATCCATTGACGTGAAATATGAATTGACACGGCATAAGTGATGGAAGCCATCCGAGTCACCGACGGTATCAGACAGGACCTCGGAAGCAGCAGCTGGCAAGGACTCCGACGAGCCAGTCGCATTAACGATCCCCCATCTCCAATTTTATATTGTGATCTCTTAGTTTCTTTTCCTCATTCTTTCTATTTGGTGTAAGCATGAGATATTGAAAATGATGATTATGCTATAATTCCATCCAGTCGTACCTGTAGATGAACAAAAGTTGAATCGAGATTGGGTATGTAGCCAATGTTTGAGATACAGTATGATGATGAATAATTCATATACTTCGATAACGAACGATAGATTCGTGGAAATGGTGAGCCAAGTACCTCTCAATGCTCAATCTCCCGAATGACAAGCCAAAGACATTTGCGAAATGGGTCATCCTCCTCCTTGCTCTCATCTTGACCCTCATTTCCGTTTTTAGAAATCTGCTTGGAGTCTCTTTCACGCCTGCCTTTTCCCTTTGAGTCTTTATCGTCAGTACCGTTATATTTCTTAAGCGCGGCATTGAATCGCGTCAACTTTGACTGCGACGTCCAGGGCAATATATCAAGTTCCAGATCCGCTATCCACGGCTGCAAGAGTCGAAGACGTCTTTGCTGCGCGTCCATAGCCATCTCGAGGCTTGCCTCCGTAGCATCGCTAGACCTTTCCGGTCGAGCTTCGACGGCTGACAACTGTTGCAACAGCGGCGCCTGACGACTGACTTTTCCTTTTGAATCGAGAATAGGAATTTTCGCTACGTGCGCCAGAGCATCCAACTTTGCGACCTCGATCTTCAAACCCCTCGGACCGAAAATATCTTTATTCGCGTCCTTTAGCAACCCATCCGTCCGACTCTTAGACACCCCCGAGTTACCCAACTTCGCGATCCCGCTGACGGCGGAGCCGATCCAGTGTAGCGGGAACAGAACGGGCACAGCTTTCAAGACTCCACCGGTGGCGTCGAGGACTTGCAACGGCGGGCTGCTCGAGACTGCCTTGTTCAATCTGTCGAGAAAGTTGAGAAACACTTCTTGCGGTAGTTTGTAGTCTTTCAATACCGGCGCATAGGCGCGCATGAAGGGAGAATCGAACGAGGAGTCTACTGCGGGAATGGCTATCGGTCTCTTGATGGAATGTGTGGATTGCGATGATCCCTGAGTAGGGTCAGACAACGGTGTCTTTTCTGTGCTTGGTGCAATTCCTGGATTCGCGTTTGTGTATGCGGGAGGCTGTTCTCGTGGGGGGTCAATGTCCTCCGAGAGGGGCGTATGGCTCGAAAGTGAGCTATTGCTTTGTGCATTGAATTGATGAGCACCGTTGAAGTATGGGTTATTTGATTTCTCGGACGCCATTTTTGATCAGGGGTGGGAATGTATTCGAACGTAAGTAGAAGATGGATTGTGGAAGCCTGGATAGTCTTCCCGATAGCTGTGTTCCGCCGTAATTTTTATGCTTCGAGGGAGCTCTCCGCGCAATATTTCAACAGTTGCCTTAAACCAAGAAACAATCGAGGCAGACGTCCGGTTTTGAACTTCTCAACCACGCGCAGAAAATTATGACACTAATGATAAATTAACTTGACCAAGCTGATGAAGTCTAAAAAGATAAAACGATTGCAAATGATTAACTCCAGCAGCCCCCTCCGTATGTGGATCGCATCTAACTCAAATGAGTCAGCCGGGCGAGATTCAGCCCCCTCGGGCTGATCGCCGAGTGTCATGTTCCGCCCAAGGATCAATTGAATTTCCACTAAAAATCGAGTGATATTGTGAAGTTATTGATTGATTCGTTAAACTTATGAGCACAGCCTCCGTCTGGCAATTTCAAGGTCAAGCTTTTATAGGGTTCACAGAGCACGTGGTGTGTCCAATCCTCAAATAATGCTTCAACATGTAGGCATCAATGCTGAAAAATCACACTTCGACCACTTCACAACCATGACAGTTTCCCCTATAGAATAAAAACAAACTTGGGATCGCGGTCGTCGTTATAACCAACGTATTTGTCGTACTTTCCACTTGCCTTGTCCTTGTTGACTTTACGGCAGTAGAGGACATTGAACAAGATCCTACCTTCTGTTAGCAAACCATATCAAATCACAGCCGAAAGAGGAAAACCCTACAAAAACCAAGCAGCAACCAACAAACTTAGGATCACGGTATGTCCGCGATGATAAAGAGGGGCATCCTTTGCAGGATAAATAAACGTCGCCACGAATCCACCACAGTTTGCAATGGCCAGCTGCATCGCGGACGTCGTGGCACGTTTGTAGTGACCGGCGGAATTGTTCGAGTTCCAGACGAGGACGCATGGAACACTGGCATATAGACCGGTGGACATGAGAAAGGTCATTCCATATCCGACCTGGGCGTTGGACGTGTTGGCAATGACGGCGTAGCCGATGATGGCAAACGGGAGGGTGAAGAGCATTAACGTGCCACGGAGTTTGAGCCGGTCGGAGAGGAACGCGACGAGAACTGTCACATCGTTAACCTGGGTGATCTAGTCAGAGGATGTGGTTTGAACTTGCCAGTGAATACTGTCGCTACTGCATACGGAATGACGGACCACAGCTGCACCTTGTTCGCGTTTGTCGTGAAGCCGGAATCCTTGATGATGGTAGGCAAGAACAGACCGAACGAGTATAGTCCAGACAGAATGGAGAAATACGCAGATGCCGAAAGCCACATTTTGATATCTGTTACGCCGCGAATGACTTCGGACCATTTGAAGGGTTCGTGCTCGACACTGTCCTTATTAGTACATATCTCTCTGTGTCTTGTTTCACGAGGGACTATCTCACTTGGCACCGTCGTCCTGGGAGGGACGGTCCTGACGGATTCTTTCCAGCGCGATTTCGCGCTCGACTGGAGTTAAGAATCTGGCCGTCGCGAGATTGTTTGGTAGACCAATGGCGGCAATAATGCCGCATACCACAGTCTACAGAACATGAGCCCACGTCGCAAGACAACGAACGAAATGCAAGACCAACCAACAAACCCTCGATGATGAAGATCCACCTCCATCCCTCGAGGCCGCCGCGAGGACCGATCTCAATCAAGCCTCTGGCCAGCAAACCGCCAAAAGCACCGGACAATGAAGCCGCAGTGTAGAATAGACCGATTCGGAGCGCAAGATCTGATCGCTTGTAAAAGGACGACAGATACAGTACCTACGATCATCGTCAGAATGTGATGCATCACGAGTGTTGCTGTAGAGCTCGACACTGACCATCCCCGGCAATAAACCGCCCTCCGCAACACCCAGCAACGCCCGAACGGCGACAAAGGAGCCAAAGCCTTCAATGAAGCCGAGACACATCGTAATAATACCCCAGATAATCGTCAAAAATGGCAGCCATATTCTCGGAGACGCTTTTTTCAGTACTAGATTACTCGGCAATTCACTAATGAACCAAGAGTCAGCCTTGTCTTGAGTACCTGGAAAGACCATTTGCTTACCTGCAGACATAGAATAAATAAAACACCGTCAATCCAATATCATATTGATGGTCGGAAATGCCCGTGTCGGCTTCGAGACCAACAATTTTGGCATTTCCGACGTTGGTTCGATCGAGGAACGAGCATAGAAACAATAATGCTAGGATGGGCAATATCCTGCGTGGCCGGTCAGCACGAATTGACCCGTTTTTGTTTTTTCTTGGAGAATAAAAATCTCAACAGGGATAACCATACCTAATATCAGTCTTGAAAAGTATCTTCTTGACTTCAGACGAGTTTTCCGTCGCAGAAAAGGCCGGTTGCGACGAAGTACCCTCCAACTTCTCGTCATGTGGAGATTTCTCCATTGTTGAAGATCAATTAGACTCTCAGACTCTCGGTCGGAGGGCGCTGGAACGCTATTATTGGGCTGGTTTGTTTCCGAGACACCACAAACGAACTGGCATGTGGCAGTACAGCTTGGGATGAGACGCAAAGGACAAGACCGATAAGAAATGGAAACAACGCAGAATATAAAGAATAGTCCAAGCCAACCAAGAATTCCGGGGAAATCTGTTCGGGAGTGAATGATTTTGCGGAGTAAGCTGATGCTCAGACCGCAACGGGTGGATACAATCATACAAAGCTGTGGTTCGGAGGCCAGAAGAAGAGTCCGAGTCGGTCAGCTCGAGGGGGACAAAGAAACTAAACGGACAAAAGCATTGATTGCATGCTCCGGACTACTAGGTACTGGCTAGTAGGGATTAATCGAGCCAGCGGATGACGGTCTGCGCCGCCGGAGAACCGCGCAAAACGAAGGATGATCGTCCTGTGTACTACGTAGTAGTCGCTTTTAGCGAGATGGTCGAGTCAGGCTAGAAGTGAACCTTGACTTGCGGCCATGCAAGCCATTTAATTTGACTGTGTAGTATTTGCCTACTTATTCTCCGGATCGAAGCTTTCCAGGGTCTACGTCGGCCGTGGATGTACAACCAGGTCCCGGACTCATGCAGATGCAAGCTTCTCTTATCTCGCCGGATCAACAATGGCAGTTAATCTGAATGTACAACGTATGTGCAGGGGTTCGCTAACTGGTGGGTTACGCTCATCTCTCAAGTATTTGTCGACGCAACAGTACGACAATATCCCATCACTCCATACTCTTTAGATTCTGAGCAACTCTAAAGTCGGCATCAGTCTTAGCCCTAATCTCATCCACATCCACACCAGGCGCCAACTCCGTCAGCGTCAACTCGCCCTGGTCGCGATTTACTTCAAACACACACTAATCCCTCGTCAGTCAACTTGTATCTATCACGGCGCATGAGCCCACGCTAGAGGGAAAAGATAACCCACCAAGTCAGTTATAATTGTACTAACGCACTTTGCCCCTGTCAACGGCAAGTCGCATCGTTGGACAATCTTCGACGACCCATCTTTCGCAACATGGCTAGTCGCAACGACGATCTTGGTGCTGTTCGGATTGGACACTAGATCCATTGCACCTCCCATGCCCTTGAACACTTTGCCGGGGATCATGTAATTGGCTAGATCGCCGTTGGCGGCGACTTGCAATGCCTGTAGTCTGGGTTAGCACTGCAAAATCATCTCCTTTGGGCAGGTTGTTGTTTGGCGTACTCCCAAAATAGAGACATCGACGTGACCACCGCGGATCATGCCGAATGACTCGGAGCTATCAAAGGTCGAGGCACCGGGCACAAGAGTGACGGTCTCTTTACCGGCATTGACGATATCCCTGTAGCCAGAGTTAGCCGCCAAGAATCAAGGATCCAGATGATGCGATTTGACATACGGATCCACTTCATTCTCAGTCGGATACGGTCCCATGCCCAGGATGCCATTCTCACTCTGCACCCAGACCGTGCGACCCTTCGGCAGGTATGAGGTGGCGAGTGTGGGAATCCCAACTCCTAGATTAACGTAGTAGCCCTCTTTGAGTTCCTTGGCCGCGCGTTTCGCGATCCGGTTTCTCTGGACAATCTCCGGTGTTTCTTTCGTTGCGGATGTACCATTGCCCGCGCCTCGTAGCTTCTTAATCTCAATGTGTTTATCGGCAGTGGCGGGAACGATTCGATCGACGAATATCCCTGGTAGATCGACGTCGTTGGGATCAATTGATCCTACGGGGACGATCTCTTCGGCCTCGACGATGGTCAAGGTTGCTGCTTTGGCCATAATAGGGCCGAAGGCTTTGGTCGTATATCTATCAAGCCAAAGTCAGTTCATACATACTTCATTCGTAGCATGCAGGAGATGGGCCTACCTAAACACACAATTTCCAGCCTCGTCGGCCTTCCACGCTCTCAGTATAGCCACGTCACCCGTGATGGCCTCCTCCATAAGAAACTTCCTCCCCTTGAACTCTCTCACCTCCCTCTTCTTCCCATGCTCCAACACCTTTCCATCATTACCCAATCTCACCGGAATCTGCCCCTCCTGCAGCAACGTCGACACACCCGTCGGCGTGTAAAAAGCCGGTATCCCCGCACCACCCGCTCTAATCCGCTCCGCAATCGTACCCTGAGGACATAACTCGATCGCAATGTTTCCCGACAGGTAATTCTTCTCAAGCGTTTTGTTACTTCCCAAAAATGAAATAATGAGTCGCGATATCTGCCCTGCATCTGCTAGAAGAGCCAAGCCGCCGACCTTGGCGACGCCCGCATTATTGGACACGGCCGTAAGAGAATGTAAGCCCTGAGGACCGCGGCGAGAGATAGCATGAATGAGTGTCTCGGCAACACCGCATAAGCCAAAGCCGGCCGAGAGAATGGTTGAGCCGGATCTGAGGTCGGCGACGGCGTCGTCGGCGGAGGAGAAGAGTTTCGATTCACCGCGGACGATTCGGGGTGCGAGGGGCTCAGAGTAGCGCGGTAATGTTGTTGTATATGCGCGACGAGATGGTGAATGAACCGCTGATTTTTGACGTAGGTGCGATGCTGTTTGAGTCGTTGTTGTGAGGATTGACGTATACAAATGCCGACGCGATGAGAGGGCCGGGCAGGCCATTGTTCGGGGCAGACGGGCTGCCATGCTGAACGCGCAAGATAATTGACCTCAGAAATTAAAACAATTGCGCATGGAAAGGCTCGTGTAATTGCTTCTCTTATGTACAGAATTGTCTAGGGGATAGAAAAGAAGAATGTAGCAAGAAACACACCCTACGTGCTCCTCGGCAAATCATCTGGTGTGTGACGACATCAGCCGGAACTACTTCTGGCCGCCGAGGTTTGCTCCATACACAAACCTGTCTCGGATCGCACAACTTTGTTGAAATCGCAGGAAGCAATAACGGGTCATATGTATGGTTGATCGAGAAATGGAAAATGTATATGTAATTTACATGCATACCAGTGCACAAAGAAAAGTGTCTCCCGGTTGTAAGGTCTCACATGAAATTCAAATCGGCTGCATTCGAATTATCGAACCATTCCCATAGCATCATTTCGTTGAGAGGAAAGTTTTGATAATCAGGCAGCATAGTCCCCGCATCCCCCATCGGTAAAGAGACGCTATTGACGGCATCGACGATCTGATCTCCAGACATGAGTGAGAATTGCAGCGGTTGACCCAAAGAATATCCCATTGGCTGACTTGATGGTGAAATGTTTGGCCGAGGATGGTGTGGTAGGAACCCCTGTGTATATGCGCGCGATTCACTAGAGCTGTAATTACGAGGCGCGTGGTACGATGGCAAAGGCAGAGGTTGTTGCTGTTGCTGTGGCGTGTGATAGCCATCGGGTTGGCCACGGGCACGGGCAACGAGCTCGTGCAGAAACCGTCCGTACAAGACTGAGGCACCGTTGCGGTGGCGTGGAGTAGCTCCTATTCTCTCTAGGACATCGGCTGTTTCGGTAATAAGCGTCAGGACACTGGGCGCCAATCGGTTTTCTTTCTGGTTGGTTGTAGCCAAACCGAGACTCAGAGCGGAGCAAGCAGCAAAGGCGATCATGATCACAGTATTGTTGGGCATGGATTTAAGCCGCGACTCTCCTTGAGTAGCGGTGCGCATCACGTTGAGTGCCGATGACAATGCCTCCGAGCGAAAGAAAGACCGAACTTCAGTCGGAGCTGTTGGGTGGTTCATGACGCTACTATATGTCGAAAGCCGTGTATGTGTAACTAGGATTTCGACATATGGCGGTAGAGATTTTGCTATTGTTATCAGTCAACGTCCCGTCGCGTCACGGAGCACAACTTACAGCCACCTTCGCTAATGGACAGAGCCCACATGGCAAACCATGAATCGTAGAAACTCTGAATCATAGATTTGATTCTGCATTGTCAGGATGATTAATATTTGCCATAGTAGTCGGAGGTTACTCACGAGCGAGCCACGTCAATGCCATTGTCCGTTTTACAATAGTCATCGCATGCACGGCGGACGTTGCGAAGAAGCTCGTCCTAAAACTGTTTAGCATATACAACCCTTCCAGCAGAAGGCCAATAAACATACAAGGTCTCTTCGTAATATGGCCATAGAGTTCATTTGACCGTCGCGCGGGTCTGCAATATCCCTATCCGATAAGTGCCACTTGTCGCAATTTTCCAATAATGCCGTAATGGGTACCGAATAACTTCTCCCGCGAGCCAAACATACACTGTGATCGTAAGATTTTGAGTCGGGGTTGCAATAGCAAAACGGTCACTCACCCTCTCTCGACAACAAATAGGGCAATCCAAGTTCTTTCTCTACGGCGAAGCAGTCTACGACCATACTCCGAAGTAGCCGATACATCTTCAAAACCGTCCATCGTCAAAGCTCTTCGAGAATCTATGCAGTCGGCTCTCGCGAACTGACCGCCAGTTGATGTATGTGGCAACGTGACTACTCTATTGAGCGATAGATCGAGCGCAATGCTTAGTGCCACGGAGATGTACAAGCAGGTGTCATCATCCCCAAGTATCCTGCCCGGAGCCATCCACGGGATGTTCGCCATGAAGGCAAGCACAATCTCAACGGACCGATGACGGCGTGCAATGACATTCTGTGCTAGGTTCTTGACGTGGGACGAAAGTCTCCTTGAAAGGGTCTCTGTAGACAATAGAAAGGATGCCGATGCAGCTAGTATAGATGTAAACAAAAATGACGACTGGGCTCGGACAAATGACACTGTGTGAATAGCAGGGTCGAAGCCCCAGCGGGTATGTGATAAATGATCGTAGAAACTAGGAGACTAGTTCAGTCATCTTCCATTCATAACGTGGCAGGGTTCGTACAAAGTAAAAAGATTGTTAGCGTCTTGAAAAGTGATTAGACCGAGATCTACTGGGTCCAGTTCCGGCCCAACGTCGAGGCTCGCCTTGATCGGTACAAAGAAAGAGTCAACTCCCCGTAGCAGATGATTCGTGTACACCGTCCCGGGCGAAGACGGTGAATTAGGTGAATTCGATGCCCTATGTTGGGCGATTGCAGGCGGTACCAACTGCAGATCCGAAGCACGAGCAAGTAGCTGCAAAGGATTCTCTGCATCATCCAGTGCGACATCATCCGTGCCAAGTCTCGTTGTACTGGACTGTTGCGACTGAGACATGGCGGGTGTTGCCTTGCTCACGGACGAGTCAGACTGAACAAGTGAATTCCGATTTGCAAGCTGTCTTTGCGCCTTGTCTAGTAAGTCTTGTAAATGCGAAATGACTTTCACGGGATCGCCAAGCTCTTCTTCGTCCGCGGCCGCTGTTTTAGACTTTTTGATCGCCTGCTCAATTTGGTGCAGAGCCTTATCGACTCCTTTTCGCTTACTGCACGATATGAGTTCCAGCATGAAAGGTTAAGACTCCCATGAACATTAGTAACTTACTTTTTGACCCCTTTCTGCCTTCCCAAAGGATGGTTAGGTATGATGCACTCCATATCAAACTGCGTACACCGTTCGCAACGGACCTGGTCTGGCGCACGACTGCATTTCAGCTTCTTACTGTGGCACAGAATGCATGCGGCCTGCTTGGTAACCCGCGGCCGTTGCGGCGGCGACTCATATGTGCCGGCCTGGGAGTTCTCCATGTGAATTGCCATGCACCACCTCGCGAATAGTCAAGAGCAATGAACTCGATATGGAAGAATTCAGAGAATAGACTGTACATTTCACCTGAAAGGAGCAAGCCGGTGATTAAGCTGTATCGCGTGAAGGATACAAGCCAGCGCAAGGCTAAAGCGGGAGTGACATTATCCAGAAAGTACCCAGTATCTCCACTGATGTGACTGAGGGAACTACTCATGCAGAGTGGACTAGGTGTGGAGCAGACTTAGTCTTGCTTGATAGAGTTCGAACAAACTAGTGAGAAGGTAGAAGAAACAATTACGAGTTGGGCGTGGAGATGAGGCGGAGTTGCATCTACCAATTTCCCAGCAGAGACTAGGCCCGTTGTGGCCTCAGGCCCGCATTTAGCGGCTCGGTTTCTTTGGCATTCAGGCGCGCCATCCAGGATTCGAGTAAACTATCGTTGCAATAAACATTCATGTTCAAAACATTAGAATCGCTATACACTGCTGACTTGACCGAATTATATTTGATCTGCGGACTCGGAACGACAGTCACGGTCAAGGACAAAACTGGTTATGTACACAAGGCATTTCCAAACTACCACTCGACGCCATTCAGCTTCAGTGGCAAATGAAGCATGCGAAACCCTAGATTCGTCGTTTGTGGAAGTCGACCGGCACGGATATTCATCTGCAATGACTGATGGAGTAAGCGAGGTGCTGCTAAGCTAGCATCCCTTGTCTGACGCAGGGCCACAAAGTCCTGCTCCGTGATACCGTCCTTGATATGTGCGTTGTTCTGCTTGTGATCCTGCACGCTCACCCAAGGTACGGGTTTCTCGCGCCCAGCAGGGGGATAGTCATGCCCTGTCCATATCTTCACATTGTCTGGCAGTCCCAGGAGCTTCCGCCCGGAATGGTAGAGATTATTGGCACTGCCGCCAGGGAAATCGCATCGGGCTGTGCCGATATCGACGTGGAACAGCGAGTCTCCGCAAAATACATTGTCTAATAAGCGATGTTAGCCGAAAAATCATCATTCGCAATCATGAATCTCAACTGACCTCCAATCTTGTAACCCAAGTGGTCAGGAGTGTGGCCCGGAAGGTGAATGGCTGTGGCCAACAAGTCACCGATCTTGAATACCTCATCGTCATTGAATAGAATGTCATAGACGTCCTGGTATTCTTCTGATGGAACTCCGTATCTCTGTGCAAACGTTTCTTGCACTTGTCCGATCCGCTTACCAATTCCAATGCGTGGCTTGAAACCCTGGTCTCGGTTTAGACGACTTTGCAAGTAGGACGCTGCGGTGATATGGTCCGCATGGGCGTGTGTCTCGAGGATCATGTTAATCATGTAGTCATGTTTCTTGGCAAGTGAAATCAGGGCGTCTGCCGAATGTGTGCTGATGGTTTGTGTAGATGGATCGTAGTCCAACACCGGGTCGATGATAATGGCATTCAATGTCGAAGGGTCGGCAACAATATACTGCCACGTTCCTGTGTTGCTCTCAAAAACGTCGTGAATGATTGGATCGCCGATAAGGGGCTGGGTGCTGTATGACTGCATCTGGTCGGTGTCGTGGGTGACTGTAGTTATAGGACGGCTGGTTGTGTTTTGAACGTGCTTTCCTGAGATCTTTGTCCTGTGCAAATTCAAAGCTCGTGTTGGTGATTGTTGGTGTATAGAACTCGCACCGCAATATTTTCGCGTGGCAGAAGGGCTCACGAGTCGAGGATTGACCAGTCTGTCAAGACAATAACGTAGTGATGTCACGGAAGACAGCCGAATGGACATATTGGGAAGATATATCTATACAAACAATGGCGAAGACGAAGACAAGGCCTAGCCACCATTTTATAGTGGAAGGCCACATCTGGTGTACCCCGGCTTGAGCTGACCTCCATCCTAATCAACGCCCATGACATCCATGCTCTGGCAGGTTGAAACGACATAAACAGTAGGAGAGTCCGAGAGATATCAGTCGGCGACCGTGGACCCGCTTGTCGAGATGGTCGGCGACCCGCTTACTGGCAGATATTGATTATCATTGGTGGAGGTTGCGGCAGCTTGGCTGGATTGAGCCACTTTTATCAGCGAGTCGGCCGAATCGTGTGACTTAGATCAGCCCACCTCTCCTGATATGGCTAGCGTCACTCGGCCGATTCGGAGGAGTCGATGATGCTTTCCCCAATCGATAAGGGTCTTGGCAATCACATGTCCTACCTTATTTAAGCCTAGAGCCAGTCAGAAGCCTGGAATATTGTGTGATCGTTCAGAGCAGGAACGATAAGGGAAAAAATAGAAAAAAATGGAAGGAGCAGCCCCACACATAAAACATGGCAGGAAGGAGCTCAGGCACAACTGAGCCCATGTATATAGGGTCTTTCGTCTCCCTCGACGCCTCCATGTTTTGTTGTTCTTCTTCTACTACTACTTTTTGTCTTGTTAACTTTAAGGACCTTTCCCATCAACATGTTTAGCACTCGCACGGCGACCGCTGCCGCAAAGGCGGTTCCCTCCATTCGAAACCTCGCTACAGCCTCACCCGTCGCTACTGCTCGCAACCACAAAGTTGTTGTCGTCGGTGGTGGCTCTGCGGGTTTGACCGTCAGTCATCAGCTTCTTCGGAACGGCCAATTTGCTCAAGACGACATTGCTGTTATCGACCCCGCCACATGGCACCACTATCAACCAGGATGGACTCTCGTTGGAGGAGGTTTGAAGACCAAAGAGGAGCTCAAACGACCGATGGACAGCCTGTTGGACCCCAAGCTCAAATTCTATAACGACGGTGTGGCTTCTTTTGCGCCTGAGGATAATTCGGTCACCCTCAGCAACGGCGGCAAGATCAACTACGATCACCTCGTTGTCGTGCCCGGCATCAACGTCAATTTTGACAGTATCAAGGGCTTGCCAGAAGCTCTCGCAAATAAAGACGCTCTGGTGTCGTCTATCTATGGCTATGACACATGCGACAAAGTTTTCCCGAACGTGAAGAGATTACAAGAAGGAGATGCTCTATTCACACAGCCCCTGGGTGTCATCAAATGTGCAGGTGCTCCCCAAAAGGTCATGTGGCTTGCTTTGGACCACTGGAAAAAGGCCGGACTTTACAATACCCAGAATATTTCTACTTCACCGGTCAAAATCAGCTTCGCCACCAGTCTCCCTGGAATGTTCGGCGTTCCCAAATATAGTGCTAAGCTCGAGGAATTGCGCAAGGAACGAGGCGTCGAGGGTTTGTTCCAACATGATCTCGTCGCCATTGAGGGCAACACCGCCGTCTTCAACCGCTTAGACACCAAAGACCAAATCAAGAAGCATTTTGATTTCTTGCATGTCGTCCCGAAGATGGGCCCTCACCCGTTCGTCAAAAATAGTCCTCTGGCCGACCAGGCTGGTTTCGTTGACGTCAATCAAGCATCCTTACGCCACAACAAATACGGCAATGTCTGGTCTGCCGGTGACGCTTCAAGCCTTCCCACTTCGAAGACAGCTGCGGCCATCACATCTCAAGCCCCGATTCTCGTTCGCGGTTTATTGTCGGTTATGGAGGGCAAAGAGCCCGAGGGAACCTATGACGGTTACACCTCGTGTCCTTTGCTAACCGAGTACGGAAAGGTCCTTCTTGCTGAGTTCAAGTATGGTGGAGAACCAAAAGAAACATTCGGAAGCCTGTTCGGCATCGATCAGGCCGAGCCTCGCCGTGCCTTTTATCATTTGAAGAAGGATTTCTTCCCCTGGGTATATTACAAGTCTATGGTGAAAGGAACCTGGGCTGGGCCTAAGGGATTCATCAACTAGACTTGATGCCTCAAAACCTGTACATATATAGAACTATTGAAAGAATTAGATAATTGATGTGAAACAACATACCCAATACTAGCATTTGCCTTCGAATCATACATAAGAAATTGACGAATGATATCAAGCCCGAATAGCATGAGAATGGGCATGTTGATGACCATGATGCTTATGTCCGCTGCCCAGATAATGGCTCGCTTGACGCTTCTGTCTGTTGACGTTCTGGACATCAATCTGCATATCATCCTCATCCTCGTCCACGTCAACCACATCGACATCAGGCCATTCCTCCCAGCCATCCTCCCACAACTCATTCAATGCCTCCTCTTTTTGCCGTGTAGACATTTTCGGATTCTTCATGACTCTTTCCCACTGCCACATTTCCTTGTCAGTCAACAAACACTCATCCAGCGCTGCCGAAATGCGACACGCATTTATTCCTTCGCCGATAAACACAATTTCCTGTCGACGATCGCCCCATTGACCAGCAAAGTCTCGTTCAATGGACTCGACAATGTCCTTGTCGGCAGGCCACAGCTCACGGGGGAGCTCCGAGAACCAAACGCCGCCACAGCTGACGGTCAGAATACCCCCGGCTTGACTCCATTCACCAAACTGTAAGCTTCGAGTCGCGAGCCAGAAAAATCCCTTGGATCGGAGTACAGGTCCAAAGGCTGGATGAGCTTTCTTGTTCTCCAGGATGACTGATGGATCTAGTTGATCGAAATCGGCAATCTCAGATGCCTTATCATCTTCATCATCTGCTTCGTCCATTTCCTGGTCTTCGTCGTCATCTTCATCGTCGGCGTTGTCGTGAACCTCGTTCTCGCGACCCTGGAGTACGATAAACTTATCCTGGAGCAGAGCAAAGAGTCGACGAGAATGGAACGGACGTCTCGCTGAATAGACGAAGTTGTTGATGCCGTACCTAGAGCACGTTAGCAATGGCATCTCTTTTGATGAAAGCAAAGAATTATAATTCACTCGAGAGTCTCTGGTTGTGGCGCAAGTCTCTTCTTGCCATCCGCGACATTCATCATCGTCATCTGATGAAGACTCCTCAGCCATCCAGCTCCAGACGCCGCTTTGACAAAATCAAATTTCCCAGTCTGCACGATATCCGCAACATTGACTTTCGAGTATGATGTCTCGATCACTTTAGCGTCCGGATTAAGTAACCTGACCAGTTCCCGGATCCTTTGGCGCACTGTCTCGTCAACACTGTCAATTTTGTTGACGATGAGTACGTCGGCAAACTCAATTTGATCGACCATCAAGTCCGAAATGGTACGTTCATCTTCTGGTATAATCTCCTCGGATCCATAACGGTCAGATAAAAACTCGGCAGTGTGAAAGTTGGAGAAGACGTTGAAAGCGTCGATGACAGTGACGGTCGTATCGAGTTTGGCGAGTTTCTGTAGACCTCCTAGTTCTGCTCTTGATCCTTGTGTTAGTCGTACATTCCGCAAAACCAGGATATAGAACATACACCTCTTCCAAGATCCTCCTTTCTTCCTGTCCCGTACTGTCCATCTGCTCAGGATCAATTTCCATCATCGCAGCGGTAAACTCCGACGTGAATGTCTCGGCTACTTGCATCGGCTCACTGATCCCCGTGCTCTCAATAACGACATAATCCACCGTACCAGGCGAGCGAGCCAAACGGGCAAGTTCGGCGAGTAAATCGCCTCGAAGGGTACAGCATATGCAGCCATTTTGAAGCTGAATCAGCTTCTCTTGGGTTTGAGAGACTTTGTGATGCGATATCAGTGCAGCGTCAATGTTGAGGCTGTTGTGGTCAGAATTCTGATGGATCCATAGAGTAAAAGAGGACTACTTACGATGCCATATCGTTGACAATGACGGCAATCTTGAGCCCATGGTCGGTCGATTTGAGGATATGCTCGAGGAGGGTGGTTTTACCGCTTCCCTGTGCATTTTCTTACATCAGATCTCAATACAACAAACAAATATCTAGATTCACCTACCAAGAACCCCGAGAGAAGGGTGACGGGAAGAGCTTTGATCTCGCTGTTCTTGTCCATTTTCTTTAGCCTCGGGAATTTCTGTACGGTTTGTGCTGCTAATGATGAACTTCAAGTCTGGCTTAGAATTAAAAAAAAAAAAAAAAAACAAGAGAAATTATATTCCTACAATCTACCCTTCAAAGCCATTGAGCCCTAAGCGAGCCCTCAAGGTACCAGGGTTTCGTACACAGTCATGCCCATTATACAATAAGTACGCTGTCTCCTAGGGAAAGTGAGTATGTTGACAAACTCCATTGGCTCTATTGGCTTCTCGTGAGCTGTCTGGAACCCACACAGACTTTCGAAAGACTGTCTTGCAAGGTACCTGTTGGATAATTTCCTTTTTGGGAAGGCTGATATGTGACCTAGGGGCTCTGCCTAGCCACCAAGGTACACTCTATAATTTCATAGCAGAATCTAGCAGAATCTCTGGTCAAGTTGGATACCTATTGTAATGATTTTTTGAAGACCGGGTGATGGTCCAAAGACCTTGGGTCCGTATAATGTGTACGATGAGCCAATAACATATCTAGCTAGGGTACCTGACTACATATCAAAACTGCAGCTCACAGTACCAAGTCAGATATGTCACGCCAAATAGCCATTACTTACCACGTATACACACATCATACTGTTCGAATCGTCTCTTTTTCATACGGCAGGATATTGCCCAATCAAAAGGTCTGATTATGCTGCCTCAACGTAGCCAATCACGATGCGCTCCGATATCAGCAGAGTATCGCAGGCCTCCGGTCGGCCGGCGTCTTCCGCCCAGAAAAGCTCAGCTTTTGACATCTATAAAATCCCTGGATGATTCCACCTCTACCGATATTTCATTTTTCGTTTTTCGGACCAGACGAAGAATTCTGGAATATTGAAACAGAGACTTCGAAGGATTATCCTTAGGAACAATCACAATGGCTGTTACCGCAACTGTCCAACCTTTGGCCGCTCCTAAAGGATCCGCTATTGACTTCGGATCCATCATTACTGGAGTTGATCTCGAGAATCTCTCGGGTAAGTGACAAAAGAAAGCTTGGTTGAAGATGCAAAGGGAACACTGTGTTAGTGTGATGCGAGTAATACATGGGAGCACTCCGGGGATCGGTAACCTCCTAGGGTAAGTGGCAAGACTTTTGTTATCGCCAATTAATCGAAGATGGATGAACGAAACTAACCACGTTCTCTTTATAGATGAGGAGTTTCAGCTGATCCACGATACCCTATACCGATCCAGCGTCGTCGTCATAAAATCTAAACCCGACGTTTCCGCAAAAGCGCAATACGAACTCACCCGTCGCTTCGATCCTTCGTCGACCGCTTACGGTCATGGCAAAACCCTTGATGCCAAACGCAGCATTCTGCATCCCGATCTCAAGACAGTCCCCCATCAACCACAAGTACAGGTGATTGGAAATGGATTCATCAAGGAATATGAAGGCTTGAAGGATATCACTCTGCGCCACCCACACCATCGCACATTCCATCGAGAGGTCATTTCCGATGAGGATGATCTTGAATATACGCGATTCTACCGCTGGCACATTGATGCGGCTCTGTACGATCTAGACCCGCCATTCGTGACGACTTTGTTGGCCGTGTCCCTGCCGTCGAAGCGTCGACAGACGCTCAGATATGACGATGGCACTGGCGACGTGCTCGATGTATCTCTGGGCACGACTGCATTCGTCAGCGGCTATCAAATGTACGACAATCTTTCCGAAGAGGATAAAGAGTTTGTTCGCACCAGCAAAATCGAGTACGCGCCTCACCCGTATATTTGGATGAGCGGTGCACGCTCTCTGCCTACTGGATTGGGCCTCTATTCCGAAGGTCGTGAACTCGCCGAGACTGAGTTACCCCCCATTGACGCAAGCAAGATCAAGATCTTTCCGATGTTGTGGAAGAACCCAGTGACTGGAAAGTTGGCTCTACAAGTCCACCCATCTGCCATCAAGAAGATTCATTTGAAGGACGGGACTGTCATCGACGACATTGAGAAAGTTCGTGAGATTGTGTACCGTCTGCAAAGGCCGGGAATCAGTCCGCAATACGTTTATGCGCATGACTGGGAGGAAGGTGATTTGGTGCTGTTCAACAACCGTGGAGTACTACACTCTGTCGTTGGCGCTTTTGCTCCGGACGAGGTCCGGTTGTTCCGGCAATGCAACTTGTCTGCCAGTCAGCCTCCTGTGGGCCCTTGATTGGGTCGCTAAATATCATGATTTTATGAGATCATATAGAGTATTAGAGAGTCCAGTCTGTCGTTAGAGCACTAGAATTCATTTCGCGGTTCATAACATTAATTGACATTATTCATTTTGACGTAGCGACTTCAGCCTCGGATGACGGAATCTTGCTTTCTTGCGTCGCAAATCACAAGTATATCAGGGTTAGCTTCAATGATCAGTTATTTCCTGAATCGGAAAACACTTCCATCTCGGGAGATTTCTACGTCCGGCCTTGAAAGCACAGCCAATGCAATGAAATTTGTCCTAACATTTTTTGATTTCAGTTGACCTCGCGAAACCGGATGACGCCACACATTTGGACAAAGAAAGTGCAAACAATTCGTTTGTGTTGGTCCGGCGGCGCGATGAGGCTGTACTCGTAAGGCATAAACGGTTTCAGACCCGTCCGCTTCTGCTTATACAAATCCAAGATCCAGCGCTGAGGCCTAACGACTAACTTGACGGATGATCATTATCCACACCGTTAAATTCTTGGATCTTACAGCCTGGGCCCATCTCTAGAGCAGAGGATTTCGATATGTTTATTATGAAAGCTGTGCCGTCTATCCAGGCAGCAAGGTGTACAACGAGGCTCTAGCGTTGGGAAACCTGAAATCTGTCGTTTAATACACATTACAAAAACTTTACGCTGAGTCCTGTGAAACCCATGAGTAAATCGAAACAAAATGAATTCGTAACCAGTTACACATCTACTTCGACCAACTAACTACGTGGCACTTGTCTGGCTAAAGCGCCTACAGTCGAGGCGCTGTTCACGGCAAAACGGCGCAGAAGGATACTGCCATAAAAGTTGATCGTACGCCTTTACGATGACGGACTTGACTACAAGATTAAATACTACATCCTCGGCATGTGCATTGATACTCTTTCGATTGACAGTGAACTCGACTTCGTACATCACGATCTCGGCTAATTCAAAAGTTTAATGCGGTAGCCGCTCTATCGTTCTATCTATTTTCTTCGGAAATCTCACGAACCTCGAATCAAAGTCAGCGAGTTAGATCCATCTTATCACAAGAAGTACTCACCTATTAACATACAATAGATGTGTCGCTGGAGTGAGATCCTCTACGCCTGTGGACATATCAGACGCATCGAACGTATATCTCGATGCCATCCTCGCGCTACCTGTGCAATCGACACGCAAAACCCTCGGCAGGTCGTCATCACGCACATGTTGGATTATTACTGCGATCAATGCTCATATCCGTCGCCGCCGAGCAGTGATGAAGGTGGGTGCTGTTTACTTACTCCTCTCATTTCAGTTTTGGAAGGGCACTTATGGTGGTAGACTTTTATTGATGCCACCCGACGTTTTACTGACCGACTTGGTTGATGACAATAATATTTTGTGACGAATGACGAAGATAGACTCATTATATACCTCGGGCGGATTATGTCTTGGTTGGAGGATGATCAGTGTAGCGTTCTGTTTCTTATCGCACTTTTCAGGCTGTCTCTTCATCTTTCATTGTTCATCTCAAGAACAGCTTCTTTGTCAAATAGATGGTACTTATTGTTTGATTTTGGTATTTGATTGGCATATCCTCGTATAATTCTTCAATTTCCCCTTCTCTGTTTCGATATAGCATTATACTTGAAGTCCCTTGTCCTGAAAATCATGCTCCGTAGAAAAGGCCTGGAACCCGGTAAACATATCAAAGTCAAGATCCCACATCAATCCTTCCGCTATCGCCATGTTGTAGATATCCTCACTGATATTTTCGTTCTGCATCTGTGCGGGTTCTGAGTTGTGCAGTTCATTCACTGATGCCTGACTCGACATCCACGCATGCCGAATGGAGAGGGCTTTGTCTCTGAGCTTCCGAAGAACGTTCCACTTTGAACCGAGTTCCGGCATGCCCGGTCTTTCCTCCAGCTCAAATGAGCGCTCTACTGCACTCCACGCTTTTTCAGCGCTCGGCAATTGCGGACATACACAGAGTGACCAAAGAACATGAGTAAGGCCACTGTATTGAACAAACGTACTACAGAACCACCGATAATTTGTCAAGAGTTCGTCTTCCTTCATCACAATGCCAATCTCCAACACTTTGATGGCGTGGATCAGAGATTTATCGCATACTAGCTCAAAGGGGTTTTCTGCGGCTCGGCCTTTGAGATACTGCTGCCGGACCATAGCTTCCATCTTGCCGATTTGCACTTGTCCTAGAAAGAAGGCGTATCTTTGTATAGGTATATTGGTATCACAATATTGAAGATAATCCTCCTGCAGTCTCGTCTTGAAGTCCTGCAAGGTCTGCTTCAGGCGCGTCACTTTCTCGGTACAATGCGGCCCCTGACTGATGATGTCATGAAGTTCTTGCATGGCTTGATTTGTTTTGATCGAAACTAGCGACAAAGTCATTTCAGACGGCTCTTTTCTAGGCTGTGGCGGATCTTTCAAATCGGCAGTTAAGTCTGTATCGTTTATGTTGAGCGGTAACTTGGTGTCACAACAATTTCCGTAGCCACGGGTGATGATGCCATGATCTTCTGTGACTCGGCCATCAACAATCACAACATGCCACCATAATCGACGCCGGATCTCGCATTCGATTGGGGAAAGGTTAAAATGTTCGCCGTCCCGATGGAGTCCAATACAGTGTGATGCGCGAATTAGAAGACCGTTCAACACCCATCCGGATCGACCGCTGTTATGGCTCCGGCGACACATCTAAGATTGTGAGGATTAGCCGATAGACACAACTCGAATTACAAAGGATATAAAATACCAGATACATTGACATAGCCTGTATGGAAGCTATAGTGGGATAATCAAAAAACCTTGCCATGTGGAGGCACAATTCGAGGCCATATTGATAAGCGCTGAGCGCTGACTGTCGATCCTGGCCTAGTATCAGGTTGGTCTCCGTGTCATCTATACTTGTCACAGCTGCAAAGAATATTGAGAACAGAAGGGCGCTAAAGTCTGGGGATATCTGCGAAGGGTTATTTACTGCAGCAAAGAAGAGAGGCTGCGTGGTTGGAATGTGAAGCATTCTCACGAGGGGGTTGACATTATTCAACCACACGTGCCACAGCCGCGTAGCCTGCGACCTGGTCGGAAGAAGGGTGGAAACGTCTGCCGTGGATATGCAAGGATTTGAAATAAGACCTTGGAATCCAAATGTAGCCTGTCGTTTTTCTAATGTGCTAGCACTGGTTGGTGTGTTGATTACCGATTGAAGTTCACTTTCCTAAAACAGATTGATTTAGTTGTGCAATGAGCCGGCTGAGCTAGAGAGCGATTACCTTTTCCAGAACTTGCGATAAAAGGGCCTCGTTGATATATCGGGTGGTCCCGCCGTCTTTGACAAGGAATCCTCGACTCGCTGCTGATATTTGATTTTCGGACGGTTCGTTGTGGTCTCTGTGGGCTTTAGAGTGGACAATCGGAACCTCTGGCGATTGTGACTGAAGTTCGTCAGATGATCTCGTATCATCAAGCTGACCAGCATCCGCCTCAGCGCGGTGCGGCTCAGAATCTCCGCGCAAGACTCTCTCTAACTTGTCCAAGCGAGCATAGAGCTGCGATTGTTTCCCTCTGTGAGTGCGGCGTTTGGTCTTTTCTGGACCGGGATAACGACATTCCGCCTCGGCTTTGATGCAAGCAGAGCATGGCATCGTTTTGTTACACCGGACTTTGCGCTCATGGCATCGGATGCATGATCGCTCCACATTGTAACGTCTGACAAGCGGCTTTCGTGCTAGGAATGAAGCGCTCTGGCTACTGAGGTCAGTGAGATGCGACATGTCCGGCTAGAATCTTTTAGCTCTAAGGGAAAATTATTGATATGATCGTTGATGTATCAGGAGGAGCATAATAGATATCTCGGTAATTCGGCCGTTCGGCCGTTCGGAGGGGAAAATCGCTGGCAAGGAAAATGAGAACTCCCAGCTACGACCCGCTACTCTGATCCAGCTGACCGGAGTTAAGGCAGCCAATTGCGATTCTGCTGAAAATCTATACTTCCACGCTGGCATTGGAAGCTTTCATCGATAGATTCAATATGTGAATGCTGAGCCCCAAAAGCACTCTATGTTCAATAGGAACTCAAGGCTGTAGATTTACATGTTTTCTTCAGCTGGAAGGGCAATCTGCCTGGATTCAGCGGCGAGCATATCTTTCGCTTCGAGGAGATCCCTGGTGCAGCCTGAATTAAGCAGAGTAGAACGAGTTTACTGGTTATTCTCTCCCTTGTGACGGGTTCGAACATCTTTGCCAATCTATTTAGCGAAGCAGCAAAAACCAATAATGAAATTGACGGAACTAACAGAGATTTCAAAGCTTGGGTGGAGCTGTAGCTTTTTGAGATTTATTTACATATTGTTTTAGCACTATGACCAGCCAGTCCATGAGAAGAATACCGAGTAGATTGATGCTTGGTGCGTACAGAGATATATGTATGGATCACTTGACCTCAAATATAATACTATATAGATGGGGGACCCTCTCAGCAGCGGAACTTTCATGGACGGAGGTGTCCATCACCACGACGGAGAAATCTATATTCACAAAGTAATCTTGATTAGAGAAAGTCTATAATGTAGCTTGATATTGTACAAATGTCAGTGGAACTTTGACAGGCGTTCTCACAATGGCCTTAACAGCGGACGAAGAACCCAAGGACGATCAGAATTTGGCCAGCAATTTGTAGCCCGTTTGATGCAATCGAGCAATAAAAACTAGTGTCGTTCCGGCCATGACACAGACACCAGAGAAGATCTTCATACCAGTATAAGATCCATTATCGTGCTGGAGGATAGCTCCAGCGATCGGGTTGGTAGTCAACCCCCCAATTGACCCGAATAGAAATGCGAGACCAGTGCGGTAACCGATCACTTTGAAGTTTGGGGAGATCTTGACAATCAGATTGGCAATCAGCGAGGCATATGCTCCAGATGTGAAGCCGAAAATGACTGCAAAGGCGATCACGGCTCCATTTCCACTGCCAGGAATCCACAAAGCGAGAATCAAAATCCCTGAAATATAGCATACAACTGAAAAGATGTTGTACACGCCCAAGGTATCGGCTAGGGCACCGGCAATCAATCGTCCGAAGAGACTATAAACAGATTCATTCAGGTTTTGTACCAATATTGTGATCAATGATAGATTTGAAATTCATACCTTCCAGCATTCAGCATGGCAAGCAAATACTGAGCGAGATCTGGGTTCATCCCCGTTCCAAGGGCTTCCGCAACGACGTAGTCGAGTGGGATGTAAATACCAAAAGTAAGAAGGAGAAATCCGGCAATGACCATAACCGTGCTGAACTCTCGGAATGGCTGTACCAATTCCTCCTTTGTCATAGTTCGAGGCTGTGGGGGGATTCGAGACTTGACTGTTAAGTTGGCGATGACGAGAAGACCGAGAATCATGAATGCAGCAATGCGCATCGCCCATCCATATCCGACCTGGTCAATCAGTTTCTGCACCATGATGGGAAATATGATTCCACCAATGCTAGAGCCACTGGCTGCGATACCATAAGCAATACCACGCTTTTTATCGAACCAGCCCGGTATAACGTTGAGTGCTATTCCAAAGGGTGTTTGGTGAGTGACTCAGCCATGTGATTAGTGGGTGAATATTATGAACAAGCTTACAAGGTTGGAAGACCGTCGCAAGTCCAATCGCACTCACAACTCCCTGAGAAAGGAGTACTTGATAGTATTGTTTGGATATAGAAGCCATCATGAGACCAAAGACATGCAGAAGCGATCCGACCAAGAGCAAGTAACGTGGTCCGTATCGGTCGTAGAGTCGTCCGATGATGGGACCCTAGGCGATGTTAACTTGTTTTAGATATGTAAACACTGAATTGCATTGCTGCAACCTACCATGGCAAACATGAAGAAGATTTCAAGCGACGGAATCCATGCAATCGTGCTAGCAGAGTATTGACTCAGTAGCTTTAACTCGTAATAGTTCTGAAAGGTACCGACACCTGACAGTTGATTAGTACTATGAACCAGTACAGTAGAAAAGGAATTTTACTATTGATCCATCCAAAAGTGCAAAACAAAACACACCACGACCCGGCAAGGGCCGACCACGCAGTGAAACCCCCATCTGGTGCAGGGCTTGGTGTCCATGCGGGCTTCGCTTGAGGTTCATGTTTCGACTGCTCTTCCTCGGCCCTTTTTTCAGCGTTGGGGCCTAGTTGGCTCTCTAGTTCCCCTTGAGTAGATGAACCGTCGGTCGACATAGTGTGAAAAACGAATGAAATTTGCTCGAAACGGTGTAGGATGACAGACTGCGAGAGAATGATTGTGATTCTAATGACGAGGAAAGATATTGTCAGGAAGAGGTGTTGGAACCTTCTTATAAGACAGTGGTCATGTAAGCGATTTGGCGTGCTTCGGTTCGGCCGTTCGCGAAACAGCGAAGAAGCACGCTAAACCGGACTTGAAAAAAACCTGATGAACAATCTTAACATAGCTTGTTTGGGGTATCAGACCGGACCTCGAGGGATCTGAAAGATCGTATTTCCTGGAGAGTCACTTAACGATAGAGCCTCGCGCCTTGGTTGGTCGGAGTTTAGAGTCTGCCACGTAAAGATCCGCGGAGCCTTAGTTTACTTTAATCAGATCGGATAACTAATTACTCGGGGATAAAAAGTGATTACGACCAAGGCGCTCATACTTGTATTCACGTCACTACAGGGTAGAACTACTGTTTTCATCTAAGACTCTCTAATCTTGAGATTTCTCAGTTGATTTCCGCAGGAACTTTGAAGAGCCGAATGGCGCAGGTAACGATTCAGTCACCTATAAACCTCATTTAACGTAGTAGGAGACTGAAACTCGATATTCATAATCTCATGGAAGATGTGCATTTGGCACTGACTCAAGTTTTCACATTTAAAAATTCGTTCTGGACTTTGAGTTATTTGTCGCGGGATGTGTGGACGATTGCTGACGTGCTCTTTCGATCTTATCCCGCACCATATCCCAATAGAAGTATGTTCACTCCATCATGACTACGGAATACTTTGATGAAGAAGAGACTTTGTCCAAGTCGAATTGATTCATGGATATTGCTACGAATGTGCCAAAATTAGAGTTTAACATCACGTGGCCACCAAACCCTAACATCGACCATTCTGATCATATGTTCTGCGACACAGCGATAACATTATTTTGCACCCATTTCAAGCAAGACGGCCTTCTCGGGGCAATCGACTTTAATTCATGGAAGAGAAATACCAAGCTCTAAGTAAGCTTAGTAGCAACATGTACATGAGATTCATGACACCCACGAGGGACTTCATCCACGAAGGACCTCGGTATCGTGATGCACGGATCAAGAATTGCTGTACGCTCAATTGAATGTGGACATCTGATTGTTGGTCCGGTAACGAGAAGAGTCGCTGGTCTCAAGGCGGTGCATGAAGAAAAGTCGCGGCTCGTAATTTCGAGTATTCATCAAAAAGAATTGGTGGTCTTTTGCACTAACAAACCTCGTATCCTAATTCTCAAGCCGTGTACTTTGAACTCGCTAATGCGAAGCGTGAAAACGAAGCTCCAGAGTACAAGAGAGGTGTAGCCGGCAAGCCTGAAATAAAATTCGATATCACACGGTGATTCATTAGGCGTATGGGAGTTTACAAAGTACTCTTCTTTCACGTGGAATCTGATTGAATCTAATTAAATGAGCACATTGATCGAAACGATAGTCACTTCAACGGTTGACGCGCGACTCCATGCAAAGACGCGGCAAGATCGGAATGTGATGATTGTAACGCACCATATAAGAGCCAAGAAACCAACGCCGTTATCAAGGAACCCAATCCACTAAACGTGTATAGCAAATTCACAAGGGCCTTGTTGTTGATCGAAGTGGTCATTCTGTTGATCCGGATGGTTTTTGCTCGGATAAGAATGATAGATCAATGTCTGTCGTATTTGAGATATAAATAAGGGTCTTATCTTCTGAGCAGGACATATGCAAGAGCGGACTCCGCTTGTTGTTGGCATTTTCCCTCACTTTTAAATTGACGTGACACTGGGAAGACTAATGCGGCGCAGACACTGAGGGGCAATGTCATAGTTATCTATCATGATAGGTAAATGCAATCAATATAAAGGTGAGTAGCGGGTCAGCTCGAATCTTAGCAGAATGAATTATACATACAGAGATGATCATATGTCACTCTTGCTTGACCTTGTACTTCACGTCGAATGAGAATGAGTATCGGAGCGATCATTAATGAAGAATAGAAATACTTGTGCAGCGCAGTGGTTGTAGCTGCCTATCGATTTTTCGAGACTCTACTCCATTAATTATGTGAATACTATCACGCCAACCATAAAATGGGACTAAGCGCCGGATAGAAAATCAGAAAATCCCATTGGATTATGCACTGGGAAATAATTAATTCTAATATTATGGATTGTCTAGACTATTACTCGTTTCACATACGCCAATGCGCAAAGTCGCAGCTCTTTTCTTCATTATAACCAGGATGCAACTCCCCAGCAAGCCAACTTTTCGCACCACAGTGCAAATTTCTGGAACAAGTCGTATGTGATTGAAAACATTGTGTTCAAAGAAGACCGAAAGCTCCAGCGACGACACCTAATCCTAGGAAGACATCTCTGACTTTTGGGCTGCTGACAGCAGCCTGCCCGGTATAGGCTGGGATGGTAGCTGTGCTCGTGCCAGTTCCGGGTGATGCTGAGGTAGTAGGGTAATTCCATGGAATGGATCCCGTACCTGTCGCTGTGGCTGGTAGAATTGAAGTCACGGAGCAAACGCTCACACTTCGACTGGGTACAGCACTGCTACTCGTGCTGTTTGTTGTGACGGCGCTTTCCTGGAACCAGTTTCCTGCGACCGGCTTGCCTAGACCAGTGTCATGGATGAAGTCAAGAAATGGGAAGCCGACTCTGGTATAGACGTTGCTGAGATTCAACGGCAAGAAGGATGCGTATTCCGAGGGAACCTGAAACTGCGCTTGTGGCTGTTCGAAGAGGAGGAAGCTGTAATTGTGTGCTGGGCCAGGAGTAGGCTCGGGATGAATGTAAGGAGCCAGCACAGTCCAGTCCTCTGCGCCATGCGCCGTGACGTTGACATAAAGAGTGTGTAGTGCTGGATAAGTAGGATCTGTGGCATTGGTCGACGGGTCTATCATGATGAAGACGTACTTTCCTGTGCCATTTTGTGGCGGCGAAAGCGATGCGACCTTGGGTACGGGAGCGTTTGCGGTGTCTGTGGTCCCGGATCAAAGGATATGATGAGTAAATGTCTCGATAACACCCTTTCAGCTGGACAAAGCATTGCTAGATTGTTCTTACCGTTAGAGTAAAGGCGTTCCCCGGCTTTCACAGTCAGGTACGACTTTTTTCCACATTCCCATGATGACAGAGGATATTCAACTTCAAGAGTCTGCTTTGGAATTCCAATTGCAGCTAAGTCTTCTGGAAGGGTACCATAGGGGGAGCTCTTTGCCGCACATAAAGCGGAAAGACCGAGTACGAAAGCTGACTTCATTTTGATGGTAGAAATGAATGCGACCTGCTCTCACTTTTATGCTGCAAAGTTTAATTTTCTTTTCTTTTCAAAGAAATATATACATGATGTATTATGGCGACTACATTCAGCTTTATACCCCAAGCATTCGAAGCATTTGTTGAGAGCTGACGACTCCACGAGTCGGAGGATTCAGCTCTTAGTTCATGGCCTACCAAACACAGGACTCATTCCTTTTGCTGGACACTAGTCCCTACTCTAGATTCATCAGCAACGATCGATTTGTTACCGAAGAGGCCAATTAAACACTAACAATCTCAGCCATACTGGAAAATAACCTGATTCAGGTTGAATGGCGATCCTAACAAGCCAGACTACTGGATGTAGAGAAAGTGGCGCATTTAGAGCTGAGATGGTATCCATCGTTTCTTACGAAATCTCTACAACTAACTTGATTGGGACTGACTGCGTATGTGTAAGCATTCTAATGAAATCCAAGGGTTCGCTGAATCAAAATTCATCCATGAAGCTTGTTTTTGACAGGGGCTTACTGTCTAAGTAGTAGTCGAAGTCTCCAAGAATCTGACCATCAGATGAACAAAAATGCGATTTCGCACCTCGTAGGAGACTCTGAGAATTTCACTTTCTCGCAAAATCTTCTTAGAAGTACGTAGGCTAATTGAGCAACCTAACAAGCCCGGAACCTAAAAACGTGATAGGTGAGCTCGGCTTTTTTCTCTCAAGCGGGAATTTTAGTCAGAACAAACATGAATCCTGTCGTCTAAAAGTAGGCAGTCTGCTGGCCAAGGAGCCCACCACCGAAAATTAGGTTCAAAGAGCTAAGAGTCTTTCCCAAAAGACAATTCTAGCATCATTGTTGACGTTTTTTCTGATTTTTTCTTTCTTTTTTTTTTTTTTTGTAAGCTATTTATACCCAATCTATATGCTTAAAATTATACTTTGATCAATTCAAAGATATCATAAGTCCGAAAAAGTCTATCAAATACATGAGCTAGGTGTCAGTTACGGCACCTCATAGTCTTTTGAGCCAGCAACTTGATAAAACACAGCGTGCTACTTGAGCTCCGAACCAAGTAATATCGTCGTGAACAGCACGGTCCAAGGGTTTACCCGAGAAGGTCCCCAATTTATAGATCTGTTGAATCTCTCGTCAATGCTGAGATTACTTCAAAAGGAAGAGGGTACCATTCTAAGTTTCCCCGCTCAGCAATGATTAGTAGAATCCAGAACTTACTTTTGCTCTAAAGGTCCCAACAAAGCTCGGCAAAGTGACTCGAGCTTTGTCGAGAAATGTACGTGCAGAGTCTGGTAAAAGATCGAAAAAGCTAAATTAAGGTTGAACAAGCTCATCACGAGCCTGGTTCGTTGTCGGATTTCTCCGAAACAGGAGTGGATCAGACTTAAAAATGCGCTGAATTCCAGTTCCATTTTCTTCAAGCAACTATCGGCTACTTAGTGGTCAGACCTACGTTGAAGTAGACTCAACACATACTCTGCGATAACTAAAAGATCTTTGAGGGATTGGATACGGCAACTTGATGAGATTTCCGATATTAGTTTGAGTGCTGTTGAGTAATAAAAGAAACAAGCATGCGTACATGCAGTGAGCCGATTTGGAAAAAGAAAAAAAGCGTGAAGCAGACAAGAAATCCCATGAGAAGCGGAACTGAAAGGCTAGGCTTGAGTCTTTTGACTCGAACAGCACTTTCAAAATGGGCCAATGCTGAAATATTCCAAGAGGAAGCGCGCTGTATATTTGCTTGCATCGATCAGAAATGGCGCAACAATGCCAGATTTCTGTGTTTTCAACAAAGTCAGCTTCGTCAAATACAGTAGTATTCCTCCTCAATCCAACATCCCTTTGAAAGCCATATCGGTATATGAGATGGCGGCCTCGGGCGTCCGCGCCGCACAAATGATGTAGTTCTCCAGGGCGCGGGAGCGAAACCCAGACTCGCAGCAGACGAAATAATACTAAAGTCTATTATTCATCTATATCACATAGGAAAGGACCCAAGAAGACATACCAGCCACATGCGTCGGAACGCCTCGATATCCTCGTCAGTCGCAGACCGATGCTTTTTAGTATAGTCTGCCATGATTGTGTCCCAGTTTCGTTGAAAATTATCTTTCCAGGCAAGTAGAGTCTTTCCGTAGTGCGGCCCAATATTTCTTACAAAAGTAATTTCTAAGTTTCCGTTTGATCCTTTGTATAGAGCTTCGGTCAGCGAATGAATGGAGGGTAGGTAGCCTCCTGGGAAGATGTATCGCCCGATGAACGTGTCAACCGGAGATCTCGTCTTATGCATCTTTGCTCTTCGTTAGCAACGGACTGAGTATACCATGGGCACACACGGGACACAAGGACGTTTAAAGACCTAGCATATAGAAGCACGTACCTTGTTAGTGAACGTAATTCCGTCAATGACAAGAACACCTGTCGTGGGATTCAATAGACGAGAAATTGTCCTGAAATATTCATTCAGGTATCTTCGCCCAACATGCTCGAACATGCCGATAGAAATGATACGATCATAACCGGATTCGGGCATTGGAGTATCTCGATAATCACAGAGAAGCACGGAGACAAGATGTTGTAATTTAGCATCTTTGATTCTTCTTTCCGCTAGCGATCTCTGCTCATTAGATAGCGTAATGCCGGTCACTCGACAAGAGTATTTCCGAGCTGCGTTGATCATTACATCACCCCATCCGCATCCGATTTCCAGTAGATGGTGGTTTGACGTGAGACGAAGCTTCTTGAGTAACGTGTCCACCTTTCTTTCCTGCGCCACTTGCAATGTTTCGGCAGGGTCTGCAGTCCAATGAGCGCAGCTGTAATTCATATCAGGCGATAAAAAAGCAGCAAACAACTTATTGGATGTGTCATAATGTGCCGAAACATTAAGTCGTGATTGTTGAACACTATTCGATGGGCTCCAGAATACTCGAGACAATCGTTGGCCGACTTGTAAGATAGGATTGCCGAATCCTAGATACTCTTTATTTTTGAAATAAATCTACTTCAAAAGTCAATGAGATGATCATAGACCTATCATAACATGCTAAAAGTTTCATGAGCAGTTTCTTACATTGAAGATCCTGCTCAAATCCGTGCAGTCAATTTCTTGCAGCATATAAGCTTCGGAAAGTCCCTACGTTCTTCGTCAGAAAGCAGGACATGGTCTCCCAAGGCGCATAATGATCGGAACCTACTCACCAAATCCATAGCCATGCAGAATCTCGTCCAGAAATTAGGATTAATCACATATATTGTGGCATTCAGCTCATCCGGCACTGCTGTGTCTGTTTCGCCAACAACGATGGTTGCATCATCCTCATAGCGACAGATAAATGTGGCTCGACCTTTTCGAAGCTTAACCAACGTCTTGACCACCCAATATTTTGCGTACGACTGTAGCCAGGTTGATTGTTGAGCGACAACCATTTTTTTGTTGTGTTTATTGGTAATGCTTGTTCAGATGCTATCCTGTATCCTCGAGGGAAAAGATTGACAATTCCACTCAAGAGGATGATATAAAGATGACCTGGATAGGAGCCACAAGGTACTAAATAGATTCTGGTGACCATCAGCAAGCTAATTGTATGCATAATGCAGCGCCAGACGTGAAAACATGCAGGCATACCTCACACCACTAGGGAGTACTGTTGGCAGCCAATCGCATCACTTATCTTGCAAAATGACAATTGATTCTCAACTAGATTGAGCTGATCTCCTTGCTAACACTCCATGTGATCTGCCGAATGTTACACTTGTTCAACACCATTTTGCGCCAGCCACGCACGTATATCATTGCTTTTTCTTCCCGGCGCGAAGTGCATATTACGCGTTATTGACATTTCAACCTATTAACTCTGTAGAACTTTTGCAACTAGTTACAGCTAAATAATCAATGAAAGTATTTCTGAGGGAGAAGGACTAAATAAGATTTCATAGAACCAATAGTGTTGGTGCTCCAAGCTTGTCGATATTCGGAAGACTATTAGGATGTTCGTGGTTGGATACAATCGAGCTAGGAAACCCGGCAAAGAATTAGTCTGCTTTTTGGCAATTGTTTAAGCGCCTTGCCAGATTAGCTGTATGCTGTACAATCCTGTCACAAAAACTCATGATCTTTGGTGTATGGCGAAGGTTTTTGATAGGCAGATGCTACGCGCCGTCAATCGGCTCTCGGGATCCCATATCAATAATCCCTGGCACTACAGGTCGGAATTCTCGTTCCAACATTGAGGTTCTACCATTGACTGGATTGATATCTATTGCAAGCCAGAATACATATTCCAAAAGCTGTGGGTAGTTCACTTGCACGGCTCATGCAATTTTCGTAAGCGTAACGTAGAGCACTTCACTGGCATGAAGGTTTTGTAAGCCATCATAAGGTCTATTGAGTGCTGAAATCAAGCTCGGCCTTCTACCTTGGCACCTCAAGGAAATGAATGCTGTGAACCTACTGATGACGCTAGCAGCGCACAGTACTGGAATCATGTTATGGCCAAGAACGAGATGTGCTGTAGCGTGGAGCCTAACTCATTACTTCAGCTACTACCGTAGGAATTTTCCTATATTCTCCGAGAGTACAAATGGTTGCTTGTTTCATTTTCTACGAAAGGCCGCAATAGCACTGTGTAGTAGGTCAAGAAGAGAAACGAGGCCGATAACCCAAAACAATCAAACCCGGGGGTCAAAGCAGCAAATCAACAAGCGGTTGCTATAAACCTCTCCCTAGAGCACTTGATTGAAGAGGCAGGAAGCCGTGATACGTAAACAGCATGGCGCTATAAAGTCACTGTCATTACTGCGCAGAAGCGACTTGAAATTCCTGTAAATTGACAGATGAAAGAGGGAAGATTACGAGAGAGTTGTTCCATGTTTGTCAGCTTGCTGCAATCGACTCAGTAGATGAATACGACTAGCCTCTTTTCTATCTGAGCACATAAAAATACCCAATATCATAGCCAGACAAGGCTTTTCGAGATTACGAATGGCGGGCACAGTGCTCGTAGAGTAGAACATACAAGATTAAGAAAAAATCAAAATGTAGTATATTTGCTGAGACTATGCTTGAACGCTCGCGTAAAAGTATTAACTTCCCCATATCAAGATAAATCGCAACATTTGTGCATAGTTCACATGGTCATAGCCTGATACAGCAGGGGCCCAGGACTTCCAGACATCATCGAATTAGCAAGAACGTGGTGTTCATATTCATAAACTGCAATGTGTCAAGGAACCCTGGGCATGCCGTAGCTCTCTTTCAAGCTTAATTTCACGCACCCTGTCCAGGTACATGCCTAAATGGTTCATATGCACTTGGTGTGGCGTGAGCTGGATGTCCGCCTCCCAACATGGGCTCAGCTGAACCGTTGCCGCCCATATAGGGAGATGCAACGCGCTCATAAGTAGGTGCCTTTTCAACAATGATGTATTGACCGGATTTAGTGCGGGACTGTCCCGAGCAGCAGCATGAAGTGAAAGCCCAGAACATGCCACTGACAACCGAACAGACAACTGCAAGCCATGTAAATACCAAGAGACGAGTGCCAACCGTAGAGTACACTTGATAATCCATCAGCGAGGTCGTGAACACGCTATCCAACGTGACGAATAACGCGGTGGCTGTAATACTAGCCATGAGTGTAAAGGTAGTGGAGACCTAAATGTAGACATATCGGTCAGTTGGGACTTTGGGCTGTGGTTGAAAGGGAGTATACTTACTCCAGAAATCAAGCTGGTTATCAGACTTCCGACGCGACTGAAAAATGCTGAGATTGATACCAAGATTTCCACAACAGTGGCAGAAAATGCAATCATATACGCCACGTACATCCACTTAGAAGCTTTCTCATAAGCCTTCAGGCCGTCCTTAAGAGTGTCCGGAAGGAGAGCCTCGGCTCCTGTGCCATTGAGGCCCCAAACTGTTACTGGGTCAAACCAGAACATAGACTTCTCATGAGAGCAGTAATCCACGATATAGTCGCCCTTGCTGGTCTTGTTTCCTGCACAATAGCCCAAGAATCCAATATCGTAGAAATCACGAATATGGGATGATGTCTCGGCTTTCTGGAGGTCGGCCAAGAGATCTTTTGCCTCAGTGAGGTTTTCAAAAGCCGATGAGGCCATTGATGACAATTGGGAGGATACATCTGGATTCGTGAGATTGGCGAGGTCAACCTTAATGTACCGAAAATTGTTAGTCGATATTTGCATTCAGTGCAGTGCTTGGTACTGCTGGACGAGAGTACTGACTCTGATGAAGTACAGCGAATTTCCCGACTTGTTTTTTGTATAAACCGAACTAATGATGACCGTGGACAGCCAAGCAAGAGATGCTATTGTGAAGAGCCAGGGTATGAGAACCGCAGCGATTCGTCCTAACCTGACCATTGTGATTTTTGGATCTCGAGATATCTAAGGCAATTGAGAGGGCGGGACAAAAAGATACAATCGCGAGCTCGAGTCGAGTAGCGTCCTCTCTACTTAGAGTTGATATGTAGACGGAAATACGATTCGTTTGTCGCTTGGTAAGGCTTATAACGAGGAAACGCGATCAAGTATATAGTAATTTCGGTGCACACGCAACGGCTTTTCGGTCCCAGAGATTCTATGATCTTAGCAAGATGCCGTATTTAGCGCTCTTTCAACTCCGCTTTCTTTAAATAGGGCATCGTGAGGCTGAGGACTACTGGGGGGTTTCCGCAACGCTATATTAACGAACAAATGAGGCGAAGCGTAAGCAGAAAACACACAAGTGGCTGGCTTACATCTGAGCCTAGAGACACTAAAGATTGAGAAATGTATTTGGTGTAGATATCTTCTTCTCCCCAATTTTGCAAAGTTGGCGTCACGTCGGTTGTAGTGCCTGACTTTTAGAAAAGAGATTGATACTATACCGTCCATATTTTGAGGGACCAATCCAGCTGGGAGGCATGCCTGTATCAGTTTGCCATGCTGCATGCGAATTGTGTCTACGAAGTATGGCCGAGCAGTGGAAAACTGCCGTGTCCTTGATCATTCTAATTTCTGACACGGACTTAAGCCGATAGGCTGGACCGTGGAGAACTTGGATAGTAATCAAAAATAAAATAAATTGTCATTCCATCCTTACTGTATTGGTTAGGATACATTTGTACGCTAGAGGAGCTTAGCATCAGGGCTGAAACGCTTGGAGCCCCTAGACCATGCTTGGAGAATTTTCGAGATATCAACTTTGGCGCTAACGCGCAGGGATTTAGCTGCAGAAATTGGCCGTTTAACCATAATTTTACACAGCCCTGATCATGGTTCCTGAAACTTTGCCTCGATGCTTGCTATGCTACTACCTACCTATGCCAGAAATATATCGATGTAAAGCTGCAATATGGGATTCTCGACCGGCGACTTGATCAAGCCAAAATCCAATTCACAAGTAAAGCAACTATAAGATGCCAAGACAGACTTTTCATAGTGCCATTGGCAAGCCGCAGGTCCAGCTGTGAATTCCACTACCAGCCATTATCTTAAGGCTTACTACCTACCAGCAGTTGTTCTTCGAATACCTGACAGCACCGTCTGCTCGCCTAGTTCCAATGGTCAGCTTCCAGATGTATCTATTCAAGGTGTTCTCACAACCAGATTCCTGTCATCCTACTTTGCGCCGGGGCTGCGGTATATGAGAATGCCACCAGTCAGAGCTTGGGCTAAGACAAGAGACCCTCTCTGATGAGGTTATCCGGTCAACGAAATCGCTTGTGCAGGTATAATTAGTAGCCGAATAGTGCTTATGGATAAGCGGTCCCCCAAATACTGATATTCCAACTTTCTCAAAAGCTCCCGTCTGACATGTGTTATACTCAAATCAATTAGCATTCGGAGACCTGCAAGGATTAATAATTATCGTAAGCACTAACACATTGCATGACTTCTGCTGGTCTGTATAGAATACCAAAGGTCTATATTATTTTCCCAGCCGCAGAACGCTAATATCATATAGGTTAGTTAAGGTTGAGTTTCTAACATAAAACGGGTCCATCTTACTGCGCCAACTCACTGTACAATAAGCGAATCTACAAGCTCTTTTCTATTGATAGACACAACGCTATTACAGAGAAGAAGGCTTGGATGTTGGGGCTGACATGATTTCGTTACGCCTCAACAGTGGGTCAACATGATAAGCGTGCCCGTTCGAGTGTCTTTCTGGCAGAAGCTCGTTCTCAAACCACATCCGGGCACGGCGTAAATTAATGTAAAAGGGAGTACTTCCCAGGTGTCAAATCATGTGAATAGACACATCGTACTATTCTTTCCATACTCTTTGAAGCGTTCTTACAGACCCGGATAGGGACATCAGCAATAATGCACTCAGGTCTTCAGAAGAGGGCCGGCGTCCTCGCCATTCTCGCATCAGGGGCGTTTGCGGCTACGCCTGCTGAGCCCTGTGCTCAAATTGCCAAAACATATGCAAATAAACAAGATCCAAATATATCAGCAGAACTCGCCTTGGGTTGTTTGATGTCTATGCCGTTTGATACCGATGCTGCCGTCACATGGATAGATGAGTACGCAAGGTATCTCCAGTTTCAGTCCGACTTGGAGATCCTCGAGAATTCTCCGGTGACATATCCATCTATCAATGTTGACTTGCTGGGTGGACTCCAGTCCATTCGAACAAAAGCTAGTGGCGGACAATACACGTCACAGTATCAGTTCGACGTAGCTATTCAGAATCTCATCACTTCTGCGAATGACGGACACTTATGGGTTAATACGTGCTCGACTTCGGCCTTTGTGTTTTACACAGATGTCGGTGGCATAGTCTCAATTTCTACAGACGGTTCTTCCACTCCCTCGCTTTATGTTGGTGGTAAGTTACTTCTCATACTATAGTCCCACATTCAAGATACGGCTCGCTAAAACAAGTCTGTGAAATAGTGGATGTAATTCAGATGACCAGATCAGTGGGAACGGACCCCATTTCCCCAATCGCGTATATCAATGGCGTTGGAGCTGCTCAAGTCCTTGAGAGCATGTCCGCGTGGCAAAATGTTCAAGATCCCGACGCCCGCTACAATGCCATGGTCAATAACCTGGCCGTCGATGGGCAAGGAAATACGCTAAGCGATCTCTTCGCCCAAGATACAGTCTGGCGCGGAAATGACTTTTATAATTTCACTTTCGCAAATGGCACTTCGAAATCGTATACGGTGCAAGCCCAGATCCTAAGTGCCGCACAACCATTCAATTTCACTGACGGCAATGAACTCTACAACTTCATTTGCAATACTACCCAATCGACTTCGACTACATCAAAACGGTCAACAGCGGTTCGTAGGGATACGGCCTCATCGATACCTTCCGCCCCTGCTATGTACCCCGTTCCAGTGATGAGAGAGGCCCACAACACCATCGTCGGGTACTATCCAGATGACTACGGACTCGAAGACGTTGCAGTACTTGGCGTGCCAACATTCGAAACTGCCGGCAGTGATCTACCCGACGACGTGTTATATAACTTCGCCGTCACTGCAGAGTGGTTTGTTCAGAATGCAACCCAAAAAGACGGCAAGAAGAAGATTATCATTGACGTGCAGAACAACGGAGGTGGAATAGTTGTCTCTGGCTTTGCTCTTCTCAGTGTTTTCTTTCCAAACGAGACTATTTACTCAGGTACCCGATTTCGAGCACACGAAGCAATGGACTTCATCGGCACCATCTTTAACTATGGGAATAATTCGGATGATTCATTGGTGAGCGAATCTGGCCTCGTCATATCTGACTTGGTACAGCCCGACCAAACGTCTACGTTCAGCAGCTGGGATGAACTCTACGGTCCTTACACTGAAGCCGGCGTCCCTGTTTCCGCTTTGATGGCGGAGTTCGACTTTGCCAATGAAGCGAACCCGGTCAGCGATCCCATCAACATTGACGGCGAAGGTGGTGAACTCAACGCCCGAACGCCCCCCTTTGCACCTGAAGATATTATAATTCTCACGGACGGCCGTTGCTCGTCGACTTGCACCATCTTCGTCGACCACATGGTTTCCAAGGGTGTGAGGACGGTTGCAGTGGGAGGCCGACCTCGAGCGGGGGTGATGCAGGCTATCGGCGGTGTAAAAGGATCCGAAGTGCTTCCCCTGTCAGAGATTGAGATTATGGCTACAAAAGCTGCGTCATTGCTTGCAGACTCCATCTCGTCTAGGACGCCGATCTTAAGCGACAAGGATCAAACTCGCTTTAGCGAAGTAAACCCTATCCCCCTCGCCGATTTTCCCATGCCATGCAGTGGTTCTCTAAACTATCTCAATACGTATACTGCAGACGACGAAACTATACCGACGCAATTCACGTATGAGGCAGCCAATTGCCACATATTCTATACTGCAAAGACTCTTCTCAAACCTTCGACAACCTGGGCTCTGGCAGCAAATGCGACATGGGGCTCCGCCCAGTGCGTTGGTGGCATCCAAGCCAATACCGATCTCGGCGAGTATGACGAAGACGACGACACATCTACTACTTCTAATTCCTCCTCGGACCTTAGCACCGCCCTTGGATTACTATTGGCGCTCGGATCCGGATTGTCATGAGCGATTTGAATTCTCTGTATGTAGTGATTGAACTTGAAGCTTGTTTTTTCATGGATCCGATTACTTTGGAGTTAGTGGCATACTGATTTACATACGAAGGCTTTGCAATATAGATTTAGTACATGAACAGTCAAGGTATGCCATCTGAGTAAAATTTGGATTTAGAATACTTTAGTACGAACTACATATTGTTGCCCTCGAATATTAAAGGGTCATGCCTCACCAATTGGCCGTTGCCACGCGATCATTTTCGACGTCCTTGGCTCAGTCGAGTCTTGTATAAAATAGAACCATGGTTGTACTTGTATAATTATCCAGTCAGCTAGTGCACAGTTTGACAAATATAGCAATCCTCAGGGGTTGAAAGCAAAAGTATTTCGGACGATGTCGACAAATGACTCCATGAACGGCAAGAAGAACAGAACTTCTTCAACCGCCTCAGTTCGGCAAAATGAATTGTTTTTCTTCATAAAGGAGAAGAGGGGCAATTTCAAGAGGAATTGACTTACCTTCAAAGACATTAAAATCCCAATTCTACCTGGATAAAAAATGAACATTGAGCCCTACTTCATCATGGCATTCTGTTGTAGATATGAGTCTCTCACCCTCAATATCATGCGAAAATAGCTTTTATTTATATTTTCAGGTTCGATGCCCATGAGCCCTGAACGAACAAGATCTTCACGATGGATTGATTACATCTCATCCAAATCGGGTGCTATGCCGCGCGCTTTGAGAGACTATCCATACACAAACGCATCATTTTGTGAAATAACCAATGGCTAATCATGAGTACAAATGATTCATTTCCTCCACGATGCATACTTCTAACCTGAAATGGAGGAATGTCGAATCTATATTTATGCGGCCCATTAGTGCATTTTAGGATTACTGTGGGAGATGTTCCTGTAAACGTGCCAGATACATTAATAAGTCGAGCGATAACTAGCATAGAATACTGCAATATCATAAGCGAAGCCTACATCTAGAAACCCTGAAACGGACCACTTGCAGGCTTAGGGCTTGATACATGCGCTTTTGGAAGGTTCGGAATGACTCATAATCCGTCATTAATAGCAATTGCCTATTTGGGATGAAGAGTACTGCAGCGCGGGATCCATAAGAGGCTTAGGTCTATCAACACCTCAATTGAGCCTGTAACGTAGTCTCCGTGCTTTCCACATACACTGGATAGTGGTGAAATATGGCATACGTGAATCAAGTTACTCTTAACTCGTGATTATGAGCGATGAAGCAATTCACTGTCGTTATCGTAACAGTATATCTATGCTGGGTCATCATATGTGTCCAATTCTGGACCGGCACAATGGTCAAGCGCAAAGATAAAGGACTGCTCAATGGCACTGCCGGCTACTTGTATTATTAGGAGTTCTAATTGTGCAACTGATACAGAAGATAAAAGATCTAGAGGTACAGATTGACATGGCTACAAGCATGACAACCCTACGACTCATTCCAACAACTCGACCCGAAACGCCGATTGCCGTACCATTATCCATCCTCGACTGTACAGCAGCTCGCTTTACTCCTACAGGATGCATCTGGATCTTTGACCATCATGATGCGATGGTTGATAACCAGACTCTCCTCCGCCGTCTTAGAACTTCCTTCACCGCCACCCTCAACGAGTTTCCGCAATGGTCAGGACAAATTCAATGGACACCTTTCGACCCGAATGGCGATCATACGAAGCGATTCAATCGTATTGAAGTGGTATATGGGTCTGCTGATGACCCCGGAGTGGAATGGAAAACGATTGCCTATCCCTCATACTCATCAGGTCAATTCGCACCCACGCCATGGGAAAGAGCAACGAAAACAGTCTGGAGGGGAGATGACTTTGAGCAAACCCGACTCATTTCAGATTGCGATCTAGCACTACATGACTTGAAAAGCTGGGAGGGTTTGCCTGGAATGTCGGTTCAAATCAGTCTCTTTGGCGACGGTGGTTATGCAATAGGGGTGAAATTGGCACATGTTCTCGGTGATGCACAATCATTGATGACATTTGTACACAGGTGGGCAGCTAACTGTCGGAATCACCATTGCGATACGAACAGTCCTTCGCTCTTCGACCCTCCCGTCTTCGATCCGAAGCGACTGGATGACCATGCATGTGGCGATATCGACGGGTCTGTTCTCAATTCTCAATTTGCAGCACTCGCTCGAGCATTGCCATTGCATAGGTTTGATTGCTGGGAAGCTGATGCGCCCGACTTTCCGCCGTTTTTCGCGGAGACGTTAGATAGAACCATGCCTCAGTCCTCATTCCTTGAAAATGTCAAGATATCCCCTGCGGATCCGGCTCCGTGGTCATCATGGGATCGTTCTAAATCTGTTAGCTATGCTTACATCCGTTTCAGTGGAAAGATGTTGGATGAATTACGCTCTTCGGCATGGGGCGATTCAAGCCAACCACTGAAGCTGTCAAGACTCGATGTTTTGTTGGCCCATCTATGGTCGGCGATCAATCGTGCAAGGAAGTTAGGAAATTGCTTAGACGATGTATTCATCGATCTGACGCTGGGTGCCCGGACACGAGTTTCTCCTCCCTTACCAGATTCGTGGATCGGATCACCTTTGTTCTCCACGCATGTCAAGCGATCGGGCTCCCAAGCTTGTTCAGAGGACGTCGGAAGCCTCGCTAGATCTATTCGGAACACCGTGTCACTTTTCACTCCGAACGAAGTGGGCGCAATACTGCATGATGCAGCTTATGAAGTTTCTCCGTTGCGACTTTGGCAAAGTTTTCCAGGTCGGCGGCACATCATCGTCACTTCATGGCTCCGATTGCAGGCGCATCAGGTCGATTTCGAAGGAACATCAATCCATCCGCGATATGTTCATGCGATGATGCCCCAGACTGACGGTGTACTCCAAGTTTTTGATTCGGCAATTGGTGACGGGGGTATGGACGTCGCAGTCTATCTTGACGCGGACTCAATGGACAATCTACTTCAAGACACTGCGTTGCAAGTACCGAAATGATTGGTCATCAGTATGCCCCTAGATCTTCACATACGTGGGAAGATGGAAACACGGCGTTCTGTGGTGTCTTAGGGTTGCCACAAGCGGAAACCGAATATGGTAGATTTGACGTCATGACATCTTGCTCATGGCTACATAATACATCTCATATGTACCTTACATTTACCAAGATATTCTATGTACTAGAAATTTGTTGCATTTTTTTTTTTTTTTTTTTTTTTCAAGCCAGACTGAACCCCCAAACATGAAGATAAACTCTTTCCCGACGGCACCTGGACCTTCATTTCGGCACCTGTGATCGGGCATGTGGATCGGGTTCTTCTTCTCGGATAACACGAATCGGATATACAAATCGTCTGCGGATATGTCCATGTATCCATACGAAACACTCTTCTGCCAATCATAGAGTCCAGAGTCGAGGTATGGGTCTAGATCTCCTTTTATCACGATGATATTCCTAAGGTGTCGTGTCATTTCTTATCATTGTTGTAAATCCGGCCCCATATCGTTAATCATGACGCAGAAATTTTTTCTCCGTTCTCCTACGTTACTACGCCCAACGACTTTGTATAAAGCCTGCAAAAGTGAAAACAGGGGCGATCTTAGACGGTTGAGAGAATACTTCACTATCTTCGACATCCATCAGGGCTAGTAGTAGGCCACTTGAACATCAAGCAACGGATCAGGAGCGGGGCGAGCAAGGAAAGGGGGGGGGTATACCAATTCATTGGCTTCGCCGCAGTCCATCCAAATTTTTCAAGTATGTCGGATTCCGAATTCTCAGAAAGAGATGATCCTGTCCTCGAGGCACAGCTGTCGCGAACAGAGTCCCTGCGGGCAGCCGCACACTCTTTCAGCCCTGCACATGAATTTATCTTTGTGGCTGTAGTATGTATGGCCCAATTCATGACCCAAGCCGCCTTGGGTGCTTGTCTATCGCCATTGGATATCATCGGAGAAAGTTTCGACATCACCAATCCCGGGATACTGAGTTGGTTAATCGCCGGATATTCCTTGACAGTCGGCACATTCATTTTATTTTTCGGACGATGCGGAGATCTGTTCGGCTATCGACTCATGTTGCTCATCGGCTTCTCCTGGTTTTCCCTCTGGTCATTGGTGGCTGGTGTGAGTATCTACTCCAACTACATACTGTTCATCTTCGCCCGAGCTCTGCAAGGATTAGGACCAGCAATGTTATTCCCAAACGCGCTTGCAATTCTTGGAGCAACCTATCCACCAGGGAACAAGAAGCGACTGATTTTCGCTCTTTTTGGAGGCATGGCACCATGCGGAGCAGTAGTAGGCGCGGTCTTTGCGGCATTACTCGCCGAATTAGCCTGGTGGCCCTGGGCGTTTTGGTGCATGGCCATCTATTGCATGCTTCTCGCGATACTTGTGTACTTGGTTGTTCCTTCAACCCCGTCTCCTGCTGCCGACAAACCGTTGACTAAGATAATCGCTGAGCTTGACGTCGTTGGGGCAGCGCTCGGGGTGACGGGATTGGTCCTCGTGAACATTGCATGGAATCAGGCCCCAGTGGTGGGCTGGCAGAAGGCATATGTCTATGTCCTGTTGATCCTTGGATTCATATTCTTGGCCGCATTTATCTATTACGAGGTTTCTGTCTCACCGCAGCCGCTTATCCCTTTCGAAACATTAAACACAGACGTCTGCTTCATCCTTGGATGCGTAGCATGTGGATGGTCTAGTTTTGGGATCTGGGTGTTTTATACTTGGCGATTCCTCGAGGATATTCGCGGAAACACACCTCTACTAGCCGCCGCACAGTTTGTCCCTCCGGCGCCCTCGGGTCTCGCGGCTTCCCTCGCCACGGCCTACCTGATGGGTAAGGTCAAGCCGGGCTGGATAATGTTCATTGCACTTTCAGCATTCACGATAGGTAGCATATTCATGGCTATCAGTCCGGTCGGTCAGACATACTGGGCGCTCACGTTTGTTTCGCTGTTGGTGATGCCTTGGGGTATGGACATGTCCTTTCCAGCGGCAACGGTTATTCTATCCGATGCGGTCGGGCGTCGCAACCAGGGCGTAGCGGCGTCGTTGGTAACTACCGTGGTAAATTACAGCATTTCAATCGGTCTCGGCATCGCTGGTACGGTGGAGGTACATATCAACGACGGAGGATTGACTTTTGACGACAAACTCAAGGGTTACCACGCCGCGCAATATACAGGAATCGGGATTGGTGGATTGGGTATCATTTTGAGTCTTTTCTATGTACTGAAAAGTGCGAGAAAAATAACTCTTGTGGAGAAATCGGGTTGAATTGGTAAAAGAGGAGCGTCTTTTGTATATAGACTCAAACAATGTGAATCTCTGCAATTAGTCGTCTGCTTCGTTAATTGAGTGAGTGTAATTGGATGAAGACGGAGTAGTAAGCCAGTCAGTCTCTGTTCCTGGAACCACGTGATTGCTGCCACGTGACAGGTACGCTCTGCCATATCAGGCTTAGTGGAGAGCCTTTGCCAAGCCGTCCATTCCGAACGAAAGAACCCGATCAATCCTGAACAACATTCCTCAGTGCTCGACCTGTTCTAGCGTCTTCAATTGCTCTCACATTCTCGTCGTCAAATACTTCACAATGACTGGCGGATACGCACCCAAGCACGGAAGGTATGCTACTCCAATTTCGGCTCCCGTTCCTGTTCCTCGGTTCCTGCATGATAGCGCAAAGCCTACGGTCAGGAACCGAACTTTGTGAAGATGAGCTGACATCAACTTCTCCCTACAGTTACCAGCAGGGCTGGGGTGGTCACAGTAAGCTCTCCCTTTTCACATATCCGATATAGCACTTTCTCCACGACACAAGCGACGAACGGTCCCAACTCGAATTCCCCGCGATCCCGAACCGGGACGCAGTATCTGGATCTCGATACTCTAGCCATTCACGTTCATACTGGTCCCGTCTCATACTTGATGCTTACAAGCTCTCTTTCGCTTTAGTTGCCCGCGCTGAGAAGGGCGTCGCCACTTACACCCTCTCTCCCAACCGCCAGCGTCTCTTCCCTAACTTCTGGCACACCGCCATCTTCAACACTTTCCGCCGATTCCGTCATCAAGTCCTCTACGTTGCTCCTCCATTCATCGTGGCCTACTCATTGATGGACTGGGCCGTCGAACGGTACGTTTGTTACACCTGCTGGAATTCGCATATATGTATCCTACAAGTTCCGACTGTACTGACTTCCGGCTAGCAACGAGTACTTGAACTCCAAGGTTGGCCGCGCCGAAGCTGGCGATGAGTAAATCGCGCCAGGACATTGATCCCTTCAACATGTACAGCTCTACGATGACGCCCTCACAACATTTCTGGTCTCGTTGTACAGTATGAGCATAGCGATTTGGAAGATTTGTGAATAAATTTGACGGGTCCGGCTGTCAGCGAAATCTACATACAGTCCTTGTGTACAATTTCTTTCTTTGTTATGAACATCACACACCCTATTGAATATACTAGACTTTCATCTTGACTTCTCGGCTCGCACAATCTCTCGTAGCTTCTTTGGTGCTACTCCGTTGCCTTGAGAGCAAAACTTTACACAGTTCATGATTGCGTTGACGGTCAATTCAATTCATGCACGGGAGAAATTCATGTCATAAAATTGCTAATGCCGAACGGCAAATTCTCAACATTATCAAATAGGTTCACCAAAAATCAGGAGATACAGATATCTCATTTCAGCCACTTCTCCATTTCTGGCTCTGTCCAGTCCTCGAGCTTCGCAGCCAGCGCGGCGTCCTGGGCTTGTCTACTCTGCCATCCAACCTCCGCAATTCTCTGGAAGTATACACCGCTCTGTTCAGCTTTCATCTGAGGGCTAGCCACGCAAAACACACTTGTCCAGGATCCCTTGTCAGGGTGAATCCGTCCACCCAGTCTGCCGAACAAATCGGTAGACCACTTTATCCACGAAGGGAAGTCGGCATGCTGGCCCAGATTGCTCTCCACCAAGCCCGGATGGACAATCGAACACCAAATTTCACCTTGACCGGATGTCGAGGCGGGTGATCCAGGTCCATACATTTTGTGCAGTGTTTTGATATGTAATACATTGGCGAGTTTGGATTGACCATATCGAGCCATGTTATCGGCATCGCGGAGGGATGTGTCGGCAAAGTTGATTCCATCTTTGGGCCCAAACCAGTGACCTGATGAGGACACATTAACGATGCGGACGTCGCCTTTCGGTAGAGATTGTGAAGTGCGAAGCATAAGGGGTACCAAACGAGAGGTAAAAACCCAATGAGCGAGGTAATTGGTTTGCCATTGAGCTTCATATCCATCCTTAGTTATCTGGTAGGGAGTTGCCATAATACCGGCATTGTTGACTAGGCCGTGGAGGACGCTTTCTTTCGAGAGGAAATCTTTGGCTGCAGCAACCACGCTAGACAGATCGAGGTGATCCATACGCAAAAGGTTTACATGAGCGTGTGGATATAGAGTCTTAATCTCTGTGATGGCGGTGTGTCCTTTGTCAAGGGAGCGAGCACACAGGTAGACGTGTGCCCCATGCTGTGCCAGCCGAGCGACTGTGTAGTAGCCACTGCCGAAGGTTAGATAATGCTCCGTGAAAGCGTATGACACGGGAAACATACATGCCGGAATTGCCTCCAGTTACGATATATACTTTTCCAGCCAGATCTGGCAGGGTATCTGGGTGGAATTTCATTGCTATGAGATAAAAGAGTAGTTCGTTCAACGTGAAAAGATAGATGTTTATATGTGTGTCTGGTAGCACAAATCCGCGGTGTATGGGAAGTGTATCTTTCAGAACACCTCATTTCTCCAGGTGGGAATCCCGCCTCCTTATATATTCTATCCTGGATTTACTAAATGCTTTTCTACGAGGTACGAAGCCCATCTGGGCATGAATGAACGTTTGTTAATTGGCGAAACAGATTCGTGAAGCGTTTTATAGACAGAATCCTGAAATGGATTAGCTGTAAGCAAGCTGCATGACACTAATCCAATTATGGTATAATTCATGTCTCGATCCATTTAGACGATTTAAGCAAGCCAATCAGAGGTTATTGCTTGATGTCAGAGCTCAGGCATTCAATTCAGGCAGCTAATTTCCCGACTCAGCCATCCATCCTTGGGTCCAATATCTTCCTCTTCTGCAACGCTTCCTGGTCAAGCCGACCTGGAAACGCCCAGAGTTTGCATTAGTACCTACAAGATGTCGATTCAGCTCATGAAAATGCCTCAACTGACCGAGGCAAGTGGAGCCTACTCTCGCTAGTCTATACACCTCATACTGATCTCGAGGACAGGCCTTGAACGATCAGGATGATTGGACTGGACTTACAGATGCCGTTTCTCGGCGGAAGAGACAGAACCGGCTCAATGTAAGAGCCTATCGTCGTAGGCCATTCAGTTCCAGGAGGATTCAATCGAAATGCAACATTTCTGATATCACCTAGGACGACGTAAAGAACTAGAGAGAAAAGAACAACCCAAAGCTTTTTCCATGGTCAAAAGCAGTCTTGTCGAAATAGAAGAACCCTCAATCCCATGCTGGGATGACGATACGCAATCGATAGTAAATCTCCCGGCCTCGAAGGTCGATACTACTGTTGGAACAGCGCACAACCCGTTACTACCTTCTTTATCGACGTCCGCAGACGGGAAAATGGTCACGACTGCGGACCAAACGCCACACAAGATCATATTTCCTCTCTCCCCGGATCATCTCATTACTCTTCTTCAGTATAATGTTCTACGCGCTACAATCATCAACATCAAAATCTTGGCACCTCTTTTAACAGTAACGTCTTGCTCCGTAAACACTCTCAACGTGCTACCTGAACCGACACTACCAGATCAGATTCCGCCTACATTGTGGCCCACAAAACTTCAGCAGACCATGCCTCATGAAGACTGGGTTGATATTGTACCGCATCCCCGGTGGCGAGACAATGTCCTTCTCGCTCTTGGGACATTCGACGAAGACGAACTCTGGTCGGATACCATGGGAGGCTTATTTGAAGGCTTCCCTGCGTCGGATATTGAGCGCCGTGGTGTTATAGTGTGGTCACCACCTTGGGATGTCCGTGGGTGGGAGATTTCGGAAGGGTTCTGGAAAAAATGGGGATTCTTGATGAAGGGCTGTGATGATGTTTTGATGGCTACGAATTATTGGAGAGGGCAAAGAGGAGAAGAGCCTCTTCTCTTTGAGGTTTGACCTATATCAGGCTACAGTGCCGGAATAGCTTGCCAAAAGTATATCGATAGCATATTTGTACAGAGATGGTCTCGGAAGAGAAATCAACATACTATAGTGATTTCAGGATCAAAGAGGCCCTTTATAATCTGTCAGATAATCCCATTGAATATTCAGGCTTTGTCCATCAATCGCTTCGCTTATTGGAAAATAGTGCTCAAGCGGATGTGCAACTCCGAGAATGTCTAGACCTGCGATATTTCCTGCTTGATCCATATCAGTTCTCTGCTGGGTCATACCGAGCTTCCGAGACAAGCTGTTCAACTCGCGAAAACTAAGCGTCTTGCTGGGCAAATATGTATCGCATGATAACGCCATGCCTTAATCGCCAATGCCCCCATGGCTGCATACATGCCATGGTTCGGATTGCCACACGGGAGCCAGTTTTCAGTAGACAAGTTCTGAAGTCACTGTGAAAGCAGTTGGGCCGCATCTTGAATTTATGTTACCCAGTCATGGACTGTCCAAACTCGACGATGAGATGTATCTAGTTTCGTGTGATGCGACCGTGATCCGCAAGTACAGCGAATGTTATTCTGTGGAGTCTGTACTAGCGAGTGCACTAGATTGCCTAACTGTTTAAATTATGTCATTATGTTCACGAAGAAAATTGAAAGTGATTAAAATGCGGCTGTTTGACCGGTCGTGGCTATAGATTGGACATCAACTCGCTAAACCGCTGCTGAATCTCATTTCTATACTGCTTGAACGCCTCACCCGCGTTCAAATCTTCCCCTTGGCCGACCCTCGCCATAAATGCCTTGTCAGGAAACGTCAAACATATTGGTTTATCCAAAGGCAGCATCCGCAGTCCTTGACAGACTTCTTTCAATTGCTCAGCGGCCTTTCCGCCACCATGGACCCCATAGCTTACAATCATTGCCGGTTTGCCTTTCCACTCATTGAAAAGATAGTCGATCGCATTCTTCAAGCTAGCCGGATAACCCCAGTTGTACTGTGGCGTGACGAAGATGAAACCTTGATAGGCGGCTATGTGGTTGGACCAATGTCGGGTATGTGCATATTTATAACCCTTGGACGAAAAGATGTGAGATGGAGTACCCGGTTCGTTATACAGCGGCAAATTCCAGAAAGCGAGATCAATAATGTTGAGATTGACCTGATATTGGAGTTCTTCAAGAATATCATGCACAAAAGTGGCAATCTGAAGTCCTGCACGGGGCTCTCTTTGACTTCCAACTATAATTCCGATGTTTGGCCGATTCGCAGTCATTTTTTCTAAAATTGCTGGAAGGCTGTGGGTTGGAGTAGGAAGGATCCTTGGCGTGTGCCACGATGACTCGAGCTACTGAACTCATAGATGCCTTTATATGTCGATGAACTAGGCAGAAATTTGGATTTGAAATGTCGGTTGGTAATTCCCATGACATCGGAAAAGGCGGAACGCGCGGCCCGCAGATATGCCCATTCATGAGGGCATGCAATCCAATAATCAGTCCCTGGTGCGAATCGAAAAGTTGGCTTGAAAGCTTTATGATCTTGTTTGCCGTGTCATGGGGATGTGATATACTGCAGACTGTCTTCCGACCGATCCAACCATCTTCCCTGCTGCATGTTGAATTCTTTCACGATCTTTCTAGACTTCCCATGAAGCCCCATTTGACGACAAGATAGAACGATACTATCCTTCGGACCATCGGGTAGGGTCACATCAATATCGAGGACTCGGCAGTAATCCGGCAGCGACGGTAGTGACAATTCTTCCCTAGTCGGGGACTTGAGGATATTGAAATCATCGCCTGTGTCTGTACGTCCATAAAAGCCCCCCTCTTCGATCTCCATCACTTTCCGAGCAACACACGCTGCAATATTTGCATCCCAAAATCCTTCTCGGTGAATGCTCGATTCTAGTAATCGAATAGCTTGCAACCGGATTCGATGCACACGACATTTAAGCGCAACATAATACAGCGGTGAAATCCAACCCATATCGATCACCGATATGGACATATTGAAGCACTGCATAGAAGTGACCGTGGTCGACAATTCGGATTTTTGAAAGTTGGCAAGGGCTATCGAGTGATCGATAGTGCTTATGAAGTGATCATCGTATGAGTCAAACAGAGATTCATCATCATGGTCACGTAGACAAGTAGCCGCCATAATTTGCGCAATTGCGTGATGACTACATAGTAACTGAAAGGCGAATGACTCCATGTCTTGGCCTAGAAGGCATTGTAAGACTGGTCTAGATCGTTCGTATATGGAGAACCAAGATTTCAGGTCGAGTTGAAGCTGTTTTTGCCAGAGGGAGAAGTGCTTGTATGCATCGACTGGCAAAGAAGGTAGTGACTGTTGCTGTCGAATATCGCCGGATAATTCGATTATTCTGAACAGAATGCATTCCAGCCTTTGCCAAGCTTGATTAAAGTTGAGAAACAACTCATCTGGAGAAGGTGATTTCAGACTGTAGGACGTATAGAGCAGAGGGAACCGACGATATTGATGTAAAAGAGCCAGTTGAATGTATAGTCTGGAAAAGACGTCGAGAAACCAGTCGTCAATGACTGCTGGGGCTTGGTACTGTGACTCCCGGAGAATCTTATTTCCACTTTCGAGATGAAATGCGGCTGTCCTGAAATGCCCTCGCAGAAGCTCCATACAAACGAATGCCACGCATGTCATTAGCGCAAGGCGGGTTGATGGACTGTCGTTGGTAGAGAGATGAGGATGCAAATGAGTAATCGCTTTAGTGTAATGTTTCAAAATGAAGTCCTCTCCGTCATGCGCAGCATTGGGTAGCTTTCCACTGCGTTGCGTGGCATAGACGTGGACACCATTTTCGTGGACACGACTTATAGTCAGGACAGCGTGCAAAACTGCCGGCTCACTGAGAGCGGCCTGAATGAGTATCGTCTCCCAGAAATTCAGCGTAAAGAGCCCATGCACTTTCGATTTCACCCTGCACCTGTACCATTCCAAGCTCCGTTGCTCGTCCAGACTAAGACCTTGAATAGTTGTAGAAGGGACAATAGTCGTTGTGTTGAGCTGTGTTTGTCGACTGCCGTAGAAGTTTCCTCCGCCACCCCAGATGCCGTACCCATCACATACTCGTCCTGTCGCATGACAGCGCTTGCAGACGGGCCGGCTCTCATCGCACTTCACCTTTCTTAGTCTGTATGCATGTCAAACCAGTAAATTGTTCGCTGCGTTAGGCTTAACTCACTTGCATGTACGACAACCAGATTTGACCTTGGATCTCCGCGGCCGACCAGACACCAGGTCGGACGCACCATGAGACGCCATGATAAGCAGGCAGTAGCGTGCCGTTGGATTTCGGATGCCTCAAAGTCTCATTAATATCTCATTTGCAACAGATATCTCATCCATGCCACCGAAGCCAGACGAGGTAAGCCTGTAGAGTCCGTCCTTTGTGAGGCATCGGAATTAAGCCGATAATCTTTTATCCGTGTTTGGGACGACCCACACACATTCCTGTGCCAAGAAATGCCGTGTTCCGGGTCCATATGACGGGTGGGGCTAGCCAAAAAGAATGAAGTAACTTAACCCAAAGAAGTCGTTGCATCTTTGCAGGATCCCTTCAGCCTGGATGACACCTGCGGAGAGGTTTTGCTTTGTTCAATTGGCGAGCTCGGAGGATCTATCGTTCTATTAGTTGCTGTTCTTGTTGGGGCTCGAAAAGAATCGATCGATTTTAAAGTGACCTAAAGAAGTTTGTGTCTGGGTGGAATTCATTCAGCCCGCATGACGCCAGTGGGGAAGCCTGATACATTTGATTGGACAGCTCGGACAACCTAGGATTCTATTGGTCAATGTCAAGTGGGGTCAGAAACAGACAAGCCGATTGGCCGTATTTGATCTATATCTTGGGTGTCTTGTATAACTGATAGAACGAGGTTATGGATGCGAACTTGCGAGAAGAAGTTGCTGAAGACGCCTCCATGGTCGACTCCTATGTAATGCGTAATATTTCTGCCTACGCGTTGTAGATACAGATCGCTGGATAGAATTGTTCTGCAGACATGGGCTATAAATAGGGGCCACATCCTTAGCCATCCGACTCATCCAGCTCATCTACCATCGGTCGTTGACTTCCTAGCCACTTCTTTCGATCTCAAGTACTCTGACACCGAGGAACCAATTTGCTTTTGACTATCTGCTCTCATCATGTCTGCAGGTCCTGTTCCGACTCGCAAGCTGGGCAAGAATGGCCCCGAGGTTCCGGCTATGGGCTTTGGCTTGATGGGACTGAGAGGCTATTATGGGAGTGCACCGAACGAAGAGGACCTTTTCAAGATCCTAGATAGGGCTGCCGAGATTGGTGCAACATTCTGGGACACGGCGGAGTAAGTTCACTATCGAGAGGTCTCGGATTTGGATTGCAACGGTGCGCTAAAGAGATTTCAGCATCTATGGTGATACTGAAGAGTTGGTGGGCAAATGGTTTCAGCGGACTGGAAAACGCGACAAGATATTCCTTGCATCCAAATTCGGTATCGTGATGGATGGACGGGAATTCAAGGGAATCAACAGCTCTGCAGACTACTGCAGACAGCAGTGCGAAGCCAGTTTGAAACGACTCAACACGAATAGAATTGACCTATGTATGTCTATGGTTGGATTCGTCTTTCTGGGCTGGATCAAGGTCGCAGACTCCGCTAACCCTCATAGACTATGCCCACCGCATCAATCCCGAGACACCTATCGAGGAGACCATGAGGGCCTTGGCACAATTGCAGACGTAAGCACCCTATTCCGTGATAACCCTTTGTTCTTTTGTAATCTTTGTCGTTGACACGTAGCAGAGAAGGCAAAATCAAAAACATTGGATTTTCCGAAGTAGGTTCAGACACACTGCGCCGTGCCGTCAAGATCGCGCCCGTTGCTGCCGTCCAGGTGGAGTACTCGCCCTTTGTGCGTGACATTGAACAAGAGTCCAGCTCCAACGTTCTTCAGACATGTCGCGAACTCGGCATTGCTGTTGTATGCTATTCGCCCCTCGCACGCGGCTTGCTCACGGGGAGATTCGCTACCCCCGAGTCACTTTCTGGCGATGGCGACCTGCGGGTCCAGATGTTCCCTTGGTTTCAGCCAGACAATTTCGCCAAAAATGCCTCAATCGTGAGCCAATTCAAGGCATTCGCAGAAAAGAAAGGATGCAGTCCTTCCCAGCTTGCGCTTGCCTGGCTGCTCCATCAGGGTTCGGACATCATTCCGAATCCCGGAACCAGATCTATCAAGTATTTGGAGGAGAACGTGGCCGCACTAGCGGTCAAGTTGACCGAGGACGAAACGATCGCGATTCGAAAGTTCTTGGAGAGCAACGAGGTAGCCGGGTACCGCTCGACGCCTGGCAGCGAATACTTCGCTTATGTCACCACCAATGCCGAGCAGTAAATAATTCTTTCTGGCGGATCTGATATTTCCTGTTCCGAATGATCATGTGGACGCTAAAGCCTCTTGTTGATGCTCAATCGGCGATGAATGGATGCCCGACGTAATGACTTCTTTCCATCCGCGGAAACGTTTCATATTTTGAATCTGAAAATGCTACTATTTGTAGAACAGTGTGCACACTTTTATCAATTTGTAGTCGGTCAGCTCAAACAAGCGGCCAATGGATCGCGACGAGTAGGTGTGCGCGCGCGCAAGGATCCGAAGCATATGCGAATTGGCTAAATAAGTAGTTGGTCGGTAGATCAGCCAGCAGTAAGACAAGTCCCCCCGGCCTTGTCGAACCATTGTCCGCTGGGGGGGTTGTACATTCAATAAAGACATCGCGCGAAAATTTGTGATTTTGGATTTCAAGGATTGCGACGAGACTTAATAAATCCTTCACGGACATGCCGTGTCCATGGGATAAAACTTGTCGGGTCTTTTCAAAGACATTGCGCAACATATCAGTGACCCATAACCTGCATTAACAAGAGAATGAAATCCTGCTTCTACCTTAATACCAGTTGCGAAATTCTTGGAAGCTGGAGTATTGGGTCAATCACTGCCCGAACAGGATCACGATAATCTACTTGGATGCAGATGATTCGTACACAGACATCAGCTCTTCCCCTGGTACCCATGGCCGGCCCACAAAAGCATGACTCCCGGAACAGCCATAGATCGTGATATTCGAGTATTTCCGGTTCTTATGAGTGGCATCTAGCAAATGCAGCCATATTGTTCGTCGCACGGATGCAGCAAGGGCCGCCTTGATCATCGCAAAGTACGTACATGGCCCTTATCCATGACGTTACACGGAGCAATGACTTTGACAGCTTCAGCTTATAATTTAGTTTTCTTTATTTTTTTTTTTTTTCTGTAAACATTCAGCTTAATCTATGCATTTCCATGTATCTATATTTGTGAAAGAAACGCGGTGGCAAAAATTGACAGTTTCCCCCTCATTGATATCGACTAGTTGACACCATTTATATTCTTCTACGTAATCGCCTGGAAAATATTTCCTTATTCTCGAATCAATTTCATTGCTCGTCATTCTTTCTTGAATATCCGACCCTATTCGAATCCCCTAATTACTCGTTGATTTCCACTAACAAGAACTATTGTTGCTCGAATACAACATAACTGTGCCTGCTGTAGAAGCGCTATGCTTGGCAGAGGCGTTTAGCTTGAGAGCCTCGATTAGATTTATTGGTGATCGTTGGCATGCCGTCACCAATTCATTAGATTGCCTTGCAATAAGGTGTGATCTTGAAACAGCGCGTCCGAGCCCCAAATAGTGATGCCTGATTCTTCGCGGGGAAGTCTCCAGTCGATAGCAGAGCGTCGCGGTCATTCGTCCGTCGAACAACTGATCCCAGATACTATCAAATCTGCCAGTCCAACTGCCCACGCCCTCGGACAGGGCACTCAAACGCCTACAAGCGGCTCCAGGGCAGAAGGTTCTGGCAGTGCCGGAGATAAAGTATGGATTCCTCGCGTTTCTCAACGACCAAGTCCCTTGACTCGCGCCAGAACCAAACATGCCTGTGAAGCCTGTCGGAAAAGGCGCGTCAAGTGCGATGGAGTTCGACCGGTGTGTTCCGGTTGTGCCGTCGCGGGCACCGAGTGTCTATATGCAGACCACAAGCGTGTGCGCGATAGACAAGAGATGAGATCGTTGAAAACCACACTCGACCAGTACGAACATCTCTTGCGAGACCTTCTCCAAGAGGTCCCTGCGGGTGCCGCGAAACGTATCCAGTCAGCTTTAACAGTAAGGCCTTCTATGACATTGTGCCAAACATCCCGTAAAAAGAGCGAATTCATCTAATGTTTAATATTTTCATTATTATTAGTCCAATGACTCTTACTCATTGAATCGCAATCCGTCCTTCTCTAGCTCATCGTCATCGTCAGCTGGCTCCATCGAGGGGATTGACACGATAAGCGAGGACCTCAATCGAACCGAAGGCTCCAGAGCCACCGGCTTCATGGGCAAGAACTCAGTCCACGCCTGGTTACGAAACCTGGAACCGGACACCGGCCACCAAATGTCGACAGAACACAATATAGAGACGGCAGGAAGAATGCAATTCGGGCCGCCCATCTCTCCTCAGGGTCTGGACAACAACATGGCCGTTAGTTACTTCCTAGACGATCAGAAATTGCCTCCCTCCAGCCCCGTCGATGCGTACAAACTGCCCCCGAAGACTCTAGCAGACTGGATTCTGCAGTCCTACTTCAAATCCGTGCACCCATTGTTTCCCATTATCCGCACCGATCTATTTCTGGAGCAGTACAAGAGTATATGGGGAGGCAATGGAAGCTCGCGACCTGGCCAGAAATGGCTCGCAATCTTCAACATGATTCTTGCCATTGGGTGCCGGCGACTGCAATTCTTGCAGGAGAAGCTGGCGCCCGGTGTCCGCCATGAAGTATTCTTTTCTCGCGCTCGATTTCTCAGCGTGAATGAAAATATAACCTTTGAGCACGCCGACCTACAGCAAGTGCAGATTGAAGCCCTTGTGACGTTGTATTTTATGGTGTCTATGCAAATCAACCGGTGATTAGCCCCGTTTATTTGAATTTCTTTCTCTCTTTCCAATTCACCAGACCTTGACCCGACAGTATATGAGAATCAGCAGCTTATAACCTTTATATCATGCAGGGCCTGGAAAGTTTCCGGTATCGCGGTAAGATCAGCCATGGCATTGGCGATCAATCTGCGCATTACTGATACCGACTTACAACCTGGGTCGAAGGAAGCCCGGTCTCGACTTTGGTGGTCTATCTACATGCTGGAGAATATCTTGTCGCACATGACCGGGAGGCCTACGTGCATTGGAAGCTCGTCGTTTTCCCTCGACCAGCCGATACCGTATTCAGAGGATATGTTCGCTCGTCCCAACGTGGCGGATCTGTTGACCAACGAAACGCTCCGCAAAGGACGTCTGAGGTGGTCACTGGACGAACAGGAGATTGAAAACGACGATTACGATCCCGTCTGGCTCAAGAATATAGAACCCAACCAAGGCCTTCAGTTCTATCATCTCATTGATCTGATGCATATAGTACACATTGCCATCGGCGAACTATTCTCCCCCAAGGGCTTCCAAGCAAACAAGTCCTATATCAAGCGGCGCATTCGCTTCTACGACGAAAAGCTTGACCACTGGCTATCTCGCCTACCTGCTGCATTCCGCTTCGTCGACCACAACGGTAATTTGGCTCTGCACGCATCGTCGCCAGAACAGACCGTCTTGGCGCTGCATTATTACGCTGCACGAATTACTTTGTACCGACCGTGCTCCCCTTTTAGGCGTTACGCTGGCTTGAAAGAAAAGGAGTACGCGTACATTAGTCAACGTTGTCTCCAAGCGGCACTATCGCTGATCGCCGTCTTTCCGGATGCCACAGATCTCGATTGGGTTTACAATATATCCCCCTGGTGGTGCATGCTTCACTTTTTGATGCAAGCAAGCACAATCCTGGTCATATTCACCCAGAGCAGTGACCCCGCCGAGTCGAACCATATGAGAGACCTGGAATATAGCTTCGCAGCTCCTGGAGTAGCTGTCCAGGTTCAAGCTGCCTGCCTCAAGGCTCACAGGTGGCTGCACGGCTTGTCGCGAGTCGACGAGTCCTGTCGTCGGGCGTATCTACTTTATGACGACCTCCTCCGTCGCCTTGGGTTTGCCATGAGCTCTTCCGCAACCTCGCTCTCTGGATCCGCACCAAGCAATCCCCTATCTCGGAACCAAAGCGGTGGGCAAATAACCCAGCAGAGCTCCGAGCAACCTGCAAACGGCGTGCAACCACACGGTGAGTATCCCAGATTAATGGCGCTTGATCCTTCCGTGGACCATTATAGTCAATCTATACCTGATACTGGCGAGATCCTATCTCCTCATGATTGGAGGACAACCGACCTTCCTGCTGGCGGGGTTTTTGCCGACCCCGACTTCTCAGCAGATGCCCCTGGTGAGTTTGATTGGATGTACATGCCTGTTGATGATCAGGACGCCCGTATGAACTTTTGATGAATTGCAATTTTTTTTTAGGCGTCGAAGCGCGATGACATTTTCTTTAGCCAGTCTTTCCTTGCACAATCTGCCTTGAAACTTTTTACTTAGCGAAAGTATAATCGTTCTCCTTGGGAAAAAAAATTTACGTTGACGGCAACCTCGGAAGGTGATCGCACAGGTGAAAAACGATAATTGTGCCGGATATCACATGTCTAGCATGCGATACACATTCCAAGGTTGAGGTCAACGCGTTCGGATATCTGTAACCAGTAGCAATTTTATTATGAAATCAGCCTCTTCTGTCTCAAGATTTATATTTGACAATGGAAATCCGTATAGCGTCGTCTTAGCACAAGTTTTTCAGGGGATTCCGTTTCTCTATTAGTATTTGACAGACACAATCTATAAAATATGATCTTTGTTTCATTTTGAACGACTATCTACAATTCCTATGGAGTATAACCCAGGCCAAGCGCTCAAACAGTCTCACAGGTTTTGGTCTTGCCGTTGTGCTGTAATCTTCGTTAGCTGATAGCATATTCACTTGAAAAAAAGAAAGCAAAGACTCACCCCCTTGCGGCTGTACTTGATACCAACGGAAGTTCCGCTGACAGCATCATAGGGAACAGGGCTGGTGTAGTTATAAGTCGGCTGCATTCTGTGGTAAGTCTGCTGCACGGTATGTAGAACGGTGTTGGCACCGGAGCAGTGAACGCCGTTAGTCAGAGGAACGGGCCAGGCGCTGGAGTATTTGTTGCTGGACAAGGGGCCCGGGTAAGAAGTGTTCAAGTTGGCGTTGGTCATGTCAACGTCGTAGTTGATGTAGTTGACCTTTTCGGCGACGAGGGACAACAAGTTGGCTCCGCAGTCCCAGCGACCGAGAGAAGGGAGCTCCCAGTTTGCAGACAGAGAGGCAATCACGGAGTAGTGAGTGTAGAAGGTGCTGTCGGTGGTTCCCTTGAGGTGATTGGGGACGGCGCCGCCGACCAAGAGGGTGTAGACGGAGTTGGGGTTGGTGTAGTTGCCGCCCTCGTCAAAGGTGAGCATGACGAGGGTGTCCTTCATGAAGTATTCATTCTTGAGGAGATCCGACAGGAAATTGTAAGACCAGGTACCGCTAAAGGCGACGTTGGTGTCGTGGCCGTCGTTGGTCATGTTGGGGGTGATGAAAGCGTATTGAGGGAGACGCTGGTTGTCGAGATCGTCGTAGAAGCTGCTGAAATTCTTGATCTGGCGAAGACGAGTAGCGTCGTCGGTGACAGAGTTGAAGATGACGAGGGGGTTGTGCTTGCGCACGTAGTCGTTGGCGCCGGTCTCCGGGTAACGGAAACCCTGGTAGCCAGCGTAAGGAAGACCTTCCTGGTACTCGCCCCAGGAGATCTTGCGGGTGTCGAAAAGATCAGCGATGGTAGAGACATTGTTGGGGATCTGCCACCAATTGTCGTTGTCCATGCCGAAGTGGTCACCGCTAGCAGAGGCGACGTAGTTGGGCTCCGAGGGGTGAGTCACGGCCCAGTAGTTGTTCAAGAAGATACCATTCTTCTTCAACTCATCAAGGTGAGGCTCAATCTCAGCGGTAGCCAAGTCCTGGGTTCGTTAGCTTGAAGCCGAGCTGCGTGTCGAATAATGCTTCCGCTCCAACGCTGGGTGAAGAATACCTACCGTGTTTTCCAACCAGATATCAAAGAATCGGTTAAAGACCTTTCCATGCACGTTGGAGGTGGGCGAGTAGGGCTTGACGGAAGCCTGAGCAGCAGCGATCTCGGCAGCAGAAGGATACTCCTCAGTGGTGGTCTGCGCAGCGACCAAGCTGCAGCTGGCCATCATGACCATCAGGACCTTATGCAACATCGTTTGGGACAACATTTTGTCAGAATGCGTAGTGTTTGAGCGGCCGCGGTGATTATCGAACGATTACGTCTCACCCTGCTGAGGGTACATGCCCGCCTTTATATGTCCGTCGGTTGCCACCGCGGCCAGCAGGTACCTGAATGGTATGTCACTCGCGGCATTCCTTTGGATCTCGCGATCAGACCTCTTGGCCAGGTTCCGCTAATTGCGTTATACTTTACACCCGCAGATGTCGAGCCCACGTTTTCGGTCGTTGTGTTGGAAAGTAGATATCTTTCTGATTGGGCGATCACGGCGCCTTTCATGATGCGGTCGAGCAGGCATCGCTAATGTCCCATCGTCCACACTCATCCAGACAGCACTGGATCATCAGCATAGTTGCAGTATCTGCTCAAGTCTCAAGCCTCAGCAGAGCGAAACGTTGCAGTGACTTTTTTTTTTTTTGGTTTTTTCTTTTGGCGTGGAAGCTTGAGAAGAGCATTGTTCCGCCGGTGGAGCGCTGCACTTGCATTGATCATGTATTTCCCGCAACAAGCGGCCAATCACATCGCCGAATTGTGAAGATCTCCTAGCATGTTCTCAGCACTCAAGCTCTGATTGGCTCCCTTTAGAGTAAGTTTCATCGTCTTGGCGTGTACTTTAAGGTTGATGCCTTAAATTAGTGTTTAATTGTGCGTACTACGTAGTAGTTTATCATACTATGTATGTAGATTGCACATGCATAAGCACGAGAGCAATGACACGACGAATCAACTGCACGAGGCTCCGTCAGGATCAGTAGGAATGGTAACCACGTATAGCACCGTGTACCGGATAGCGACAGCAGAAGAAAGAGACCGACCAATTCAACGGCCCAGACTGGAGTGCACAAGTACAGAATTATGCACGTCAAGCCCGGCCAAGAAGCACAGTCAAGTCGGGCATGTGGCTTGCCTTGCTCGATCGACTTTTGCGTTTGGGGTGCTTGCCCTTATGCCGTGGCTAGACCATATGCCTGCTATGTATGGCAGCGGCGAAGGAGCTCGTGGAAATGTCCGAAGAAAAACAGTCCAGGGCCAGCCAGCCTGAGGCTGCCACTGCAAGCAACGGGAGCTAGTACGGATGAGGAAGGTATCGTATTGTTCGTCCCAGCCAATCATCAAAAACGTGATTCCAATCTTTTCTTTTTTACCTGCATGTGATCCTTCCGAGACATCGTAATGCTCGTGTATACCATGTAGTATGTACATACGTTGATACTCCCATCTATACCAGACGAAAAGAGAAAGGAGACTCGCTTGCTACTGAGAGCCATAGCCCATACGCGCTCCGATAGTGTGACCCATAACATACACTCAAATTCAACGTTGATCATTCCCGAGAAGAAAATATTATAGACATAAACCATTAAATGTATATCCAAGCCTCGAAGCGCTACAAATCCTCGAACACGAGAAGAGTCTTATACATTGCTCTCGCTGCTGGCAATGTGAATCTCCGTTGTTTTATGAATATTGTACTGTTTCATCGGGTTCACATCCGCAAGGTGTACGTCTCCACCAAGCACCCGAGTCTCTGCAGCCATGCCGCCGAATATGTGCTCTTCACTTTCACTTCGACCCAGGTGCGTTTCGTCGTGGTTCGACGTGATGGCGGAGAAATTCCGACTGCGCGGACCCGTATGGCCTGAAAAGGGGTTCTCGCCCGTTCTGGGACCGTAGTATAACTGTCGCGAACTCTTCTTCGTCCCGGCAGCGGTGGAGTGGAGGAAGTTGATCGTCCGGCGAAGAAAGGACCAGACGTACGGCAGGTTGGAAACGTAGATACCGATCGAGGCTTCGCGGAGGTACCAGAATTGGTAGGACGTGTCGTAGATGTCGCGGAACGTGAAAATTTTGGACACGATGGCGCAAATGATCTGTCAGGACGTTAATTTTCTGATGTGCCACTGCCAATCGATAGACGGGACATACCAGGAAAAATCCCAGACTGAAAATGACGAGGATAGGCACTTTTTCCTTGTTCGACATGTTCATCTTCCACAGCGTCGGGATAATGACTAACAGAATGGCCAAATCAGATGATATATTGAAGACGGCTTGCACGACTTCATAGTTGAAGTAGGTGGCGCATTCCTGCTGAGGCGGGGGAATGGTGAAGTATCCCGAGAACGGACGACAATTGAGGAAGAGAGTGAGCTCGACGGCGATATATCCTGCAAGAGTATACCCAGCGCAGACTTTGACCCAGAATTGTCGTTGGAGATTCGTGCTGTATGACAGCAACGTTAGTCGCAACGGAGTCGCAAGCCAGAAGAGCAGATACTCACGTCATGCGCCAATAGATGATCAGCATGCACGCTTTCAGGAACCAAATCGTATTGACCATGCACTGCTCCGACGCAAATTCGACCTTGGCGAATTGTTCTCTATCCAAAATGTTCTGTGGAGTGAATGTGGCGTACTCTTCCGGGGTATAGAGCGTGCCTCCACCCCCTTCTGCCAGCTGGATGTTGGTCACGACCAGTGCAGTGTACCAGCCCTGACGGCGATTAGTTGTGCCAAACAAGAACAACATCGAGACGTACAATTGACAGCGTCATAATAAAGTCTTCTGCCTGCCATTTCAGCCCTAGCCGATCATATCGGGCATATCTACTTCGCTGTTAGGGGGCCTGTTTTCAGCAACTGCCAAAGTGGAGTCTGGTGCCTACAGTCGGAGAAGGTATAGAGTAATGCCAATGGCATACATGATCCATGACTGCACCACCAGATCGTGCGGGCTGCCACCACCGTCTGCGGCCATTGTGATTTAATGTCGCCGTGCTTTAGACTGACATGTGCAATGAACTCAGGCACGAGGAAATACCGAATACTTGTAAGGTCGCGACGAAGGGTGGATAAAAAAAAAAAAAAGAACAATAGAAGCACAAGATTAGACTTCTAGAGTCCCCCGGAACCACGTTGTCGGATGAGGGTGAATGGGGTCCCTTGGATTAAGAGTGAACTCAGTCCAGGACCCGACAGCCAACTGGAGGTGTGAAGCCTGCACCCTGGCCAGCTCTTATCTTCAGACCCCAAAACGAAGGCACGCACGACACTAAACGACATCCCTGCGCTTCACTTACTTACAACTCAACTCAACTCAATCATTGAATAGAATTGTCGACTGGTCAGCGATTCACGCATTGCGCCTGAGTCAGTGACACTCGACACCGCTAACATTAATTGAACCGTCCGACACTGCCGGCTGGCAAGAGCGTAAATTATGTCGCCGACGCCAGGGTGAAATTTCCCAGTAGAGCATTCTAACTTTCGACACGATCCCAAACGGCTCAAGCTGCAGACGTAGTCTGTGGCGTGGGCTGTGTACACTTAGTACGTAGGTAGCAGCACATACTAGGTACTAGGTAGTCAGTAGTAGTATGGAGGAGTAGACTCTCATTGGCATCAACAGACAGGGATGGGTGCAAGCCATGGCCAGACCACGGCAGCAAAGGGAGCCATGGATCGAGCGAGGAATATCCAGGGTGCCGAGTGTCCGACCTACGAGACGATAAGCTGGGGAAGGGTAGGAAAGGGAACTCAAAGAAGTGGATGCCTGGGAAACCAGGCTTCCAGTCAGCCAATGGTCGCAACTGACTAAGCTTGTTTGAGCCTAGCCCGCTATCTTTCCTTGGGCAAGCGCAGTCCGCCTGTGCATGACGCTAGCCCAAACCGGAATTAGTCTTATCTGTCACGCTCTCTCTTTCTCTTCTGTGTGTTTGGACTCCCTGTCGTCCCAGCTTCCTAAAGTGTCATAAAGTTCCTTCATATTAATTAAAATCCAGGTTCCTATCTATGGCGCACTTCGGCCAGAGTCGAGAGACACTGCACTCTAGTCGCGGTGCAATCTCCTCATTGGTACTGGACCTCGTCTGTATCGCTTCTAGAAGGCGCTAGGGACACCGGAAGCCAGGGTCTGCGCTAGAGCTATGCTTGTCAGAGCTTGTCTATCGTCCCCACTTCGTCTTCTTTTTTGCCCTTCTTCTATATTAACGTGAAGGATGGCATCCATGCCAGTCATTGCCAGTCATTGCCAGTCATTGCCGGACAATTGTATGCACAATCGATGACCTCGTGTGTTATCGTTACATCTCCGTCGAATAGCATCGGTGATACAAAGGAACTAGTCGGGCTACGACTAGTAGTACGTACTACCGTCAAATAAATGGTTCGGATGTGGTAAAGTGCTCCGTGTACTAACTATGTAGCTCTTTCCTCTTTTTTTCCTAATCTTTTTTTTTTTTTTTTGGGTGTTATACCCTTCTCGGACCAATGAGTGGAAGGTGAGTGGTTTTCCCGCCACCTGCTCTTTCCGCCCGTCGTCCCCTTCTCATATTATTCCTCTTCTTATTTCTATCCCTTATATACCTGACTACCCCTCGTGAATTGATCCTGGTCCGGTCGCACGTTCTCTACGCTGGTTCGCGCTCACTTCTGTCCAGACCGGTAGAGACAATCATGGAGAAGCAGCCGAGCGACAACGTCAACACCGACGGCTCTGTCCTCGAAAGGCAGCCATCCGATGTCGCCAAGCACACCAGCTCTGGCGGCGTGCTTGCCCGTCTGAACGAGAGAATCGCTTCCATCAGGTTCATGGAAGCCCGCGGTATCGAACGGGTACCTGAAACAGAGCGCCATAGCGCCACCGCTGCCGATTACATGCAGATGGGCCTGCTGTGGTTTAGCACAAACATCACCGCCAACAACATCGCCATCGGTATGCTGGGGCCGTTGGATTATGGGTTGAGTTTCACTGATTCTGCGCTGTGTGCCACATTTGGCGCCCTGCTGGGTGCTGCCGGTGCTGCTTATATGGGCACCTGGGGTCCCGTCAGTGGTAACCGTACCATGGTGAGTTGTTCCTGCTGTTGCGTGTCTAACTAGATAATCTAACGGCGTCAGGTCATTGCGCGGTATTTCATGGGCTACTACCCCAGCAAGATCTGCGCTTTGCTGAACATCGTCATCATGCTGGGTTATGGCATGATTGACTGCCTCGTCGGTGGTCAGGTGCTCTCCGCCGTTGCCGGTGGAAACATGAGCGTCGTCGTCGGCACAATCATCGTCGCTATCATCACCTGGGTTGTGGTCATCTTTGGCATGTCCATCTTCCACAAGTACGAAAGATGGGCATGGGTTCCACAATTGATTGCTTTGTTTGTGTTGGTCGGTTCCGCTGGCCCCAAGTTCGACACCAACATTCCCTCCGTGGGCAGCTCGCGCGACATCGCCGGCAACCGCCTGTCCTACTTCTCGCTCTGCCTGTCGGCCTCCGTCGCTTGGGCTCCTGCCGGTGCCGACTATTACGTGTACTACCCGCCAACCACCAAGAAATGGATCACCTTCACCATGAGCTTCTTTGGCATTGGTCTCGCATTGACGTTTGCCAACTTGCTGGGCGTTGGTCTCGGCTCTGGAACTTATACTAACGCGGACTGGGAGGCTGCCAACGAAGTATCTTCCGGTGCTTTGATCATGCAAGGTTATAGTGGGCTAGGCGGTTTTGGAAAATTCCTCGGTGTTTTGATATCGCTGGGTCTAATTGCAAACAACATTCCCGGTACCTATTCTGCCACTCTTGGTTTCCAGACTCTTGGTCGCTACGGAGTTGCGTTCCCTCGTTGGTTTTGGACTTGTGTCGGTGTGGTCATCTACACCGCGTGCGCCCTCGGTGGTCGAAACCATCTATACGAGATCTTTGAGAACTTCCTCGCTCTCATGGGCTACTGGGTCACGATCTTCTTGGTCATCGTACTTGAGGAACATATGATCTTCCGCTGGGGCAAGATTGCGCCAGCCTTTGACTGGTCGATCTGGTCTGACCGGAGCAAGCTGCCTCTAGGCCTGGCGGCGTTCACCGCGTTCGTTATTGGATGGATCGGAAGTATCATGTGCATGTACCAGATCTACTACGTCGGCCCTATCGCCAAGTTGGTGAGCACTGACGGTGCAGATCTGGGTATCTGGGTGGGTTGCGCATGGGCCATGCTCGTTTTTCCTCCGCTGCGATGGTTGGAGCTGAAGAAATTTGGCCGATGATTTGCTTCGCCTACAATTTTGCCTATACATAGACGTTCAGGCGGTGTTTCCCCGGTTTGCCCGTTGCTAATACCCTCATTTTTTGGTACATTGTGAAACCTTCCATGTACGATATAGTACAATCTAATCATGCCTGGCGATATTGCCGGATAAATATTATACCTACACAAAGTTTTTCTCCCGAATGTCCAGCCTTTTTCGGTCATCCGGCATCTTAACTTTCCTGTAGAATTCTACTATCGTTTTGAACGCGCGCCACAAATTTTCCGAAACTTGTGCAAAACTCTCTCTTTCCATGGTATATAAAATTAATTGCCTCAAGCAACCTTCCAGGTCCACATATTCATACCCATCTTGTTGCCGGTCGTGACCGGCATCCCCGCGTGCAAAGTCATTTTATGTCCCGCATCGTCGTCGTGCAAATTCTCCCAGTATATCGCATTCCCCAGGATCGGCTTAAACGTCACCCCTTCATCGATCGGTCGGTCGCAATCAATAAACTCGCACCAACTCTCATCATCCGGCGGCGTAAGTCGCGCGAAATTCGTGCCTCCACCCGTACAATTTGCGTGTATATAGACAAAAAAAGTAGACGCGATATTGCCCCCGACGGCGTGCGCATCGTCGAACCAGTCGTAGTGGTCGCGGTATTGGCCGGACAGACCGTAATTCTGTACGACGATCGGCATAAAGTCGCCAAATCGTTTGTAGAAGGGGAACGAAGTTGCGCGCTGTTCGATTCTGCGGATGATTTCGTCGCCTCGGTCGAGTTTGGCCGTCATGGACAGGCGGTACGCTTTGTCGATGTGCGGTTTGCCGTCGTTGTCCCACATGGGCGATGGAGCGAAGCGGCCGTTCCTGTTTGATGTGTTCCGAGTTCAGCGATCGCTCCCTGATGCATTGGTCAGAGCACTGGAATGAAGCTTACGCCAGTTGCACCAGGTGAGCGGCTTCCTGTGTGCTGATAAAGTCCTTTACGTAGACCACGACTGGGTCCTCGGAAAGCACGTAGGTCAGCGGGCGTACTGTATCGACGCTGGTGCCATATCTCGCACGTAACCTATCCAACGGTGACGGATTGAATGAAATTAAAGCCCATCCAACGGCAACCACGGCGACGAGCAAGCTGAGCGACCGGAGGAGTTGTTTGCCCGCCATTGCTTCTTATAGGTTCGATTCGGTCTGACGTCGAAAGGCTATACTGAAATATGCAGCGCCATTAGAGATACTCAGCCAGAATCCCTTCTACTGCCTCTCTTCATACTGCTAGACCGAGTGCGAGGTGAGGCTTGAAGAGAAGAATTTAAGAAAGGTGGGCAAATGACGATAGGTAATGATAAGGCACGTGCCTCGGCCAGCAATGACGATTGGCGCCCACCAATTAAATGCCTTTCCTCGACAATACCGCATGTTGAAGGCGATGAGCATGAATTGTTTCCTGTAGCATTGACGGCATGCGAAAATGATATCGTGGTCGCTGCAGCTATTTACATCATGGCTGTGGCTACTGCTGCTGTCTGAGTTATGTCGGGGCCAGGATGTATCGCGCCATTCTCTTGATCCCGAGGGATTTCAAGAGCGCACTGCCTTGCCAGGCGTGTTCGTGATAGGCTGTAGGTGTCATCTTCCCTACTTGTGATATATGGCTAATTCGTATGGTGACAGTCTGTGTCGTAAGTAATGATCAATCAAGCTAAAGTTTCGGACAATAGTCAACGGTCATATAACTCCCTGCTAACAATCAACCCTGCTTTCTAGCCCTCGCAGTAGGCTCTCCAGTCGTTTAAAAGACTACCGATGCTAACTATTCCACAGTGAACCCTGTAAGACATTTCACGATGAACTTGTTCTCGCCGACGAGAGCTTGAGCAAGACATCTAGTGTTAGCATATACGAGGTGGACTGCTCCGAGCATGAGAAGTTCTGCGCTTCTCTGGACGTCTTGTCCTTTCCGACAATCAGGACATTCGAATATCAAAAATGGTCTCGTTACCGAGGACCACAAAGAGCAATGCCGTATGCTCGTGCTAGAAGTTTGGTGATTGAGCGTCTGCTGACCTTTGTTAGACTGGTCACGCATGTATTGAAGCAAGTCACGACCTCCCTCGTCGAACTCGACGAGGAACGGCTCGCCGTCATGAAGAATCTAGGAGTTCCATTGATGGCCCTGACACCGGCGAAAGGTGACGACTCTTCTGTTGATCTTATGGCTTCACTTGCAGTGGAAGGACTAGCGCAAGACTTCTTTGTGGGCGTCATGCCCGACGCTCGATCCGGGAATAGTGAACCACTCCTCACGGTGTATAACGAACGCGACGAAACAACTCCCACATACAAAGGCCCGTTTGAGAGGGAGGCAATTCTACAATTTGCCAGTCTAGTCTCGCAACCCCTGATCAGACAATTTGACATGTCGTCTATAGTGAGCTTTATGAAGGCAAGACATCGCATGACCCACTAAACCGGTTTCCATCTGACATCACTTAGTCCGGTCTACCGATAGGTATGATCTACTCAGTCAATGAAGATGAACGAAAGTCACTAGCAGCGACTCTATCCGATCTAGCAACGAAATACCGAGGAAAGGTCAATTTTGCTACTGTCGACGCCATCAAAAATTCGTTCGCCTTGGAGCCAATGGGTTTGAAAATGAATCAATTGCCAGCCTTTGTCATTCAAGCCAATGATCAAATCTACAAACTTGGCCCGGCCATACCAATCACACCAGAGGCAATTGATGGTTTTATCAAGCAAACGCTGTTTCCAGGAATCATGCAGCAGGATCGCTTAGTTGTGCCACGAACACAGATGTAATCATCTGCTCTTCTCTTGAGCAAATCACCGAATCTTTTTTTGTATAATTCTTGTATAGTTCTTGTACGTTCTTGTACAGTAATACACAAAGCGTGATACGAGCAGCTGTTTTCGCCCAAGGAGATACTGACAAGATCTAAAGCCTCGTATTCTTTTGAGAGTACTCTATTCTTCATTAAACTTAGTTTTACTTAGATACAAAAGGAACTGGGGCATGTTCACGCCAATTTTTCCCATCCATAATCCTGACCAGCAAGACAATTCGGAGAGCCCGACGTGACACCCAGTGAAGGTCATGACACATTCTCGTGTGAATCGAAGACCTGCTCGAAGAACTTCTCAAGCTCCTCATCTAGAGCTTTACATAGCTGCTCAATGAAATAAGCTCGGTCACGTCGCTTCCCATCTGGAAGAGGATCGCATACAGCCCCATGCCAATCCGCATGATCTATCTCTGACTGCGGAAACAACACCTGCAGCGTTCTGCCGTAGGTAACAGCTTTAGGGTCGTTGAAAAATACAAAGCCTAGTTTTTGCGACAACGCCAAAATCTCCGTTTCAACAAACGGACCTGTTCCCATCCCCGCAACGAAATGTCGTGTAATGCACTCGTAGAACACAACATTGGGCTTGTCGTATGTCCCAGCCGCACTTTCATGTATATCACTTTCTAACGAAGGTATGATGATGCGATCATAGTTCCGAACGACGGGCCGATTGAAATTCTCTTGTTCCCAGTCTCGCTTTCCAAGGAGAGCATCTTGGATATAGTAGATGCGGTTCAGTGCTCCGACCAAGCCGTCTGGATGCAGTGGCTGCTCGCCGACGCCGGTGTCCTTGACTTTAAAGAAGAGTTCCGTGATCATAATCTTGATCCCTCGCTCTGCTTCCTGCTGCTTGGTGTAATGTCTGATTTCCTTTTGAAGTGGTGCAATCTTTTGTTTCTTATCAGTCGGGTACGCTACAGCCACATTGATTGTCCTTTCGGGTCGATGTATCAGGCTCGTCCACTCAAAGTTCCTGAAATTGTTGGATTCCTGTGCGACTCCGAACAGCTCGCTGGAATCTAGAGGAAACGTTCGGGGCTCTTCGATCGCCGACTGCCGACGCAGCTGGTATGTTGTATTGTCAATGACGGATGTATCGTTTGGATCCATTTTAGGCTTGCACACACTTTTGGGCGATGGGTAAGATTACAGGAACGATTGGTAGAGAGCAATTCAAAATGAAATATCCTAATCATGAAAGCCATTATATACTGGCTTGTGAGTCACATAATCAGTCAGACTAGTTCCTCGTCACTCGTCTGATCCTTGCGTTTGAAGATCGCTCCATGTTCTTTGTCTCTCCATTCATTTTGCTGCTCTATGAAAAACACTTCATACGAGTAGGCTCGACTTCGAGCTCTTGACACCTATCATTTCCACACGTCGTACTTCTTGGGTATTTCAGATTAAGGAGGGTATTGAAGCTTCACTGATCATCTACCGAATCAGAGGCTTCACTGGTGTTGCCTTCATCTAATTGTATCATGGGACTGGTTGTTATTTCAAGGCTTCTCCCCATCCGAGAGGCACTAGAATATGACATAAATACTGAATCCACGTCATGCTGAGCAACATTTTCGTATGACGGTGCCCAAGTATTTGGACACGGACATCTAAAAACTGTGAGTTATCGTCCTCGTAATTGCTTGGTCACATCTTTTAGAATATTCGTACACTTTGCTCCACAATTATTGTATATCCTTCAAACTTTTGGCGCACAAATAATGCATTGACAGGTCAATTTTCGCCGCAGGAGCCTTGATGTAGGTGTACCATCGAGTCACCCTGAGTTACACGGCGGATATCCGGATTTCTTTCCGCTGCAGCATTACAATCAAAAGTGGTGATTGAGGCTGTAAAATTTTTCGATGATGTTACACAAAGTAGTCTTCCGTGACTTGATAACTGTCTTGTGTTCCAAGAACTGTACTCAAGCCGATTCCTGTCGGCACAAACCGTCTTTGTGTCCATTGCCGTCCTCAAGGATTGCTCTAGGTTTCATACTGAAGCTGGTATGTTGGGAGTCAGTCCACTTTGTATGCTTTTAGCCGTGTGTCAGGCATGCCATATTTGCCCCCTGCGATGTAGGCCAAGCTAGCAATGATACATGAAGAGACTATAGTTGATGAAATGGCAAGAATGGTAATAGGACGGTTGTTTGGTTAAAGCTCTTCATTGCGCAATGAGACATGACCCAAAGGGGCATCATAATACAAGGGCAAATCACACAGCATGGATGTCAACAAAAACGCCAATGCGACAACAGCGCTGACAAGACGCTGTTACATAGCTCATAAAGTAGGAGGAGAGAACCAACAGTAGTCAGGCTTTACTCGGTCACTACATATTGTTGCTGGAACTGTCACACATTAGACTTCTGGATGATCTTGTGTCTGACCAAGTCCTACACCGGTAATAACCAGTACTACCGTCTAATTCAGAGACTCTGTGCAATTATGAGGAGGTAAATGCCTGTAGAACCACTCATTGTGGTCAGTTCTCTTAAGTACTTAAGCGTGATTTACATCAGGCAGTCATTCTTTTTTTCATCAACACTCAATCCATACAGCGATTTAAAATCTTCAGACCACAGCAGAAACGATGGAAGGACCGGTGCGATATGAGCTGTCAGACCTGGATCGACAAGCGCCAGATACACTCGTGAAATGCTTTACCTTTTGCAAGCTCCAGGAAAACCTTGACCTGAACAAGCTAAAGGAAGCCTTGCAGCAAGGACTGAATAACGCGATCAAACAAATTCCATTGATGGCCGGCAATGTGTATGTTGACCACTCCGGCAAGCCATACATTGAAACTATGTCTGGGGCTGAGGTGAAACTTTGTGTCAAGCACTATACCACCGAAGAGCACAAGTCGTTCGCAGAACTTTCTCGGAATTGCTTTCACCCAGATGACCTGAATCTAGCTATGTTGCTACCTGAATTGCCTGCGGACCATATACCAGCATGTGGCCTGCAGCTGAACGTCATTGAAGGCGGTCTGATTCTTGCTTGTGCTGCGCATCACTTTGCAGTAGACTTTGGTGCTATGAAGATCTTCCTATGCGCCATACACAGGAGCAGCAAAGCATACTATCATGGCCGACCATTACCCACAATTACCGTATCACTGGATAGGACACCCTTCAACGCACAGCCTATTCCGGAAGGTGTGTCGAAACAAGACCTAATGACTCAGTGTCCCAATTACCAAGTCATCGACTTGAAAGAAGCCCTCAACTGTCGCTCAAATACCGTGGACTTGACCGACTACGAGATGAAACTCTTCCAGATCGGCGAAGTGGAAATTGCAGAGTTCAAAGAACAATGCCAGTTATCTGAAGGTGTGAAATATGTTTCTTCCTTCGACTGCATCTCAGCTGCACTGTGGAAGTCAATCACTCGCGCCCGCGTATCGACTATGCCAGCAAAGAAATCAGCCCATTCTTCTCTTGTCATCACTATCGACCTCCGAAATCGCGATCCAGAGCATGTTACTTCCCCATCATACTTTGGGAATGCTGTTGACTTGATACGCGTAGGGCCTCTAGATATCCAATCCTTGTTGGGCGATGAAGCCATCTCTATTGCAGCCTCCTCAGTTCGCCGCAGCATTAACGGAGTGGATATTTCGTCAGTCAAGAGTCTAACCCACTTGATACATTCTTTGCCTCCCAATGAAAAGCTCAAATTCAATGCGGACCTCGAGAACATCGACTTTCTAGTCAACAGCTGGTTCGTGGGATCTGTGGAACACTTTGACTTTGGTGCTGGTATGCCTGAAGCATTTCGCCCCAAGCCGAACCCGTTGCGAGTGGCATTCTGCGTGCTCCTGCCCAGCTTTGGCAATTCATCAAAGGGTACTCGCGAATTGCTGATTCAACTTCGCACCGAGGAGCATGCGATGCTGATGGAAGACCATTTCTTCTCCAAGTATTTCAAGCCGCTTTCCTATCCTGCAGTTTGAACATTATGGAACATATGGTTTTACCTAGGCGCCAGAAGTTGAACCGATAGACTCCTTGGGAAAACTTATGGCATCTTATTCATGGATGACCTGGAGTTTCTTCCTACGGATCCTTCCATTGCGCTTATTTTCGGTAGTCAGACTCATTTGCTTCATACCAAAATTGATTCATCTGCTGCGACGTCGAATGCGTCAATCGTCTCTTGCTCAAGTTCAGTAAGATGGCAAACTCTAGATGCCTTATCTAATTAAAGCAATAGAAACGTCATGCAAAATAGACCAACAAAACTAGCTATTTTCAGTTCTTGTAACTTTCTCTTCTATGCAACTCAAACAATTGAGTCCGCTTGCTCACGCTTGTAGAACACGTTTGATGGTCTGCTTCACTGTTTCAGGCTTCAGTGCCAACAACTCGTTTGACAACTTTTCATCCGTCGCATAATTGGCGTGAAGAGCAGAGTCATTGGCGAAGCTGGTGGCACGAACGAGGATCAAACCACCACTAAAGTCTCCATTACCAAGTCTCTTAAAAGCTTCACTTTTTTCGGCATCTGTTGTTGTATCGATGACCTTCCATTTTGAGGCGGTTTCCTCTTCAAAGGCTTGTAGTATCTCCTTTTGTGTGACCTCGGCTGAAGAAATATAGAGATATTTGTTGGCAGTTTCTTGAGGGTGTTTCAGGACCGAGACCACGGATTGTCCAAGTTCTTTTTCGTTGACGAGGGTGAAACGCTTATCTCCTCCGTCCCAGATAGTCGCAGTTTGGTTGGAAATGTCGTAGCCAAGAAAACCAGTTTTAAGACCCTTTGATCAAAAGTTGTCAGTATAGACCAAAACGTAAGAGCTGAAGCCATACCCAATCAAACAGAAGGGCGGTCGCAATGCCGGTCCAAGTCAAGCCAACCGACTCCTTTGATTTGAGATAGTCGAGAACCTCCTTCTTCTGGTTGAACAATGGCAGCATCTGAAGAACGGATTCGTTGAGAGTATTCGAAGAAAACTCGGAAGGTATGAACCTTTTGACGCCAGCATGGACTGCCGCATCGATGAACTTCTTCTGCTCGGTGAATGCAGTCGCTCCAACTGCAGAAATGACAGCATCCTGGCCTTTGAAGATGGAAGACAAGTCCGACTCAGAAAAGTCTGATTTATGCACTTTAACATCCTGTGGAAATGTGGCATCGCTCGTGTTACGAGAAATCACGGTTACGTTGATATCGGAGGACGCAATCAGTGCCTCGAGAATGATTTTGCCAACGTTCCCACTGGCCTGTAACAGACAGAATAAGCATATACAATGAGTCAATATTTTACTGGACAGACTTACACCAATCAAGACAACATTCTTCAAGGAAGTCGACATTTTGATAGTTCAAATTTGGTCGAAAGTGTTGATAGTTTCTGCTGTTTGCTAATTTGAGATGGATTGAGACGATTGGTACAGAGCCAAGTTCAGTATTCTTACTCTCAGACACATTGAAATTGTCGAAATCATCATTTCTTATATACTTTGTAGAATGGATGACTTTTGTAATAATGGTCTCGTTTTATAAGCATGCCTGACAAATGCGGCACCAATCTCCGCTTTCTCCGCGAGAACCAATCGGAGACCCTCCGCTCACACGTCGCGGTATTTCTGATGATTCACAGACCACTCGATTGATCATTCATTTGATTCCATGATACAATCCAAGATTTTGATCAGTGAGTCTTAGTAATGCCTCCACGGAGAATCATCGCAGCTGGCCGCTCATGCCTCGAATGCCGCCGTCGAAAGATCAAGTGCGACCGGGCATACCCATGTTCGTACTGCGTCAAAACCAAAACAAACTGTTCTTATCCAGCGTCGAAAGGGACGACGAATACGGATGACGACATCGGTGCTCGTGTGGGAAGAGTGGAAGAGCGACTGGCCTCTTTCGAATCCGATCTCTCCGAAATGAAGCAATTGCTGCGGTCGATCGATAGCTCCGTTGTGTTGCACAAAGGGTCAACGCAAAATGACCTGATCCCACAGGAACATAAGGATAACCTGCAAGACGAAGAAGATACAGCAATGACATCAGATGTTGGTTGATTTACTTTTCTAATTTAGAAGTGACATGCTAAAGCATCATTAGGACACCTCTGTCAGCGATATCTCCGCGTCGAGCAGCCCCAATAACCCTATTGGGCATATGAGGCATGTTATGCTTGCCTCAACTGATGCTGCACAAAGTGACGATTTTCCATCTCGACCGAATGCACAAACTATATCCTTTCTATGGTGGAAATACTTGGAAGTAGTTGACCCTGTTCTCAAAATTCTCCATACCCCGACCATACAAAGGTTGGTGTTGGACGCTATAAGGCGCCAGGAAAAATTGACTTTTGGGGAGAGCTGCCTGTTATTCTCCATATTTTATGCCTCTGTAGTTGTAATGCCGGCATCTGAATGTTTCATGGAGGTTGAAGAAGAGAGACAAGTTCTAATGGAGAGGTACGCCGCACATAGCTCATGAATCTGGATCGCGTGACTGACGGTTGAAGGTACCAAACTGGCTTGAAACACTTTCTGTCCCAATCGAATTTTATGGAGACGACAGATTTGACCGTGTTGCAAGCATTCGTGGTTTACTTGGTAAGAGCAGGGACCGCGCCCCAGCCAGTTCTACGCTAATGATTGTAGACTACAGGCAAATATGACGCAAACGGTCCAGACGTGCATATCATGATAGGACTAGCCGTTGGAAGAGCCATCAAATTGGGTCTTCATCGTGATGGTGAAGCGTTAGGGATGCCCCCGTATGAGACGGAAATGCGTCGTCGGTTGTGGTGGCAGATTTGTACACTAGATGTACAATCAGCTCAAGATCACAACTCCGATCCATGTATTCTGGAGCATTCATTCAACACTAGGCTCCCTGAGAACGTTTCGGATACCAGCCTGGATCCCGATATGAGCAAATATCCAGCAGGCCGACATGAGAGGACGGAGATGTTGCCTAGCTTAGTGCAATTCGAAATAAACTATATTTTACGACAAACAGCTTTCTCCGAAGACTTCGTCCACGAAAACTCTTACACAGCCTTGCCGTATTCCGGAATATGCAAAGCTATTGACTTGTTTCAAAAGAGAATTCAGAAGCAATACGTCGCTCATTGCGATACAAATATTCCGTTGGATTTTATCGTGACAAGTTTCACTCAACTCAGCATAGAAAAGATGAGATTGAGAGCCAGCAAATTAAGTCATAGCTACCAAGAAGATACAGACCGGGTGAACATATGCATCCGGATTGCGCAAATTGCTCGCCGAGTGCGAGCCTACGAAAAGGGGCAGAAGTGGCTTTGGCTTCTGGACCCTCTATTGGAGCTAGATGCGCTGGTCTATCTGCTCACATTTCTGCGCGGAGACACCCCAGGTGACCATGCAGATTTAGCGTGGTCAGCAGTGAACGACTTGTATGAATACTGGAAACGCGGTCCAGAACACAAATTTAGGGACAAATGGGCCTGTATCGAGGACCTACGATCAAAAGCACTTGCGGCTCACAATTTATCACCAGTGTAATATTACGGCAGAATAGACGTGTCGGCATCGCCATAATAGGTGTTGTAGGTCTCATTTGTTGCCAGATTCAATTATCAAGTGATCACAATCATCAATTTCTTTTTTGTCAGACTGTACGAGCACATCGGCAAATCCTTACACCAGTTGATCTCACATGGGCTGAGCATAATTTCGGCTCTCTGCTCAAATGAGGAGAACGACTATCGACGTGATCGTCAGCACTCCACTGGGCAATGTTCTACGCAATTGCTGCGATGAACTCGAGACGAGTGGTAAGGTGGTCACGGCTACTATGTTCAGCGTACACGTTGAAGCGGCATACGGACTGTTTTTTTCCTAATCAAATCGTGCCTTGTCGCAAGGATCAGATTTGGTAATTGCTGCTTGGTTTGTTTCTTCGTCAACGACATGTGTACTTAGTCATGGGTCTAAACCAGCACCGAAATACATCTTTTCTCTGCTTGCATGAACGTAAGAGAATGATTTGGATTATCTGAAGAATCGCGAAAATCCGTTTTAAGTGAATTACTTCCTAATCTTAACACTACCATCATTACGATGCTTAACTGGACGTCAGTCAATTATTGAAGGGTCATCCATCAACGTCAAAGGTGTCTCATTAAGATTAACAAGTTATTTGTTCTATTTATGTTCATGCCTAATTCGAATTCAAGGGAAAATTCCTTCCTTGAGTTTTCAGGCATTCCACCAATCAGAAAAGAACGTTCCATCCATATTTCACACAGCACAAGTCAAACACATCACTAAAGATTCATCAGAGCCGACAAACGTCAAGATCGTCGGAGTGTCGCGACCTTCAATACCAGCAAATACACCAGAGTCATCTTACCATATCCGATTGTGCAGTCAATCTATGCGGTCACAGCGCTATGGGTAGACGCAAATGATGGCTTTTTGCTGACGCGATAAACGAGCCGGTCGGTGAAAAAATGCGATAATTCGGCCTGAGTAGCAGGAATCGAGCCAAAGACCGTACCCGCGATCGGAAAGCAGATGCGTTCGGCAAGTTGTCCAATTTGGTACCACTTTCTAAAAGAGAATCCAGTATCTTGCAAGCCGGCTTTTGCCATTTCGTTCGCACGGGACTTGATGCAGATCGAATACCAACGATCATACAAAGTGATACAGGCATTCATTCCGACAAAAGACATTCCACGTAAGAAGCCAGTGATGAAAAATGCCCAGGCCAAAGTCGGGTGAATATGTGCGGCGGGAACAAATGCGGTGTACAAGGCAGAGAACAATAGGAGGATCGTCAAATGACTTGGAAGAAAATGCGCCTCGAAGAGAAGATGCAGTAACGCCAAATGACGAGTGCGGAGACGCAGTCGCTGAGATCCCTTACCCGAAAGGCCTCCTACACTCTGACGTACGGAATAACCCGTGTCGAGTGCTCCCCACATGTGACGCAGAGCTTGGCGATAGCGAGCAAACAAAGTGGACGAGTAGGGACCCCAAGTTCCATCACCGGGACTCTCTATATTACACTGACTAGCCGGACTAGCTATGACGTGTGTAATTACGTCTCCAGCAGTCTCGAAGTAACATTTGAGAAGCATGTGCATATCCTCACCAATAGAAGTTGAATCACCGTCCCAACCACCGACTCTCCTTGCAAGGGCTAGTGGTAGACTGTAGACAGAAGTAGGGATGACAATTGCACAGCCGGGATACATGGCTGAAATACCAGCGAAGCCCCAGAGCAAATCCGCACATCGTACCAGAATCGGTACATCGTTCGAGTTGCGGTCAAATATGATGGGGGAGGCATAAAATGCACGCTCTGCATCGGCATTCTCGCGCCAGTGGATTCTCCGAATTTCATTGAAGTAGTCCTGCGAAAGATGGGTATCGGCTAGGTATCGAGTGAGCATTGTAAGCCAAAGAAAAAAGACTATCGATTGTCGATAACCTACCATCCATAACTGTAATAACCATATTACGTGAATCGACAGACGCATCCCGGTGCGTCTCCACGATGTGCTTAGCAGCCCAAGCAACGTTAGACCCTTTACCACTGATCTCCCTAGGTAGTCCAGCCGGATGAAAAGTGCCGCAAATATCACGGAATTGTCCTTGAAAAGTCGATATGAGGGTGACTGCTTTTTCGGGGGCTTTGACTTCTTTCTGTTCCATGGCAAGGAAGATCTAATCGAATGTTAGTAAGGTAGATGTTCATGAAATACAATAGGTATTCCAACTTACCTCATATTGAGCTGCGGCCCGCGGATGGCTTGCAAGAACCTTGAGTGTGGTCTGCAATGTTTCTAGATCCTCCGAGTAATTTGGCAGGATGATAGCATGAACGACTTCGCCGCCATCACCATTTTCGAGATCGCTCAGATCAAAGCTCGTGGGATCCGAGACACCGGAAAAAGTTGGGATCATAACCGGACTATCAGCAAACGGAGCAACTTCCAGACCGGCTGGACTGCGGAAGGACTTGCTTGCTGGCCGTCGACGCAACACGGCGCGGGTTGCGTAGGTCATTCGTGACAGCGCCCATGCTAACCTCATCACGAAGGTAACGGCATTCAAGTGAACCAGCACTGTATATCCGATAAAGATCTTTTGGGCCAGCGACAGGGGCAGCGGGTGTCGAGACGCTCCATGATCACCGTGATCGGGAATCTTTGTCGATGGCGCATTCCCCGACCAGGGCACGAACTGGGAGATTCCGCTTGTGATATCTGGAAAGGCCACAAGCAACAGCGCTATGAGCGATAGCAGGCTCAAGCCAGGCACACAGCGTGAAAACCACGTCCACATCTTTGCCTTGATGTCTTGAAAGCTGACAAGGCAAATAAGATGATACTGGCATACGAGGAGACAGAATCGAGATAGAGGAAGAAGAAAAAAGACCGGAAGAGAAAGGAGAAAAGACCGAGCCCAAAGCAGTTTGCGGTCCGCGACTTTTCCGAGCACAGTTCAGGGGCATAATCATCCATCGTTGCTTTGTGGCTAACAGATTCGCAGTTTTGCAATCTCGCCCGGCCCACTTTCTGGAGAGCTACCCCAGGACAAAAAGGCAATGATCGGGTCTCGGTCCAATGGCGTCGAATCTGGAATGGTTCGCCAAAAGAATGGCGACATGTGGAATAACATGAGTACACTGAGAAGCCCTTGTTCGACCCGTGATTGCCATGATCATCCGGACGAAGAGGAGTATGACTGACTAAGGTTCATAGCTAAGATTGTGGATAACCCAAATTTTGGCAGATTGCGATGTGGGATGAAGAAACGGTGTGTGCTGGGAGTTTGTCAGAAGATGGAAGAGGATCTGCCCGAGATTAACCACTCAGACGGCCGATTTCGGTACATGTGCTGACGATTTGCAACGAGCACACACGGCCTGACACACAGAGTTTCTCTTTGGAAAAGTCCGCAGAGTCAAGTGCTGTATGCTAATCATCATTAATTGGGTTATCAATAGGTTGAGCCACCCTAATCAACGGTCCAATGGTTACTGCCCGTGTCTGAATTTGTTCGTAGTCGATTGCAATGTTGCCAACAGATAAAGCCGCAGCGCTGCAATAACCACGGGCGAAGTCTTAATAGCTCAGGCGTTATAAAGAATTTCCCATAGTCCACGGTGGGTCCAGGGGCTAGAGAATCGTCTCTGGACCCTGAGTTGGGAGGCTGCCGACACGAGAGCTTCGTTTGTCAACCTCAATGGCCGGAATTTCCACTGTGGCCATTGATAGATACAGCAAATTAGCCGACATGAGGTCCGGGCTTAAAAGCAAAGGCCGTGGTTATTTTCACGATAGTGTCAAAAGACGTGAATTGTCTGCGGGCTTGAATTGATCAGGAGGTCTGCATGAGATGGATCATGGCCCTGATCAAGAGTAAGGCAAAGGGATGGACAGATACCTGGCGAGCGCTGAGGAGATTGACATGTTGACATACGTTGATTGGATGCCTGAGAAAGCAGGCCTAAAGCGGGAACGGGGCTTGGCACGGGCACAAGCCTTAGTGCGGCCCTCGTGACCTGGTCTAGCCGAAGAGGGCCTAGCGCAACAGGTTCGTGGAGGCCAGTCAAAGGGCCTCAGGCTCCCACGCTGTACTGTTTGACACCACGAGGTCGCTGAGTTCAGCCTAGCCGTATAGCTAGGCAGGATGGGGAAGTTCGTCAGTAGTAGTCAAATGCTCGACATGCAGTGTGAACTTCATGAACTCGGAGCACTTTTCATGTGCATTTCACACAGGGCGTTGGCGGGTGACTTCCTCGCGAACGTTCATCGTTTGATTTGCATAGTATAGGGTAGCGAGCTTTAGCATGTCTGCGGCGAATCGCAAGCTGAGCCGTGAGCTTGTGCTCCGACTGTTGTAGGGAGAGCGTCCAGATGGGACTTCCGAGGAAAGAGGTCTGTTCTTTTGAGTCCCGAGTGGCGTGGTTGAGGGACCACATACGAGGACCGTGAGTTGTTCACGCCGCGAGCAAGTATGGCAGGACGTGAGCAGGCCAGGAACTGGAGACACTGTACGGAGCAGGTGGTGGATGTCGCAATCCATGGGAAGCCGCAGTGGCCGGATAAGTGGATTTTCCGATCCGCCAGGGTCTGGCGAGACTGAGAGATGCCATATTCTCGAGGCCTCACATCACGGCGCCTTCCCCCGGTTGTTGTGCAATTCGTCGCTCGTCGAACAAAACTTTCTACCGTCGATGGGTACAGTATTGGCTCAGTCAAAACTGTGCGCGCTGCCGGAAACGCATATGTTATAATGGTCACGACCTTCACTCGCACAGACATCGAATTCTTTGACTTGACAGCGCTATCCCTTTCGCACCAAGGCAGTAGTCGGCCATTCTGCGTCCACTCTACCACCACGTTGTCCAACACTCGATGTCTTTAATCCCATTCCAACGCCGCTCACTATGTGTGCAGGTTTTGGGACTAATTTATGGTCAAGCCATTTCCGCACGAGTTGATCCGTGGAGCCGTCGACAAGATGACGAAAGAAGTAAAACAAGCTCATGGCCCTGATGAGTTCGTGTAACACAATCTGGCCTTGAATGACTTGGAGAAGAGGTGCATGGTCGTTGTTAGACCAGTCAACTGAGTAGTCTGCAAACAGACTGTTGTGGCACGCGACATGAGCTTATCATGTCGAAATTGGGTAATGCATTATGCTTCACGTAACATGTCGCGATTCAATGATATGCTTGACAGAAATGCTGATTTTTGAAGGCTGTGTGCCAACAAATGAATAACCACAGAACATCATCTAGAGATGTTGTGCCAGAGCAGCGTATGCCTCGACACTAGTAGCTCACTTTTCGTCACTGGTATATTTTGCATCTTTCGTCTTGCTATTGTGTGTATACGGAAAAAAACAAAGTAACGATGTATGGAACATATGTCGACAAGAGGCTAAGATCGATTCAAGTATGTTTCCTGAATAATTACGGCCATGTTCACAAGTTCCGGCGCATCCGGAGAGTAGCTGACGAATCCCCTCAATAGTCTATCTTGGCGCTGAAAAAAATCGCCAGTAAGATACACATCATTCGTTAGGGCTTCAGCTAAGTGGAGTTTAGCATGGACCGAAGTTCATTCCCCGGATTTGCATACATTGGCCTTAGCCGACGAGGAGAGTCGTTCAAATACCTCAAATGCATCGTTACCCTCGATCACATCCACTACAGTGTGCATATACTACCAGGATAGCTCGGTAGTTCAATCATGAACCACTCATTATATTTAATTTGGGTAACCAAATATTGCTTTAATGTTTGCTTCGCCCTTTCCAAGTTGTAGCGTTCACCAGTGATTATATATAAATATGGTTCCGTGAGTGTGGGCGTGAGTGAATGTGTATTTGTATATCGAAGTCTATCTGGTTACCTATGACTGAATATGGAAAGGCTTCCAGAACTGATCTTCAAATATTGTATTCAAAGCCAAGATTATCGTTCTTTTTCATCTATTCAATTTAGATGAAATTCTGACAGCCACTAGGATCGTGTACAAGTTATCTCTCGAAAGGCGCATCTTGTTTAGAGTACAATAATTTGATGGTATCGAGAAGTATTTAATAGCTTCCTAAGATCGTTGCGTAATTGAGATAAAATAGCGTCTCGAATCAGCCATGGTCCTACTTTGGCGACTGTAATCAGGCGGCTCGTAGAAGTGACGATAGAACAGTTTTGAGGCGACGTACAGCGTCAGATGGCCCGGCCTGGCAACATACCGGCTACTAGACGAGCACCGGGACGTAGGTAGCAGTTCATCGCAATTTTCAAGTCGATGCGTGAATTAAATCGAACCAGTGTCGAGCACAGGCAGTATCATATAAACCAAGATGTCTGATTTGCAACTGTAGAGTCTATTCTCTTCTCTATAAGCATGCTTCTATTCTAAGCCAGAACAAATGACACGTTCACAAATCATCAAACAAACACATATCTACAAGAAACTACAGATGACCATGCATCTGACTCAATAGAATCTCTCCAAAGACGCAACCTAAAGCCAAGCCACAAAGCCAGGTGGCGACCAAAAAAGGGGGTATTGTTGGGTATCATCGACAGACAGGTTGCAAAACACAGTTTTGTGAACCTCAAATTGCTCACTCATATCACCTCATTCCGACAAATTTAGGTTGATCTATGGACACCCTCAGGGCTGCTACTGCCGCCACCAATCTCAACCTTCTCGTTGTCCGAAGCAGAACTGTGATCCGAGTGACCAAGGCCCAGATCGAACAATTGTTGCTGAATTTCCTCGTGGCTGAGCTTAGGTAGTTGTTTGGCGACCTGGAACGGCCATTTCTTCTCCACGTGAGCCTTGGCGAAGATGATATCAACCTCCTCCAAGTCACGGCCGGCAGTTTCAACGTAGAAGAAGTAGGCGAATGGAATTGCAACAAAGTTGACGGCAGCAAAAAAGAGGTAAATACCCCAGGGACTGCGGTTAGAGAAGACTGGGGTGAACATGACGACGGCAAAGTTGCAGATCCAGTTGACGCAAGTCGAAGCGGACGCTGCCATGGTACGAGTGCGCAGGGGATTGATCTCAGGAGGGTAGATCCAGGGCAGCGGCAGGGTGGTGAAGGCGAAGAAGACGATAAAGAGGAAGATGCCGACAACAGCACCCTTGGCATTCTGCTCATTGTCGTCAATCAAGCAGCCCATGGTGATAATGAAACTGAGACCCTGGCCCAAAAAGCCGATCAAAAATAGGTTTCGGCGACCAACCTTCTCAACCATAAAGAAGGAGGGGATGGTAGCGAGAGCATAGACAGTAGCAAAGACACCGCCAAGAACTAGGGGGAGCTTGCCGGTCATGTGCAGGTTGTTCTTGAACAGCAACGTGGAATAATAGATAGCGGCATTGCATCCAGTGAATTGCTGAAAGAATTGACCAGAGCAGCCAATCATCATGCGTTGGAATTCTTGAGTCTTGCCGAAAGTGAACAGAGAGCTCCAGCCGCCTGCCTGGGCACCCTCGAGGGCCTTCAGGTCGGCCTGCATGAGGTTGAAGTCACTCAGCACATCCTCGGATTCTTCAGTGCTATCGTTCAATTGAGCCAGAACATGAAGTGCCTCCTTGGTTTTGCCGTGCATGATAAACCACCGTGGTGACTCAGGCAGCATCAATGCACCAATGACGACGAGGATAGCAAAGAGGATCTGGAAAGCGACGGGGAAGCGCCACTGAACCGAGCTTTCCACATAGGAAAGACCAAAATCAATCCAGTAAGCGATGAATGTACCGACAGCGATGATAGCGCCCTCGAAACACACGAGGAAGCCACGGTTGTGGGCACGAGAACACTCAGATTGCCACACGGGGATAGTGGCGGTGTCCATGCCGTTTCCTACGCCAGAAATGACACGGCCGACGACGAACTGCCCCAAACCCCAATGCGGTCCGAAAGAGCAGGTCGAGATGACAGTGCCGATAACCATCAGAACACCGCCAGCAACTAAAAGGGGAGTGCGACCGATGCGTTGACCGAAGCAGAGAGTAAAGATAGCACCAAAGAAACAACCAATCTCGTACGAGGAGGTGACACCACCTTGCAAGACGGACACATGTTCAGAAGTTCCATCGAGAACAGGGAATTCTTTCACGAATTGGTCACCGTTGATGACACCAGACATGAGACCCTGATCATAACCGAATAGAGAGAATCCGACGACGGAGGTAATGGTAATGGCCAGATGGAGGCTCTTGCCTCGGAGGCCGGACGTAGTCGTCCACATTTTCCTTTTCTATTTTGAAGTTTTTTTTTTGAATCTCTGTTCTTCCGCCAACCTCTGGGGAGCGAGCATGAGAGGGAAAAGAATGAAATGAGGAGAAGGAGAAATGAAAAATGTGGGAAAAGACATGGGGAATGCGGGCATTGAAATAATGGCAGATTCGGCAAAGACTTTTGCGGGCATTCCGAGTGAGGGCATCGCCGGTCCACAATTGCATGGGTCAAAACGACCTACGGGGCTGGGCATGACGACATGTATTGAATGGAGATTACTCCATAGTAACAACGAGATGCATGTGCCTGCCCCCTTCAGGTCCATTCCATGTGGTGCTTGTGGGTGTCGCGATGAGCGGGAGGTGCCAATCAGAGAACGAGTGCAAAGGGATGTGCAAGTTCTGCCTGGTTAGGTGACAGACGTACAGGCACCGCCAATCAGCGCCAACATACAGAAGGCCGATCACATCTAAAGCCCTATGAGAGTTCATGAAGATATGGACCCCGTCCCCAGTCTTTTCCAGCAGCGGGGTGGCGCAAGCCACTCTGCGCGGAGTAGAGATCTTACTGGTGCATAATTCGATCTAAAGATTCCATATCCACATCGTTTTCAGCCAACACCTCACAACGCCGGAAGTGGTATGCCCACACCAATGAGAGTCACGGCATCTTACAAACGGCTCTTCGCTAAATCTCACTCTGCCCCGCACCGACAACAGGGCCGGTCGTATGGAAAATTGTATACCCACGTAATCTCTTAACGTGGGCCCTGGGGGTGGCGGCGTGTCGTCTCCAAAAGAAAAAAAAAAAAAAAAAAGGTTTGTGCCGACTGGTTGGATTCCGGGAGCAAAAGTAACGGAGACTGTCGGCATGCATGAAAAGGGTACAGGGTTGTCGCACGAACTCGGCATCTTTCTCGCAAATAGGTAAGGATGGCTTCTGGCTTCGAAGACGGCACTGGAGCAGCAGAGCATGTACAACATCGAATGGAGTTCCCCCGCGACGTGCGCTCCCAGCCTGCGCTGCTCGGCATGGAGTACGGATGGGGACTCGGAAGGCCTTATCTCCACCCACTGCAAGCCCGGTACGTAATGCGGAAAACTTTGAGCGGCAAGCCTCGGTCTACTTTCCGCGCTGAAAACCTCGTCGATCGCAGAGCGAATCAGAGTGCGCCAGTTATCCGATGGTGCTCCTCAGCAGGTGGGATAGACAAGAACAACCCGATGACATCCCACGTTATGGAGAATTAGCAGGAACAGAGTACTCCGAATCGTCGTCGCGTGGTCGGGACGGAGAAGCTGCGAATTGGATGCCTCGTATCGGTCCCGCTGAAGCGGTGGAATCGAATTTCATGACTACGTACGTACGTACTATGTATAAAATCTGTATGGCCGTGTCCGGCGTGTCACCGTGGTAGAGGCTTAAAAGTCTACTCCAGAGCATGGCTGCAGCGTTGCATTCTTGCAGCACAGACAGAGGGAATCGGCATTTTTCGGGAACTCTTCTATTCTGACATACGGTGTCGCCTGTCTAGCACATAACTAAGCGCTGATCACTATTAGAAAAGCGGCATGTTTTCTGTATCTAAACATTTCGGGTAATTGTGTGTATACTCAGGATCATTAATCATGAAATAACCCTGGAGAGTTGTCCGGTTGGCTTCATTCACATAACGTTACTCCAGTCTCCCGCTCTACTTCCCGGATCGGCGAAATGTACGTGCTTCGTAGGACCCCAGTAGTTGTACGCACGGCCGTCGAAATGAATATTAGCAGGCTATAATTAAACATTCTCCTGTTTTGTCTTTGGTCTTCAAGCATGTTGGCTGTCAGTAGTATTACTCACTCATTAGCGCTACGTACTCATATCAGTCATATGCTATGCTGATTCCATCAGTAGCATAGACTAATTTGAGTCCACAACCGGCCACTCATCCCGGTACAGTATGCTTCTGGCAGAGCCAGCCTGTGGAACTAGCGAATATACAATGCAACGTACATGGTCCTGTAATTTTTGTCTTTGAGAACCAACCAATGGCAATGCCCATGCCGATATGTCGGTTCTTGGTACCGGATTGAATTATAATGTAAGACCTTCATTGGTTGTCCACAAAATAGATCACGTGTGAATGGTATATGTTTCGCCTTGCAGGACAAACCTTTGACTGAAGTATGAAGATATGCAAGTATTTCTGGTGGGAGCTCGTTTGATGTAGGGCAAGGTCGCGATGTGCGAGATTGCGTCAACGAGCAAGCAGAATCGAAAGCACCTTGCTCTTATCTACTTAATCTTACATCTCCTCGATTCATCTTCGAGGGACTAGATGAGGACATGAATAGTGTGGACGTCGAACAGTCGACGGCCGAAATCTCAACGGTCTCCACTCCCCAGACTGTTGTGTACTTACCCGATCCTCTTGCCGGGGGTGCCGATGTTTCTCCCCCTCGGCTTCCGATCGTCAACAGAAGCGATTTAAACGGAACCCAGTAGGATTCCGATCAGATCAAAGAAGATAATTCGCCGGTGACCAAGCTGGATGTAAAGTGACTCTAAGGTTGCTCGGGTGTGGATGATCTGACGATTCGGGTAGGAGCTTTTTAGATCAACATCGACGAGTAAGCTGGTAGAAGGTCATATGTGTCTATCTCCCAAAAATCATGTTGCAGTTACAATGTCGAAATCACAGCTGAGGGACGTCTTCATATTTTGAATTTATATAAAGAGAGGTTGGCGATCATTCTATTTGGGCTACCTCTTCAGCTTGACTGAATAATTTGACAAAGACAGAGCGCTAGGTAGGACTATTAATTCGACCAAATCTCAAAAGAGAGAAAGAAGGTTCTTGGTTATTGGTTCTCTCACCGCATGCCTAGCTTGGACAGTGAAACACTATACGAGCAAAATTGGGTTCAATTACGGGATCACAATGGCTTATCAGGGATCAGACTTGGCTACTGAGTTGGGTAGCAGGCCTGATTCATGGGACAGGGAGCATGTAGAATATATTCTCTTCCTGGCAAGGTAATAACATCTGGTAGACGGCGAATTGGTTTGGCATGTCTGATGTTAATCTGCATTTTACTTATTGGACCACCGTCGAGACTATCCGTAACCTTCCTCTGATGTCCCTCCGCAGCAATTGAACCAATGCAAGCCAGTCTTTTGTCGCAATGGGTATGCACTACTAGCGATGATTATGGCGCTATGTCGGGGAGCTGCTCAGACTATTTCGTTCTCTTATTTTCTTTTTTTGGTCTCTCTCTTCCATCGGTCCGAGTGCGGACCGCTGACGATCCAATAAAAGATCATGAGGCGGTGGCTCCCAGCCAAGTTAAGGTTGGTAGGAATCTAAAGCTGACGCATTGGTCACCAAGTACCTACATTGAGATTGGTCTTGTCTTGCCAGTGCTCTTGCAAGAATCACTGTTCAATTCAATTTAAACTGGCTAACATTCGAAATCTGAAGACAACACTGTCTGGCATTTTGTGACCATGACCTTCGTAACAAGTGGTACAGTTTCAGTAGTCCAACAATGTTTTTGGGATTGATTCAGTTGGCACAAAATCTGCATGTATCAGCCAGAATTTCGACTCCAACACCAGAGTTCCAGAGTCGCTGTTTCCGCGATCATCAAGGGTGGCCCCGAGCAGCTGTGTGACCTTGCAGCAGATGGTGTTTATGTATACCAGGATGAACAATACCTCTGTGAGGCCAGTTTTGACGCAGGGTTTGACTGAGTCACCGTCATTTCTCTCGCACAATCATTTTGTTAGCTGAGCGTTCATTGATTCGATGGCATCTGGGCATCCATCTGAACACAGCGAGCGCAGATATGTAAAGAAGCGACTGGAAGAGTTACTTTCGCAAAGAGTGAGGCATATATCGACAATAGTTCTTCATTCGTGCGGGGTTCTTCAATTACATAGGGCCAATGAAATGTCAAGAAGCTTCTTCGAAGGGTCACTGCTACCAATGAAGGGGAATATGATCGTCGTCGCTAGTTAGGATTTGCCGACACTCTTCCGGGGATCACGTCGGCCACTTTCAAGCCATTGCCGAGGAAGTCAAAGTCAAAATTTGACTACAGCCATGCAGTGGACAAATATCGCTTTTACAGTGACACTATACATACTCCAGTTGGTCGCGAATGAGCTCGCTGATGATACTGTAATAGTTAAATATGATGCCAAATCCATGTTGATATATGCATAGGGTACTGGCGCAAGCTGTGCAATTTGAGTCCATGAACCGGGGCTACAAAGTAAGCACTTGAACCAATATACCGGTGATACGAATCACTCGTAGCACTTGTAAGTTCGTTTGCGCCCAAGAGCCGTGATGCAGTATCCAAATTTGATCATCTTTACTCTATCTGCCAGAGTGGATTTTCCGCCTCTGCCGGTTATCCGTTCGAAGAGGTAAGTCGCGTGTAGATTCGGCCTTTGCTTTCCTCATTATCCGGGAGCTCAACAGCGAGGGCCCGAGATCAGGGATAATGTGATGGAGTCCTGGTACAGGGTAGAAACCAGATAATAAAACTTGGATCTGGCGGATGTCTACCTAGGTGTATATCATCACTCAAAATATTTCATCACACTACCTGGAAAAGACATCAGCAACTTCAAACCGTTCTGCTCCGCATTGGAAGTTTTCATCGTACACAACCATGGCGATATCGCTCGAACCAGCTCGAAGAGAGTTCAAAGCGCGCAAACGGCTTCTCGTCACTGAAGTGGATGCAGTGGCTACAACATCTCCTACCCGACGTTTCGGGTTGATTCCAAATGGCACAGAGGTCGAAGATGGTTTTCGTGAAGTGACTTTCCAAGATCTTTCCCGCGCAATCGATGCCATGTCATGGTGGATCAGAGATAATCTCGGCCATCCCAAGGACAATGAAAGCATAGCCTATGTCGGCAATAATGACATTAGATACGCCATTTTTATGCTTGCATGCCATAAAACAGGCTACACGGTTGGCTCTCACCTACCTAGAAATTGTACTGGATTGGAGCTGAAATAGAAAATATTTGATGCAGGTATTCCTACCTTCCACTCGCCTATCGGACGAGGCGTACAAGCATGTATTCAAAGAGACTGGATGTACACAATTGCTTTTCAGTCGAGAAAAATCCCAGATCGCCTCAAGACTCAGGACACTGGGACTGGGAGCAAGGTTCCAGGAAGTGCCATCCGTAGCCGATATACTGAACGGTCAAACCAGCACAGATCGATTCGAATTCAAATTCTCCAAAACATATGACGAGCTGGTGAACAAAACAGCTTTTATGATTCACAGTTCTGGAACAACCGGTATGTGTGAAGAAGCCCGAGTTGAGAATGTGTAAGATCTTGTTTGAACGTGATGTAAAGCTCATGATCATTGCTAGGCATGCCTAAACCCGTTGCTCTGACCCATGGATTTTTATGTACCATGGACAATGGCTCGTCTATTCCTTGGCCACAGGGACGCTCTTCGTCTTTCTTCAACGATCTTGCCTCAGATGAACCATACCCAAAGACTCTCGTTCTTTCTGTCACTCCATATTTCCATCTGATGGGTTTGGTATCTTTTTTCGAGTCCATATTTCATAACGTTCCCTTCGTTGCAAGTCCCGAAAAGCTGCTTTCTGTTCGGTTCCTGACCGACCTCATCCACCGTACGAAGCCAACTGCTGCAATGCTTCCACCCTCAATACTAGAAGACATGAGCCATTCTGAAGATGGCCTTACCTCCCTCGGTACCATGAAGTTCGTTTGTTTCGGTGGAGCCCCCCTTGCCCCAGAAGTTGGCGATAAAATCAGTCGGTATACGCAATTAAGGTCCGCAATTGGATCCAGTGAAATGGGAATCATATGCTCAATGGTGCCTGAAGACAAAAACGATTGGGGATATTTTGAGTGGAATCCATTCTACCAGGTCGATATGCAACCAATTGGAGACAGTTTGCACGAATTGGTTCTACAACGTGTGGAGCATTCTCTATTGAAGCATGGAGTATTCCACACATTCCCTGAGCTGAATGAATACCGGTCCAAAGATCTGTACACTCAGCATCCAAACAATCCAGCACTGTGGAAATATCATGGGCGCTTCGATGATGTGATTGTGCTAAGTAATGGAGAGAAGCTGAATCCCATATCGCTAGAGAAAATCATTGAGGGCCATCCTTCGGTTCATCGAGCGCTGCTAGTCGGCCAGGGTAGGTTTCAAACCTGCCTATTGATCGAGCCAGTCAATAGGGACACCAATGAGAATGATTTCGTCGATGCCATCTGGCCGTTAGTACAGACCGCAAACGAGTCTGTTCCACAGTATGCTCAGATTGTAAAATCCATGATCCGTCTGTCATCACCAGAGAAACCATTCAAACTCACCGCGAAAGGCACCACACAACGGAATATCATTAATGCAGATTATGCGCAGGAAATTGATGAGATTTATGCCGGTCAAGAGAAGCAAACGACGGTAGACATACCATCACCAATCACGCCTGAAAGTCTTGGTGCCTACTTGCAAGGAGTAATCTCCACACTTACTGGGCAGCAAAACATCGAACCTAATCACGACCTTTATAGCATGGGGCTGGATTCTCTGCAAGCGATCCAGCTTAGTCGCGTCCTGCAGGACTCAGTATCCGCATACAATTCGAAGTGTGACGTTGAGCGTCTCAACCTTCAAAGCATTTATGCTCACCCAACAGTGCACGGACTCACTAGCTTACTGTTAGAAGTCCTCGGTCAATCCTCGGTCAGAAGTGATACCCTATCACGTTCCGAGAAAGTCTCGCAATTGATCGCCAAGCATACGAGTAATCTCTGCAATAGTGATTCCGATAGACTCCCTAAGTTGTCCGGACCCTCTACGGTCATTCTTACTGGATCAACTGGATCCTTAGGAAGTTATATACTCGATGACTTACTTCACAACCCGAAAGTCGCCAAGGTATACTGTCTCAACCGGAGCAAGGATGCACAGATACGCCAAATAGAAGGATTTGAGGAAAAAGGACTGCAAGCCTCATTCTTGAGTGACCCTGAAAGGGTGGAATTCTTGCACGTCCACTTCGGTTCGAAGCAATTTGGCCTTGATGACAAGCGATATAATGAGCTCCTTGCCACCGTCGATATCATCATCCATAATGCTTGGAAAGTCAATTTCAATCATCCAGTCTCCTCCTTCGAAGATCCCCATCTCAAAGGAGTCCGCGAATTCATTGATTTCAGTCTAAAGTGCCGTTATACAGCGCATCTGGCATTCATCTCTTCAGTCAGCACTATCGGGGCTTGGAAGCCCGCCAACGGAATCACGGCTGTGCCTGAACTGCCTATGGACTCTGTAGACGCTGTTCTTGAGCAGGGGTATGGAGAGTCAAAGTACGTCGCAGAGAAAATGTGTGTGGAAGCTTCTCAGAAGGCTGGCGTGCCCACCAGTATCCTCAGAGTGGGACAGATTGCTGGTCCCGACACGCATTTGGGCGTGTGGAATCCGCACGAATGGCTTCCATCCTTGATCAAAACCTCAAAAGCAATTGGTAAGGTCCCGTCGGATCTGGGTGGATATCCTATAGATTGGGTATCAGTGGTAAGTAGAGTAACACGATTCTTGATCTTTCTTCCGCCCCATTCCAATTGCAAGATCGCTTTGCTTACTTTTATTAAAATCAGGATACTTTGGCGAAAATAGTGAATGAAATTGTCCTAGGCCGTCGATGGTCCTTGACAGAATCCCCCAGCGCAGTATACCATCTTGTTAATCCGTCACGTACCACTTGGGCCTCACTTATTCCGGCTGTTCAAGACATGTACTCTATTCAGCCGGTGTCCCTTGTGGATTGGGTGAATGAGCTCGAAGCAATCCAGCACCCCTCCGGTAGGGAGGTTGAAGAGAAGCCGTCCCTTAAGCTCCTTTCATTCTTCCGAGCCTTGGCTGATGACGAGGGTGTCTTGTCAACTGCTATCAGTGTCGAACGCTCAAAGAAGGAAAGCAAGACCATGGCTTCACTTGGGCCAGTTTCAATAGCCCAGATGACGAACTGGTTGAGGCAGTGGGACTTTTAATCCAACAGCGGGGAGTACTTGACTAATTTGGATCCAAGCAGAGTGGCAGACAGGCAGAAAGTCATTGTCTATACCCGTATATCCTGGTCCAAGATTGACATAGTAGTTTCTTCAAATGACATCATTGTATAATACACAATCAATATACTTGCATGATTCACAAACATCATAACCAACCTGCGAGACTGATTTCGGCCATTGATTGAGTAGGGGGAAAACTTGGTAGGGTCTGTGATGCTGAGTAGTTATGTCCCAGTGTAGCATCTCGGAGGGTTGCTTACTCAGTCACCGAATGCATATCAAGTGATAAACCTGATGCCCAAGCCTTATTTTCGTAATATTACAAGAATCTATCTAAACTGCAATACCAGACTCGGTTCACTCATATGCCAGCTTCTGCAACACTCTCGCCACATCCAACGTGGCATCCATGCACTCTTTTGACCACGGTGCAAATTGCAAGAACCCGTGTGTCAGATTTTCATAATGGTGCCATTCAACTGGTACTCCAGCCTCTTGTAGCTTACTCCCATACTCAACGCCAACATCCCTCAGCGGATCCCATCCACACGTAAAGACCGCGACGGGAGGAATACCCTTCTGCAAATCCTCAACTTTCTGCATGCCCGGACTAATGTACCTGTGACTGGGCGGCCACGTTTTGTCACGAGGCATTTTGGGAAGGTAGTGATCTGCGAAACTGAAGATTCCATTGCATACCAAATACAAGCTTCCACCAGTGTTGTTCTCCTCGGCAGCAGGCGTGTCGAACGGAATCCTTGCCTCCGGATACAAAAGAATTTGTCCAGCCATGTTCTTCATTTTGTCATCATGGCGGCGCAAAGCGAGCGCGGCAGTCATGTTGCCTCCTGCGGAATCACCGCCACCGAAGACACGATCTGGATCTATTCCACGTCTCAGACCCTCAAAGCTCTGGGCCCAGTCAATCACAGCAGAGTATTCGTCTAATTGAGTTGGGAATTGGTGTTCAGGAGCAAGACGATAATCAACACCAATAGTCTAAGTCATCTATCAATTTCATAATTCGCTCAATTTAGACATTCTCGTCTTACTTTGCCTTTTGGAAATGATGGAAGGACATACCATGACCCCTGCCGCCTCGGCAATCAATCTCAATCCATTCTCAAATTCGTCGACAGAGCCGACCGTGTAACCTCCTCCGTGCATATATACCATCGCTGCCACTTTATTCCCAGGGGCTTCTTTCGCTTCTTCCACGACCTTTCCAGGATAGAATAGCCGGATAGGGATCGTCCCGTGTGGTCCCCTCACGCCTTCGAATTCCACACGCCCGATCGGTGCTTTTTGATCTTCTGGCAAAGCGTGAAACCCGAGGACTTCCGAATGGTGTCTTCGCTCATGGAGGAAGCCATTTCCACCGCCGAGATGAAGGTCCGGATGGGTGTTGAGGAAGCGTGCCAAGGATGGCGCGACAGAAAATGATCGGCTTGCTGTTTTGGGGATTGGATCGGGCATTTTTTACCGATCGCGTCTCATGGAAATCTATGAGCAATATATCTCACATGCTGAACTCGGATATTATAAATTTGTTTATGAAGACCTACCTGACTTTACAGCCAGGTATGTATCTCAGTCTTTTATACAAGATTCGCGTAAGAAGATTACAGAGAATGACGCAACTACTATGTGATACTAGGGTAATGGCAGATCGCAATGGCCTGTAGTTGGTCGGCCGAGCTTTTCGTGTTTTGAGGGTTCGATCAGTCTCCTCCATGAAGCATAAAAAAGAGCACTTCATATTTCTACCAATAATCGGAATACGTTCATTTTTACTTAGGGCTAGAGTTTGTAGTTGTCTCCTGAGCCAGAAACCGTTCACTAGATGTGTTTGGCCCGACATCTATGTATTTGCAAGGGACCTGCTCTTTGTTATAAACAGGTCACACTCTATTCGTCTGAGAAATATAATTAAGCCGTCGATGGCAATAAATTCGGGTAATATGAGAAAGAACAACACGGATATAATATTGTATGTAGTGAGCATTGGTGAGTATTTGAGCAAAGTTTTCAATCTAGTCAACCGAAACTTAGTGTTTCCTATCCAATTATCATTACCGCTTTGATCAGCTAGCTTCCTTAATCTGAACATTGATATTTCTGTCATGTACATTTGATCAAACTGTCGGCTAGACTGCGTACAGGCATCGTATTGAATGAGCCTACCATGGCAGATCTTTGCCATCGTATTGATGCAAGCCTGGCTTGTCCTCCCAACCTGGCACATGGATATTGATAAACCGACCACTGCCCTCCTGTCCAGTCTTTTTCGCGATTTCCAATATTTGACCCACGCCTGTTCCAACAGGGAGATCGGCGTGAGCGTTGGCCTCATCCGTTTGTAACCACTGATCGAAAGTTAGCCTGCTAGTACCTGGTGTTTAGGGACCAGGTAGATGTGCTACTCACCCCGGGATTCTGGCTGATGATGGTAAATCCCTCCTGTTCGAGCTCCTGGGACCATACTACAGTCAACATATTCAAGGCGGCTTTAGTGACCTTGTAGGCCGCGGCAGGGAAGTCCTTATAGCGAGGCTGTTGCGTGATTGAGCCCACAGAACTTGAGCTAAGCCAGAAGTTAATAGAGGTCAAGCTATAAAAGAATACTGGACCGACATGTTGATGACTTTTTTCTCATTGCCTTTTCGTAACAGCGGCAAGAAAAGCTGGATCATCGTATGAGGACCCGTGACGTTGACATGAAAAATCTCGTCCAAGTCATGCCTAGACTTTTATTAGTATGATATAGCTCCAGAGTTGACGGAGGAGACGGGTACATTTTCTGTGCATAAGCACTGCCAACGATCCCAGCATTATTGATAAGGACATCTAGCCCTTTCAGGCCCCTCTCTTTTAGGGCAGCCTCAACAACAGGGACCGCATCACGCATGCTTGTTTCATCTCCAACGGTGAGGGGAACGAAGATGACTCGACCAGGATACTTTTCTGTTAGCGATTTCAGAGTCGCGTTTTCAGCTCGTGAGGTCGCAAAAACAGTATGGATCTCGGTATCGGGTTTCCTCGCTAATTGCTGGACCAATTCGTGCCCGATACCTCGGGCACTGCCCGTTACGAGGTATGTTGCCATATTTAGAGATTGGGGTATTGTTGATGATGTTTCGAGTGGTCGCACATGGCATCACACGGTAGTTGGTTTGTCCTATATAGTGTTCTGTCCCTGAAAATGAGTCGCCACTGATATCGAGAATTGATAGACGATGGAAATAACCTCGGAGATAGCACTGAAAAACTTCTGTATGTCTTACAACGAAGTCGAGCCCATACAGCCACCAAGAAGTGACCTACCAATACCCTGGCCGTTCATTTCCAGTTCTTTGTATTGTCCATTACTTGCATCGTCAATGATATCACAAGCTGATCTAACAGTCTTGGGTATGGTTTATAGGTCAAAAATGCGACCCTTAACCAGCCCTTGCATGGATTCCGAGTCGCGACGCGAGGTGCAAGTATGATGCCTCCTACGTAATGCGGACATAGCGGGAAATTGCTTTGTTGTATGCTGAGTTATCTCCGTGGCGTAGGAGGAAGAGTGGATTGTTATATCGCGTGGCCATTCAATAGGCTTGTAGTTTTCCAACTCTGACCAACGCTGCATGCGGGAAAATGATCGGCGAATGCTCCCTTTTAAATTGCCGGCAAGAGGACAAATCAAAAGTAACACATCCTCTTGGCGGACTCAACGCTGATTCGAGATTTCATATTTCGATTATGGTCTGAATTTCCATCATCATGTCTCGATTTTATCAAGAGCGAGGCGAAAGGACGCCGTGCATATGCCATAGATCTAGTAAACAGCGGTTCTGGTGGATTAGTCTTTGACGTGGCCAGAGTCTTCTACGGCCTAACATCTTTCACAACTCGGCAAGCTAACACTGCGTATGCTCAACAGGTGGTCCTCCGGGAAGATCCAACGGTACAAGCTATTAGAAGTTCGGTCTTAAGGTAATTAGGTAACATCAATCAAGCAAAAGGTGCCAGGGCTCAGGGTCAGTTTTGGTAACTATCCTTGAGAAAGATGTCCTAGCTTATTCTGAGGTAGGGTGTCTAGGGTGATCTGACGTTTGAACAGAATGGGCATTTTTAAATTAGACAGGGTGAGTGTTGATGGACAATCTTCGCTTCTAAGCTACCGGCCTCATGAATATCATCTTACGAGCCACGAGAACTATGCAATATTTCGCGAGCGCTTGATAGGATCAACGATACAAGTGAAACATGCTGGGTGACACCGGGGTCCCCAAAGCCAGGAGCAAGTGGCGGTCTGCATCTTTTCAGTGGTTCGCGAATGGTTGAGAAAACTTGACCGTTGCCCCTTCGCCGAATGCCTCCTCCATCAGGTACATGGTGACTCCTCACCAAGCAAGGATGGCAATGATGATCCGGTAGTAGGCAGCATCATTCATCCCAGGACCGATACCTACTCTTTAGACAAAGCAAAGAGACGGCAAGCAATAGTCGACCTAACGGAGAGCATCACCAAAACCTCATAAAGAATGATATCACGGGCAGATGATGCGGCGGCCTCGAGAAATCATCCAGCGATGTTTCTAGAAGCGTGGTAAGAGAAGGCCGCAAAACTTACAACAGGCTATGCAAAGAATGTCATTACAATCACCCCACACGCGATTCCGAGAAGTATTCACGTATCTGATATGGAGGCAAAGCTCCTGTAGCCTGCAATATCCCATTAATTCAGTTCCCATTTCTGTAAAGTCAAAACTCATCCTGACCACGACGGAAAAAAAGGGAATATTTACATACTCAAAGACCTCCCGACAGACAGCCCATGTATTACTGTGACTAAGATATCTCTGGCTGCAAAGCCAGTGAACCAGCGATAAATTGATTTACATCTCCCCAAAAAGCTTCAACGGGTCAGAGCACGGTAGTCGAGCTCTAAGTACTTCGGCATCTGGCGACGGAGTCTGAGCTGTATAACTTCAAAGCGGTCAAGCACTTTTATCATCGTGATACGCTTTGGTTCTCCAGCCATGCTCCAAACCAAAAATCTTTCCAGTAATAACGCCCTTGATTGTGAACAATGTCAAGACAGTGGCAATGAATACCAGCATAATCAGCAATGCAGTCGACCACACTGCAAAAGCAGGCGAATCAAGGTTGTTTCCAAGTTCTACTGCACAGTTGGTGTAGACACCCTGTATTTGTCAGTAAATGTTTGCAGATAATTCGCAGATGACCCACCCAAGGAAACACCAAAGACCATGCCCCCATGCTGAAGGTGGTTTTTCTGATACCACCGGGCTGGCTGATCAACGTATGGATTATGCTAATGATGGCAAAACACCACCAAAAAGTTCCAAAACCCCATGCCAATATTCCTACAAATTGGCTCACTGCAGAAATCGGAAGAGCCGCTTCGTTGGTCAACAATGTTCCTCGGCCACACGCTCCAAAGCTCTTTCTCACAACAGCTCCAAGTATCTGTAAAGCAAACCCACCCTGCCCGAAGGGCCCGCATAGAATCATATCCTGCCAGACTTTCTCCACGGGGGGGTAAAAGCTAGAGAAATGCTGAAATAGAATGACCGCGTCGTAAGCGACTGCCAGGGAGAGACCCGCCCCTACTAGCAGATATGCGACGATAATTAGTGGCACTTGAAGACGAGGACCGAGAGGAGTCGCATGGCAGATGGCACCTCCACCAGCAGCACAGGTCAACGCGGCGATAAGTGGAAGAAGAATTGCGGGGTGAACACGTTCGATTCCACTTGGGTGCAATCTCAGTTGAGTGTAAGGAATTGCAATGAGCACGACCGTGGACAAAAAAGCGTCAATCCACCATAGTACATAGATGCCGACGGCGACACCATGAGTGTGACCATATTGCAATGCAGCCATTTGAATGATGGTTGTATAGGTTATGACGATGCTGGCCAAACATGAAGTCTCAATGAGGTTGCAGTGAAGCTCACGTACGACATGTTTGGGGTATCGGAAGAGTCGAAGAAGGTAGAGAAAGAGAGTGATACCGAGTAGAACGATAGTGTAGATCCAGACAATCTTGGCCAGTATTTGCAAAGCACCGAACTGATAGTCTAGCCCCTGTAGAATGACCGCGATGATTCCCATTCCCTGTGGTATCAGAAAAAACTGGGGAGAAAAGGAAAACAGGGCCCGAGTAGGCGGATATGAGGGTGTACCCGACATGGTTACGATAACCGATTGCCAGATTAAAGATATGACTGATGCGGCGAGCAGTTGCGTGACACTCAGATTTCTTCCTCATTCATATAATATGACGTTGTATAGATAGAGATCAGGAGAGTTCAAACAATCCTTTACGTATGTATTCGAGACACACCATCATCTACATGATTACCATTGCGATACCTAGTCAACAACGAGAGCTTCGATAAAAGATCCACCGTTGCCAGCAGCGAATTGCTTCAGGTCATTCGGGGGACGAGCCACTTGATGAGCACACGAGTACGTCAGTACGTGCTGCGTGTATCGACAACAGCGAATGGAGTCAAATATTGGATTCTGAGGATGAGTTCCATTGGTGGAGTTGCAATTTTCTGTGGAGATGCTACTCCAGCAGCCAAATTGTACGTTCGTCAACCTCCGCTTGAAGAAGTTCAAATTTCGGTTGCTCGTGCATTTCAGTATTCTAGGCAAGCCGATATGATGAAGAATGGCAATTTTCACGTCAACTGGATATCTGTGCCCGATTGCGTTGCTATCTGAAAAATATTTGTCTTATGACTATGACATTTGGTTCTTCAAAAAAGTCTTTGCCGTGCCACGAAAGTTCGGTCGCACCACCACTTTGTGATCAATGTGTACCCATGCCACCAAGCGCGCAACTTTGCCCTCCAGACAAGGGTGCGCGTTAGACAAGTGCAAAAGTTTAAGTCAGTCAACCAAAAATTTACAGATTTGTATGGCATCTATTTGAAAAATCCAAAGTTAACTTGCATTTTAGGAGACTAATACTACTTCCAACGCACCAAAATCTAAGTAATATTAAATATAAGTTGCAATAGATATAGTCCATGTATAAAATATCGAACATTAATGATGTTGAGATTGTTATAACCTTCAAATTATTTTAAATTTAGTTGTTGAAGTATCTTTGATCCATTTTTAAGTGGAATTCCAACCTTTTTAACCACGCTCTGAAGATATATCTTTTTTTTTCTTCTTTTTTTATAGTGCTGTTAGACTATGGAAAATACCTACATACTGAACTTGAAAAGGATTTATTAGATAATAGCGCGTGGGAGGTCGTATTAAAGAAACGCTGATTTTTAGTTTCAGGTACTTCCCATACTTTACAAGGACAACCTTGGAGTCGGCGATAAAGCGCACACCAAGCGCCAAGCCTATTGGTATCTGCCCCGCACAGTACTTTGTGGGTACAATAAACCCTGAATATAAGCACCTAATTCAGACCGCGTAAAAATGTATATAGATGTATTACGACTTGAGGTTCTCTTAACTCTGACTCCACTTGTTCTCGGAGGTTACATCAGGCCTGATGCGCGCAACTGACTACAAAAGAAGAATTAGCAATCTTCATCATACTAGACTTGGAGGAGACATATACCTGGAAGGATCAATATGAAACTCGAATTAAGAAGAAAAAAAAAACATTGGCAAAGCTGGGATAAAGTTCTGGCCAAGCGAGGGTGAAGGTTGTCAATTCGCCAACCGACTTTAGTACGTCACATATGAGATTCACGTACTTGATTCCAAAACAGCTCCTCGGACCTTGGAAAGGGGCTACGAGCAACTCTTTAAGGTCAAGTCATGATCTTACAACCATCTAGATAGATTTTGAAGACCCTACAGAGTTCTAAGGGCCTAGCTGAGACTCTCATAAGTCTATTCAAGACCTGTAGGATTCTTTCTGGAATGCTATCAAATGATAATAGTCATAATGAGTGAGATAATTGAACAATAATATTAAAGAGAAAGTATACCAGACGTAACAAGGAAGTGCAGTGATGGGCTAATAGGGCGTCATAAAAGCAGGATGTTTCTGACGGTAAGGTGCCGTGTCTTGTCACAACCCTGCTGTGAGAATCGATATCTGGAGCTTTGGGAAATTGCTATCCAGCAGGATCTAGCCCCTATACTTGCTCGTAAGCTGATCTTAAATTGGCTCTTGTACTGGCTTACACACTGGCTTACACGCTGGCTTATCCACGCGCTTGTGGGTAAGCTTGATTCTACGCTCTTGCTCGCCTGTATCAGCTGGCGAACATCGAAGATTTGTTCTCAAAGACATGTGGGCCTAGATGACGTGGGTCTCCCTCCCTACTGTCTCCTTTACTTTTTCCTCGCCTGCTATTGTCTCCCGAAGTTCTTCATGTACGTGTACTTGTACTATTCGCCCTGCGCTCAAGAAAGCTCCCAATTACTTCCTATTTTACCTCATCAAACAACTATCGACGCCAATGGATCTCTTATCAAACACCATATACTTTGCTCTTCGCCCAACTCAACTATGGAGGATAATTCATTGGTAAGTCTAACCCCTTGTCTTGTACCAGATTTTGTTCGGCAATACTCGTTGTCAAACCAATAACGACACTTATTGATTCGTGGTTATCACTTACCGTAGGAAGTTATTGCGCAAACCCATGCACGGGAGAAACGAGAAAGATGAATCCAAGACCGCAAAAGCCTGCTTTTATTACCTGGATCAGATCAGTCGGAGCTGGAGCCCGGTTATCAAGGATCTACATCCGGAACTAATGCTACCCGTATGTGTGTTCTATCTGATATTACGTGGCCTTGATACTATCGAAGATGATACCTCCATTCCTTTTCAAGGGAAAGAGCCGCTTCTGCGGATTTTCAAGGACTACTTAGAACACGAAAGCTGGACGTTTACCGACAGTCGAGCCCAAGAAAAGGGCCGGGCATTATTAGTACATTTCGATAATGTCATTACTGAATTCAAGAAGTTAAAGCCCGCCTATCAAGCAATCATAAAAGATGTCACAAACAAAATAGGAAATAGTATGGCCGACTTCCTGGGAAAATTAGCTTCCGAGGGTGCAAATATCGAGAGCATAGAGAGTTATGACCTCTACTGCTGGTATGCAGCTAGCGTTGTAGGTAAAGGTCTTACTGGCCTCTTCGTCGAAGCAGGACTGGGCGACGCGACTTTAAAAGAGCACACTCACCTGTACAAGTCATTGGGTCTCTTGCTGCAGAAAAATGACATCATTCGAGACATTCGTGAAGATCACGATGATGGTCGTTGTTTCTGGCCCAAAGAAATATGGTCCAAGCATGTGCAGGAATTTGAAGATCTTTTCAAACCCGAAAATATCGAAATTGCTCTCAATTGCAGTTCAGAGATGGTTCTGAATGCTCTTGAACATGTCAATGACTGTCTATCCTATCTCGGTGACTTGCGCGAGCAGAGCGTGTTCAACTTGTGTGCGATGTCTCAATCTATGGCTATCGCCATGTTGGAGTTATGTTTTCGCAATCCGGCTGTGTTTGAACAAAATGTCAAAATTCCCAAGGGGGACGCGTTGCAACTAATGCTGGAGTCTAGCCAAGATGTTCAAGCTGTTTGTAAGGTCTTCCAACGCTACACCCACCGGATCCGCCAGAAAAATAACCCGAAGGACCCCAATTTCTTGAAAATTGATATGACATGTGAGCAGGTCTGTGCCTAATCAATGATCAGTGCTTTATCCGTACTTTGCTAAATATTCTTAGATCGAAAGGCTTATTGCGAATTTCTCTTCGCAAGGTGTTGGAAACACCAAGGCAGAATCAGAAGGAAAGACATCCGTCAATAAGGGGATTGGGCTATTTTATTGATAAGTGCATTCCTTGTTTTAGCAGCTGCCTGGCGTATGGATACTGGGTTGTATCTTTCCTAGTCCTCTCCGTGCAAGGTTGAACCATTGATCCTGTCTTGTTAAGCATTATACCCGCAAAGGATGAGTGCTTAAACACAAAATATAAATCGCATTTTCGAACTATACTACACAAACTGGGCATAGCTCTCGCGAATTTCATCAGCTGTGATTCTGAGCTGTTCACCAGCTTAAGGCAAACTCATGAATCTTGATAGTTGAAATCGATGAGCCTTAAAAGATTGCAAATATTAGAGAATATGAAGAATAATTTTAGATAATGGAAATTATTTCATTCTGGAAGAATATCTATAGACAGAGTGAAAACATCAACAATTCATAATGTCATTTATCTCTAGTTAAGCTATGATATTTACTAATCAAAATAGGCCTAACTTAGCTTAACATAAATTAATGGTAGGAACTGATTTATCGCCAATGCAACCCAGCCTAGTACCGCTATATCACCAGTTTGAAATTGACAATACCTGTGATGAGCGGATATACACCCTTTTTGACTCCATCACATGCGTATTCGATATGGATGTATCGCAGATTGAGACCAATTGTACAAGAAGGGGTCGAGGTGTGCTGGAGTCGTCTCATTGAATGAACGACCGAATATGATAAAATCTGCTTCCATGGCTGAGTGGTGAGCGCAGACACCCGAAACTGGGTACTGATTTGAATCAAGCGGAGTTTTTCCGTTGTTCCTAAGTTCGATGTGGCGGCACAGATGGTACATTCTTTGGAAAATTGAGAGCGGTATATCTGTATGCCTGAAGAACTTTTGGGGAGACTGTGAGGAGATGAAGAGGCCAAAGGCAAGATGATTGCAATACGGTTTGTAAACACTGTCGGGTACCGTTTCAAGGTCTCCGTCAGAACATGCGCGAAGGATTTTCATATGAAGGAGCTGGGATATTATAACAGGCTTTACTGGATAGAAGTTGATACATATTTGATGGAAGTAGGGCAGGCTCTGGGGGAACCCCGATTATCATGTCTGTCGTGAATTGAACAGTCAGCTATCGACGTTCTTACGGGGATTTCAACTTTCTGATCAGAGCAGTATCGTCGTATATGGACGAAAAGCACTCGAAGTGGAAGAAGAGGGTCCATCGGACTGAGAGGACAGTTTCAAGCCATGACCGGGTATCACCTGGCGTGCAACTGATTCTCGGCTTTAACTGACCACTTATTTGCTTTGATGTGACTATGCTTCAGCTGGCCAATTAGGGCTTATTCTTGTGAATTCTTATACATTTGGAACTCAATGTTTATAGTCCAGAACAATGCTATTGAGTATAGATCCAAAGTTTTACACTGAAGTCTCGAATGAGTCCCCCCTTTCCTATTCATCGGTAGACAAGTCCTTCCAGAAATTAGAACTCAAGGTCATAAGCTAGCGTGTCGTCACAGATGTCCTCCCTTAATCTATGCACCCTACAAATATAGTTAGCATGGCGGCAATTGATGAGTAGAATTAGTCGGGCAAGCAGTGCGCAAAAGACAATCATACTCTAGATGGGCGGGGTGTACTGCATAGCTGGCAACGTATTCCGGTTTCTCCAATACCGCGACAATGCCCATATCAAAGCCTTTCGCTCGAGGAACCGAGATCGGCAGCGGTGCATTCGCTTCCACGGAGAGAAGGCCTACACGCGAAGAACAAAGTCAGTTGATCATGACATCAAGAAGCATACAGATCATCGTACCAGGAATCTTGCCCACCATGCTTTTAGTGAGATGTTTCCACTGCGAGAGCTGTTCTTCTGTGACGCCGGGCTTGAGGTGGAAGAGGACTTGGAAATCTGTTAGAAGTTTCCTAGAAGGCAAGTCCTGCGACTCACCAATATGGTACACGGGCATCTTTAATCTTGCGAAAACTGTTTCGTCGGCTAGGTATCAGGATGCGAGACAATGACTGCGAAGGATGAATCAATACGAGACCAAGTGATGGTTTCCTTCATATACAAAGAGTAGCTCGGTGATACCGGATATCTGCCCGACCAGTCCACTTTTTTTGATCGGAGAAACTCCGATAGGGCATTCGATATACTCTCGAGTCTCACTGCTAATTGCATACCATGTCCATATGTAGTCTTTGAAATTCTGTTCTCTGATGAACGATCAATTAGCTAGCTTGACCGGCAAGCCAGACTATCTTCAAGTTGCCAGCTGAGTAACTTGCCGCGCAAGAACGTCGTTGTTCCTTACAAAAAATACCTAGATCTCCGAAATCGCGAGCACCACGAGCATAAAAAATGGACGATCGAACACTGTTCATGTGCTTGAAAGCTGAAGAGCTAGCTAGCATATTACTATTTTGTCTGAGTCGTAGTGTTCGAGAGCAACCATTGAAAATGATTCTCTGACTTCCTAAGGACAGTTTGCGGCCTAGTTTGCCGCACTGATCAATCTAAATAAGATATACGGGGACAGAGAGGCTAATGATAACCGAACCTACAACTTTTCCGACCGGGTTTGAGATGTAGTGCTGGTAAAACGCAATCCTGCACTAGTTTGATACGGAGCCAGCATGTTGGTAGGGAGCAGTCGCTGTTTCTTGCTAATTAGCGCAAAAACAAACAAATATTCGCTAGATTTCAGCGGCCAGGACCTCAAAATGTACGATTTCGTCTCCTTTCTGTAGATCATGAAATGTCAATTCATTCAATGAAAATTAGTTGGGCGAACACCACCTGTCACACTTGCTTTCGACATGCATTTAGGGCAAGGAGTCGTAGACATTATGCCAGAAGTGCTGGAATTGTCGACAATTTGGTAACCGACTAATATGCCCAGGTTGCACCCCTTTTATACTCATCCGGATCCTAGAATACCCGGCCATTACATAGTAACATCCAGAAACTCGACCCTCTACGGAGAATCCAAACATGACTTATGATCAAGAAGCGGATATTGTAGGTCACAATGAAGTAAGCACTTTGTGAGTCTACAGCGTGAATGATAACAATGATAAGAATAATAGTATTCACAAAAATGGCTAGGTGGAGGAGTTCCAATAGGTACCTACCCAATACAATGGACTGTGCGGGGTACAAAATTCTGGGAATTTGATTATGATGCTTAAAGTGATCAGTTTCTCGAACATTCAAACGCTGAAGTCAAGATGAGTATCTCCGTAGAATGTTGTTATACAAATATCCGCGCTATTTACTTCAGTCCCTGTTATTAAATACCAAACCGACTCCAAGTGGCAGGCTCATGTTATTTGTCGCCCAACAGAGCTTACTTCTGAAAGTCAGTTCCATGTCGCAGAGAGCGTGTGCATATGATATTGCTTGTTCAGCCTTTCTCTGTCTTCCTATTCTGCTGGCGAGTTCCGACCTACTATAAATGCTTGAGACCGTAGTTGAGACACATTGTTAATCACAAGGTCTGTATCTACCTCATTGACTTAACTTGACTTCCGCTGGGTACCTCTTCTTCCTTTGTCGGCTATAGCTGAAAAGATAAACAGAACTCGTGTACAGAGGTAGAATACTGGAATTCTAATGCTCGGGCAAACTGTTTACGTATGGTCCGAAATTGATGCGAGAAAAGATACCAGTATAAGGACCCCCGCACCACATCCTCCAGCTTTATAAAATCCTCGCATCGAAAAAAGAACGATCCAACAGCGTAACTTTGCCCGAATGACAAAAGAAGCAGATCCTACCAATTATTTCTTTAAGCAAAAGATGGTGTACAAGGTGAATGGTGAAGGCAAACTTCACGGCCGCGTCGCCATTGTGACGGGTTCTTCATCTGGCATGGGCAGAGCAATTGCACTGCAACTTGCCCAAGAAGGATCGTACGTGGTTTGCTCAGACCTGAGACCCGAAGCATCACCGAATGGTTTCGAAGAAGATAAGCACATTCCAACCCACGAAGTCATTACACAAAACGGAGGAAAGAGCATCTTTTGTAAATGTGATGTCAGCAAACAAGATGAAATCATAGCGCTCGTCGAACGGACGATCCAAGTATGGCTTTGACCTCAGACTTCCAGAATACGCTTGTCCATCTGCTGACTCAAGTAGGAGTACGGCAAACTGAACATCCTCGTGAATAATGCGGGTCTTTGGCTCCCGCTTCGAGATTTCGTTGACGAAACAGAAGAACAATGGGATCGTATGTTTGTAATCAATGGCAAAGCTGTGGCGATTTCAATGCGATTAGCAATAAAGCAATTTTTAAAGCAGCCTATCGATGAATCTGGGTCGCGTGGGCGCATAGTGAACATTTCGTCTTCGGCGGGAATTACTGCTATCAGGCGAGAGTCTACCTATGCAGCGAGCAAGGCAGCAGTATCAATGCTGACACGCAATGTCGCGTTAGACCACGCAAAGGATGCTATCAACATCAACGCTGTGTGTCCTGGCGTTGTTCGTACCGCTATGGCTAGCACAAACTTCCGTGATCCGGCCATCATTGAAGAGATGAAAAAGGGAACACCGTGGCCGAGGCTCGGTGAGCCTGTTGATATCGCAAAGGTTGTTGTCTTTCTGTGTACGGATGATGCACAGTGGGTGACAGGTCAGAATTGGGCAGTTGATGGGGGCTTCACGGTTGGCATTCCTCTTTAAAATATTACAAAGGGCTAGAAATAGAGATAGTGAGATACTGCTTGCTGAATTCGTTGGCGGGAATACTTCGTTGGCATTATGTCGAAAATGTGTTCGAATCTCTCCCAACCTTGAACAACCTTTACACATAGATACACGAATAGAAACACCTACCTATAGGACAAATTTCTTTGCCATTCGCTTCGGTTATCGCTCTTTCACGCACAAAACAAAGCATATTCGTGCAAGAAAGGGCTGTAACCTTAAATTTCAGCCAGTAGATAAAACGAGAAAAGACCAAGGTAATTTGCAATGTATTCATATCAACCAGTTCCGGGGCACTGCGCCGAGCTTGTGGCGAAGAATTTTATGGCACATACCACCAATCATGTAAATCTGGGAGCAAAAGGGGTGTATTCTGCCATGGCTGTCGCTTCTTCGTTTCAATTGTGCGACATCCTGTTTAATATAGGAATGACGCCGTAGGAATGCAGCTAGACGGATGATTGTAGCAATCGGAGTAAGTATGCCAGGCTCATTGACTACTGGATTCAATACATACCTCCTTTCTGAGAGAGATTTACATTTGTGACTTTAATTTGATTGTTTGTGATATGAAATCTTGTGCTATGAGTCCTTGGTCCTGCGTCCATTTGGGGTGGAATATTGTCAATTAGTAAGATTTGATACATGGAGATACAAAAGATATTGTGTTCATTCATTTCACGGAACACACGATGACACGTAAAAATAGTGCCTCAATAAGTCGAGTATCCAGAGAGCAGATCGTGTATATCGCTTGATAACTCTGCATTCCTCCAGTCAAAATTCTGTCCAAAGGGCGAGTCTCCACTAGCAAACGCCATCAACGAGTCGTCTAAAGTAGACTTGGAAGCCATAGGAATCATGAGATCAAGAGGCCGGCTTTGGCCTCCTGCGTGATTATTAAAGTCTCCGATATTTATATCGGTGGTCGCTGAATAAGTTTCTGGTGCCGTATCCATACCATCAAGGTATGGAAGATGCATATAATCGAGCGTGGGCATGTATGTTGGTCTTGATGGTGAATTTTGAGCAACTACAGCCGAAGCATGGGACAGAAGTGAGAGAGCTGTAGTGGTAGTGGTTTGCTGAGATAACGAATGTTGTTGTAGTTCCTGTTGTATAGAGCGATTACATTCGTACCCATCATTTTTGACGCTGGATGGAGGTGTGCGCATTACATTCATCTCAGCTCCAGTATTACGTACGTCTTAAAGATGGTATTAGCTGGGTCACTTAAGTGTATTGAAGAGGTTGGGCGTCAAGTTGCATGTGATCACTTACCTTCAGGATGGCTCCTCTGTCTGTTATCATCAAGACAAAATCGAGATTCAAGCTGTGTTTTACAACCTTGTCTGAGAGTTGAACTGTTGGTGGTATTATTGTTTGAATCTTCAGCTGATTTCTCAAGATCATTTTGCCGATAATTCTCTAATTGTGTCTCCAAAGCCTCCAAGTTTTGTTGAAGAGCTGTGTTTATACTCCAAAACGAGACACACTGTTTGTATGTCATATACAAGACCTCAAACTTGGACTTCGTAAATAGTCGGCTTGTCTCGTCTTGTTCAAATTCTTTCCTGAATATCTGGACAGCCGAAGCAAGCCAGATGGTGCTGGACAAAAATGGGTTTATGTACCTTATATGGCCATCACAGCTGCGATTGACTATCGTTAGAATGTTGTCAGCTGCCTCGAAATACTGCATCAAGGCTAGATTGCCTTCATTAGATGCATTATTCGCCTCGAAGATGCTGTCTTCCTGGTTGTCCGTTTCACGCTCACGACGCGGCTTTGACCCAAGGCTTCTAAACACATCGTATCTGTAGATCATCAATTTCGCGAGGTGTGTCATTACGTATATGTTATAAATTGCACAATGAAGCTGGCGAGTGGATGTCAGCTGGCCCGTGACCCGTTGTTCGAAATTGAGGCTTTGGTTACGGTATCGTAAGCTTTCGGGCAATACCAGCATGAAACAGCGAACAGAATTAGCCAAAGTCTCTAGTTTCTGTGCAGCCTCGTCTTGAGGACCGGATGTCTTTGTAGAGATTTGGAAGCTCCTAGTGGATTTCGGGCGGTTACGGCCAGTTTGTGGGCTTGAATGGGGCACACTTCTGGGGCTCGAGATCACCTGAGCTTGTTTCATGAGTGAATTAATCACTAGGAACCAGGACTTGGGAGACTGGTTGCCACATTGATGAAGTGCCTTCCATCTGTATATCGGATCGCCTTTCATAAAACAGCTGGGCTGAGGACGACCGTTGAACCAGTGCTCGTCCTCCACAGGTAGCAGGGTTTCCATCTGCGACCAATCTATCGCGGGAGGTGTGCGTCGAATGGTGCTGGCGAACACATCCATCTCCCAGATTGCCCACCAAGCACGACGTTTTTCCTCCTGATGACACCATTTGTCCGCTTCCATGTTTGTGACATCCTCTCCCTCTTCTGAATCTACTAGGTGCAGATTCAGCTCGTATGCGAGTCTTATGCACATGCCAAGAGACCGCCAGGCTTTTCCACGTACGCCTTGTGTGAGTTGACAATGAGTCGCTATAACGAGTGCCTGTAAAATACACAACGAGGGCGCCTCGTCACCGCATTCGTCGAGTGCCTTGCCAATTTGACTGAAGGCCGAAGCTAGAAAGAATTGCGATGGGGAATGAGCGTCCCCGATTTTACCAAACATCAACGTCCAGTCATTGAGACTATCCGCGGAACAGAACCGGACAGCATACGCTATCATAGCGGTCAACAGTGCATCTATATGCGAGGTAGGCACTGCATTGGTAAGTTTCTCGCCAAATTGAGGCTCGCGGAATAAGGTGATTGACACCATATTATCAAAGTAAGCCTCTACCCTGTATGCACAGATCAGCCATGGGTCGCCATTCTTAATGTCTTTTATTTTGGTTCGCCCTTACATTGACCTGATACCTGCTGGCGATAAACCTAGTGTGGAAGAAAGTTTCTGAAGGTAACTAGACTCCTGGCCAATCGGTCTGACTGTGGCAACTTGCGGCTCTTGATCGGGGGACGAGTTATCATGAGAAGGGTGTAATATAAAAGAGAGGTCTTGGATATTGACATGACCGCTCCCTTTTCCACTGGCGCCTAGCTCAGTGGTACGTGGGCTGGTGTCTGGGTAATCAATGTCTTGCCTCTGGTCCTCGACATTTTCCTCACCCACAACCCGTCGCTCTGATGGCGGAGTTGCCGTGGATGCTTTCTCACGATTGGCGCCGTCTGCGCTGGCCGAATGGTTGTTGGCCCTGTCCGTAGCAGGGGATTCATCCTGGCTACTATTTGAGCGTCGGCGCTTACGTGGACGCTTCAAGGACCCTAGAGCGACGTTGTCAATCATACCAGTCAGGTAGCTGAGTTAGAGAATGGATAACGCTACCTAATTTTGGCCCTGGCTTTAACGGGCCTTCCGGATAGTTGCAAACCTGGGCTGTTTCATTGCATACAGAGCATACAGGGTGTTTCCGATCGCTACCCAGCACAGTTAGTTGCATCTCTGCCAAAAAGGAAGTGAGCCCGCAGCTTACCACTTGACTTTGCGCCTGGTAATTAGGGATACGTCAGTCGGCAGTTCCACAGTCATACGATACTCATATAACGGCCCTTCAAACTTACCGACGACATGAATAACATGCAATGCTTGATACCCGAGGGCTTTCTGCTACATTGGTGGAGGGCCACATGTTGAAGCATGCGATAACATTGCCTGTCTGGTGTGACAATAAATCAAAATGGATCATCTATATTCGCAACATTTGACACGGAGGAAAAGGAAGGAAAATAATACCTTCGGTTGTTTTAGCCGTTTCCCATTACAAAGTGCGAAAATCCTACCGCACTGTGCTCTTCCCCATGGCACATGCTCCCCGCACCCCGGATTCCCTGGAAGGATACTTCTCTGGGACAGCAACGGGTGAGACGTGATTTGTGCTAGCTGTCCTCGAGCTGAAAAGACCAAGTCTGATACGCCTACGCACTACCATATCTGTGGGTCTACCAAGAGCGTAAGTCGTGACCGAGACTTTTAGCACCCTTACCATTGAATCCCGCGTGCTGGGGTCCCCCCTGTACGCTCTTTTGAATTGCCCCGGAGATGGTCCGGCTCTGCGGAAAAGCTTTACTTGGCGAATTTCAGGTCGTTTTGGAAGATTGCTGGAGGTCACATGTAACATTAATGGTCATACGAATTCTCACGTTCAGACTATGATCCACATTTTCTAAACCTTGCGTCTCTGATTTGTGTCAGACCGGCCAGTTAGGCCGAACAAAATTCCATTCCTAATTCGTGGTCGATATTCTTGTTTCCAGCTGCGCACGCACTACGGCGTACTATGTACATTAATACTGGGGTCAAAACGGTAAACCGAATACTGGTTGCTTCAAAAAAGGAAATACTCGGTAGAGTTTTATGTAACGGTTTTGTGACGGCATATCGGTGCAAGATATTTCCAACTATTCCCACGCTTTCAGGAAGTCGACGGCTTGGGCCACCTCTTTTTTGATTGTAGCAACATGTTGCTTACTGCGAGGTTTGATTTCGACCTGGAAGGGCAAGGGCGCCTGAAGAATACCTGGGTTGTATCGGTTCGTGTCCAAGAGAACGGTCCTGCCAGTCATCGGATCGACCGGCTCAGAAAATTCGTAAGCCCATAATAATTTTGCGGCGATGCGCCACATGTTTCGCTCTGCGAAATGCACCCCGGGGCAGAGTCGACGACCAGCGCCATATCCATAATGATGTGAAAAGACTAGTCAGCCGACGTTTGTAGTACATAGATCGAAAACAACGCGTGAGAGTAAGAACTTATCTCGTCTGGCCCAATCCGAGCTTCCCGCATAGTCATTTGCTAACTTGGGATGGTTTTCGTATCTTTCAGGCTTGAACGAATCGTGATCTGGAAACAGTTCATCGGTGTGGTGCAATGCCCAGGTGGCTACAAATAGAGTTGAGTCTGCCGGAATGAGCATGCCTTCGTACCAGTCGTCTGTTAAAGGTGGTTAGAACGGGGAAATAGAAATCGCAATAGGGATGCAAAAAACATGTCGAAAAGTTGAGCATACCTTCTCGAACCCGGTGAGGTAGTCCCGTCACAGCGCTATTGGAAAGGTTATTCTCGGTGAGTATTCAAACTGTCCAGGATCAATTGACACGAAGGTTTCCACTCACACCGGCCGCCACCTCATACCTTCCTTCACAATTTGATTTATGTATGGCATATCTTTGAAATCAGTAAAGGCTGGTGATCTGTTGGTTGAACAGATCTTGTCAATTTCTTGACGAGCTTTCTCCTGTACGTGTGGGTTCTTCGCGAACGCCATAATCAGAGTGAGGATTTGAGCGGCAGTTGTATCGGCGGCCCCCTCGACTGTCTCGCCCACAAGGTTGTTGAATGCGTGCTGAGACATTGGCCAACCTCGAGCATTATATTCATCCAACAAACGATCGATGATGCATTCGCGTTTGTCACCATTCGCGCGTCGCTCATTAACGATTCTGCGGGCTGTGCCCCAGATTTCATCAAAGACTTGGCCAGCGGCGATTGCGCGACGTTTCCAATACGCGAATCTTCTTGGTATCCATCGAAGGATGGGATATTCATCCACAGGTGGATTAGCACCGGCCTCCATAGCCTCTGTCCAGCGATCCATAACATCGTAAACTGCCTACAATCATGGTGTTAGAAAATGCGGTGCTGTATTTACATATCCCGGTAATTTAGCTGACGTACATGACCCCAAAAGGATTCAAAGGTTGGTCCTCGATGTCCGAAAGCAAGCACAGACGCAGAAGATGCAGTATACCTCCTGACATGATTGAAAAAGTTCCCAGGACTCGTCAGTAGATCGTCAAGCAATACAGCAGCTCTGTCGAAGACCCCGCTCGTCAGTAAATACCGATATGGATTGTTAGAATAGGACTCACTCTGCCTCCTGTACACGGAAATGTTTCTCGTCCAAGTTCTTAGGAGAGAAGTTGTGTGAAATAACTTTTCTCTTCTCACGCCAAATCGGGTCCATCTGCTCCAAGGCGATGTGATCCCCCTGAGTTAATAGTCGACCAACATAGCTAGGTGGACGGTCTGAGTAGATTGCTCCTTTCTTGTCGAGTAGTTGGTGAATAGCCTTTCGGTCACACAAGACAATAATGTTGGTTGGTCCAAATTTGAGGGAAAATACAGGTCCGTACTCTTTGGCCCATTCTCTAAATCTGTTATAACTGGTCAGCATGCTCAGCCGTATCAACAGAGTGACGAGGACGCACTTGGCGTACAACCCACTAGATGGGATTTGATGAAAATTCCCTAGAATAGGAACGGTTGGAGGGCCCTTTGGCATACGCGGATCTCGGCGTCCTATCAACAGCACACGGTAGACAATAGAGGCCAAGAGAATGCCACTGAGTCCCCAAAGATATTGAGGCCCAATCCATGGTGATGACGCGAGTATCGAGCTGTCCATCATTAATGCATTTGTCTGCAAGACGAGATTTGGAAGAGGTGCAAATTAGAGCAACATTACCAAACAGACCAGCGTCTTTTGATTTTGCACAAGACATGAGCCCAGGTAGTTGAAAATAATCTGTACTGCCATCGGATTGATTTCATCAACTTACAGCCGGACTAATTTCATGCCCGGATTGTTGTCGGGACATCTTTCCCCACGCCGGAAGAACGTCCCAACAAACTTGAGATGAATGAAAGAGTGTCATTTGGCGCAACCATGTAGTTAATGTACTTATGAGTTTGGTCATACGTAATAGAAGGATATATTCTGGAGAAGACTTGGAGGTATTCATCCTGACGCTACGCACAATCGTTGCACGAAGTTTGGTCTACGTAAGCTGGTACATTGTCCATACACGATCCTCGTTTAAACGACCTTCGTCAGGTCTTAAGCCTGGGAACCATATACTTTGAGATCCGAATCGCCTTTGTGTACAAAGATCGCCAACATACAAATATGAGCCAAACAAAGCTGTCAGGAAAGGTCGCCGTCGTGACGGGAGCTTCCTCAGGAATGGGCCGAGCAATAGCCCTGGCCCTTGCTGAAGAAGGCGCAGCAATTGTTTGTTGCGATCTACAGCAATACCCTAACCCCAAGGGGTATGAGGCAGATATTGATCAGACGACGGTTGATCTTATTCAGAAGAATAACGGGCGAGCGATATTTCAGCAGGTGGATATATCTGAAATCGCTCAAATTGAAGCTGCGTTCTCAACTGCAGTCACTGTGAGTCTGTTTCTAAAGCTCCCGACTTTGTTCCTCGGAACTTGCTAGACAATTCTGATTCTGGTAGAATTATCATCGGGTCGACATTCTAGTCAATTGTGCCGGCTACTGGGCACCATTCCGACAGTTCGTGGATGAGGACGATGATCTTTGGGCAAAAATGATCGCCGTCAATACGTCAGGAACCTCAAAAATGTCCCGAATGGCAATTCGGCAATTTCTAAAGCAAGAGGTAGATGGCATTTGGGGGAGTCGAGGTAGGATTGTGAACATCTCATCCTGCGCGGCTCAAGTTGCATATGCCGGCGAAACGGCTTATTCTGCCACTAAAGCATCCATCAATCATATGACACGCGCGGCGGCTATTGACCATGCGAGAGATCTTATTAACATCAATTGTATTGCGCCTGGCGTTGTCGCTACCGGTATGGCACGTGGAAACATTGAGGACAAAGACATTTCACAAGTTATGGAAAGGGCGACGCCGTGGCCGAGGCTAGGAACAGTTGAGGATATTGCAAGTGCTGTCATGTTCTTCTGCTTGCCCGCATCTCAGTGGATTACTGGTCAGGTTCTTTCGGTAGACGGAGGAATGACCCTGGGAATCCCTGGTCATTGAGGTCGTGAAATTGCCATAGTTTCCATCACATCAAAAATTACATATGTAGAGAATAAGCCAGAAGATGCTGTATGATGCAACACAAGACTGACAGGAAAAGACTTGCAATCGAGATGAATATATGTAATTACTTTGCAGTTTTGAATTTTTCATTTGAGTAGGATGCTCGGATCAAATTCGGTATGACAATTTCTGAAATCATCTACCCGCGTCGGCATGCTTCTATTTCTGGCGAGACAAAAGAATCGCTCAGAAATAAAGGCGCAGAAAATTCACTACTTTAGAAATGACAACAACACTTCAGCTCGGCATTTCTCACATCCCCCAACGTACTATCAAAGTATAGGAAGGAATTCTAGCTTTGATAATATGGCTTTATCGCCCTTGATCGCGGCTTCCCTCGCCATTGTGATTTCTTACCTTGGGTTGCGCCTACTTTCAATTGGAAGGAGAGACGCAAGTCTTCCTCCTGGTCCTCCAACAATCCCTGTTCTAGGAAACGCACATTTAATACCTAATACAGGAATCGGCGTGAAGTAAATACTAAAGCTTCGTTCATGTTGAGACTCGTGAATTTGGGCTGACGAAACTACCAGGTTCAAGGACTGGGCTGAGAAGTATGGATCAATCTATTCTCTGAAAGTCTTCAACTCGACCATCATTGTTGTTTCTAGCCCACAACTAGTGGGTAACCTGCTCGATAAAAAAGGAGCCATCTACTCGGACCGACCGGAAAATACAGTGGCTATGCATGTCACCGATGGGCATCACTTTTCTTTTGAGCAGCAAGGGTCATCCTGGAAATTGAAACGAGCCATCGCTGTGCGTCACTTCAGCCCCCAGAAGCTTGACAATCATCATTTCCGAATTCAAGAGGCCGAGTGAGAACCCCACGCCGTCTTTCCTATCTTTCACATACCTCAAGTCTCTAATAAAGCTGGATCGACTATTCAGGTCCGTTTTGTTCATGAATAACATCCTTGACGATCCAAATCATGTCTTCGAATATGCGCGGTTGTATCCAGTTTCTGTGGCCTGTACCCTGATCTATGGACAGCGCGCAAAAGATCTCAATTCTTGGTGGTACAAGGAGTTTTACGAAATGATGGAAAGAGTAAGGCATAATATCCTTCCATATCAACATTCTTGTGTGTCATTCTTGTGTGTCGGTAATTAACCTAAGTGGAACGTTAGTGGGGAGAAGTACTCGAACCAGGAGCCAACCCGCCTATGGAGGAGTTACCAATCCTGTGGTATATGCCTGGTCACTGGAGGAAACGTATGAACCTCGTGAAAAAAAGTCGTAACCATCTTTGGACGACTGCACGAAGTATTGTCGATGCGAGACGTGCCCGCGGGGACAAGCGTGATTGCTTGTGCGACGAAAAACTGGACGAGATGGCCAAAACCCCATGGACATTGCCTGAATTTGCGTTTAACAATCTTCTTGGCGAATTGGTTGAGGCCGGTGCAGATACGACGGCTAATCAGGTGCTGACGGTCATCATGGCGTTGGCAAAACATCCTGAAGTACAAAAGAAGGCACAAGCCGAGATCGATCGGGTCTGTGGTCCGGACCGCGCACCTGAGTTCTCTGACTTTGCAGACCTACCTTATATAAACTGCATTATCAAAGAAGGCCTTCGCTGGCGCCCAACGTATGTCAAAGTCTCTTGGCAGATGAGCTTCTTGGCATGATAGCTTAGCTGAACGTTCCCTCAGGGCACGAACTGCTCTTCCTCATCGGGTAACACAAGGTAAATACTCTTTTGACCCGATCACTAAGTATACCTCCATACTAAAAGATATCTACTGCAGACGACGAATTTGAGAACTACAAGATCCCAAAAGGAAGTACGGTGTTTATCGGAGTTTGGGCAATGCATCAAGACGAAAAGCTCTACGATGATCCCGAAAAGTTCAATCCAGATCGCTTCCTCAACCACCCCAAGCTTGCTAATGAGTACGCATCCTCCGCTGATTATGTGAATCGAGATAAGTGTTACTCTAGCTTTTTTTGACAAAGAGACCCTACTGCCACTGAGCAACAAGCTGACTATCTACAGCACATCACTTTGGTTATGGCGCCGGACGTCGGATTTGTCCAGGTATACATCTTGCTGAGAGAAACATGTGGCGCATTACAGCCAAGCTCTTATGGGCTTTCGATATACTGGAGCCCTTGAACTCTAAAACTGGTGAAGCCATGCCGCTAGACGAAAATGCATACAACTCATGTATCCTAGTTAGTCCTTTGCCATTCAAGGTCCGGGTCATTCCACGTAGCAATAGACATCTTCAAACTGTGAGAAGAGAAAAGGCACAAGCATTGAAATTTCTGTCCCAGTGGGATTGAGTCGGAAATATTTGAGCGGTTAAAATGATGCGCCATTAGTATCACGGACAGGTTTCAAGCCAATGCACATAATATACATGCTGATCCTACTACATTTTACTGGAACACACAGTAGAATAGAAAGTAAAAGTACTCTGTACTCAGTCTACACATTTACCAGGATATCCTGCTCATCAGATGATCGATGAAGAAACCATGTCCCGATTCATGTTGTTAGGTCAATATGGAAGACTACGGATGCGCAGCCTTTAGCCTTTGTGCGGAGGGAATATGGCTTCCGACGATCGAAAATATGGTTCATCATCCACAAAGTACCCAACCACATGATGTTAAGCATGAAGCGAGAAGGATCAAACCTTGACGCAAAGTATTATTAGGCTCACTGACAATGGTGCGGAGGTGGAAGATCCGCACCAGTTCACAAAAGTTTGGCTTTCCATATGTAGCCTCTGACTCACCAGCAATTCTCATAGCCTCTGCTGCAAAGCCAGTCGTGACCCCAGACCTGTCAATCAAAGTCGTGTAGCTCAGAGGAAGAGTGATAGATTTACAATCTTGACCTCCGAGCATAAAGAAACAATGGTGATCGACCAGCTCAGATTCTCTGCTTAGATGCAAAAATGCGATAGTACCTTTCTTGATAGCAGGTTCGTACACAATCTAAAGAAGGAGAACGAGAAGCATAAGAAAGTCGTCAATTATGACTCATACGACGCACTCACATCACTTGGCGTAACAATATAATGAGGCCCATAGAAGTTGACAGCTCTCGGAAATTCAATGAGACATATGCTGAGGTGGTCAAGTGTGTGCAAAGGCCTTTGAGACCCTGGTTGGAATTTTAGTAGGTAACGGGTGGATGACCTGAGGACGAAATGTACAGACCTTTTCCAAAGTTCGGAGTCTTATTACCTGGTCTATATCTCTCTGTTAGCTCGAATATATGCAAACAATATTGTAACAAAGACGAAGAAGTCGCAAGCCAGTAAGGTTGAATGTCAGTTCTCGGAAGGACTTTGTATCATCTCCTGTTCTCGCACAAGATGGATTAGCCACCGCCAGGAGATTCTTTCAAATTATAAATCTTGCAACTGCACAATAGTTGCTGTGCTGCTTGAAAAAGAGCCTTCGTTTCAGCGACATGCAGCCTCCACGGACGCATCCCTGTCCCCGTTTTCTGTATAATATATCAATAGATCAGGACTGATTCCACGAAGTGAACTCGGCTGCCGACGTTTCCTCAAATTCAATATCCCGTGAAAACATAAACGCGGTCTCAATATTTTATATGTGAGTACACATGCACGTTGCGAGCAAGCTTGACGCGCCCCATTGCGAACATCTCGTTCTTAGCGGGTACCAGTTCCCAATTACGGTTTAGGGCAAACAGGTAGGAGTAACCATCAAGTCAAGTTCTCGCTAAAAATACCTAGGCTTGGTAGGGAAACGCTTCTTTTCAGTCCCGGGAACCATCATTGATTCTCCCACATGACTGAAAACGAGTGAGGAAGCTACAACAACGGACGGTCTAATAGCTCTGTATATGTTGTTAATGTCGGTTTTTTGCCGATCTATCATGCACTTACTCCGTATATCCGGCATTCGTCAATGTGATACGCTGAGCTCACCGGACTATCTTCGGTCGATTTCAAGCTTCAAGCCTCAATCACAGCTTTCCAAAAGAAGTATCTATAGCCATGTCATCAAATAGATTTTTTGCGCCTGGCGAGATACAACTTGTGAGATTTTTTCGTATCCGAGAGCTCGATATATTCCAAGACATTGGACGTGAATATGACACGAACAGCTAGCTGCGGATTCGGTTCTGGCCACTTCTCATTACGATCTTACCTACTGCCTCGAAACTCTGTACTCCATACTCGAACAAGGAAACTATCATTCGCAACATCTAGTTCGCGAACTGTGAAGCGATCTATGGCTCCTTCAATCAGCAACGGCCTTGTCAACAGCTTCGGCTCCACGGCGACTCCAGGAAGCACGCGAAATATCAACGGGAACAGTCACGCTGGACACTATTACTCTACCTCTAGGCTTGAAAAGGCAGAAAAATTGGTAGAAACGGAATACCTGATTGTTGGTGCTGGGCCAGCAGGGGCTGCACTAGGGTGCTTCCTAGGACACTATGGTCAGTCATTATATCTTAAGACGGCTGTGTTACAGGCATCTAATTGGAAACAGGACTGAAAGGACTTGTTATCAGTACTGCCCCGGGTACCGCAAACACACCGCGTGCGCATATCACTAATATGGCAGCATTGGGTAAGTTTCTCTCATTCCTATGTCGCAAGTGGAAACAATTTTATAACGAGCCGGCAATTAGAGTGCCTACGCGATATTGGGGTCGATAAAGAGCTTGAGGATCTCTCGTCAAAGGGCAATTGCATGATTCATACGCGCTGGTGCCACAGCATGGCAGGTGAAGAATATGCTAGAATCCATTCTTGGGGCAATTCTCCGGACAGAAAGGTCAGTAATAGCTATTGTAATCCATGCCTTCGTATATCTACATATAGCTATATATGTATTCAACCAACTGACTTCTATTCTGTTTAGGGAGACTACGAGAAAGCCAGCCCATGCTCCCCAGTGGACTTACCTCAAACCCTGTTAGAACCTGTTCTGGTTCGCAATGCTATACTTAATGGCTTCAAAACTCGCTTCAACACGGCTCTGCTCTCGTTCGAAGAGGACCCAGAAAGCGGATTGATCACAGCTACGGTCCGTGACAATATTTCTAATCTGGAATACAAAATAAGAACCAAGTACCTCTTCGGTGCTGATGGAGCTCGCAGTCAAGTGGTTAAACAATTGGACCTGCCTCTTTCGGTAAAGCCTGGGCAAGGCCTAGCGATAAATGTACTTGTCAAGGCCGATCTTTCACATCTTGTAGAACACCGAAGAGGAAATCTTCACTGGGTTATGCAGCCAGATAAGGAGCATCCTGAATTTGGATGGATGGGTATCGTCCGCATGGTCAAGCCATGGCATGAATGGATGTTCATCTTGTTCCCTAACCGTGATTGCAATCCAGACATCCAGCCCTCAAAAGAAGCCTACCTGGAACGGGTGCGTGATTTTATCGGTGACGATACCCCGGCCGAGATTCTCGATGTTTCAAAGTGGTTCATCAACGAAATTGTTGCAGAGAAGTATTCCCAAGGAAATATGTAAGTGCACGCAAGAAGACTCGCGTAGATGAATCATGACATTCTAACTTATTCTCAAGCTTTTGTCTTGGAGACGCAGTTCACCGACACCCACCGATGAATGGTCTTGGGTCCAACACCTGCATTCAAGATGCTTTCAACTTGGCATGGAAGGTTGCATACGTGCATCGCGGTTTGGCATCACCCTCGTTACTTGATAGCTACAGCGCCGAACGTCAACCTGTTGGGCGATCTATCATTACGCGCGCAAATCAAGCATTCCGGGACCATTTCAGTGTCTGGGATGCTCTAGGGACGTTGCCTAGAGATGTCAATGATCGCCGAAAAATCTTGGACACGTTGAAGGAAGCTTCTCCCGAAGGCACAAAACAACGACGTGCTTTGCAAGTGGCTATCACCCAGACCGCACACGAATTTCATGGTCTAGGTATAGAAATGGGCCAAAAGTATACTGGTCCAGCCATCTATGCTGCGGATGAAATCAAGCCTTTTGATAGCAATACCGACGATGACGTGTTATATTACAAGCCTAGCACCTATCCTGGCCGCCGTCTTCCTCATGTATGGTTGAACAAGGCAATACCCACTGAACCTATGTCGACAATAGATCTCGCTGGACACGGTGCTTTTACCATTTTCACAGGGATCGGTGGTGAGGTATGGAGGCGAGCAGCTGAAACTGTTTCCGCTCAACTCGGCGTTCCTATCAATGTACATTCAATCGGGTTCCGCCAGGATTGGGAAGATGTTTACTATGACTGGGAGGCCGTGAGAGGCGTAGAGGAATCAGGCGCTATCTTGGTGAGGCCGGATCGTTTCGTCGCCTGGAGAGCGGAATCTGCATCAAATTCAGAAGAGGTTTCTGCCTCAAACCTCTTGAAAGTCATGGAGAGTATTCTTGGATTTAAATGAGTTGCCACTCTAATATTGTTTAGTATCAAAGAGTTGATTGCTAGTCACAATTGAAATGTAATCAGACAGTTATGTAATCTTTCCAAGCCATTCTACATTATACATTTCATCTTGTCTGCCTCACAATATCTGCCGTGATTTTATCATACCTTTAAATTGAGAGCTGAAATTCATTCCTATATCTTCGTATACTGAACTGGGGCGCGACAGATCAATTTGGTTGGTCGGGTTATGCCTGACCGGCATGGGGGTTCTTTGAAGTTGCAGTAATCCCGAATTTCTCATCATTTACTAATTACTAATGTATTTAAAAGCATGAAGTGTTTTTCTAATATTCGCATAATATAAAATGCTAGCTTAGCTGAAGATCACAATGCTTGACTTAAGAGAAACATTGAGGTTCGTGAAGCTGTTTGTGAAGCCCTCGAGAAGAAGTAAGTCAGATTACTTTTGGGCCATGAGAGAATTAACTCCGATTAGCTTAAGGTCCGAAATCGACCTATATGCTATGACTTGCTATTGATCTACGTTATTGAGTTAGTCCTATAAACTTATCTCCCCATATATCTCCCCATAGTTTCTTACCAAGAAAGTGGCTATACTCTACCAGGAAGTCTCATGGTCCAGTTGTTTTTGATCGATGACATATCGACCAAGTTACAATATTTCAGAAAGATAAAACATTGTAGTACCGATGTGGAAGATGAGCATAATATGGAAAAACTTGTCAACGCTGATATTTCTCGATAGTCTTGTAGTCTTTGTCTTCGGAAGAAAAGCGATTCATAGGCATCCGTATTTGCAACAATCAGTCATGGTTAATGGACCTATATTCATATGCGACCATTCAAGAAGATGCCTCGGAGCGCAATGAAATATTGGTAGTGCAAATCTTGTCGAAGTACCTTGCATGATCAGGCTAAAGAAGAAACGAGATCCTCAACGTGGGACGTTTCATTTTTACCCCAAACCCCAGATCTTTCTCTTGTGTTCTTCTTTTCTCATTTCCAAACTTTGAAGTGGTGCAGAGCTAACCTTTTCCCTGATTATCTAGTAGTGCGCGCACTATTTACAATCTCGGTGTACTACCGTATTTCGCCCGAAGACGAGCCGGCGCCTTACTAAAGCTCCCCTAGTAGGACTGCGGAGTTGCCATTGAGCAATTATCTTGTGGACGTACAGCTTACGAGCTCATGAAATATATCGACTTAGAGATTGCACTCTATATGTATGCAGTCGATGAAAGCAGAAATGAATAGGATTACTCATTCGACTCGTAACTTGTCAAAGCTGAGACATGTTGGGTCACACAGTCTAGCTTACAACAGACTTCTCAGATGTCGCTACTCTACAGGAAATGTAAAAGAAGTATTCTGCCACCGATTCCAGGCACCTCTCACTAACAAGTGACCGCACAGAAGACCCAGACGGAGAGCCTAGGATATGATGTCGTTGTAGTTGGGTCGGGCTGTTCAGGGTTGACCACAGCCCTGGTTGCTGCCAAACATGGCCTCTCCGTCCTGGTGCTCGAAAAGACGAAGTACTATGGTGGAACGACGGCATATTCCGGTGGTGGTGCTTGGATCCCAAACAATCAGCATCAGCCCTCTCTCGGCATCAGTGATTCGATACAGCAGGCTGACACTTATTTGAAGACCGTCTTAGGGGAACTCTACGATGAGAACAAGATTGCGGCTTTTTTGAAGTCCGGACCAGAGATGGTGAAATGGATAGAAAGTGAATCTGCAGTGCGCTTCAAACCGGTCCCTTTGCCTGATTATCATGTCAACAAGCGAGGGAGTTCCAAAGGGCGGACCTTATTGACGCAAGAGTTTGATGGGAGGACGCTGGGCTCATTGATTAAGAATGTCCGATATCCTCTTCAAGGATATTCAGCTTTCGGTACAATGCAAGCCGACCCCTCAGAGTTGCCTATACTTTCGACCCCTTTTGGCAGCTTGAGCAATTTACGATACTGTATAAGAAAATCGCTTAGATACGGAATTGATCTACTGCTATGGGGTAAAGGGACCTCGTTGGCAAATGGAAATGCACTAGCAGCACGACTTCTTTTCTCGGTTCGAGCCCAAGATGTGGAATTATGGAATATGGCTTCCGCTTTGAGAACAACCCAGGAGGACGGACGTGTCACAGGCATCAAAGTTCTACGCGATGGCAAAGAGATCTCTATACGTGCAAGGAAAGGTGTTGTCCTGGCAACTGGGGGTTTTGGAAGGTCCCAAGAAGCGCAACAGTTCGTTCCCCATGATTGGTGCGCTTCATCTCCGGGCAACACAGGCGATGGAAAACGTATTGGGGTTCAAAGTGGAGGGGCTGTTCCATCACCCAACCCAATGAACGCCATATTCGCACCGATTTCACTCTTACATGTGTCGACAGGCCCTGTTAGAAGATTTCCTCATTTTGCTATCGATAGATCCAAGCCTGGCTCTATTATCGTAGGACCTGATGGCCGACGATTCGAGAATGAGTCTGCCCCATACCAAGAGTTTGTGTCTACCATGCACCGTAAGGGAATAAAAAAGGCTTATTACATTGGCGATCGGACTCACCTACGAGCTTATGGCATGGGTATGGCATTACCTTGGCCCTACCCGATTTGGAATTTACTCCGCAAGAAGTACCTAATATCTGCACCAACGATATCAGCTCTGGCAGACTTGATTGGCGTCCCTAGTCATGATTTGGACCAAACGGTCAAAGATTACAACTCCTATGCAGATACCGGCAAAGACCTTGATTTTCACCGAGGAGAGAATGATTACGATAGATTCTACGGTGATCCCACCATAGGACCAAATCCAAACTTACGCCGTTGCGAAAAGGGTCCATTTTACGCACTGCCCCTGTACCCTGGCAATGTCAGTACTCTTTTCGGACTGGTGACCGACGTAGACGCGCAAGTACAAGATGAGACTGGTGAGACAATCCCAGGCCTCTATGCTGTTGGCTGCGACCAGAATTCGGTTTTCAAGGGAGCATATCCAGGTGGTGGCTCAAGTATCGGTCCTGGCATGACTTTTGGTTATCGTGCTGGACTGAAGCTGGCTGGTCGATAGTGCGATTTTCATTGATGAATCAAGTTCGGACATGTAAGGTATCACCTCTCAAAGGGAGAATCCAGATTAGTATCGACTATATAGTCTATGCTTTCAAAAACCTCTACTCGATAGCATAAGTACTATAGTTTATCTATCGTTGTCTTTGTGGAGAATAAGGCACCAGATTGTCATGTCCGTAGGAAAACAATGCCGTTCCTTCTCTTCTGAGAAATAGATGGGGAGCTTGCTACCATTCACCTATCGTTCATCGAAATCATAGTCCCGGCAGTAGAGCTATAGCCCGCATAAAGATTGAGTAGTAGTGTGAAGTTATAAAGTTGGTCAATTCTCAAGAACGAACTCACTTCCGGATAATCGAAGAGAATGATTGTGCGGCTGGAGCGATTGTGCGATGCCGCATCCAGAGGAGATAGATAGTTCAGAATTTGGTATTATAAATTCGCAAAAGTATGGTCCAGGTTTTGACAAGTTACATCCAAGCCATAGAAATGATGATTTTACCGCAAAGAAAGAAAAGGATGTAAAACGCAATTGCAGAATATAGGCAATCGTTGTTACTGCCTTCAAGTATCATATTCTCAAAATCATAGCCTCATAAAGAAGCACTCAGTTAGATACAGCCGCTCATGACTACAATGCTGCTCTCTCATATCAGACTCGTGATGAAAAATTGATCACATTTGGTCATTTCTTGGCGAGAAGCTGTATATGTTCTACGCGGTCCATCAAAAGAGTATATACGATGCACTTTGTACAGCAAAAGATATCCACTTATCCAATAGGTAGAATTTCAAGGCTTTACCTCAATGAATCCTTCCAAAGGAAGTAGGTGCGAATCCAATGATGACAGAGATACTAATTTGGTTGAATTTGGGAGCAGAAAAACAGCCAGGATGCTATTTCCACAGATGATTAAGAATGAGCTTATCTTCGCAATCGTGTGTCGTTCCGTAACGCAAACCAAAAGAAAAAGAAGAAGAGAGAGACGATTGAGATTATGTAGCCCACCGCCTTTCGAAAGCTCTGGATAGGATGGTTAGGCCCCAATATTTACTTTTCTAGGCTAAAGAGAGTACAAAGAGCAGCAAACTCCTTTAATCGTGCTCTTTCAATAACATTGTGGTAGCTTTCCTACCCTCAATTTGCTGAGCAGGTCTGTGATCAAGAGCTACTAGTAATCCTACGCTCCATTTTTTGACCGTGCCCTCTCTTCCGATAAGCCTTTTTACAGGGTACATCGTAACGAAAGCTGTCAAAGCGATATGAGCCTTAAGATGCATATGGGACATTTGTTCCGTTGGCTTCGGAACGAGAGCCCGTCAACTATCTGTCGCAAACGGCTGATTTAAATCACGCAAAGCGTTACATAAAAACATGCTGAACTCGCATTTACCTATTGTCTTATTGTCCTACCTTCCTTTGTATAAACACGATGACCGCTGCTGATAGATACAGTTGATGGGTGATAGGAAGAAAGACAGCACAGTCAGATACATGTAACAAAAAAGACTGCGTTCTACCTACTCCCAATTCCGGAGAGTTTCTTGGCTTCGCTCAAAGTTCTTCATGATGGCGTCAACATGTGCCTGGCTACGTGGCTTGAAGATAACCCGATAGGGTAATGGGCCGTGAGCGATTCCTTCCTTGTATGCTTCTGGATCGGGAACAATCTTTTCTCCTGTAACTGAGTCAACCGGAAGTTCTATTTCGAATGCCCAGAGTAATTTTGCAATTGCACGCCATTGTGTCCGCTCCGCAAGATGCATTCCAGGGCAGATTCTTCGGCCCGCACCGTATCCATAGTGATGTAAAAAGGCACAGTTAGCCAGACTTCTACAAGCGTTGAATTCAATACAAGAACGATAGGAAAGAATACTTATCTCGGTCTTCAAAATCCGGACTACCTGCGTAGTCACTGGCTAGCCTTGGGTGCCGCAAATATCTCTTTGGGTTGAATGTATCCGGCTCGCTATAATTTTGTTTCTCGCTACGATGAAGAGCGTATGAAGGAATCACCACAGTGGCATTCTTAGGAATAAGCATCCCTTCATACCAATCATCTTGAGCAACACGATGTGGTACACCCAAAGGTAATCTGGTCACGAGAAAAAAAAAAGACGACGATCAGCTGAGCACGCTCACTCTAGAGATAGTTCCAAAACTTACACAGGATGCCAACGAAGACCTTCCTTAACGATACAGTTGATGTACGGAAGTTTGTCGAAATCATCCCAAACAGGCATTCTCCGGAACAGGTCAGCGGGAAGTCAATTGATTGTCAAGTTTGGAACATACCTGTCAGTGCCACAAACTGCATCCAGCTCTTTTTGTGCGATGACTTGATGCTCAGGATTTCTAGCCAGACATGCAATCATGGTCAAAACGGCAGAAGAAGTGGTATCGGCACCTCCCTCAACGAGAACTCCCAGAAAGTGGTTAATTTGCTGATCGTTCATCTTTTCAATCTGCTTGGCGTCATCTAAGAGAGTATCTGCAATGCATACACGACGATCCCCCTGACTACGACGCTTCTCACAGTGTGACCTTGCTTTTGCCCAAGTGTTATCCATGGCCGTGAAGGATTTCATGGCCCGCTTCTTCCATGGGCTCAGGAAGTCTGGAAGATATTTCAGGACGGGGAATTCATCGAGAGGGGGGTTCGCTCCTGGTTCTAAGGATTCACTGTACTGTAGATTTCGACAATATTTGTTAGTTTGGAGACCCAATTCAACAAGTAAGCTGAATCAATTACCGAGTCCATGGCGTCATATACACACTAAGGAGAAGGAAGAGTTGTCAGCTTTGTATCAGATGGCGAAATAAACATGATTTCAAACAGCGTCACTTACATGACCAAAAAAGGAATCGAATGTTGGGCCTCGATGACCCCAAACCATGGAGCATGCAATGGAGCAGGTCGTCCTCATTACATGATGATAAAAGTCGTCTGGGGTGTTCAGAATATCGCGCAACAAAACCGATATCCTGCTCGGAGAATAAAGATTAACTTGAATTACCAGTGAGACTTCTTCAAGATTCACATACTCTGCCTCTTGGATTTCACTGGCGCTCTTGTCGAGGACGCGGGGCTGGTTCAAGGTTAAGTAGTCAGATCCATGTCATAATTCAAATCCAGACTAGATGGCAAACACTCACAGAGAGATTATGAGAAGCGATCTTTCGTTGTTCTCTGTAGAGTGGCGTATTATTCATGAAAGCAAAACTATCACCGTGGGTGACAATATCGGCAATGTAATTGGGGGGACGTTCTGAGTAGATGACACCCTTTTTGTCTACCAAATCATGAACAGCCTTGCGGTCGAATAGGACGATCATTGTCCCTGAACCCATCTTTAGAGAAAAAATACCCCCATATTTCTCACCCCACTCAAGAAACCTGTGTCGATAAGTAAGTGATCTTGCTTTTTGTCTCTCGAGGAATAACATGACTAGGGTCATACTTTGCATGAAGACCAGTTAGCGGAATCTGGTGTAAATTTCCCAGCACTGGAATTGTGGGTGGTCCAGGCGGAAGATTCTTCTCTCTTCTCCCCATCATTAACAGCTTGAATGTGCTGTACAGGCATATTGCGACTGCTACAATTGTCAAGGGCGTCGCCCTCTGTAGAATACCATGCCCATCGAGCTGAGATATCGCATCTCTAATGGAAGCCATGTTCAGACGTTGTGAGTTTGACGCCTGCATGAACAGAAACAACTCTAACCAAGAAAGAACACAATATATCAAGTGAAGATTGACTGATATATAGTCCCTGAGGGCGGACCAGAAATTAATAGAGAGGTGTAGGGATCTGATCCCCAGACATTGTTAATGATCTGCGACGGCTTATTCAACCCCATGAAGCTTTCGCCCGTTGGTCATCGACCGGGGCGATTTCGGACAGTTTGGGAGCGTAATGAGTTCATCAAGTTTCAATAAAAAATTGCAGTTTGAACCGAATTTGTACCATGGCAATTGCCAGGTGGCGCTGTCGGGTTTATAGCTTCCCCGCAAAGACCCCTTGGAGGCACGGTGTATGCACCTAGGTGGTTGGTAAACCAATTCTCATGAAATAACCAACTTGTTTAGTAAGTCACTTCCCGTTGGAATGTACCTCACGATTTAGATATGCATCTGAGTATACGAATTGCCACTACTTCTCAGCAGTCGTCTCGATATTCCCTACAATCATTCAATGCGACATTTCGATACGTGGCACAACGATGTACTGGAATCGTGACTCTCTTGCTATACGTACGGTCCGAATCCCAACAACATTCTTTATACGCCTTAGTCATAACTGAGATAATAATCATACCTCAGTCGAGCGTCACGGCCTCACAAATTCATCACCGGTAATTAGCTCAAGTTTGAAGAGCTCGTTGGGCTTATAGGACGAATAGAACACCAAGTTGAAATGCTCGATGCCCAAGAAAATATCACGGTAGCGACTTATTCTCGATACGACGATACTTTCGGTGAATATACCTAAATTTTTCACGCTTTGGGTACATTCACTAAGTCTATCCGGGACAACTTATTTTGATTGGATTGAAGAGCTCCAATTGGTCGCAAGAGTAACCTGATTATTCTTCGAAATGAGCAATGCGAAATCATATGGCCAAATAAAATCTACTGAAAAAGGTCCGCTTGTAATCACACTCCAATGTGGATTAATTAGACCTTACCAGTAGTCTCATCCCCACAAACTGTTTGCTTTGTGACGAGTCCGGGTCCATCTCGAGAGATTTGCATTGGCTTTCTTTTTACTGGGGAAGGCACAAGTTCGGGGTAACTTTAACGGCAGCATTTAATAGCCGCAACTCGAACTACGGAGGTGCAATCATTTGAGGCTCAGCTTCGTACGCCTGCCAACTAGTACGGAGCGCGCACAGCTACGCCCTAACGCCCTAATTACTAATCCCAAAGCACCCTAACAGAAATAAAATACTTGCACATAGCTACACTGCTATAATACACTTGTGGATTCTCAAATTCACATTGAAATGGTCTAAAGAAATTCATAAATTGACCTATTACAGAGGGTGTTATTCTTTCAACCACACCCAAAACAATCTGATAGAATAGCTAAAAGCCGTCCACGCCTTCAAGACTTTATAAAGCATTTCGGACACCACCATAAATCAGTTGATTCCATGATTCCATAATACATCATCGATGGTCGCATTTTAAGGTACGTAGACACGTAGCCTAAAATGATCATAGAACGACCCCATTTTAGACTGTAGTTGTTGGCCTGGCAGCCACCTTTTCAATATGAGTAGTTTCTAGAATGTCGACCTTGGTGTCGTCTTTATGGTATACCTGACGAGAAACATGGTCGGTAAGGTAATGATCGAAGTCGCGAAGACAAGCTGCTGCCAGTATGCACACGCCACCAAGGGCAACTGCAGTATAGTAAACATACGCGTATGATTCACCATATGCAGTTGCAACACTCTCATTCACCACTTTCAAGATGGCGCTTGTCATACCGGGGATCTCTTTCAAGAGTTCTTGATTCGCAGCTGCTGCATCCTTGAGAACCTCCGCGATTGATGAAGGTGGCAAACCGGCTTCAGTCAGAGCGGGTACGACAATCTCTTCCATCTTGCCCGGAATCTTGTTGGTATAGATGGCAACAAATACTGCGGTGAAAATTGATCCCAGAATTGTTCGCATGGAAGAGGTCACAGCTACACATGTACAGGTTAGTCAATCTTTCAACAAAGTCGTTTAGCGAAGCTGCGAAAGTTTGGCGCTTACCAAAAGCAACACCAAGGTCTCGATCTGAGACAATGTATTGAACCATGAGCATGGTGAAAATTTCACCCCATCCCATAGGAAAGACAGCAAAGAATGCGAATGCAATAGCGGACGCCCGGTTGGAGTATGTGATGGAAGACATTGCCCCAAGGAAAGCGGTCATCCATATAGATCCAACCAGCAGTTGGGTCCGTAGATGCTTTACAACATGATATAAGGGACCAATGAGAATTATCCCTATCCAGGCGCCGAAGTTCACAACAGAGGATGTCCAAGCGGTTTGTTCCCAACCTGTTGACGTGCTCCCATAAATATACGCGACTTGTGATGGCCAGACTATGAATGCTGCTGTCTGAAGGCATCCTGTTATGGCTGAGATAATGACCACACAGCCAAATCCGCGTACATCCTTGAATAAGTACATAGGTATAATGGGGTATGTGACTTTGCCATAAATTTCGTACAGCACGAATGCAACTAACGTGACAGCTCCAGAAATCAAAAGACCGAGAACGAGGCCTGAATCCCATGGATATGGCTGTCCGCCCCAGGAGACTCCTAAGAGGAACAAGACGAGCCCGGCTGATAATAAGAACATACCAGCATAGTCAACCTCAGATAATTGCTTTTTCATTGTGGCATTTCTTCCGTGAAGTTGAGTGAACGACGGAGGGTGATAGAAAAAGTACCAAAGCACTAGTCCACACACTTGACCAAAGTCAGTATGCACCCAAGACTTATGCATAAAACAAGAATCAACATACCCATCAGAATGATATATATGTAGAAGATCCATCTCCAGCTGGCCAAGGTGGCCAATCGAAGCCCCAGGTAGGGGCCAAACCCGGTTGCGATGACATTTGGAACCACCACAATGATCGTACCCAAGAATTTTAGCTTATTCGATAGTAGCTCGCCAGTCAAAAGTGGGTAGGATGCGGGAATCCCAGAAGCCAAACCGAGAATGACATTGGCTGCAATGAGCTGGTTGATAGATTGAGCAGTACAAGCGACGATCCCTCCTATTATTCCAAAAACAGCAGCACCCAAGGCAAAGTTGCGGCGTCCAAACATGTCTGAATTGCGTCCAAAGAGAAGAATTCCAATCGGCTGCCCAATAGTCCACACAATAGAGAAGAGATAGTAATTATCACTAGGCCCTATATCCGCATTGATCTGGACAATACATCCAGCAGCAGCTTCAAAAGCAAAGTACGTAGCTGCTAAATTGAATGCGATACCGGCGAAAGTACCAATGAACCTTGGGCTGACATAGTAACCATCCGGAAGAGTTGACCTGTCAGCCGTCAAGGCTCTGGATCGAAGCTCATCGGCATTCTCTGTTTCTGGTATACTAGTTGGTGTAATTTCACCCTCATAGTTGCTGGGACCAGCCATATTGAAAAGTAAGTAGTAGAAAATTGAGACTATTTCACAAATCGACAGTACGACACAACATGTTCAGCCGGAATGACTTTCTCCTTAAATAGATATAATAGAACTATCGTAAGTGGTTTGACGCCCTTGATGGGATGGTCCCCCCTGTTCCTCACCCCGTGGGGATAGGTTCGCAGATCTCGATAAGCTTTGGACAAGTATTGTGAAGCGTTCGCTACATGTTCGGTCGTGGTCAATCCGAAATCAGGCCGAACGAAAAGGATCCGTGCTCAGGAAAGCCAGAAGCTTCTTACCCCGCGAAGGTTTATTTGCCTGGATATTTTATAGTAATGTTATTTGTGAAAAGGTATTTTGATCGGTGGTTCTACCCAACTGACACGGTGATCTTCGTTGTCAAGCCCCTACCCCCTAAGATTGCCCGAATATGCATTGAAATCCGTTCATAGTCGGTCAGATACCAAGATACAAAAGAAATAGTCCGGTCGAAGACCTGACCGTACAATATTGAACATTTTCTTGTCCTACTTTTGGGGAAATGAAGATCATTTCTCTTTCTTTTGATGATTCGAACTTTCCTTGATTTTGAGATACGAAGATCCTAACCCTAAGTTGGCGTGATCCAGAATACTGTTGACCCCCCAAGAGCATCTTACCTAGTTGTATATTGATCAAACGTTTACACTATGAGGGCCTACAAACTAATACAATGGGGTCAGCCTGGACAGTATGTCGACGTCCCTAAGCCCGTTCCAGGTCCTCTAGATGTCCTCGTGCGGGTGAAAGCTGTCGGTCTATGTCGCTCTGACCTGGACATGATGGATAGTGAGCCTAATTCAGATCCATATGCCTCAGTGCTCGAGGCCGATTACATTCTCGGCCATGAAAATGCCGGAATAGTGGAGGACTGCGGATCTGCTGTGACAGATCTCAAGATTGGTGAATCTGTCGTAGTTCATCATATGCGACACTGTGGCTTTTGCGAATTCTGTGAGGCTGGAATCGAGCAACACTGCGAATTTTACAAGCGCGGCGATATAGGTATGACAAGAGGATGCGGGTATGATGGAGGATTGGCAGAGTTCCTCGTGGTACCTAGAACAGAACTGATTTCAATCGGAAACGGCGACCCAGTCATGTATGCACCACTCACTGATGCTGGCGTAACGGCTTATGCCGGCTGCAAACCCTTTCTTTCTCAACTACGCCCAGGAAGCTCTGTGGCTGTTATTGGAGTGGGTGGCTTGGGTGCTTATGCTGTGCAATTCCTCAAGTTACTTACCCCGGCACGGATTATCGCCTTGGATAACTCAGAATCAAGGCTTGATGTGGCGCTAGAACTTGGTGCCCATGACAAATTGAGATCAGACGATGCCTCAGAGAGAAGCATCAAGGAGATAACTGGGGGGAGGGGTGTAGATGCGGTGCTCGATCTTGTTGGAAGTAACGAGACTCTAGACCTTGCAGTCAAAGTCGTCCGTCCGCAAGGTTATGTCTCTGTGGTTGGAATGCAAGGAGGCAGTGTAACCCTGGGATGGAACCGCATGGCAACGAGTTCCAGGTTTGCTCTCTCGCTTGGAAGCACACGAAAAGATCTCCGTGAAGTCTGCCAGCTTGCGACAGATGGAAAGCTGCGCATTGATGTCGATCGATTCACTTTTGAAGAAATCCCGCAGGCTTACGAGCAGCTCAGAAAGGGTCAACTCAAAGGACGTGCCGTGATTGTCATGTAGGGCAATACCAAATGCTTTGTTAATGATGAGTGACCGGTCGAGTTTAGGATGGATAGTTCAGTTCGGTGTCTTTCTAAATTTGCTAAATTTGTGATGATCGGCATGCCGGCGGAGATAAGTGACTTTATTTAGTACTAGAATCCATATACATCGAGAGCTATGTTTAAAATAGCATCTGGCAACTTGTTTTACTTGTATCGGCTTAACCTACAATGTCTGTTTTGATACGACAAATGAGCATTATATCCGTCTGATCTGGGAGGGGAAAGGTAATCCTCTTGTTGCAGATAGGGATCATGATTTGTGTGAAGTATTCAAGTGCGACTCAATCCTTGCCGACAGCTAAATGACTGAAAGTCAAACAGAGGGCTTTGCAAGGGGATATCAAGACTAGGCGAGATTGGCACCATGACATGTCGTGGATTGTTTTTGGCATCCTGTGCCATCATACATGATAGGATCAGCGAATCTGTCCGAGAAACAAGATGTAGATATCCATTGCAGTATTTAATCCCCGAATACACCCTGCTTGTCTTCATTTTGAGCCCAGACTTTCCTAAGCTGCATCCTAGCAATACGCCATCCTTCATTGGTCCGCTTAAATTGAAATCGGTAATGTCCTCCAAAGGCATGATACTCGTGTGGACTGTCAGTGTCCATCGTCGCGGCAAACCACAAGTAACACCTGGCACTAGCATTGTCACCATCAATAGTGAATTGAAGATTGGTCATCGAGTGCTGTAAGCCTTGGAATCTGTCCTCGGCTCCTCCTGCTGCAGCCGCAATTTTGTCGCGACCTACGATGTCGCCCCATTTCTCAAAGCCGAGAACTCCATCCGAAATAAAGCATTTGGCGAACTCGTCCCATTCGTGGTCATCGGCTGTGTTGCAATAGCGATTGAGAAGGGTGTTCAGTTCATCTTTATCCTCCAGAAGCTGGAGGCGGGCTTGTAAGGATTCGAGGGTCAAAGAGCCGGACATCTTGTCGCTATCAGAAGTGTGATGCTGTATGTCTTTGAACCGTCGACAACTTGGAATAATAAACTCGAATATTTTGATTCTCACATCTATCCTAAATACCATGCCTGCACGTAACACGTAGGGGCAAAACCCGAAAGTAGGATGGTCTTCGGTCGGATTAACTTCGGCTTACGAGACGGTGACCATTCGTCTCGACACAGACTACTAATCTTAACTTCAACTGTGAATAGTGTTATGTTCACGAGCATAAGTGCTTCGTCGTTCAAAAAGCTTTGACTACTTATACCTAGGAGATCGTTAGTCAAGATCAGGGTTAGACAATCTTTTGAAATCTAGGTATGGGCTGTTTCTCTTCAGCAATAGATTGGAAGATTCACAGCATAGACTGCATTATTTACGACGAATGTAGTAATCATGCTACGACGAATGTAGTGCATGATTACGTACGTGTCATTGTGTCTGGGATCTTACTATCTATTGAACAACCCGATAACAACCCACGAGCAAAACTAGTCCAACAGGTCATGACTATGAAACCCCAAGAATGAGGTAATTAACCCTAACTCCACGGTACGCGGCTCACATACTTCTCATCATTCATTCATTCGTAGGTGATTTGCATGTCATCGTACATTCATCATTGGAAATCTAGAATCAGGTCTCTCAAATGGATAGTGAAGTGATTTCAGCTTTAGACAATCTGGCATATTGCGCTATCTTCGATCTTGAGCGTCGTTATACTTTGCGTGTTTATCTACCAATAATCCATATTCTACCGAATATTGGTCGTGCAAAATTACATCGTGTTTCTAAGCTTGTATTTTGCTCTCAAAATTACACTGTGACTATCGTATCTACCTTATGTACTTTTTGGAACTAACCCAAAGCCTGATAGTTCAGGCACATCGAGTCCCGAAGCATGCTTCACCCCGTAACGAACATGGTCCAAAGTATCGGTCGGAATGTATACATCTTTCAAATCGCCAGTCACTTGAGCCCAATTCTCCAAAAAGCCCTCCGCAGAGGATTCATGTACATGACCGGGAAACGTTGCGAAGGTCATCCTCGCCGCTCTTCCGGCGCCTGTCGTAAAACATTGTCCCGAAACGGGGCATTGCTCCGAGCACAGCGCCACTACCATGGGCGCACATTTGCTCGCCTCAAAGTATGTGCGTGTTATCATTTTGGAGCCGTCAGACAGATCTCCCATTCGAGACGTCCCTGATGGTAGGATGGCATTGATCTTAATTCCACAAGAGGTTGAAAAGCGCCCGAGGTCTCGTGTGATTGCGAATATCGCACCCTTGGACGCGGCATAAGCACAATCGCCACCAGCGCCGAAACCTAAGATCGCATCAGACGAGACATTGACTATCCTTCCATATTCTTGTTTTTCCATGATTTTCCAGACCGCGCTAGTCATATATTGAGACCCGAGTACGGCAATTTCTATCACGCGCATGAACGCCTCGCCATCAAGATCCGCATGAGAACTGGGTTTTCCTGATATTCCCGCGTTGTTAACCAAAATGTCGACACGCCCGAACTTGGCAACGGTTTTCTCTACTATCTTGACTGTGTCTGCTTTCCGTGATACATCGTGGCCATCTGAGATTGCGATACCCCCGGCTTCGATGATCTCATTGACTACCGACTGTGCGCGAGAGATATCACCGGCCTGACCGTCTAAGGTCCCGCCGTAGTCGTTAACAACAACTTTTGCACCTTGAGATGCGAGTAGAAGAGCATATTGACGGCCAAGGCCGCCACCTGCTCCTGTAACGATTGCGACCCTATCTTTGACAGACATATCTTGTCCTCTTTGGTGCTGTTGTGATTTAAAGGTCGGGTAAGGAAGCGAGATGCGTTTAGCCAAGGTTGGAAGACAACAGGTACGCAGCGCATCGTTTAATATAATCAATCGTAGCCGTCATGAATATCATGTGTGCCTGACAATGAAACCTCCCGATATTCGAGCGACGCCATGGCCTTAACGGCGAGGAGTGATTTCGGGAGAACCCCCACGTACGCTTTGCGCGGGTGAGGGGAGGCCCGTTTAACCGCAGCTTTCCGTTGTCATTGTTAATAGCATTCAGCTGGTTCAAAATCTTGTCTCGTCATGTTCAGACACACCAACCTTCGTATTTTACAACTCGTCGATATAGCTCTACTCAGTCATATCTAGTTGGAAATAGCATCTTGCTGAACAGTTTCGTCAGTCCCGCATCGATGGCTTCAATTTCAGGGAGAGTCTACGCAGTAACTGGGGCCGCGTCAGGCATTGGCCAGGCGGTTGCCATTAAGCTTGCAGAGCTGGGGGCAGCTGGGCTCTCACTCAGTGATGTTAACATGCGCGGTCTAGAGGAGACAAAGATTGAATGTAAGTGAGATGGCAATGACCTCTAGGCCATCCTTGCTGGTGTCAAAGTAGACCTACTCATACCTGATACGAAAAAGGCACGAAGTTCAATGCGAAAGTGTCACTGACTGAGGTCGATGTCAGCAAAAGCGACCAGGTTGATGAGTGGATAAGTGAGACTGTCCACGAATTTGGACGTCTTGATGGTGCAGCAAATGTCGCCGGACTAGCAGGGGGTGATGGTGAGACAACTTGCGCAACCATTGTAATTTGATCTATGCCCTCCTTTATGTGCTAAGCTTATGCCCAATTCTCATTCTAGAGAACCCCAGACTGGGATAGAATGATGGATGTGAATCTCAGAGGTGTCATGTTCTGCATGAGAGCTCAGTTGCCCCATTTACCACGGCCCGGTGGCAGCATTGTCAACGTGTCAAGTACCTCTGGGCTCCGCGGACTTCCTCATAACGCAGCATACGCGAGTAGCAAATTCGGTGTTATTGGACTTAGCGAAACAGCTGCTGGGGAATTCGGCAAATACGGCATTCGTGTGAACGCGCTTCTTCCGTAAGATCTTGGTGCACACAAACAGAGAAATCACTAACTTTCCAAGAGGTCCAATTGATACTCCTATTTTCCGCGAGGGAGAAGCCAAAGGCCTTTTCAGTTCAGAGAGGACAAGTCAGGCAACATGTATCGGACGCATGGGTCAAGCCCATGAAGTGGCAAAGGTGCTGTGCTTCATGCTCAGTGATGATGCTTCTTACGTGACAGGAGGTACGAGTACATATGCTTAATTGTCTGCGGACCCGTGGGCTAACCGTCGTGACAGCGCACTGGACGGTGGATGGAGGATACAGCGCTTGCTAGGTAGAGTTGACGATACGACACTTGGACACCTCATCTTTATCATGAAGCGCAATAATCATGTTGAAGTAAGAATATAACGCCGTAGTTCTTTCAATCTACATGGGCTTGCCAACATACTAGACACGAGCCATAACATGTTCTTTGATCATACCATATGCCACTTTCTCTCATTATCCTATGCCTTCTCAGCGACAGAAAAAATCGCTCATGTGTTTATAGTCGGAGTAGCTTCGTTCATGAAAAAGAGTGAGATTGAAAAAGACTTTAAGGACTATATTAAAACAAGGCACTTCAATGCGATATCGCGTCATCAAAACTCCATCACATGTCTGCCGCTACAGAGCCGTGGACAAGAGCCAGTGTCATACAAAAAAAAGAATGATCAAAGCTATAGGCAATTATCTCAGAGGTAGATTGAAAATTTCCACGATTTGGCCTAATCAACCGAAGACGCACCGAGATTCAAAGGGAGAGTTCGCCTAGCCCGACATAGATGGGATAGCGGGGGTGGGCTCTGACGCTGGTGTATGGGGAATGGAGATCATGTCAATCAATTGTTATGTATAATATGCTCCGCATGGCAACGATGTCCCAGTCATGAGAAACGATCTCGCATCAGTATGAACACGAAGCGAAATTACAAAATGCCTCTAGAAATATCCCTCAAGGGCCAAGTTGGTCTAGTCACTGGTGCTGGCACACCGTACGGTATTGGACGTTCACTGATCATTGAACTTGCTAAAGCCGGTGCTAAAGCCATCTATGCTTGCGATCTGAATACTTCCCACTTTGAGAGTCTCAAGCAGGCTGTGAAAGAGACGGGTAGCGAATGTTATGTCGAGGGATGCCTACTTGATGTCTCATCCGAGCAACAAACGATCAGCATATTGAAGAAGATTCTGAAATCGCATGGGCGATTTGACTTCTATTTCGCCAATGCCGGATTCGCAAATTATCGGTAAGCGTGTCATGTGAGACAATCGCAATCATTTGCTAATACTCATGCACCGAAGGAACATGAACGATATTGAGGCACAGCATTGGGATCGTGCAATATCTGTAATGACAACTTCCTGTTTCTACGCCATTAAATATGGCAGCCAGGCAATGGCTGTCACTTCTCAGGAAAAGCCACAGTCTTGTGGTAATATTGTGCTAACCTCGTCATGCGCTGCCTTTCTTGGGGCATATGCTGACATTGCTTACAGTAAGTCCTCTCCTCAAATGAATCTTATTATAGGTGAAAAGAGATTAATTTTTGGCGCAGCCGCTTCCAAGAACGCAGTGAATGGACTGGTCGAGAGTGGGTCCGTTCAATTATCCTCCAGCAACATTCGCGTGAACGGTATTGCACCAGGCTTTACGCGTACCAGCATTCTGACAAGCTCAAAAAAGGCCGAGAATGGTACTGAGTATGGTCTAAAAGAAACAGCAAAAGATATCCAGAATAATCATGAATGGTTCTTCGAACGGGCGGGTCTCAGAGAGAACCGCCAGTACTACTACAATCGACTACAAGAAGCGGATGAGATGGCGTATATTGGTCTTTTTCTCGCAAGCGATCTAGCAGCGTCAATCAATGGACAGACTATTCTTGCAGATAGTGGATTTACAGCAGCTGCTACGAAGGAAGCCTGTACTGGTCCTGTCCCTCCGGTGAAACCAATGGCAGTGGACTGAAGCTTCGCCCCATAATCTCCTATGCTAGAGGTCCTTACTGTCGTTGTATGAACATCAAATGAGGCTTATCGACTACTCGCATTTTCTCTCAACCTCACTCTTTCCACTACATTCTAGAACAAGACTAGTATATAGCTATGGATAAAGTACGTGTTTGGGTTATAGAAATAAGTGAGGTTTCTCACAATATGTATCTTTGTGATGGCTCGTGTATTTCTAAAATGCACCACGATCATTTACTCTACCACGCATTGAGCTCCAAAATCAATAAGCAAGAGATTGTCAAAAATAAAGTTCGACGATGACATGGAAGAAGCATGAAGTTTTGGCTTGACCAAAGAGGGCTAGGAATGACTGATGAACTGCTTTTCAAAATTGCATATAATCAACCAGTTAGAGGTTTGCTATGCATTATACCTTGGCTTGTCAATCTTGTACGACCTTGGGAATCATGCTGGGTAATATTGACACATTCGCGCGCCTCGAAGCCTATAAAAATTTCAATACCGCCTGTAACTCTGTTGCATAAGCAGAATTTTGATTAAATCTGAGCTTTCCGAGCCACTTTTTGAGCTGGCAGTTGCCTTGATCTTCGTGATCACTGGGAAATAAGGGCAAAATGAACATAGTAACTTGGAAATTCAAGGACACGATTTGCAGGCGAAAGATACAATCCAACGCAACGCGGTTCCTAAAAATGTCTCCCGATATAATTGAACCTGTTAGTGTCCGATGACCCCTAGCCTTATGTCAAATCGGCCACGATCTAGCCGCAGAGGTACCTAACATCTATACCTAACAGAGCTGGAATCGCATCACCTATTGTATTAGTATCTGAATGATCGCGACCATACACAGGAAGCCACTATGCCTATTTTGAATTGTCTCATGCTCTAAGTTGTTAACCACGAAAAGCTCTCAGTGGATCGCACCTACTCAATATATACGAAGCGAAGATCGCACAGAACTGATCAAGCGAGTTCGGGGCCGAATTAGCGAGAATCGTGTTTAAAACAAGTCGGAACATTCATGAATAACAGCCATAGACTTCAGTTCAAATTGTACATCCAGTGATCATATAGCCGCCGAAAACCAACAATGGAAGAAAAGTCAATGCCCAATTAAGATTAGCCGCAGGGTCTTTGTGATAGACAGCTCGCTTCTTTCTTGGGATCCGACTATCAATATCTTATTCGTCTGTCCTAATCGCAACCGATGCTATTTAGTTATTCGCACCGGCTACGGATAAAAGCTAATTGATACTCACATTTGCCCAAAGATCCGGGATTTTAAAATTCGGTATGTAATCGAACCCTTCTCGGCTCCACTAGAGATTCAACACGAGTTACGACAATGACATAAAGTTCATTGTTTCTCGGTCAGTTCCTTCCTCTCTTATGGAGCCACATTTGAATGAGGTACTCTTAAGTTATTATAACAGGTACCGGACTCAAATCTTGATTAATAGGAGACATTGCGATCAACGTGATTTTTTTGGGTCACATTACTTGATTCATAATATCAATTAGAAAATACTCATAAATGATATATTATTCATCGTTTGTTCCTCGGCGCCACTGAAGAAGAATTGAAGAGGGTTATCTTTCTTTTGTTCGAGCAAGTCGTGGGACGTAAAGCAAAAGAACATCATGGTTGTAGAACTTGGAGGAAGATGTAGCATGAGGTGACTATTATAGCAAAACGACCCAGCTAAGGAGCGCAGCCAGAATTATTTGTCATATCTACAATATTTGGCCGGCCGATACTTCCCCCTTATTGTTCGAGTTAATGTAGACAATAGCCACCATCGACCTGCAGTGAGAAGAAAGAAGATATCAGCTTATAGTACAGATTTCAATGACTTTTTGAAATTCCGTACCTTCAACTCAGCGCCAGTGATATAGCTTGACCTTTCACTAGACAAGAAAACAATTCCATCAGCAACTTCCTGTGGCGTGGCGAGTCGTCCCATTGGCGTTTTTTCAATTGATGTAGCAAGCTATGGTGAGTTGTCAGTGTCTATATCTTAAGTATGAGTCATTATATTACGGCTTTTCTTGTTCCTTCTTTCAATAGAGGTGTGTCGATGAACCTTGTTGTACGTTAGGTAGTAGTCTAAACTCCTTTTCTACTTTTGCTTGACTTACCCTGGGCATATCGAATTGATCCGAATACCATTTCTGGCATAGTCCAATGCATCACTTCTGGTGAGGCCGAGCAAAGCTTTTTATTGCTGTCAGAATCCAATAACATTCGTACATTCCTCTCGTTATGTACTTACCGTGTTTGGATGATATATACAATCCTAATCTTGGCATCGCTAAGAGCCCCAGTACGGAGTTGACATTGACAATTGTTCCCCTTGATGGTGTTCGACCATTTCTATCAGATTCAGACATAAATTTGTCAGATAAAGTTAGTATGAATATACGATGGACTTACACCGCGGTAGGCAATGGATCTTGCTTCATCATCTGCTCCAGCTCGAGCTTTTCACATTGCCAAACCCCTTTGAAATTGACACCAAGTACTTTTTCATACTCTTGATCGCTTGTGTCTACTATTGCACCAAGTTTCTGGCCAATTCCGGCATTGTTGACAGCGTGGTCGATGCGCCCGAATTCCTTGATAGTACGTTGAATAGCATTTTGTACTTGTGCGGCCTCAATGAGGTCCGCCACCAGAGGCAAAAACGTAACGGCTGGAAATTCATGCGAAAGTGTCTTTTGGGTTTCTTCGAGGGCTTCAGGAGATATATCAAGTCCTGCAATTTTCGTAACACCGTCACGCGCGAACTGCAACGCCGTAGCGCGTCCGACAGTGCCCCCAGCACCTGTTATGAAAGCTACACTAAGTATATGTGCATAAAGATTAATATTCCAGCTGTTGATTCAACGGGAAGTTGTTCAAATTTGACTAACCTGACTGGCTGAAAGTTCATTTTACTTGGGTTTGTGGTTCCTCCTTCACATGGATGTAGGTATCGAATCGCTCTAGCAATTGAAGTAATTACTTTAGCATCATTATCGCGATAAGCAGGTCGTATGTATGTGAACTGTTTACTTCTTCAATTCCAGTGAAGAGCGCGGAGTGTTTTCGGTTGAATCAACTCGGTTTTCAGTCACCTCCGAAATCGAAGCGATAGCAGACCCGAGTTGTACCGGTTATGATTCTTTGGTTTGCTTCTTTCATGTCCATCAAATGGAAGAAAGAGACGTTGAGAATTGAGTTCATGAAAGGGCAAGATTACTCGACAATATATCTTGGAACATTACCAAGCAGTCATTTCGTCGGTTCGACAATCAACAAATCAGGACATAATGGCAACTTTTGGCTAAACGAATGGACAGCCATAGTATAGTATCTTTCATATGACCTAATCAATTGCTCTGTTCTTGCGAAAGATTTTGCCAATTAGCATCAATCTAGCGACCTTGCCTTTTTCTCAACATTATAAATTAGCATCAATCTAGCGACCTTGCCTTTTTCTCAACATTATACTAGCTTTCAGGACGGTATTTTACGTCGGCTGAACCAGAAAAGGGAATGGGTGACAAGGCGGCACTGATCAATGATGCGGTTATACTACCAACTATGCATCAAAAAGTACGTGCATGGGACTCAATACACATTTATCACTCCCTGACCCCTCTGATACTTCTATTTTCTAGTCGGTGACCGACATCGATACGCTATCCTTCGCCTGCTTGGCCGTTGTAGCCATCTCTACGCTGGCTGTGTGGGGCCAATGGTCATGGAAGCAACAAGACAAAAAGAAACAGCCTAATGATAATTTGCAGCAAGGAATTGATAGTCGATGCATTGTTGAGAAAATGAGACAAGATGACAAGAACTGTGTCATCTTTTTCGGCTCCCAAACGGGGAATGCTCAGGACTTTGCAGAGAGACTGGCAAAAGAGGGGCATTCTAAATTCGATTTGAAGACTATGGTTGCTGATCTCGAGGAATATGACTATGAAGGGCTTGCCAGGTTTCACGAAGACAATATAGCTATATTCTTGCTCTCTTCTTATGGAGAAGGAGAGCCTACCGATAATGCAGCGCAATTTTTTGAATTCATCACGGCCGAGCAACCGATGTTTTCTGGGTCTGGGGAATATCCACTGAAGTCTATGAAATATGCAGGATTCGGATTGGGAAACAGCACATACGAGCACTATAATGCCGTTGTTCGTAAGGTGGACAGCTCTTTGCGGACGTTTGGCGCAACCCCAATCATTGAGCGAGGAGAAGGAGATGATGGGAAAGGATCATTGGAGGACGACTTTCTAGCCTGGAAGGATGAAATGTGGGTATTACTGAAAAATATCATGGGTCTCCATGAGCAAAAAGAAAGTTACGAGCCCACATTCACCGTTATCGAAATGCCAGCTGCAGAGGACTCGATTTACCTAGGGGAGCGGAGCGAAGAAGAGCTCAAGGGATTGTCCCCGTCAAAGCCTGGCCCGAAACACCCGTTCGTTGCCAGCATTTTGTCATCCAGGGAACTGTTTACCACTCCTGATCGACACTGCTTGCACATAGATATAAACATACATGATTCAGAATCATCATATGTAACCGGTGACCATGTCGCCATTTTACCCTCGAATTCGGATGTTGAGGTCGATCGATTTCTGTCCGTCTTCGGATTGCTCGACAGGCGGCACCAGACGATTCACATTGAGGCAAATGATGCCAACAAACATTTACCGTTTCCCACACCCACGACTTATGATGCTGCTGTGAGGTATTACATGGAGATTTGTGGCCCTATTTCTAGACAGTTCCTAGGAACACTTGCCATATTTACAGTCGACGAGATCCAGAAAGCCACGTTTTTGAGGCTCGGCAAAGATAAAGACTATTTTCACGAGACAGTGAGCGGAAACCTTCTTAATTTGGCACAGCTTGTTGAGTCGGTAGTTCCGAAAGGATCGGTGTCTTCGATTCCCTTCGAGGTTCTTGTCGAAGGCGTTCGAGCTCTACAACCCAGATACTATTCTATTTCATCTTCGTCACTGTTGCAAAAGGACATTGTCTCTTTCACTGTATCTGTTGAGTCGGTGGATACCAGTCGAGATCGATTCAAAGGGGTTGCAAGTAACTATTTGTTCGCCCTCAAGCGAATGCAGCATGGTGATCAGCCATCAGTCCATGATTCTAGCTATGCATTAAATGGTCCGCGCAACAATTATGGGACGAAAATCCCCATTTATATTCGGCATTCTAATTTCAAATTGCCACAAGACTCTAGTCGACCCATCCTTATGATCGGGCCGGGAACAGGAGTGGCCCCGTTTCGAGCATTCGTACAAGAGAGGCTCAGATATATGGAGCTGGGTAAGAACGTCGGTAATATGATCTTATTTTTCGGCTGTCGCAAGGAAAGTGAGGACTTTATATACAGAGACAACTGGACGGTATGTACCTTTCTTGTTTGCCAGTAAAGCTATCTAACAAATTTAGGAATTCGAAAGAGCATCTGGAAACAAGTTCAGGATATACACTGCTTTTTCCAGACAGTCTGTGGAGAAGGTGTACGTACAGCAGCGCCTTGTAGAACACAGCTCTGAAATCAGATCCATGATTCTGGATTAAGTCGGATATATTTATGTCTGCGGTTCAAGCCGCATGGCTCGTGACGTGCAACATGTCCTCGGTGGACTTCTGCAAGAGCCATCCCATACTGGGGATGAGAGAGTGCATCAACTGAAAGCCTCCGAGAGATATCAGGTAATTTTTGTTTCTATAAATTCAATCATATAGTAGATGAGTGCTAACTACCAATTAGGAAGACGTATGGTGAAAGGATTTTGATTACCAAGTTTTGCACGACTATACAGCCTACACTTTAGGAAAGAAGTGTTCGATTATCTTGTTTTGCGCACTCTAATTTCTTTCGGGAACATGTATCATATTTTCAAGCAATATTTGAGAAGACGAATATTATCTTTATCAATGGTAATTGTGTTTGTTCACTTTCCATTGTAGTTTTCCTAGAATCTAAGTCACTAAGCGAGGACCATATCTGACATGATCCGAATGCATTTTGGGTTCAAAATTGAACAAATCAAGGATTTCCTCTTGAAGTTATGGATCGATCATTGATTCCCAGAAGTAGATAATGAAGGATGCATAAGCATGTTCATCTATATGGAAGCCTTTGTAAGTTTGTATGACCATGTCCAAGTGCAATCCGTGTGAGAAGGGAAGCCGGAATCAATCAATCATATAAGTAGGAGAATATTCCTACCAAATAAAACATGCATACTGTAGGTCTTACTTAATTCTGCGAAACAGGCCTTAGATCTCTCCGAAGGAGCGTACGGACATCATCAATAAATGCTTCTAGTATCTGATGTGTAGCTCCGCCCAATGTAAAGTAGAATTAGCTACCTGAGGATTTCATGCAAATTTCGAGAGAATCTAGTAGCGACGCTATCAACTTCGCTGTCCATTTGCGAAATTGAGATGAGTGTAGAAACTGTATCGGATTTCAGTCACTTGGTTTTAGGCCCAGGTGTCCGTTGAAAGCTTTGGACTGGTGAATTTCAGTCTTGACCACAATTGGCTTAATCATTGACAACAGGCTTTGAAATGCTTCTGATGAATGCAAATGTTCAAAGTCAATATTCGTTTTCGTGCTAGATGAATGAATAATTACATGAGCCTGATATCACAAAAGGTCGGGTGTGGACTTACCGTATCCACATTGTCACCATCTTGAGATCTCTGCACTCTTTCAGGATACCAAAACTCTGCAGCTGCCGAAGGGCAGCGGTTTTGACTTTAATCATCTCTGAAAAGGAATTGAGTCGCCTGAGAAGTTCCTCACGATGGTCATCGGCTTTGAGCCAGACATGGTAGACGACTACATGACTGGTGGTCGAATCTCGCTCTGGGTCGTCATCTCTTTTTAAAAATCCTCCGGCCCAGTCATAATGATGCAGCTCGTAGTCTGGACTTCCAAGCCCTTGTTGATGTCGGAGTAGTCTATCGGCGTCAACTCTCTCCATCTCTCGCTTGAATATATCGGTCGATACATGACCCAGGAAAAACCCGACAGGATGAGTGTATCCCTCAAGACCCCAAAGGGTGTCCGGTTCGCCATCTAGATCTTGGCCCCAGTAGTAAGAGTCCCCCAGTGGTTCTGTTGCTGATACGCCGCACAGGGCGACAAGGCGGTCTTTCCACTTCACATTATCTAAGCTTTGTATATTGTTCCTGGCATGCAAAAAAACTTACCAGAGGCAAGGCGCCGTCCCTCCCAACGACACGAGCAACAACGAAAAACTTTGGACAGCTCATTCCGCGTATCCTCTTTCACGAGATTAGAGTTATCAACACTGAGAAGCGGCTCGGTTAGAGATAAGGTTAGACAAAGCAACGAATTCTTTCCAATATTCTACTTAATCAAATAGAATGACTATTCACTTATACATTTGGAATGTTTCTCCAGGTGGTAGCTACCTTGTCGCTTCTGTTTTTCACGAGTCTCAAGCTGGGTTAATTTCGGGCGAACTCACAGTGGGGGTTTCACCGCGGGGTTGGAACCTTGTTCTTCCTGGATAATCCCTAATACCTGACTCAAAGCATTCAAATCCGCTATCTGCCAATATCAACAAAGACTAAAGGCGTGAGTTGACATGCAAATCTCTGCTTTCCTGATCAGAGCTCGATTGAATCTATTTGATAAGATTCTAATCTCACGTAGATCTTCCACCCTAGATGAGTCGATATGGAAATTTTTCATTAATATAAGTTGAGCATTAGGCTCCGATGTTAGAATAATACGAAATATCGTGTAATCGAAGTTTTGTGAATGGATTTTATCTAACTATAATGGGACTGTTTGAATCATCGTAATCGAGACAGCTCAGTGATATGCCAAGGGACAACAAACACTTTGTAATAGTCATGCAAAGCATCAATGCACATTGCGAACCCAGGCCTCTTCTCAAAGTCCTCATGGTGTGCCTATGTCAAAGCATCAATTAGTTTCAAACCTAGGTCATAGTTTGCTGTGAGGATTTCGTAAAGTTATGTGAAGTTCTTACATCAACCGATTTCCAATTGATCAGAAGCAGTTGATCCTCGGGGTTCTCAATAAGAGGTGAGATGAAGTATCCGTCGCAGCCCGGCTCTTCATCAAGAATACCAGTTACCACTTGATTGAACTGAGAGTAGTACCCTGCCACGCCGCCCTCGACCACTTTCGTCAATGCCACCTCTATTGCTGGCGAATTCAATATAGACTCAAGATGTCGCTGATCACTCAACGAAGAGTGATTGAGCAAAACATGAAAAGTCCATTCCACTTTGCGTCCATTGAGAGCTGGTTGTATCTTTGTGTGGAAAGAGTTATAGGCTTCACTAGTGAAGAATGCATGTGAAGCTTCCAGGTTTTCCCACAAGCACAGAGCTACCTGAGTGTATCGGTCCTCGAACTTTTTGCCTTTCCATAAAGTTCTCAGTCCAGTTGCACTATTCATGTTAACATACCCAAACAAGCACCTCGACTGTCTACTCAGATGGAAATCACCTTGATAGTATGTCCAAGGCCGGTGCTAAGTCGTTGGCGATCTCCTCTCCTTTAGCTGGCCTATGGGGAATGATAACAAGCTGCAGAGCTTCTTTCCGAGACATTGCTAGTGCAGGGAGTTTTCCAGTGCAGAGTTGAGCAATCGAATTCGTGACTGTAGTAGGCACAGTATAGACTCGAAGGTTAGTTCCGTAATTTTATCTCGTGAAGAATAAACGTAGTCTACGGTATGTAATAAGCATATTCCCCGCATCTCCGCATTGACGTACCTAGGGAGGTGGAGATTTGTGCCGAATTTGGTCCGCATAGCAAAATATCGACCAACAGGCGAATCCTTGATCAATCACACTTGAAGCCCCAAAGAGACAAAACAAAGACTTGGGTTTACTCAGGTAGAACATCAGATGACATGCCGGTATATTCCATAGACTCTGACAGTGCGGAAATCGACGAGCCGGGCTATCTTCGGATATTTGGGGCTTGACGACGGGTTAGGGTTTGCACTGTAACCCGAGGTTTGGCGCCTAGTAAGGTGCGTGATCCGAGTTACAACACGCTAAATCTGGACCCCATATATCCTCATGCTATACCGGCGTCTAGCGTGGGACAAGCCCAATGTATGAAGACGCATAATGAGAGGAAACATCAAGCGACGAAGATACCTGTAATCATAGTTTTCTGTTCAGTCTTAGAGAACAGATCTTCTATCTTCATGACCCGAGAAATCGGCTGCCGCAACCCCCGCACTCTAAGGATAACCTACAGAGAAGTTCCACGATAGTAAGAATCATCATTAATCCTCGGGAACATCTTTCAGAAATTCTACAATCTGCGCTTTATTTTGATAGCGATCCTCTTGAATCAAGCTGGGAATTATAATTTGCCACAAGAGCTACATGGTACTTTGTTAGGCGCCCCCGTATCTTTCAGCTAAAGACATTAGCGTTCCACAAGAAGCCGCCATTTTCCATACTGGCTTCTTAATGACTATCAAAGGGCCTTGAACTCTACCATTCCACCTTATGCGCGCTGACTTTTGTACTTTTTATCGCAGTTCAAAGTGACTGTATCGAACAAATGAGCATCACTTTGATGATTGTGTCATCACTATATTCATTGTACATATTCTGATTATGTCAGATGGTGTCATGCGCTAATCACCATGTTGCCTAAGTGACACTTTGGTAAGTCGCTCGCAGAACCTCTACGGTAGAATATAGAGTTTCCATGACGTCAAATCATACCGGTATAGTATATTTCAGATTGTCTCAAATTCTTGAGATGTCTGAAGTGAAACCCTAGTCTATTCCTTTATCGTTTGTGTTTATAACTCCCATACTTATTGTGCTAAAAAAGTGTATAGAACAAACCAAATATCATATGTAGATGAAGGCTTATTTTACATCGAGTAGCTTCAATTGTATTTCGACAAAAATTCTTCGGCATCGGCAAGTTCTCTCTTGATTGCTTTTCCATGCTCTGGGCTGCGAAGCTTGATGCGCACCTCAAAGGGAAGTGGACAGACCAAGTTAGCAGATGTGTAGGCATTGGTATCCAATGGCTTGACCTTGCCTGTCACAGGATCTATAGGTTCCTCAAATTCGAATGCCCAAAGAAGCTTTGCTGTAATTCGCCACATGCTACGTTCAGCTAAGTGTATTCCAGGACAGATTCGCCGACCTCCACCATATCCATAGTGATGTAAAGACAATATTAATACGTTATGCCCAATAAAGACGCTTTAGGAAGATGGTACTTATCTCGGTTCTCATAGTCAGGTCCGACTGCATAGTCATTCGCCAGCTTCTTGTGCTGTATGAACCGATCCGGGTCAAAGACGTCGTGATCAGGGTAATATTTCTCGTCATGGTGCATGGCCCATACACCGACGAAAATCGTACTACCTTTGGGAATAAGCATTCCATCGTACCAATCATCTATATTCCAAAACGTAGCGCGTTAGTCTTGGTTTCCTGTTCAATTGCCAGCTGGTGCGTACCTTTTGTGACAGTGTGTGGAAGCCCCAGGTCGGATCTATTGTGCCAGATTCGAACCAATCAGCCACTTCATCAGCAATATCGTAGGTAGAATTTGTGTTAGCAACTTACGTTGGGCGCCAACGCAAACCCTCTTTCACAATTGCATTGACGTAGGGCAACTTCTCGAAATCGGAGAAGAGGGGACCCCGATCTGTACCGCACACAGCATCGATCTCTTTGCGTGCCTTCTCCTGGATACGAGGATTTTTGGCCAAAGCCAAGATCAATGTCAAGATCTGATTGGCTGTTGTGTCGGCTCCAGCCTCCATGAGCTCGCCGAAGAGATTATTAAAAGCATGTTGGCTCATGGGCCAGCCATTCTTGTTGTACTCATCCAACTTCATATCAATCATGCACTCACGCTTGTCATTGCGCGCGCGTCTTTCGTCAGCCAACTGGCGAGCTTTGCCCCAAGTCCGGTCCATTTGTTCGCGCATGTCATAAGCCCGCTTTTTCCACTTCCCGGGAAGATACCACAACCAAGGGATCAAGTCCACTGGTGGATTGGCGCCAGGCTCGATTGCTTCAAGCCACTAGAATAATCATTCAGTCTCTCATTGTCATGTCCGGAAACCGCGTGATTTCAGAGCTTCAGACAACTGACCTTCTCAATCATTTTCGAAACATCTTTGAACCAGAAAGAGTCCAAACTCTTTGCACGGAATCCCCAGGCCAGAATAGCTGCCACTGAAGACGCGTAAAGCCTTGCATATGGAAAAAATTTCTCTGGTTCTTCCACCAAGCGATTCATGAACAAAGTAGCCCTAGTTTCCGAAATCCCCGTCAATGTACTGTTTCACCGATGTATGAGAGTATGGCAATAAAGTGATACTTACTCGGCCTCCTGTATGCGGAAATGTTTCTCATCTAATGACTTTGGGTTGAGGTTTCTGGTAACGACCGTTCGCTTCTCACGCCACGATGGCGTCTGGCACTCCATTGTCATGTGGTTACCGCGAGTGATGAAGAGAGGTACGACGTTAGGCGGTCGGTCCGAGTAAATACTGCCTTTCTTGTCGATCAATTCGTGGACGGCTTTGCGATCACATATGACTATTATGGTCCCTGATCCAACCTTTAGGGAGTAGATTTTGCCATATTGATGCGACCAGTCCATAAATCTAAGAAGAATCAGATTCCGAAGCAGTCGCTCGCCAATAAGCACAACGGCACTGGTACGACAGGGCTCGCCTACTTCTTGCCTAGTCCTGTAGTCGGGATGTCCAGCATATTTCCTAATATTGGTATGGTTGGGGGTCCTGGTGGTAGTCGCGGATCGCGTTTACCAATCTGCAGTAAACGATAAAGTCCATAAAGCAGGACCAGGCCAGCCGCAGTCAAAGTCGGTAGTAAAAGAGCCATGATGATGATCAAACGATCTATTAGTTCAGAGCAGAGCGTAAGTTTTTGGAGCTACGCATGGAATTGTTATTTCGACTTTTGTGCCTTTATGGTGAATTTTAATTTTGTGGGGTAACTTGGGGCGCTTGACATGTGCCAGAATTACCGCACAATCTGTAACCTGGAAATCAACCGAAGATCGACCGATGTATCAAAGCACAATTATCTCAACTGTGTTATTGTACCGTCAAGCCGAAGCTAAAGTAACTACACCGGATTAAGGCAGTCGTAAAAAGGTACAGTCTAGGCTATAGAAAGTACACTGTAACCCTGGTCTAGGACTACCGCGTGGTAAGATTGAAATATCTCACAGTGTAGTAGACAGGGCCAGATTATGGAGAACATTCAACCGCTTAGTGTAATTGCAGCGGTAGTGGCAATATCTTCTTACTAGGAGTACACTGAGAATTTATTAGGCTGATAACTGCTAAGTATCATTATAGTAGTAGTACGGTTATATGAAATAGTGTGTTTCTCGCTTCGAAAGTTGGGTCTAGATGTGACAGCCGTAGCTTTGATGAAGCAGTCAATAAGGCAATCATAATACTGCCAGGTGGTGAAGATATTTGATAGGAGTTTCTAGGAACTTATAATTACTTAATTAGATACCACTCTAAGTATTTATATAAAGGATTTATATAGTAAGTTTAATTTTCTTTCTTTTTTCTCTTTTTATATTTAATATTACCTATAGACCTAGTGTATCTAGATAGCTTTATTATCTATAGTTTTAATTACTATCATATAATATTAAGTATTCTTTTTTTCTCTTTACTTTTTATATATCAATATAGTAGATCTTAATAGTATTCTATTCTAATTAAAAAGTTTTTTTTTTTTTCTTTTTTCTTTTTTTTTTTATATCTTATTCTAGTATACTTATATAGTAATTAATTTATTTATTATACTTAAGCTAAGAGCTATTTTTTTTTATTTCTTACTACTACTTTCTTTATCTTTTTTTTAATATATTAATATATCTAGAGTAGTTAACTAGGATTATAATAGTACTAGAACATAGATATTAAATATAAAAGTATAATAGAATAGAGAATATAAATATATCTCTTAATATCTAACTTTTAAACTTAATAGCCCTATCTTAAAGAAACTAGATATAATAAAAATTATTAACTTTTTAGATTATATAATCTTTTAATAGTTATATAAAAAATATTTTAATAAACTTTTTAATAGCCTTTATAAATACTTATTTAAACTTAAAATAATAAGTAGAAAGATTATAGAGTATAATAAATAAGAGCTTTATAAAAAGCTTATATAAAAATAAAAGATAGAGATCACTAAATTAAAAAAATATATAAAAAAATAATATAATATAATAGTAGAGTTAATCTAGAACTAGAATAATACTTTAGTCTATATATAAGAACTTATCTAAAAAATAGACTTACTAGTAATCTTTTTAGTAAGCTAAAAAAAGATTTTAAAGCTATTAAATAGTAAGTATTTTAGTAATAAAAAAGATCTAGTTTTTAAATCTTAGATAATAGATATTAAGAATAAGTTAGAAGCAAATATAGATCACTATCTAACCATATTAATACATATATAATTTATTAAAAGTATATATAAAAAAGAAATAGTAAAGCATCTATTATCTTAATTCTAAAAAGACTCACTAGAGTAATACTATAATATAAAAAATATTCTTAAATACTTTAAAACTATTTACTATAATATAAATAAGATTATAAAATTAAAGTATAAATTATACTAGTTATATTAAAATAATATTAAGTTCTAGAATTTCTTATTAAATTTTATATTTAAGACTTAGAAGTCTAAGTTACTAATCTTATAATAGAAAAATAAACTATATAAATAATTATCTACTAAGATATAATACTAGCTAGTTAAAGCTAGCTATAATAATAACTTATTTTATTAAAATTTTATATATAAGTGCCACTAAACTATAAATTAATTAAAGATTATTACTAAAAATAAGAAATAAGCTCCTAAGAATTATAGTAATAAGAATAATTCTAAAAAAGATAACTAGAAAGATTAGATTAATATTAGAAAGAATAATAGATTTAGTAAGAATAATAAGAATATATTAAAGCTATTATAAGACAAGTAATAAAAGCTTTATATAAAAAAGAAATATTTTATATATAAGATGCTAGATTATATAATAAATGTTTATAATTTTACTAAAAAGAAAAATATACTAGATCTAAAGACTTTTAAACTAGTGTCTAAGACTAATAAAAAGAATATCTTAAGATTAAAAAATAATAATATCTAGAAGAAAACTCTATTCTAAATAAGATAAGTATTATAAATACTTTAGATTTTTTATAGTTAATAGATAATAATAGAAAAAGTCTAACTATATTTATCTAGCTAGCTAAGAATAGATTATTAATTTATATTAAAATATTAGTTAATATAGGAATAAATAATTTTATCTTTTTAAATATATTTTTTATAAAGAAACTAGCTAGATATCTTTATTATTATATTATTCTTCTATAAATATCCCTAGAGATAAAAAGCTTTAATAATAAATTAAAAAATATAATTATCTACTTAATAATACTAACTCTTATAGTTAATAGATAAGTAATATATAATATCTTTTTTCTTATTATTCTACTAAAGAAATATAATATAATATTAAATTATATATAGCTAGCTAAATATAAGATAATAATAAACTATATTTAATACTACTTACTTTAGCTAGAGAAGATATTCTTAAGAGAAAAGATATAGAGCTAATAGTTTATTAAATTATTTAGAAAGCTACTATTAAGAGATTATAAGATTAAGTTATAGTATTAAAGAGATATAAATTACTAAGATTAAGCTTTTTTATTTAAAGAAAAGATAGATTCTATATCTAGAGTATAGAAGTAATTATTATCTATTTAGAGATCTATATTCTAAATATTAAAATAATTATTATCTAGTCAGGGATCTATATTCTAGATATAGAACTAAAGACTAACCCTTATAATATTATAGAATGCTATAGAAGGGATCCTAATCCTTAAATATTATAGAAAAAAATATAAGAGTTAATATACTAGAGAATTAGAAAGAATAAGAAAAAGCTTTAATAAAATAATTAATAAAATAATTAAAGAAGTTCCTAATTTTAATTATAGTAAAGTAATCCTAAAAAAGAAAAAATAATTATAATTCTATAATAAATATTTATATTTAGATATTATAGTAATTAGAGCTATAGGTTTTCTAAAGAATACTAGAGATAAGAAGACTAAGATATTTATAATAAATATAAATAAGATTAAGAAAATAATTAAGAATAAGCTTAATTCTAGTACTATAAAATAAAAAAAAGAAGAAGAGTAGAAAATAAAAAAATAGCTATTAAAATAGTATTATAAATATATAGATATTTTTTTAAAGATTAAATCTAATAGACTATCTAATTAAAAAAAATATAATTATTAGATTAAGCTAGAAGAAAAGATTAAGCTAGAATATTATTCTTTATATTATATAATTATAGAGAAATTATATACTATTAAAGATTATATCTTAAAGAATCTAGAGAAAGGATTTATTATATTAAATAATATTCTCTTTATATCTTTTATTCTTATAATAAAAAAACTTAATAGAGGTTTTTATTTCTATATAGATTATTAGAAGCTTAATTTATTTATTTAGAAGAATTACTATTTTCTATCTCTTATTAATAAGATATTTAAATAGATTAGTAAGACTATAATTTTTATAAAGCTTAATATATAATAAGGATTTTATTAGATCTAAATATACTAAGACTCTATTAATTTAATAGTCTTTAGATATTAATATAGGATTTTTAAGTATAAAGTTATATTATTTAGTCTAATCAATAGTCTAGTAATTTTTTAGAGATTAATTAATAATATCTTTTTTAACTATCTTAATAATTTTTTAATAGCCTTTATTAATAACTTACTTATTTATAGTAATTTTATAATTAAATATAAAGCTTATATTTAAACTATATTATAGTAACTCTAAGATATAAAACTCTAAGTAAGTATTAAGAAATATAAATTCTATATAATAATTATTAAATATCTAGGTTTTATTATTATACTAGAGAGTATTAAGATTAATTTAATAAAGATTAAGATAATACTCTTTTAGAAGATTTCTAAAATAATAAAAAAGATCTAGTCTTTTTTAGGCTTCTATAACTTTTACTAAAAGTTTATTTAGAGATATAATAAAATAGTAAAACTATTATATTATTTAATAAGATAAAATATTCTTTTTAAATAGATAGAGTAGTGTTTAGAGCTGGCACTGGGTCTGGTTCAACCCGAACCCAACCCGAACCCGACCCAACCTTTTGACTTGGGCTCAGGTTTGATCAATAGGCTAGGTCGAATTAGTCAGCCCAGCCCAGGCTTAGCGGGTTAGGGCTTAGTTCTAGTTTTTAGGCTAGATTAGATTAGTCAGCCTAACCTAGTCTTAGCACTGACTAGAACCAAGCCTAGAACCTATCAAGAAAAACCTAACCTAGACCCAACCCAGTCTTAGTATTACATAGACTATAATAAAGCACATATCATAAAGAATTATAAGATAATATATACCATAATACACAGTAATAAGTCTATTACCTTTTAGACCTAAGCTTATAAATTATAAGTCTAGACTTATTAAAACTACTCTCTATTTCTATCTAGTAAACTAATTTAAAGATATAAATAAATAGTTATAAATAATTAAGTAGAAATATATTAGTATAAGATTATAAATACCTTCTATAATATTATATTCTATCTAAAAGTAAAAGCTAAATTTTATAATTAAGATTCTTAGCTAGCTTATTAATAATACTATTAGAATTAGGCTTTAAAATCTTTTTTAACTAAGTGTAAAGCCTTTCTAATAAAAGATTATATACATCTAAGACTATCTTATAATCCTCAGGCCAATGCTTAATAAATAATAATATATACTTAGTAATAGTATTAGGCACTTCATTCTTAGATTATATAAAAGCCTTTAAATCAGATTATACTTATAATATAATAGCTAGAAACATCTCTAGAAGAATATAAAAGATTTAGTTCAAATAAGGATACTATAGCAAGTCAACTAGTAAGATTATTTAATCTAAATTAATTAAATATAGCTCTATCACCACTCCACCACTACTCTTTAGATTTAGCTATAAGTTCTAGTTAGTATTATTCAAAGATAATACTAGTGCTAGCATAGCCTTTATAATATTATACAAGATTATATGCTCATTAAAAGACTTCTTTAAATAATATTTATAGACTTTGATAGTTTAAGTTTATTTAATACAGCATACACATCTAATCACTTGCGCCGTAATAGGCAGACCCATTAGAGTATAAAATAGATAAATATTATAGCACTAATATTATATATTTAATCCTACACTATTAACATAATAGGAACAGACTATAACCATAGGTTTAGATTTCTTATTAAAAGCAGCAATCAAAGCACGACGTTAGGCACCAGTTAGATCAGTATAATAGACATCACATAAAATACTAGCCAAGTTAAGAGTAGCAGCAGTTAGAAATTATTAGCTAGGACTTAAATACTATATAATTGATTTCTCTTTAAGATAAAACACTTCTAGATAAATACACTTTAATATTTTATAAAGCTTAGACATACTATAGAGCAAAATACATAACACAGCAAGTTATTCTAGATCTTTAGTATTATAAGAGACCTTATAAATATCTTCTATAAGGATATTAATATCACATCCCTAGCACTTAGCTTTTTTAATTTAAATTTATAATACTTTCTAAAAAACTAGGAGTACCTTATACACTAAAAGTTTCTCTAATAAGCTATTTTTATTAAGTTTCTTAGTTAATCTAGAGGACTTCTTTACTATCAAGGTCTGATAGACATACTATATACTAATCCATAAATTAAGCAAAGTAAGCATATAGAATTGATCTATCTATCATACATAACCTCTACCTCTAGTACGCTTTACCAAATTCACTAGTAGAGATATAGCAAAGAGATTATACTAATATTATTTCTCTAGCATGAATTAGTAGTAAATAACTTTATAAATAGCAGATAGAATAATCTTATTAATCAGTTTGCCAATCTCAAATAGGATATAAGAGTTAATTATATAGCAAATAACACACCACTCCTAGATAGAAATAAAAGCAATAACAGCTTCTGAATTCCTATATTTCTATATCCACTTGTTCAAACCATACTTAGTAAAGAGAAGATAGTTATATCTAGGATTAGTACCTAGTAGAAGAGAGTCATAGTCTAGTAGTAGATTAATATAATCCTAGAGTTTATTATTCTTAGAATTCATAAAGAACTTAAGTATTCTTTTTATATCCTCTAGTTAGTTAAATAAAAGAGTAGTAAATAATAAGATATTAAAGTAGACTAATAAAGATAATATAGTTTTAAAAGTTTAGATATTAGTATTATAGACCTAATATATTTTATTAAGAACTAAGGTATCTAATTTTTCTTTTAGACAACAATCCTAATTAATATCTAGCTTAGATAATATATTATTATTAAGATTAAGCTCTATTTCTTATTATAACATTTAACCTTGTTGTGTTTTAAGGCTATTACATTGGACAATAGTTTAGTAAGATATAATAATAATATTTCTATCTAATAAATAGTCATAAAAAACTTTATAATTCTGCATTAGCTTTTTAATAAGTTGGATATTATCTTTACTTATCTTTTTATAACTATCCCTATAATAGACCTAGATCTTAAAGACTAATATTATATTAAATAGTTTATCCGCCTATTAGTCTATAATATATAGGAGAACTATAACCAAAATAAGATCTTAAAGTTTTTTATAAATCTATTAAGAATTAGTATAAAGAAAAAACCTTAAGAATATCTTCTATAGGGTCTAATCTTAAGCAGAAATATTATATAGGCCTAGGTCTTCCTAAGTCTAACATCATCTATAAGAAGCATTCTATTAACATACAGATCTAGGAATATATTATATATTATATTAGCTATAAGAAGTTATTATTCTATAATAACTTTACTAATCCTTATCTTTTTAATATTTAGTTTATTACTATTAAGAAGAATACTAAATATCTTTTTTACTTTATAAAGATTCTATTATTAAAGTTTTAAGTTATTTAAAACTCTATTTAATTAAGCTAAATCTTTTTATATTATCTTATCTAACTAAATAAGATAGGCTATAATATTAATAGACCTACTCTTATTATTAGGAGTAATACTCTTTAACTTAGTATTTTATAGCTATTATTCATTAAGAAATATAGCTAGATTATTATATATCCTTATTTTCTTATTAATAACTTCATTCATACACTTTATAAGAGTTATATTAATTTGATTACTATTTATAATACCATGCTAATTCTTCTATAGAATAATTAGTAGAACTAATATATTAGGATCTAACAATACTTCTATTAAGAGTTTTAATATTTATAGGCCTATTATAGGAGCTAATATTAGAGAATAATTAAGTATATAAAGAATCTCTTCTTTAATAGTTAATACAACTTTATCTATACTATTAAGAGTCTTTTTAAAAAACTTATTTATCTAAAAAAGGTTTTTTATATTAAAAATCTTAGAAATAGAAGTTAAGTTCTACTAAGCTAAAATTATCTATTTAAACTCCTCTTACCACTCACCTATACTTTAAACTAATAGTTATTAGAAATCTATAGCTATTTATTTTTTAATCTTTAGTTTAATAAAGTTCTTTATATCTTTAGTAATACTTGACTTAGTATTTACTTAATATTTTATCTTTATTTTCTATACTAGGGCCTTTTATTTAGTAGCTAATATTTTTTAGATCTTCTTCTTTATAAGACTATATAATTTATATTTTTTATCTCAAGCTTATTTACCTTCTAGATTTTATAAAATAATTAGCTATAATTAATTAGAAGGTAATAAAAGAGTAGCTAGAAAAAGCACTAATAAAATTTATATTAATAAAAAAAAGCTCTTAGGAAAGATTTTTATAGAAGCTTTTTTTAAGGTCTTAGCTAATAGACTTAAAAAAGAAATCTTTAAAAAAAGTTTTTATAAAAACTTTTCCTAAGATTCTAAGATATATCTCTAAAAATATATCTTCTAATTATTTAAAGTTTATTAATAAGTCAGCTTTCTCTTTTATTATTATATTAAATAATAGCTAAAGTCAATTATAGTAAGACTTAGATGCTTTAGTTAAAATCTGGTATATAGTTATAAAGTATATTATATATTTTCTTTTATCTATAACTATATACTTTTCAAAAAGATTATTATAGTTAGATTTATTTACTTTAAATATATAATCTAGAATAGACACTAACCAGTTATAATATATCTATCCTAATCACTTAATACTAGATTTATATAAAGAGCAGTTCTTACACTTTTTAGTTTTTAAAATAATAGAAATAATTATATTAAAATTATTACTCTATATATATGACTTAGTCTCTATCTTCTTAGATAAAATATAGCCTTTTAATAGATAGAGGAAGTATAGTTTAAAAAATTTACTTTAAAGCTAGGTTTTAAGGACTTTAAAGCTATTAATATTAGATATAGCTATAATAATTACTATCTAAAACTTTAGCTATCTAAGAAGATCATTTAGAGATAGCTATAAAAAAAGCTTATAAAATTTATCTATATTCTTAATCTTTTTTAGGACCTTATTAATAACTATTTTAATTATCTAATAATCCTTATTATTACTCTTATTAATATTATCAAAGTCACTACTGCTATTATTAACTATAGAAGACAGAATTTCATCTATAGAATAAATAAATATATTCTCTATAACTATATTTTTAAATAAGAGATCATTAAAGGATTTTCTAATATTAATTTCGTCTTGGCTAACCAAGAAGAGTGTGTTAGAACTAGGTTTATTATTATTAGAGTTATCTTTTTTAGTATATTTTAGATCAAAAAAAGACAATCTATCCTAGAGCCTATATTTAAGAGCTAGAGTTAGTAATAATAGTATTATATAAACTAGTACTATAGATATTTTATACTAACCATTCTTTCTAGCTCTCTTTATAGACCCTTTTATGGGCCTTATTATGACCCTACCTATTAAGAATCAGTCCACATTTTTTTCTTAAATTATGTATTAAATTATATAAGATTATTAGTATTTAACATACTGCTTAGACCCCTAAGAAAGCTATCTATAGTTAAGCCTTAATATTAAACCTATGACTATTATAGACTGGTTATAGATATCCTTATAAAAGTCTTACCACCAATTTTATCACTAAATCAAGTAAAAATAATGTAGAAAAAAGCATACCTTAAGTTTATATAGTTTTGAGTTATTATTATACAAAATTTTGATACAAAAAGGTTATTAAATGATGGAATAGAAGAGGAGAGGATAGTAGAAAATAACTAATTAATAAAATAAAAAATAAAATTATTCTAATAGAAGTTATAATAAAATAAAATAATTAAGATAATAAGATTAGTATAGAAGCCATTCCTAAAATTCTAAGACTATTTAATATTAAAATAATTATCTCAAATATCAGAGTGGTATAATTATAAATAAATAATAATATAATTATTTTAGAATAGAATTATTTATATTGCTTCTTTTCTCTAAAAAGCCTAGATAACTCCTTTATATATTGCTTTAGATCAGATTATTTTTTATAATTAGGTAGCCTTTTTAACTAAATTTTATATAACTTGATACTATCTTTATATTTCTTTAAGCAGTTTGCTTATATTATCTATATAATTATAGAATTATTACTATTCTTATAATCTATTCTAAATATAGTCTTAGAAACTTTGCCCTCTATTAAAATTATAATTAAAAGTCTACTCTAATTAATTTAATTATATTATAATATTAGTATCTTAGGGTTTTTTTTAATTTATCTTATAGATTAGCCTGGGTTGATCTATTCTTATTAAAATTTTATTGATATCTTGATATCCACATTACAGAGGTACCATTCTAGAGATAAAGATATCTAATCTATTTTACTAATAGATAATAATAATATCCAATCATATAACATCAGTAATAGAATAACAATAGAAGGAAGGATTCATAGAATTAAGATAAAAATAGTAATAGGGTTTAAATATAATAAATAATATAATAGTACTAAAAGAATATAAAAGAAAAATATTACTTAACTCTCTTATTAATTTTTAGATAATTTCTTTAGAACTATAGAGACTAATTATTAAAATATATCATCTTAATTATTTATACCCTCTTATAGGTCTTTATAGACTAAATTTACTAGATACTTTTATTGACTAATAAACTATAAATATATAACCTTCAATCAATATAATAGAACTATAAGCATAATCTAAGTATAGAGTAAGATCTATATTAATATAGATAGTATATCTATCTTAGGAAAGCCTTCTATAGATACTTTTCTTAGGATTTTTAGTAAATACTTAACTAGTCTTATTCTTTAATTATATAGAGCTATTAAAGTTGAATATATATCATAATTATATATCTAAGTAAGACATTATATAGTCAGATAATAGATAACTTAACTAAGCCCTAGGGTTTTATAATCAATTATAATAGAATAACGAATATAATAGAATAGTAAATAGTTTATTATTTATTTTTATAAGACTATTTTCTAGTATAGCTATAAACTCTAATTTATACTTCTATATAATAGTCTACTAAAGTCTCTCTTTTTCTAATAATAAGTTTTACCTGCCTAGGTGTTTTATTATATAGTGGAGTTTGATATGAAATATAAGTATAATAACTATACCTTATTTATTACTATTTAAGATAGTAATTAGTTATTTTACTATAGAGTATATATATAATAGGATATGATTATCAAAAGTATTAAGATATTTAGATATATTTATTATCTAGTTATCACTATTCTACTTCTATAGATGTAACAACTCATATAGATTATATTCAAAAATAGTACTAATCATATCTATATAGGTTATATTTAACCTAGCTTATATATATATATTATTATTTTATATATTTAATATAGTCTACTAAGTAAGCTATTTTATATTTTATATCTATTTATATTAATTATAATAGCTTATAGGCTCTTTTAAGTTCTAATAATATATAAATACTATGCTCTAGAAGCTTTCTATCTAAATATTCAGTAAAAGAATATACTTATATCTATATTTGATTCTATTCTAGCTATTAAATTGTATTATCTTCTTATAAACTAATGTTTATGAGCCCTAACTCTAACCTATCTATATATAACTACTAACTATCTAAGTTATTAATAATTAATAGAGATATATATCATAATATAAAGGCTTTCTCAGTCATAATATTACTTAGTGTTGAACCTAGTGATATATCAATCAATATATTAATATCTCTACTCTTTCTAGGTGTTAGTAATGCTCTTTAAGAATATTTAATCTTTATTTATATGCTAGATATCTTACTTATAAATTAAATTAGGAGTTAGTAGCTTTGACTTAGATTAATTATAGATTAAGTTTATAATATATAATCTTCTTATTAATTATTTTATGGATAGCTTCTATAGCATTTACTATAATTTGATAGTGAATAGCATAAGAAAGATGATTAGGTTATAAATAAGTTCTAATAGTTTTATATTGCTTTTAGATTCCTACTTCTTGGGTGATTAGTTTGATATTATTAAATTACTTTTCTATCTATTGTAAACTATACTCAGATAATTGACTATTCAATCCTAGTTAGACTAGACTAATTTGCGTTATATATATGATATATTAGATAATAGATATGATTCTTACTGTGCTCTCTAAAATAAGATTATTAGTCTTTAATCTATTGACCTTTTTTACTTCTATTATTTCTATTCTTTTTATTATCTTTGCTATTAGTTTAAGCTATCTAAATATTTAGTTATATCTAACCTGCAGTATATTACTCTAGATATGTGATGTATTAGTGATTTAATAATAGATTAGATTGAATTATAGCTTGATAGACTAGATGTGTAATATGTATTAAATACCTTTAAAGATACATTAAGGAATATAAATCTTGGTTTCTCTTTAAATATTATATCTTACTAACTATCTCTCTGAATCTTAATATAGTTAAATAAGTATTACTTTTAAACTCTTATTTATTTATTTTATTCTGATTATTTAACTCTAGAGTGTTTAAATTCTAGAGAGATCTATAATATAGCTAATAATAAATATCCCTTTTATATTTACTATTAAACATAATATTATAATATAAAAAAGATTATATAAGGACACCTTTAATAAGTAGTGGATTAATATAGAGTATAGTAAAAAATATATAGAAAACTAATAAGAATATAGAAAATCTTGTTAGAGTTTAGCTTCTATGCTTAAAAAATAGGTTTTAAATGATAGTATTATTACTGATTCTTATCTATATTTTGAAGAATATTGTCTACTAGATAGCATACTGCATATTATATATAAATTATATAATATAAATCTCTTCTACTCTTTTAAGAATAGTAATTCTTATATAAGACATTATATTATTTCTTAAGACTATAAATAAAAAACTATTATCTAAAATTCTAACTAATAGTTGATAAAAAGATATATTTTAGTAAAAATGAGGCTAAATTAAAGATCTATTTATTTCTAGACTAATTCTATAGAAATATTATATATAATAATAATAAGTGTTTACTCTAAGCTATTTTAGGAATACCCTTCTTAACTTTATTATTACTAAGAATATTCTATTTAATCTTATTAAACTACTAGAATTTATTAAACTTATCTAGCTTTTATAAATAACTACTAAGATATTAAATTATTGAATGCTTAGAGATAGTCTTAACTAGAAGTCTAGATAAGTAATTAAAATAGTCTAGTTATTAATTACTTATAATACCAAAGTAAGCTTAGCACTTAATATATAATTAAATCTAAATTATATTAATTTTATAAGTATTATTATATTATAGATTAATTCTAATTAGAAGTTATATACTATACTCTTTACTTTCTAGGAACTATCTAGTAAGTATTCTAGAGATTAACTTACTAAATATATCTTAAATACTTTTTAGGCTTTTAATTTAAAGAGTTTATTGTTAGCTATTACTCTAAATGATATATAGAATAATTTAATACTAATTAACTATTTAGAGAGACTTCTATTCTAACTTCTAGAGATTAATAACTTACTATAGTGTAAAGATTAGAGCTATATTTATTATTTAGTATATATTCTTAACCTTATTATTTAGAAGTTTCTTAAGATATTAAAAACTATACTAGATAATAATAGTTCTAAGTATAAATATAAATCTTATCTAGATAAGATTACTAAGGATATTTTAGTCTTAAATCTTTTTTAAAAAGTAAGTTCTCACTATCTTTACTATCTTATAGAAACTATTTATAGAGGTCTAAGCTAACTAGTCTTTTCTAGATTTAGATACTATTTATTATAGTATAGTCCTCTTCTTAATAATTAGATCTATTTAAGTGGATTTAGAAGCTAGAAAAATATAAATATTGATTAGATAATACTCTTTTATTATAATATATAGTCTTAAAATAGGATATATATATAAAATAGAATAGTTCCTATCTTATATTAAAATACACTTAGTAGATATAGAATACTATTAGTTATTTTCTAGATTATCTAGATAATATAAAACTATCTAGACTTAAAATCATAGAAAAGGAGTAGACCTATATTAATATTCTTTTAAATATCTTAAAGCCATTTACACATATTATAATATTAATTAGTGGTTTAGCTGGTCTATCTATTTAGTCTATATTCTAGATATATAACACGTTATTTAACTATCTAGAAAAATATAAAATTTCTATAAAAAAAAGAATAAGAGATTAATTAGCTAATTTTTAATATCTAGCTAATACTCTTTAGGCTATTTATAAGAAACTATTATTCTATTATAGTAAGATAGATAAAGATTATAGATTATTTTATACTATTAGTATGATCTTAGATCTAATAATTAAGATCAGTTTATTCTAGATACATCTTATATTTATCTATAATAATATGTATATTTTACTAATTAATTATAACTATTATAGTCAACTACATAGAAGAAAAATTATAAGAAAGAATATTATAATATCTTTTTCTTATATTATATAGAGAACTATAAGAAGAAAGAACTAATTAATAATTATTAATCTTAGTCTTAGATTATATTATAAAATAAATAGAGCCTTTTAAGTTTTAGTTATTAAATAAATAAAGTTAAGTCTAAGAAAGGCTATATTATAAGACTAAATAAAGCTAAAAGATATCTCTAGAAAAGACTTATTCTATTTAAAGAACTAGATATAATTAAGAATAGTTTACTTAGTCTTTAGGAGAAACTATCACTAATATATCTAATACTTACTAAAATAGCTAGAGATATTTTAATAATACTAGGTGCAGAGATAGCTATTAAGTATATTTTTTTGACTAGTTATACAATAATTTTCTATTAATATAATAGTTTATTAGTAGCATTAATTAATTAACTAATAATATATAAATACAATAGAGCTTTTTTAAAAGAGGATAACTATAAGTTAACACCTATAATAAATAAGATATATATTAATACTATCTCTCTTGATAAGATAAGTATAACTAGTAAATCATTAATTTTATTATAGTCTATAGATATAATAAGTTCTATCTATAGTAACTATAATACTGATAATTCTTATTATCTATTTATATCTTTTAAATTAAAAGATATTGATCAAACTATTTCTTTAGAACTAGATAATATTAAAATCTAAAAAATATTATAATAAGAATCTTTCTTTAATAATATCTACTAATCTGTCTACTAATACTCCTATAGTATCTTATATATGATCTTATCTAATAAAGATCTAGTCTTATTTATTTATAACCCTAGGGATTCCTTCTAAGATATATAGAAGGTTTTCTCAAGATACTTCTATTATATAATAATATAAACTAGTTCTATATTATACTATAGTCTTTATATTTAATATATAGCTTTACTTACTTTATCAGTCTACTATTTATATTATATCTAGTAGATATTATCTACTAGGAGTTACTAATATTCTCTTTAATATTTAGCTCTATTATAATAATTAATATAACAATTAGTATAAGCTTGATATACTTAGTATATTATAAAGGATCTAATTATCTTACTAGATATATATTTATATAGACTCTAACTAATATTCTTATTAATCTATTTCTTGCTTTATACTCTTCTCTATGCTTGATTCTCTAGTATCTATATATCTAATATAGAATTATCTATTCTTACTAGTCTAGCCCTATAGTAATTATAGCTTTAGAAGGAATTTCTACATAGAGATCTAGTAATATATTATATTATAAATAATATAAATGACTTGAATCTAGTCTAAGCCCAACCTAATCTTTTGACTTGGGCTTGGGTTTGGTTATTAGGTTGGGTTGGATTGGTCAGTCTAGCCCAGGCTTGGCGGGTTTAGGCTTGGTTCTAGTTTTTGGGCTGGATCAGATTGGTCAGCCTAACCCAGTCTTAGCACTGACCAGAACCAAGCCCAGAACCTGCCAAGAAAAACCCAACCTAGACCCGACCCAGTCTTGGCAACCAAGAACCCAACCAACCCGACCTAGTGCCAGCTCTAGTAGTGTTAGAAGGCTTTTAAGAGATTAAAATAAATATTAGTAATAGCTCTAATATTAATACACTATTACTCTAGTAAATATATATATATAGAGATTAATATATTAGATAGAGTAGTAGCTATAGTACTATTATAATTATAGAAAAATAAGAAGTAGTATTTAGTGAATTATTATTTAGTCTTTATATCTCTTATAGAATATAATTATAATATTTATAATAAGAAAATACTAGCTATTATTTAGACTTTTTAGGAATAAAGACTAGAGCTACTAGGACTATAATAAAAAAAATATTTTAAAGTCTTATCTAACTATTAAGTACTAGAGTATTTTATAACTATAAAGATATTAAGTGCATAATAAATAAGATAGTATAAATTTATATAGGAATTTTATTTTATATTAAAATACTAACTAGGGAGAATAAATATATTAGTAGATATACTTACTTAGTAGAAGAATAATAAAGTATATAATTTTAACTATTAGAATCTAATCTTATTATCCTAGGATATTCTAGATAAATAGATTATTCTAGAGCTAGTATTTATAGATCTATAAGATATAATAAAGGACTAGAATATAATTAAATAGATACTTAGAGTTAATAAAAAGTTTATTATAATATCTAAAGTAGAAGTATAGGTAAGTAGTAAAAATTTAAATTAATATATTAAAGATTACTAGCTACTATTTAAAGATTATTTATATATTCTAGAAGAAGATAATTTATAAGTAAGATTAATAGATAAAATATACTAATTACTTTTAATAGCTTATCTAGGAAGAAATAAAATAAAAAAATTAATATAAAAATATTTCTATTAGGAATTATAGAATATAGATATAAAAAGATATATTAATAATTATAAAATATATAGCTATATTATAATTTAGAGAAATAAGACTTCTAGCTTACTCTAGCTATTATTTATCTTAGAATAGTTTTAATAGTATTTATTAATAGATTTTATAGAGTTCTTTAAAGACTATTATAAGTATAATATAGTCTTTATAATAGTTAATTAATTAAGTAAAAAAGTAATATCTATACTTTATTATAAGAAAACTATAATAGCTAGAGAAATAGTCTAACTTTAGATTAAATTTATATTTCTATAGATAGGTTTATCTAATAGCATTATCTTAGATAAAAAAGGCTAGTTTATATTAGAATTTTAGAATAAAGTATATTAGATTCTATAGATTAAGCTTAAATTATCTATAGCTAGATATATATAAATAGATAGTTAGATAGAGATTATAAATTAGTATTTCTAGTAGTAGTTATAATTCTATATTAATTTTATAATAAATAATTAGTTAGAATACTTACTAGTTATTAATTTTATAATATTAGTTTTATTATAAGCCTCTATAGGAATATTACTATTTATAATTAAGAAAAACTATTAGCTAAGAATATTATTTAATTAGATAATATTAATATTACTATAAAAGCTTATTTTAAATAAAAAAAAAGTATAGATCTAAATAAAATAAATTTAAGATATCTAAGAATTTATTAAATAAAATATAAAATAAGTATAAGATTAATAAGTAAAATAAATAAATAAAAAATATTATATAATAAATTTTAAAGTAGATAATATAGTTTATATTATAAATAAGAGATAGAATACTAGATATTTTAGAAGAAAGCTAAATTATTAATAAGAAAAATCTTTCTAGATACTATATTAGATAGAATATACTTTTAAATTAGAATTACTAAAAAGATTAAAAGTGTATTTAATATTTATATTAAAAAAGCTTTATTTTATAGCCTTAAAAGAACTATTATAGAGATAATTTAAGAAGAAAAAACTAGAATTAAATATTAATAAGTATTCTAAATAGGAAATTAAGAAGGTGCTTATAGTAAGGATTATATAGAAAAAGCTATACTACTAGATTAATTAATTAGAATAAGACTCTAATCTAAAATAATATCCTACTAGCTATTTTAAAAATGCGCTACTTACTTTAAAAGTTTTTTATATAGAAAATCTAAAGGCTCTAGGACTATCTAAATAACTTAATAAGTAGATAATAGCTATAGAGAAGGACTGATATATACTAGATACTAAGAAGAATAATATTCTAGTTATAGATGCTTATAGGCAAGCGTTTAATAAAAGAGGGGATAATATAAATTATATAATAGCTATAGCTTTAATAAAGCGGTTAATAAGACAATCATAATACTGCTAGATAGTGAAGATATTTGATGGGAGTTTCTAGGAACTTATAATTACCTGATTAGGCACTGCTCTGAGTATTTATATAGGGGATTTATGTAGCGAGTTCGTTTTTCTTCCTTCTTTCTCTCTTCATGCTTGATATTGCCTGTAGACCCGGTGCACCTAGATAGC